>JAVJGJ010000001.1:66706725-66717103 GCA_035590215.1 Microhierax caerulescens
CACGTGGTGGAGCCCGGCTTTCCTGGGGATGGCTGAACACCTGCCTGCCCGTGGGAAGCGAGGGGTGAATGAATTCCATGTTTTGCTTTGTTTGTGTGCGATGCTTTTGCTTTACCTATTAACCTGTCTTTATCTCAACCCCCGAGTTTTCTCACTTTCGCTCTTCCGGTTCCCTCCGCCACCCCGCTGTGGGGCGAGCGAGCTGCTGCACAGCGCCTGGTTGCCAGTGGGCGTTAAGCCACCACAGAAGGGAAAATATTATTTGCTTCCTGCATGCAGAGACCACAGGGAACATGTGGCTACGGGGCAATGGCGGAGATCAGAGCACAGCTCCCATCAAGTGGTGCAGAGACTGCTTCAGAGCGAAACAGTTAACGTGTGCAGAAGTGACTACAGTCTCTAGCAAAGTAGCTTAGGCTTTGAGCCAGCGGGCAGCGCAAAGAGAAGTGGAAAACAAATGAATCACTTCTTTGCCTCTGGATTATTAACAGTACTCAGCAATGTCCTGGAAGCTTTTGCACAGAGCAAGCAGAGTACAGTGCTGGCAAGGAAGCCACCAGCAGGCACATGCCCACAAGCTCTGTCTCACCAGCTAAGCACAGGTAACTGCACACACCCACACTGACAGCGTCTCTGCTGGTATGAGGACACAGGATTCCCCTAGAGCCCCGTTCTGCTTTGACAAACTAACAGCCAGAAGTTGCACACAGTCTCTTAAGCAGCACACAGAGTACATTCCACCTTACTTAGGCTGTCCAGGTCTTTTTTTAATTTTTTTTAAGCAAGACTTTCTCTCACCCTCCTTTTCGCAAACAAGGGTAGATTCATGAATTCCTACAGTGATTACACAAAGCAAGCTTCTAGGCAGGGAGACTGACAAGTGTGTATTTAATTACAAAACGTGTCAAGTTATTTTTCCAAATATTTTCAAGAGCTTACAAACCCTTTCAGAATGATCATGGAAATTCTCAAGACTACAAAGTCTCCTTCAGTTAATTCAGGCTGAGTGTGTCTTGCTTCAGGCAACCCAGCAAAAAACAAGTGAAGCTGAAAACAGATGATCAGCTGTACAACACAGATGGCATATTTTTCTTTACTATTGCATAATATTTCAAATGCTGGACAAATACATTTCTTCAGAGGTGTAGCTAAAATGGAACTATTAGGGCAAACACCAGTAATGTTACTATACTCCAAACTGCTAAAAAAATACTAAATAAGCTTTAACATAGCAGCAGAAGTTCTCTCACTGATTTTCAGAGTGATAGTAAAATAGCATACAGTCCCACATATGTGCCAATAGCTCTCAAACCACATCCTTGGAACCATTTTTCTTTTTCCCCAAAAGCACTTTTCTAAACATTTTTAGGAACTGGCTGTCTTCAGCAAGCACACAGTTCCCAGCTGACTCAAAATTTCCAAAGGGCTATTTTCATACTGAATCTTGCTGAATCAGCCTCAAGCTAGATAGACACTACCACTAACAGAGAAACACAGAAAGAGAAACGCACCCATTCTGAGCAGCACACTCCACCCCCCAACAACACAGAGCTTCTACATTCAAAGGCAAAGGAAGTTTCTGTTTCAGAGTTGCTAATTTTAAAAACCACCAACCCAGCCTTGGCTTTATAACCTTTGAGAATATTTTGTGTATCACAGGGGAGCGGATGGAATTTCTTTACCTGCACCAGCCCCAGAGAAAGCATGCTTTCAAGGCCTTTACAGCAGTGCTGCTCCTCATAGCTAACACATGCTATGCAGGGGGCACCCCCAGACATCCCCATTTGCCACAATGCAGAAGGGAATGTAAGAGGTCTACTCCATCTGCAGGGATTTGTTTCCCTTTCCTCACTCTTAGAAAGACAGGAGCAATGAAGAAATGCAGAGGCACCAGGGGAACAGAAGTGCAGCCAGGGATCTAGATGGATATAGATGGATGCATGCTCAAAATACCTCCTGAAAAGAGAGGCACAACAGATCTGTATCCCCAACTTCTCTCCCCTCCAACTGGCTGAAAGACACTCACCAAACACACACATATGGGATTATTCCTGAAGGAGAAAGGAGAATAGGGCTTTCCCATGTGAATGAAGCTAAAACAAAAGAAATATCAGAAATGCCGATTGCATTTGTTTCCTAATGTTTCTTATCAAATTGCTATAATGAATTGCTCCTTACTCTAATTTAAATTAATTTTACAGCTAAGTGACTATTTTTAACATACTGGGATCATCAACATCCTTAAAGCAAACTACACTAGCAGATTCCTTTACACAAATGTACAACCACTGTGTATTGCTTCATTGCCTCAAACTCTTTTTCATTTATATTCCTTAAATGCTTTCATACAGGTTTTCTTTTTTTTTTTTTTTTTTTCATTTGAAACATATGTCATATAATCATAATATAGTTTGGTTTGGAAGGGACCTTTGAAGCTCATCTAGTCCACAGCCCCTGCAAAGCAGGGACATCTTCAACTAGATCAGGCTGCTCAGAGCCCTGGGTCCAGCCTGACTTTGAATGTTTCCAGGGGTGGGGCATCTACCACCTCCCTGGGCAACATGTTCCAGTGTTTCACCACCCTTATCATAAAAAAATTTCTTCCTTATATCTACCTGTCTGAATATACCCTCTTTAAGCTTAAAACCATGAACCACCTGTCCAGTTGCAACAGGCCATACTAAAGAGTTTGTTCCCAGCTTTCTTATAATCCCCCTTTAAGCACTGGAAGGCTGCTATAAGCTCTCCACAGAGCTTCTCTTCTCCAGGATGAACAGCCTCAACTCTCTCAGCCTGTGGTCGTAGGAGAGGTGCTCCAGCCCTCGGATCATCTCCATGGCCCTCCTCTGGACCCGCTCCAACAGGTCCATGTCTTCCCTGTGCTGAGGGCTCCAGAGCTGGTTGCAGCACTTCATACTCCGTTTCATATTTGGTTTCTACTTTTGACTTTAAATTATTTAAAATTAAAAATAGAGTTATCATATGGAACAGAAGGGAAAGTGTCTGTCCTGTTGCTCAGCAAGTAAGGCACAAACAATGTTTTTCACAAGCCTACTGCAGTACCTGAAGGTTCCCATCAAACACCCAGTTTTCTCTTGTCTTTTCAGATGTTTGGTGTTAAAAAATTTCCCTCCCTATCCAAAATGGCATATTTTCATCAGCAAAGCTGTTGTCTGCTGTCTCCCAGTGCTTACTGGCAAGAAGTCTGAATTTGGAGATCCAAACTGGGAAAAACTTTACTATGGACACTTTGTAACCAGATTTACCCAGCTGTTAGCCCAAAGGGCTTAGGGACTTGGAGGCTGTAAGGAGAAACATGAGGTGCCCTCTCAGTCACAGAATGCCATGAAAGGACCTTTTTTCAAAATTAAAAGTCTCTGAGGAGGTCGCAGAGGAGGTACTAAGCACAAGTTCTGTCTACTTCCAGCACAGCTGGTGCTCCTACATCCCTGAAGTGCTTCTGAAAAAAAATCTCCCATGTAATTGAATGTTTTCCTGGACTAGCATTAAAACAACAGAGAAGGTAAAAACTCAGCCTACTGAACCTACCGAATATCCAGCTGTGGCTTTACCAGTTACATTTGTCATCAACATAACACACAAAATTACATGTGCTCTGATCACTTAACTACCCTTGCTTGTGGCCAACTTCCACCACACTCATCAAACTCAATGCTGCCTAAATTCAGGAAAACACACTTAAGTCAGAAGCAGAGGCCACTACGCGCCAGTCCGACAGCAGGAACTTTTTCTCGCTTACCCCCTTCCCATCAAGGGTGTTTTGACCACGCAGAGAAACGCAAGATCCCATCAGAACATACCCCCTCAAAGAAACCATCTTTGCAATGATTCATAGGCTCACCAGGAGAGAAGGATAAAGTTAGCAGTCATTTAAGGCTGATCTCTGTCTGCACCTCACAGGTATAATGCAGCCAGTTCAAGGTCTTTTCCCCTCCAATGGCTGGAAACACGCAGTTCCGGCCCCTCACCACTTGCAGATAACACCGAATAACTTTGCCAAGCTCTCGGAGGATACAGAATACAAATGGATCCAAATGGGACGCAAACCTACCCAACACACTTGGGAAGTTATTTTCCTGTAGCTAATCAAAGAGAGCATGAGCATTTCTTTTTTCTGCTATCAGTGATGGTAGCTCACTGAAGGACAGTATCAATGATGCCCTTATACGGTGCCACCAACAAGCTCTGCCTGGAAGTCCCTGCAGCTTCTCCCAGGGACCACAGCTGCAGCACTTTCCTCAGCAAGCGATGGAGCCTGGTGCCCATGCTCAGGGCACCCCACACTTGCTGGATGTGGCAGATTTGCTGGCCATGTGTAGATCACATGTGACAAACTAATGCAACATCCGTGTGCTCAGGGCTGCCACCCCTGCCAGAACAAACTGGGTCTTCCAGGGCTCGTCCCTGGAAAGAAGAAAGCGGTCTGAAAGGAGATACCCAAGCTGCTCCAGTGGTTGCAGCTGGTGCCTTCTGGAAGACAGCCCTGCTTCATCACACACCCCTCTGCCACAAGGCTAGTGTGATGGGTGTGGTGGTACGGGACCACCAGGAAAGGCAGCACTGGGTTGGATGAATTGTCTGAGGGGATCACAAACTGAATGGCTCTAAAGCAACCGCAATGATTCTCAGTCCTGTAACCTCACCACTGCACTTGCTGAGAGAACAGGTGCAGTTACGGTCTTGCCTTCCAGGTATTTCATCTGCTGAAGCAGCAGCTTAGTCCAGCGTTTTCCACCCATAGCCTAAGGATCTTGAGATCATTTTAGTTTGGGAATTTTTTGTGTGTATGGAAAGAAAATCCTAAGTAACTGACTTGAATGAAATAATTGGATGAAGTTCAACAGCCTTCATTCTGTGGGAGGAGGGAATGGATGAACATAAGGAACCTGCTCCACCTAAAGATTCCAGATGTTTTGTTAAAGAATAAACCAAACAAAATCCATTCAACTACTCTGAAGATATAAGATCTTTCAAAACAAACCACATAACATCCCTCTTCCTATTTTTCATGAGTAATGAACTGAAGAAACCCCAATAGTCTTCTGTTGATCAAACATCTTGAAAAATTCCTGCCCTGCACTCAACAACAGCACCAGGCCGAGTACAAGTCTATCAGTTTCTCTTTTCTTGCATCAGCTGCCCAAAAGGGTATTACATAAACGTGAACTCCAGCAATGGAGGAGAAAAGTCCAATGATTGGGAAAACAACTGCTCTCCATGTGAAGGCTTGTGATTTTACAGTTGAAAATATGCTGCTAGGCGAAGGCAGCAAAGAGAGAGGGGAGTAGGAAAAAGGTATCCACAAAGTTCATCTCAAGCAGCATCATCTCCAAATTGTTTGTAACATGCCTCTGATCAAAATCAGTCATATTTACAGTTATAAAAGAAAGAAAAAAAGATAGCATGTTTAAGAGAATTGTTTCCACGTTAGATGGAAAAAAAAACCCTTTTGAGTTTAGCAGCAAAGAAATATTTAACAACACGTGAGTGAGATGTTAAAAAAAAAAGTACCATAAAGAAATGCAAGGATATCATGTTTACATACCCACCTGCGTGTTCCTTTTTTTCAAGTAAAAAGTTTCCTCTGCAGTATGTAACTGCTCACAATCTATTTTACTCCAGTCATGGTTATTTTAACTCCAGGGAACTGGTGGTGTGTCTAACAGCTGAAGCCCATAGACACCTGAATGTCAAAAAAGCCACTGAGATGTGACTTTAGGAATATGCTTAGTTATTGAAAAATACTCCTGTATTTTTGAAAGCTGGAACATGAATGTTTGCTCAGAAGACATCTGAACTCACAAAGTCATCTCTTTCTAGAGGATGCCAAAACTGAAAATACTTCAAGCTCAATCTTACCGAAAAACGTGAGAAGAAAGTAAGCAGATAACAGAGACTGGGATGGAAGAAACCACAGGTTCCCTCCCCTCCAAAGCAAGAGACCAGCTTCCGCTGGGTGCAGGCGGGTACACACACCAGCCAACACACCGCTACAGATATTGGGTAGTTAGGTAGCCAGCAATGTTAAGTCCTGGACAATAAATTACCCAGTCTTGCCGGTACTCAGCCATCTGACCGCCCAGTGTGTTGCCGCGGACAGGCTTCAGAGGTTTGCAGTGAATAGCAAGTTCCCACGTTGTGGCCTCCTCTTCCTCCCAACCACAGCCTCGCCCCACTGCTGGGCACCAGCATGAAACCCTACGATGCATGGGTCTGCCAGGCGCAGGCGTTCTGCCTCCTCCTCCTCCACACAGGCAGACTAGGCAGTTTCGTTACTAGTAACACCTGGCACATGACCAGGGTTTCACCCTGCTTTCTCATCCTTAAAGATTTCTTATGTTTAATTAAAGGAAGTAAAATTTGCCCAAGATGGGCAAATAATTTTAGTGGAAATGTTTCTGATTTTCTTCCTCTTCTACTGTAGCAGGAAGAGAACGGGCATCCCTTTGCAGCCTTTGCTAGCATGAAAGTAACAATTAGTAGTTGACCTTGTAAATGTAAGCAGTAAAAAGATCTTGATACTTGACCAACAGACTATTAAGACAACAAAATTAATTTTAACTGTCTGGAAGGAAAAAAAAAAAAGATTTCTTTAGGCTAATTTTAATCTGATATTTAAATATTAAAGATGAATAGATTAGGAAATTAAAAAAAAAAAATCGTACCTCACTTCCAGATGAAAAACAAGACAAATGAAAAGTAAGTTTAACTTGTTCCTCTGGGGTAAAAAAAGCAAATGCATGAAAACTAGAAAAATTCTGAATACCGAAAGTACTTTACTACAGCTACCAATAAAAGTGACATACTTAGAAGGAGTTTAAATAAAGAATTGTTAAACAAAGATTGGGTTAATCTTCATTGCACAGCAAGAATCTAGACACCATTTATAAAACAGAAAGATGTTTCTATAGAAACAAGCAATAACATACGAAAAGCCAGTCCACCGATTCCCTTTAGTCAACTTTTATGGCAACAAGTTTAGGATCAGCAGCTGCTGGAACAAACTATGAAATACCAGGAGTGGGTTTGCATTAAGGAGATGAAAAGACTTTTCCATACTAAACTTGTGCATGTGCAAAGCAGAGAAGGCAATAGAAGCTTCCCTCGATAACTGTGTTTGTAGTCCCATAAGTTCAGGAGTAAATTTCCCCACTGATACAGCACCAGATGAGAAAGAGTCACAGACAGGAACCCCGCATGGCAGGGTCTGAGGGAGAGGAAACCTGCCTGCCCCCATGTTAAGATCTGCTGCCTCTCTCCCCCATTTTAGGCTGCTGTTTACACTCATACTTAGGCTCCTACTACTGTCCCTGTAACTTGATCCTATCCACGCTGCAATTTTACATAGAGACTCGATCAAAAGCAATTTCTAATCCGTCTCTTCCTTACACCTGCAACACTTAATTTCCACAGGATTTTGTTTATCAAGGTTCCCCCCCTAAAATTTGTCAGCTTGACCCACCAAAAGGCTTGCAACCCACTGCACATCCAGTGGTATCAATGCCCTGGCTTGCTGAAAAGCAGAGCTGTTAATTTTGCCTTTTAAGGAGAAGAAATTTCTATTCACTTCTATCTCCAGAGTACTTTTTTCTTCCCTTAAGAAAACTGGATCTTCACATTATTCAAGCAGAGCATGCTATCTTATCTATTTCAGGTGCTACAGTTATATCTGAAGGATTTTCTGTTTGTTTGTTTTTCTTCAAATGCTGTCAAGCCTCAGAAAACCCACTAATGCTTTTTAGAAAGTTATTATCACGTATTATTTTGTAGCTATGAACCTCTGCAGCAGAGTTAAATTACTTGTAGAGCCAGAACAAATTTGGGATTAAGCTCTCCTTGTCAGGTTTTACTATTTTGAGTTCAGAAGCAAATTCCAACAACTGCAAGCTGTAGAAACCTACAATTTTCATATTATCTCAGTGTGGAATAAATTAGAAATAGATGTCTAGCCTTAGGCACCACAGTTTGCACACACACAAGTTTACTTTAAAACATTCTTGGCCTCTACTGACTTACGACTGCAATGATATCCTTCCAGGCAACGCAACACACATCCATCCTAGTCAGATGAACAATGAAATTTACATGAGGGATATCACAAGACTGTTGATATTATCCTCTAGTTTTGTTTCTGCTCATTCTTTCCATGCTGAGGAAATACTAGTGATATTGGGAACTTACTCAAAAAGTTCAGGACTTGAACTTAGTTAAGACACCCATGCCTCTTCAACATAATTCTCAATGGGAATAATAGGAGCTTTTGTAATAGCTCCTCTAAATGTGAACCCATGTATTAGACTATAAAATACTCCACTTAGAGATAAAACACTGTTCAAAATAATAATTAAATATCCCAAAGTATTACAAAGTCAGGTTAATGAAGAGGTGATTGTCTAAGCTAATTGACCTACTTGCGAATGCACGTATTGTATATTAACTCTGCATTTAGACATTTTCTACGAGAAGTGTTGGTTTTAGCTTAGCTGTGGGACAGCACTTTGGATTCTGTCTATCGTAAACCAGCACGAGGTGGAGATCCTGGCCTCACTGAAGCAACTGGGAATTTTGCCACTGCCTTCAAGTTAGATTACAAAAGACTAAAACTCACTATTGCCCAGACAGACAATTTTCGGTACAGAAGACAGCCACATGCCACAGCTTTCAGGAACTCTGTCTGCTGTAACACAGCTTGGCTTCAAAGTCCCTATGGATGGGCTAAGTGTTGTGACTCTTGCTAATACCACTGTAATTGTAAAACATGCCCTACTGTATTGCAGGACTTTTGCCTCACCTTTTATTATCACACACTTGCATGCATTCCACCTTTCTATTCTTATTTCATGGTTTAATTTATAGGTGTTGATGAGATTTAGACTCTAGTAATATAACAAAGGCTAACCTATTTTAGAAAGTGGGTTAAGGAAGGAGATTTCAGGTCTTTAACTCTAGCAATGTTGAAAATACGTGACACCTTGTGCGTCTGACCAATAACTATCAACAGTTAGGAAAAAAAATGTTAACTCACAGGGTGAAGCAGCAACCCAGACCCACGGCTTCAGGAGCAGCTGAATTTTGGTGCCTTCACATACCACTTGTGATCACCAGCAATGCAATACAGGAGAGGTGGAAGAAACTACCCAAGTTCTGCAGTGCTTTAAAGACTAAAGTAAGTGTAATTATTCTCACCTTTGCATGCAAACCTACAAAGGATATTAATCGCATTAATATCTAGTTCAGCTTTTAAATCTAATCACTGAACTAGGTAATTCTACAGTCTATTGCAATAATGAATTCCAAAGGCTATATATTTAGTAACATATCCTTCTCCTAAAAATGTACCTGCCAGTAATTTCATTATGCATGTCCTTGCTGATATAATAACAAGCTTCAATAGAAAATTAAAGCCGGAGGGTTTGGAATTAAATAAATAGATTTATTTCCTACAGAGTACTTGCTTGAAGAAAAAATATTAAAGAGTGCATACATTATTACTGAGGACCTACTTGTTAGGAAGGTATTCTTTTAGTATTGTACTACTAGGTATGATCTTACATAAACCAAGTTTATTTTGGAGGAAACAGGGAAAAGCAAATCACACCCAGGTTACCAGCCCCAGCCCCTCACCTGAAAAAAACTCTCAAAAAAGGCCAGAGGATTTGCTTTCACCCAGGATTTACTTTCCCCAAGTTGGGAGAAGTGAGAATTTACACCATTGTTCCCTTAACAGTGCAAACACAGCAACAACAACGAGGCCTCCATGGAGAAACTCCAGGTAAGGACCCAGCATGGAAACAATATTCCCTACACGTAAAAATAGAATACTCCCATTTATTTATCAAATTATAATTATTTTTACTGTTATTTTATACAATGTTCACATTCTCTACATAATTAAAGGCAACTGTTGTTCCTTATTTCCAAATCTAGTTTATTATTTGTCCAGATGCTGGCACCTCAGTACGCAGAAAAAATACTCCACATGACAGCAGTGAAACATTTCCAGTAAACAGGAAGGATTTTCTTTCTTCCTCACCGCCTATTTAAATTTCTGCCTTGCTATCCTAATGTTATGCCCCAGCTTGTCAGAAAGGGCCACAATCACTACCTGTGCCTGAGAGAAGTGGGAAGAGTTTCTCAGCCAAGTGTGCCTGTGGCTTCCCAAACAATACCTGTAGCAACTTCATTTTGAAATGCGTTTAGGCAAGATTGTAAAGCTGGTATGTTAGTGGTTACAGGTTAGGTAGTTACAGCACGCCCTCACCCCGAAACCAGACTGCCAGGCTCCTCACCCAGCTAGCAGCGGTAATCTGCGGAGTGCTCCCTCCTTAGTAAGGAGTTACAACCAGATCCAGAGCAC
>JAVJGJ010000001.1:66718669-66732199 GCA_035590215.1 Microhierax caerulescens
GGGCGGCGCCGCGGGGAGCGAGGGGCGGCCCCTGGCACCGGCACCGCGGCGGGGTGCGGGGCGCGGGAAGGAGCCGCCCGCTGCTGGGTCCCGCCTCGGGCGGCAGCGGCCGCGGGCCTTCGGGCGCGGGGCCGCTCGCTGCGCGCTCAGGCGAAATAAAACCCAGCCCCCCCAGCCCCGCTTCCATTGCCCGAGCGCGTAGTAAAAACCATGACGTGCCGGGTGCTCGTGAGGCGTTAATTTTAGCAGCGCTGCATGTTGGCGTGTCTCCGGGGAGGATTGCCCGAGCGGCAGCCTCCTGGCAGCGGGCGGTGGCACTGGCCGCTCTCCCCCAGAGGAAAACGCTGGCCTTGCTCTTCCGAGGCGCCTGAATCCAGCCCTTCCTCTCTGAAGCGAGCTAACACAGTGAGGGAGAGGGAAAGCAACGGCAAGCCCAGAAGATAAGATTTCGTGGCCGGCAAAGCTCAGGCGGGTACAGGGCACTGAGGACGTGCCGCCGCCCGGCCGTGCCTGGCTCCCGCTCCCGCCGCGCAGGGACACCGGCCCCGCCGCTGCCCGCCGCCCGCTCGACCCCCTGCAGCGTCGCTAGGGGCGGTGGCCTGGAAGTGCCCCTGTATCTCGCCACGTGGCGTTCCCGAGCTGTGGTGGCACCGCTGGTGGCACCTGCGTGCACCTTTTCTCCGTCATGGGGAGGCCAGTTCGTGCACCAGTTGTGGCGGCTCTGCTGGGCTCGGCTTTGTTTCCACGGGCGATTACAAGGTGGCACGAACGGGTTGCATGGCCGTAGGGTTCTGTGGAGATCAGCCAGCCAGGTGAATTTGCTACGGCCTTCTGGTGGTCGGATGTGGGAGCCACCAGTTATCTGGAGGGAATTCTACCTGCTTTATGCTTTTTCCTGACATTGTTGGGCAACGAACAGCAATAGCTGTAGCAAACCTAAAACCATCACAAAGGAACGGTGTATTGTGGTATAGTCACACATTCAGGCTATAAGCGAGTATTTAAAAATGTGGAACAAGCCACAGTGTCAGGCCCCTGGGTTTGGCTTGGGGACGGGGCACTTGTCAAAGGGGCCACTGCTCTGCCCGCCCTGCTGTGCTCGGCTGCGGCTCCTCTGCCTGATGGAGCAGCTGGGGCAGTCTGCTCCCCGAGGGGCAGGGTGCCCAAAAGCAGTTTGCCCTGATGACTAATTGCTAGCCTAGATTTCTGGTCCAGGACACATTTGTTAGCAGCGTTTCTTGGAGGAATGCCTGTAAACCATTACAGTCCTGCTGGCACAGGGAAATACTGGACACCAGGAAAAACCCTATGAACCTCACCACCAAAGGCCCTGGTCATATATTTCTGTGCAGGATGCGACTGCTCAGCAGCAGCTCTGTAAAACATCCCCGAGGTTCTCTGCTCCTCACGTGATTTGTGAAGAAAGGAGGTGTCACACACAGTACTGACATTCAGTAAACTCTCTCTGGGGAAAAAGATCTTGAATAAAGCATTGATTAGGTGTTCCTTTCAGTGAGCTTTTTGGTAAACTTAAATCTGTAAACCTTTGCTGGTTTGTGGATCAAAAAAAAATGTATTAGAATTTTTTTTTAGACGTTGTTGATGCTGAGGCCACCATTCTTCATTTTTTACAGCACAGGCTCTGATCCCTGCTGCCTTTCAGGGAGCAGCGATCGTTGTGCTAGTCCTGTAATGTGCGCTGACTGGCTCAGTGCTATGGTTTCCCCCTCGCCTATCTGCAGTCCTACAGGTTCGATGACAATCTTCCCGTAATGGAAGGTTCTTGCATGGCTTCTGCAGTGCAGGAAAGCTCATTGTATTTCAGAAAAAGCTGCACGCCTCCCTGCTGCAGCTATCAGCCTTTCACTGCTTCTTCACACCCTGAACAACCAGATGCTCAATGCACAGGAACTGCCTCTTGCTCCCTGGCACTCCCCGTGTGGGGAAGCACCTCAGGGAGCAATAGGCCCAGGGCCCAGGGGAAGGAAGACAGGGAAACAGGGACTCAGAAGCCCTCACTGAGATTTCTTAGGATGCAGTCACCATTACAGCCTGTGCAACTTCAGTCACCTCAGAGCAAATTGTTCCCCTTCATAGCAAACACTCAATAAAGGCAATGCCACAATCACATCACAGTCTCTATCTCTTATAATCAACTTTCCTAGGTTTCATGTGCTCTGACAGCTGGTGCCTGTGTCTGTGAATGTAGCTGAGCTGCTGCAAAACTGCTCTGAGTGACCGATGTTTTGACTTTTGTTTGTTTTACTGAAATCAGGATTCTTCCCAAATATTCACAGGTGTGTGGTAGATCCTTCATAAGGATCTAATCACAAGAATAAATTGAAGGATCTGTGTCACCAAAAGAGATCTCCATAACTTGGCAACTTGCCTTTCAAGATCACTGTCTGAGACAAGTTTCCCAACCCCAAGCCCTCTGGACATGGCTGACCTTCTGCTGATGGTGCCCTCTCCCAGTAATCTCAGAAAATGCCAGGATGACTTAATGGTAGGCAAAAACCCACATGTGCCAAAAGAAACTGCAGAGGTACAAGTTAGAGGGCAGATTCTGCAAAATAATTGTTTTGCATGGGACAACTTGTGGTTGACTTGTAATACATTACAGAAAAAAATACCTCCCAAGAGGTAAAGAGAGGTCCTCGTGCATGACTGCCATTTGGGGGTCACTAAGGAGAGTCAGAACCTTACGATAAAAATCTGTAAGTAAAGGGTTTTCTGGAAAAACAGGTGCTTGCAGTATAAGGAAGACTGGCTGCTACAGCTTTGCTCAGAGCTAGGACAGGCTGAATGTACTGGCTTTTCTCAAACACCACTCCAGACCACAAAACAGAAAGCGCTGCAGTGGATGAGTCTAAAATTCCCTCTAGATGGGTATCTGCTGTCTTAACTGTAGCCAACAGTAGGTGCTGGGGAAGGAGGAGCAGATACTTGTCCTTCTTGAAAGGACTTCTTGAGCAACACTCAAGAGAAGCAACACTTCTTGAGAGTATTCTTTTCGCTTCCAGTCATTTGAGGTTCAAAGATTTCCTGAGCCTAGTTGCTAAGTTGGATAGTAAGGGCTGTATTTCAGTGGTGGGATCAAAGGCAGCAGAGGGAAGGCATGCCACCACAGGCATCACATGCCGCCAAGTCATACAGAGTGCTTATATTGGTCTTGTTGCTCGGGCGAATGTATCCCTTTCATCCTGCACTTTTTTTCTCCCATTTGTCCCTGGCATTTGCTAGTGCCTCCTTAGACTGCTGTCATGGCTCGGGCAGTGAGCCCCTCTCCTGGGATGCTGGCTCCTGCCCTCAGGACTTCCCCATCCCTAAGGGCATGAAGGTAAAGATTAAGCCTGCCAGACTGCAGGCAGTGGTTTTATAATATGATAAAACCAGTTTTACGCCATTTAATTCCAGATTGAAAAGACCATAGCCATGTAACACAGAGACACCTTGCTGGTTCAAACAGGTCAAAACATTTTTGATTGGTTAGCACTGTGTTTACAAGTCTTATGCCAGAGCAGGTACTGTGTGTCCTCAATCTCAGCTGGCAGAAAGCTGGCATGAACACGCGAGCCTAAAATCAGGATTCGTATGCCAGCTGATTCAACAGATACACGGCTGTGTGCCTGCATGTTACTCTCCACACAAACCTTACCCTTGTGGGGATTCAGAAAGAACAGGAACAAGATACAATGGATGTGCTGAGCTCTCATCTGCTCGCTACCTTCCACTTCACGTCATTGGCAACTCAGCTGACTTCCTCTAAGAAGTATGTGGTTAAGGAGTTCAGAAACAAAAAAAGACAACTATTTTTTTTCCACTTTATATGCATCTAACAGATGTAACTGACTTCAATATGAGATTCCTTCAGATTGCTGAGTGCACAGTTTAATTCCTTATCTTTCTAAACTCCAGAGTTCATCTAGATATTAGAAGGCTTGGAAAAAAAAAGAGGTTCTTTAAACCTCTGGTAATGGAAACTTTTGTCGTAACTGGGAAGAGGTCAGCATGGTTTTATACAGTATAATGGATTTACTGATGAATGGAACATTGCAAACTCTCTGATGGGTTTCATCTGCTTTATATTCCACATGTTAATATAAGTAAATTCTCTAAACTCTAAGACAATTTGTCCAGTATGACCATGCAGCTTATGGTGGTCACTGGAGCTCTTAGATGGGTTTTTGAAGTAAAGCTGTTAAATTCTGTAATTTCCTTAGATCCTTCAAGCATATTAAGAAATACAAGAAATGGCTTTTCCAACAATGGATACGAAGTGAACTGGGAGAAATTGGAATTCAAAACATGAAAATATATTAGAGTATACTGAATAAAAATGAAATGAAACAATTAATTTTGTTCCTTTTTCTTCCATGTATAATGACAAAAAGACATTGAAGATCAGCTCCCATTAGCAATCCCTGTTCTCCAATAGTTGATACATATCATGCAATCTCATTTAAGGGCCAACGTAAAATATACCTGGGCTCATATATACAGGCTCAGAAAGAGAGAAACAAAACAGTAATGGAGAAGTTCTATTACGAAAGGTCACCTGGAGCACTCCCACACATTGGAGGGTAGTTATCTGCAGTACCTTTTCTAATGCATTTGCCAGTCATTTTTTTTTTTTTTTTAATGTCTCAAGTGGATTCTGCCATTTCCCTTGGATATTATTTCACAATATAAAAAAAAAAAATATAATGGCAAAGGCTTCTCCCCGGCTATGAAGTCTAAATTTTCCCTTTTTTATTTAATTCTCTTATTAGGTTAGGTTAATTTATCACACTTGATGAAAGCCTGATTTTTTGCACAGCCTGCTTGTATAATCAATATTTATCTTTAACCCTGTTATGATTAGCAAATTTGCAAAGCAGAACCATAATTTTCTTTACTGCAAACCCTCTAATCTTTCTTAATTTATGACCTTTCTTCTTGGCTACCATTTGAGAAGAGAGTTTTGATTTTTTTTCTTGCCATGAGCCTTTTATAATCACTTACTCCACTGCAGTATAAACTCAAAGCAGGCAAAAAAAATGCTTTGGAAATGTAAACCCAGTCCAAATTCACAGCAGTGTATTTATTTGTTTAGTACTGCAGGACACTGGAAGTGTGGGTTCAATTTGCTGCTTGTTGCCACTCACAAAGCTCTTGTGTTTCCAGCAGTTCTTCATAGTGATACAGCCTTTTCTTTTTGCAGTCCTCTTTGCCGTATTCAATAGCAGTAAAATTGCCCTCTCAGTTAATCTGTAAATTGAAATAAATCTGATGGGCTACTAATCTGATGCTTCACCTTTACCATGCAAGCCCATTTGCGTGCCATACCAGTTTCACAAGTCCCTCTGTGCCTCTTTCCCTTCCTCACCCACCTGGTGGCCCATTGCCCTCCCACAGCTGTTGCTGCAAACTGCATAGGGGTCCGTGCTGTGGGCCTGGAGATAAATATATTGCCCAGCTACTATGAAGGGTTTGTGATCGATAGGACCAGAAACAAATGGCTTAAGCCATGAGAAAGAGAAGAGAGGTGGAAACTCCTTAATAAGACACTGGTGCTGAACATTTTACATCACGGATCCGTGACCACATCTCCAACATTTATGTTCCCTCTTCTCCACCAAGAATCTCTTTGTGTTTACATTTTTTTTTTTTTTTCATTTCATTTTGAGGACAAGGATATTTAGGCTATGGGCACTTTAACAAACTATGAATTTGTAATGTAAAATTTGTCAGGCTAAAATAAAACTCAAGCTTTCCTTAATGTTGTCCTTGTGCTGTCATTTGCCCAAGTGCAAGTAAGGACAGGCCAGAATAGTAGGGTCTTGTATGGGAGGTTATGTGTATGTGTGCGTGTGTTAAATCTCATGTGGATTAATGAATTATGGTTTTAAGTGATTCTGAGTATATAAAACTTAACTATAGAACAAAGGGGATGTTAGATATGTGGCAGCAGCAAAGGTCTTTTTGTTAAAGCCAGGAAAGATTATATTAACTCCTGATTAAAATCCTGAGCATCCAGACAAGCAAAAAGGATTGTAGTAACCTGATACTCTCAAAGATACAGCAATGAATTTATACGAGCATGAGGTAGCCAGGATAAAATGAAGAGGAATGGCCTTACTCAAAGTGCTTCATTGAGAAGTGCTCCTGGCACCCTGGAGTGGGCAGATGAACAGTCATTTGGAGAAAGACTGACAAAAACCCCACACAATTCATGTTTTGTTTTTAGCCTGGCTGGACATTTTTTTTTTTTTTTTTTGCCTGCAGTAGAGACAGTATTTTATTTCCTGACAAGAACGGCCTGTGAGAGCCCTGTGTGTGTGTGCGTGTGCAGGGCTGGCGCTAGGCCTGAGGAGCCAGCCTGGGCTTGCTGGTCACTTCAGTGTATGTGGCCTCGGCTTCATTTTCTGTAATTAATTTAATATAAAGTTCATCCAAATGAGTTATTAGACTCAGAAAGGCCCAAATGATATGCTTTAAACTTTTTTTTTTCTTTTTTTCCACAAAGCCTAGTTATCTGAAGCTGTCACATACTCTTGTGCTTCAGGGAAGGGAGTAATAAATTAGGATCTTTATCTGGCACTAATTCAAGGGTTTTTGTAAAATCGTATGAATAATTCATAATGGATAATTTATCTGATGAACTTTACCTCCCTTCTTTGCTAATTGTCCCCAAGCAGAGCAAGTTTTCCTCAAATGTGTTTGTTATTAAAAATTGTTAAGTCTTTCCTTTAAATAAAGTTCTGGGTCTGCAGCTCATCCATGAATATATCTGTGAATATCTGACAGCCACCTTGTGAGACAGGAGGTAGAGCAGATATGTTTTCCTGGTTGGGGGGTCTCTTGTTTGCTGAGTGCCCAAGTCCCTCTGGTGGGGACCAGGTCAGAGTGCTCCAGGGGTCTCTTCTGGCTCCTGCACCCACCTACCCTTCCCAGAGGAATCAGACGTGGGGAGGAAAAAGGTAAAGTGAAAAAAACTCATCTTAGTCTGACAATGTACCTGGGAAGTGATCTGCATCCCAGCTGCACCATTGACTATTTGGATAAAATTTCCTTTATAAATGGTAAAAGCTGTGAATTCATTGGCTGTTTTTGGGGTACATGCCAAAACCGCTGCCTAACATTTGCCTTGCTTAACACTGCAGCATTCTTGGAAAAAGGATGCAAGAATTAAGAACGTGGTCAAAGAATGTTTAGACACCTAAGGATGCAGATAATGCTATACCGAGATTTTTAAAAGTTTCTGAAGGCCTGAGATGTTTGCGAAAATCCCAGGGAACACCTTCTTGTACCTTTGGGCGCCTAAATACTCTTTGAATCTGGTTAAAGGTAATATGAACCACCATCCTTTGAAATATTCCTGCTGTTTCTTCAAGCCCTAGCTATCTACATTTCAGTATGACTGAACGAGACACTTCCAAAAGGCTAAATTATAACACATAGTTCTTGGAAAAGAAGAAACAATTACAGATCGAGTCTCTAATAATTTAAACTACAGAGCGTGCTAAAATCTCTGAATTCTCTACTGGATTGAAAAAACAATACCAAGCAATGCAGCAGAGACTGTTGTGACGACAAGCTGTACTTTTAACTAAATGGCAAGACTTAATTAATACTGCCCTAGCCTGGGTTCAGAGTAAAATAAAGTCTACTATATGATTAAATTCTCTGTGCTTTAGTAAGAGAAAGGGAGATCGCTAATGGAAGCATCTGGCGCCTTTCAGAATTTAATTAAAGGAATGCAAAGAAGCTGCTATTGCTACTATAATTTCTCCTTGGGGCAACAAAAGACAAACATAGTAAGTGGGAAAGGAGAAACTCAGAAATAGGAAAGAAACCCCCTCAAACAAATCACAAATAATTGAGTTTTTCTTGGCTGTCAAGCCATGTCCTCATGTCCTGAACAAATTGGCTTGAATATTATCTATTAAGATACTGTGAATGCTGAATGAGTTCTGCTTTGGAATTAGTATTGTGGGGGTTTTAACTTTGTTTTTCCTTCCAGATCAGTGTTGGAGAGTTAGTACAAAAGATTATTATGAACTACATTAGGGAAACAGCTATTAAGTCTGTAAAAGCCACTCAGGAATTGTGATTCAGCTTCACTGGAGGTTGTACTTAGACACAATGAAAAGACTTATCATGTCTAGATGACTTATCATCTAATTGTGGAGAGCTGGTATAGTTCATAAAAAACCTAAGTGAAGCCTTTTAGCTTTTAAAATACGCTAGGATCTTTTGCCTTTTCAGATTATTTATGTACTTCACATTCAGGGGAAACATCCAAAGAGAATGGAGCAGATTTATCACCACTAAAGAACTGTTAAGTCTGTTCCAATGCTGCATGTATGTTTTGCTTGTTAAAGAAAGAAAATAACTAATTCCAAGGGGAAAAACAGTGAAAAAGGAAGTTTCAGAAAAGCTTTTCTAAAAGCTAAGTTTCATGGTTTTGTTTGTGTCCTTGTTCCTCCCTTCTTAATTACTAAAACTACATAGGTCTTTAAAAAAATATCAAAACATAATAGTACGGAAATAAAGCTATTTTTTTTAATTATTATTATTTCTAATGGAGTTCCCACTCTGGACAGCTATCCTGGAACGTTCATAGTAGGACAGCTTATTCCAGTCCAATCCCATGGACACCAGCCCATCAGACCAGCTTTGCTAATCTAACAGATGCTAAAATAGCCATTCAATTTAGACAAACTCAGGGCAATGATTTTAAGAGAGTGATGCTCAGTAAATTAAGTCCTAGTCAAGAAGGAGGCAAGCTGTTGAACCCATGCCTGTTGTGCAAATTTTTTTTAAACTATGATGACCTTCTTGGACACATTTAGCACCCTGCAGCCTTTCCTTGTAAGCATGGTTCCAGTGTGACCTGAAAGCCAGCTGCCAGGAAGAAATGGGCTCATGCTCAATGTGGCAACAGCAACAGCAATCAGAGGAATAGTAAGCAACAGCACAATATTTTAAGGCTTGAAGGAAAAGTCTGGTTCATGTTTTGTTGGAGAGGAGAACTGACACTAAAAGCTACAGATGTCACACAAGTCTAATGTGACATTACAGCGCCTTTGACACTGCAACTGATCATTTGAAAAGTGCTACTTCATCTGCAATACTACGTATGGATCCTCAATTCACTGACTGTAGAAATTCCCCATCCGTTTCACTGCTGTCATATGAGTGAGGGTATGACTAAGCCAAAGAATAATGAGAACTTGTGTTGCTCCAAAGCAGCAAAGCCTGACCATACAAAACAAAAAATCCTTTATTTTGGAAGTATTTTAGTGAGGAGAAAATGTCAGAAATTGTAAGAAATTGTTATTTCTTGCATGCTCCTAAATATGTGATCTAATAAAGTTTCTGATCTTTACATTTGGAAAGGCAAGGCAAATGCTGTGAAATTAAACTATACCCCATTTAAATTCAAATTAGTTGCTCAATTCAATGCCTTTCCTGCTTCTTTTCTTCATTTTGAATTTCTTATCAGGTTACGCGATCCTTAGTTTTTCAATTAGAATTCCTTGTCCTCCCTATCTGATTGGTGTGATAGAGAGGCGCTTCTGCAAACCACAGTATAAACTTAGGAGGCTGCATGCAAAAAAACTGCACTGAACTTTCACTGTGGTTTTCATTGTTTTATGCAGTTGTTTAGTAATGGCTACTATATATGTGTGATTCTATGAAACATCACCGAGTCCTTTAAAATAGTAATCAAATACAGCATATCACTGTAAGTAACCCCTTACTGATCAAAGCAGCCAAAAATTTAGACGTTACGAGGTTTACTGGTGTATCGAGTTCACAAATGCACAATACCGATACATTTCTAGTCTTGTGAAAAATTGTGTGTAAGCTTAAACTTTGCATTTAGTCCTTACCTTGGCATGGAGAATGTGAAAAAATACATTGTCATGTGCAGCTCCAGGACTGAAGGTGGAACCAAGTGTTCACCGACATCTTTCCTTTCCAAGTGAGGTCTGGAAGGAACTATATGTGCCTGGAACAATGTAGCAAGGAAATTGGTCTACGGCTCCTTAGTATTGTTCCTCTGAGATCTTGAGTCGAAAGTCTGGCCCTGGGTGACATTAGGAAGAGTCCCAAAACATTAAGAAGACTGACTGCTTCTCATTAACTTAAAATGTTTCTGTATGTCCATGTCTTAGCCTCATCCCTACTCTCCTTTGTCACATATCCCTCCTTTCTCAGTAGTACATTCTCATCCTTGCCCTGTTTTTCTTTCCTCTTTGAAGATACAATCGTAAAACTCTCAAACATTTAATATCTTTTCTTTTTTATGTCTCAGAGATTTTTTTTTTGTGTGTTCTGCAGTTAATCAGACTGCTGTCCAGGGACCAAGTTCTTTAGCATATCAAAAGCACAGGCTGAAAAATGAAAAAAAGGTTACTGCCCTAGCTTTGATCACCATGGCAACAATGATAAAGTATAGGCTTATTCTCAATTTGAGAGTACCGTTCCTGTAGTACTTTTTGGACTGAATTTGGTAAAGGTAAGAAATTTTCCCCTTTAATTCTTTTTATGAAGCATTCCAATATTAATTCTGGGTTGAGGGAGAGGTAGAATTAGGGTGGGAGATGTGAAGGGAGGTGGACATGACAGCAAGTAGAAGATTAGAAATTGTTCCTCTGCAGAAAGGTTTTACATCAGAAGATGTTCCTCTAAAATGTATAACAAAGATCCATGCAGAGGTCCTTAAACACTTTCAGTATGGCTGGATAATTAGAACAATACAACTGCATCTTGAGGATCTAAAGCATAGCAGTTAGAGAGAATTTTAAGAGAAGTTTCCTACTTCTGTAGGCAAGACCCACATGTCAGTATTTGTTTTTAACAACTCAGCTAAAACTCATCATGAGGACACTAGCAAAATGTTCCAATCGGAAATAGCAACAGCATTTGCTGTTTCCAGGTTGCTGTTATGTGTCTGGGAATCACTTATTACTTGAACTGCTTTTTTTCTGCAACTATAAACTATTTGGACCTATTATGTCCAGTTCAGCATCTGCTTCCAGTGTTGGTAAGGGGTCAGGCAGATCCCCACTGCATAGCGTAGATTAGCACACAATTGCACTTTGTAGAAAAGCTGATTCAAGCAAATGCCCTGAAAACAGTTCTCCTTAGCAGAAGAAAATTGGTCATAGTAAATGAAACTTTTATGCCAGTTTTGTGCACTGAAAAGAGGAAGCTTTTTCTTGTTTCTAAGAAAGAGAACTGGATACCTTAGATACTGTTTTTTTTGTAGGTGCTGTAACAATCACTGCTAGTCCACTTGAAGCCTTTTTCCAGCTCACTTACAATCTGTTTATATTAAAACCTGCTTTTTCAGCAGAACACCACTAGCCAGGGTTCAGAAAATGTTCAATAATTGTACATACATAAATACATTGCACTAAGGAGACAGCATTGCACTAAGGAGACAGAAACTTCCATTATTTCAACAAGAAGTAATGTATACAGAGATGCTTTCAGCAGCCTCTGAGAAGCCTGGAAGGTAAATGGAGTATCAAAGCACAAAACAAAGTATCAAAATGCTAAATCACACTGATGCAAATGAACAGAAATGTAAGGTCAAAATGTGGACTGGCTAGTCAGGAAATGAAACCTCTTCTCCACTTCCATGTCATCAATACAATATTCCCTAATCACTAGCTGAGACAGCATCAGAGACCTGTCCTAGCACAAAGGCCTTGGCAGATCTTCTCTGTGATCTCACCGTGTTGCTTCTGGGAAAGCCATTACTGTCAGAGAGCTGCTACCAAGAGAGGAAAGGATTGAAAGGGTCTAAAGGTAAGACTTGAAGTTGTCTTTCCAGGAGTGTCTCGGTTGAGGGTACTGGGGTGCACTGGCTGCTGCCATATGAGGTGGATCTGTTCCACTGAGAAAAGAGTTTCAGCTTCCATCAGTGTATTGCACATCACCTGTACCTTACATTCCTACGTTTACCTAAACATACTCATACATAATCATGCAAACTGCAAAGAATACAATATTTTTAAACAAGATTAAACTATGTTTTTTGCACAGATGACTGCTGAAAGGACAGTTTCCAAACTCAAACTTTGCTGCCCCCACCAGAGATAATTTTTTTCCTCATTTACGCTGTACAGATGTCTTTACATTGTAATAATGTATGCAGCCTAACTTCCAGCTGGTATGGAGGAAAAGGAACAGCAGGCAATGTGTGTATTGGTCTAAAACTGCATCAAAATAACGGTTTATGAGTTCTGTACTAGGATGTTTTCCAACAGTGCAGGAAGCTCTTGCAGAATGAATTGTACTGCCTGTTGGGCTTATTCATCATCCAAAATTTGAGTTTGTGCAACTCTGTGACTGTCCCCTTTTCCATTTCCCTTCTTTGTTGCATTAGATATAAATCACTCACCATCACTTATATAGTGCTTCTATCAAATCAGAGAGAAGAAAAACAGCCTGTCCTGCACCCTGCAAATAGCTTTTGTTTTCCTAACACTTCCACCTAATTGGTGTTTTTTCTTTGAAGACAATGACAGAAATCCCATTCCTTCTATAAAGATCGAAGTCCCCACCCCAGAAGAGATCTGCGTAGATTACATTTCCAGAAACAGACAGATCCTTGCTCAATAATACTTGACACACCTTATAATCCTAACCTGAAGTTTGTGTTGCCTTCAGGTGGTTTTTTAAACACAGAAGCCTGATGATGAAATGCCACCTGGTGGAAAAAACGACCTGGGTTTTTTCCTGTTCCACACCTAAGTTTGCACACTAAAATATCTCCTTCCAGCAAGGCCTGAGCTACAGAAGCCTCTACAAAAGAGACAAAAATCAATAAATTTCTCTAACCATATCTAGCTCTACATATAGAGATGTTGGCTTTAAAAAAAAATTGTAGACATAGTCAAGGTGCACATCCATTGCTCCTTGCTACCATAACTCCTGCATAACAAAGAGTGCTGTCAGGGGAGTGTGGTGGCAGGGATACAAAATGCCAAGAATTAAAAGTCATGTAGTTGTGAGCTTAGCCAGGTGCGGGAACTACAACAATGAATGGGAAATAGATGTGTGGGGGCTTACTGTATCTGGATCCATTACGCTGAGCACGATAAACTCTGATCACCACAGAATTCTCCTGGAGAAACTGGCTGCTCATGGCTCAGATGGATGTAGCCTTTGCTGGGTAAAAAACTGGCTGGATGGCTGAGCCCAAAAAGTGGTGATGAACCGAATTAAAACTAGTTGGTAGCCAGTCACAAGTGGTGTTCCCAGGGCCAGTTCTGTTTGATTGCACCCTCACTAAGTTTGCAGACAACACCAAATTGGAGGGGAGTGTTGATCTGCTGGGAGGTAGGAAGGCTCTGCAGAGGGATCTGGAGAGGCTGGATTTATGGGCCACGGGCAATTATATGAGGTTCAACAAGCAGAAGTCCCAGGTCCTGCACTTGGGTCACACTAACCCCACACAACGCTACAGGCCTGGGGCAGAGCGGCTGGAAAGCTGCCTGGGGGAAAAGGCCCTGGGGGTGCTGGCTG
>JAVJGJ010000001.1:66746021-66761554 GCA_035590215.1 Microhierax caerulescens
CTGCCCCCCCCCCCCCCAAAAAAAAAAAAACCAACAACCAACCACAACAACCCCCAAAATATCTACCAACAACCAAACATCACTCCAAGCCAATCTCCCCCCCCCAAAAAAAAAAAATCCAACCCCCAAAATCTGGGGGCACAAAGACAGTGAAGTATCTTTACTTTCTCTGTATCCCAGCTGTTTATGCATATAGCAGCATTAAGTATATTTCTTTCATCCCACCTTTTTTTCACATTTATACTGTCCTTGTACATCCCTTAAACACAGAGGAGGTCTCCATCTGATCAACACATTGGATGGTTTGAGTAAGAGTAATAACAAACAGTGGGGACAGCTTGACTAACAGAATCTATTTACAGAGTCAGGGTGTAAGGAGCAACCTTGCAGGGTGCTTCTCTGCCACATCAATGGCCAGCGGTACCGGGCATAGGTAGTATTTCGTAGGCTTAACCTCGAAGTTCCCTTCACAATTCCCTCATGCTGAATTTGGTTGTGTAAAATCTGACTAAACCCAAAAGCCTACATGAGGAATAAAAATGGGAAATCTGGTTCATAAAGGGATTTACTTCATCTATTAAAAATAAATAAATTCCCAACCCTCCACTGCAATTGAAATGGACATTTCAAATATTCCAAGATAGACAATTACTAAGCTGTAGCTCTAATGATTATGATATGAGCTTACGATTTGTATAAAAAGTGGCATAATTACTGTGAATATCCTACTGGATTTTGCAATAAGGAAAGAAGGAATTTTCGTGCTTTCTAGGTTAAGGATAAACATAATTGATTTATGATTAACATGAAGGTCTAGGCTTACCATCATAATATATTAAGTTCTATTGAAACAGGGTATTTGCAAGGCAGAGCAGCTAGGAGCAATACTGGGGAGAGCCCCTGCTAGACGAAGACTTGACAACGTCCATGCTAGATTCAAGTCCATCTGTTGTATGGCCACAGAAAGCTGCAATAGGAGGTCAAAAGTCTAAAGAATAACATGAACAAGGTTTTTAAAGGACATATTTATAAAGTAACACAAATAAGAGAAAACAGGTCCATATCTTCCTGTCAGTTCACTACAAATTAATTAAGCAACACTGATCACTAGGCATTTCTTGGGAACTAATGGGAGTCAGAGGTTAATAGTCCAAGCTGGTGCCCTAGACCACCAGATCTTGTCCATTTTTCACGCCCCTGAAGTACTCTAGAACAAGGCTCTCATTGGAGTTTAGGTTAAAAAAAAACAAAGGGTGCAAATATATTCTAAATTTGAGAAATCTGTATTGATCATGGGGCAATAGTTATTCCTAAAGGGATGTAGGTCTGATTCTGAGAAACATCAAGATCCACCAATTCCCATCCGTCCCTCTGGAACTCTGTTCCTCGGCAGCTGACAGAGGCTCTGGCAAGCCCCACTGAGCCACATCCTCAATTTCATTACTTTGGTAGTCCAAGTCAGCTAATAACACAGAAGATGACTGCATCTCCAGGTGTTCAGGCATCCTCAGCCACCATGAATAGTGCAGTTAAATCACAGCAACGGGTCAAATTTGACACTCTGCACTCATCTGCAGAAACCCTTGTGTTACATGCAACCCTCTCAAAAAAGGTCTCTTGCAAGACCATGCAAAATCTAACTGCTTCAGAGAAAGTAAGGAAAACGTTCCAGAGACCTGGTGAATGTTGGAAAAGGCTTGTCCCCTCATCAAACCTGGTGGCTTATATTTTAAACATCTCTCTAGATTATTGAATGGTTTTGCAGCATCCTGTCTTGTTCAGCAGCAAGGACAACTCCTTGCAGGCATAAGATGGATGACAAAATAGCGTGAATCCACTGTTAGAGAAGGATAAATATGATTCTGACCATCCCATGTAACAGGATGAAAAAAGCAACTAATTGCCATCTTAATGTACATCTGCTCCCTTGCTCTTTCCAAAGGTTAGACATGTCATCCACAGCAGGATAGCCACTCCATGTCTGTACGGCTGGCTGAAGTGCCAGTCAGCTACAGAGCTCCCTGGCATTAACCATTTGTGTTCAGGAGTGTCCAAATTCCGGCCACTGGTTTAACCCTGACTAAACTGTCAGTCTGACTCTCATTGGTGTTGATGCAGCATTGGCTATGGCTCATTTCTTCTGCAAGACTTCCTCTGAAGCCTCCCTGCTCCCCTGGTATCCCGGGATGATTCCCAGCAGTGTACAGAAACAAGCAATTCCATGAAGTAGTTTTAAACACTAGTCCTTATATCTAAAATATCTCTCCTGTTAGCTTTGCTAAAACACCCACTCAAGTCCTGGGTGCTTTCTAAATAGCTATCAATGGACTCTGCACTTACAGGGCAAATGTAAAAAGAACAAACCGGACACATATATCATATACCTTTTAGGGCTGAGACATTAAAAAGCAGAAGCCTAATCTTTGGAATTTTTCAGTGTAAATAACTGAGCCTGTTTATTCAACTCTTGAAAATGTCTTCTGCATTTTAAATGAAATTTTCTTTAGCTTGTACTGCTAGGAAAAAAGCTTTTCAGCTTTCCACACTATCATTTTCCCTATTTTCAATTTATCAAAAGTAAATGTAGCCTATGAAAAGAAGTTATTTCCATGTATTGCTCTGTTTTAAAACACAAGGAGAAACAGAAGACACAGTGAGAGACCATTCTGCTTTCTTGAAAAATTAATTCTTTGATACAATTCATCTTGCCCATATTTGTTGCTTTTATTAAGAATGACCTTCCTGACTTGTCCAGTTTGACATAAAAAGATGGTAGCCACAAAATACCACAGAGATGGTGGCAGCCTGCTGTCTCTGTTCCTTATGTCCAGAAGAATTAAAATTATGGCCACTGAATAAGGGTAAAAAGCCATGTGTAAATCACTTTACTGAATGTTGATCTCTGCATATTTTTCAGATGTCACTAGACGGTACTTGCACAGTGTTTTAGGAGAGCAAAGTATGGTTTGAAAGGTTGATAATATTTATTAAGTGCTATGACCTTCTCTAGGCTGGTATACAATGAAATGGAGAAACTCTTTCGAAGAGCTGTATACATACTCAATTTTAGGAGCAGAGTAGGCACTCTAAAATACATGTGACTATCTAAACATTTCTAGCTAATGATGCTGCCCTACAGAATAACAAGAAAGGAGACTATAAACTGCAGCCTATAGCCAGTCAACTGCATGCACTCTGCAGTTTACAGCCTCTCTCTCTGTTGATTAATGACACGTAGGACTTTGCCTACATCCTTACTTAAGCCAAGCTCCATGGCACACTGCTTGAATAAACACTGCAAGGTTGTGTCCCAAACACAGAACACTTGGGCGTTGCTCCTGCTGCTGCAGGTGGGCCTTGCTGACCATCAGTGGTGTAACTCAGCCAGGTTGGGCTGGCTGGGCTTGCAGACAAATTCCAAAATGCCTCTGAAGACAAACCTAAATTTTCTTTAACTTTGCAGATGTGGAATTTTCTGAGCAAAGGGGATGTGTCCCTTCAGTTGGCAACTCAGCAAAAGGGATGTGACCGTAGCCACTCCAAACACTCACAGCCAGCCTCAAATGAGCATGGAGAGAGCCAAGTGAGCTGGCTTTTGTGAACATCTCTCACACCACAGAGTCAAGCATGAAAAACGTCACATAGTTGTACTCCCAGCTGAAGTGAGCTTTATGCAACTGTGATTCCTGAAGTATTGAATATTTCATTATGTGGTATGAATTTATTAGTAAAATTTGGTAGAAAGAGAACACAACCTCTTGAAATATCAAAATGGAATTGGTCAGATTTGGGTTTCTCTCCTACTTCTGTGGTTAATATAAGCTAAACAGCTTATATATATATATGGTTTTCAGCTTAATAAATGCTTTGACACGTGAAGTCTGTACAAGATGAATGTGTTACACGTTCTCATATGCAGCGGGGTAAATATTCTTTCTGCTGGTACCTACTCTATGATTTTGGTCTGGGGAAAAAGGTGTGAGGTAGCAAGAGAAATAAGGGATGATTTGGGGCTTGTAATAATCCGTTAAATTCTAACACCGGTGGCTGTTGTGCTTTTCTTTCCTGTTCATACTCCCGAAAAAACTCTTTGCTATTCAAAATATTGTCCTATGGTTTAGCTATCCTATGGATAGTTTTATTATTCATTGCTCATTTTGACTTTTTTTGGATGAAATTCCAATTCTTCCCTCATTATTAGAAAGTGTGGCCAGAAACCTGAGGAAGGACTAGTGCTCAGGAACTGAATTAGAATTAGGATTCTGTGCCTATGACTTCTTTCCTCTTCTATCTATGCCTTTAGGGAAATCTCTACTTTACTTTCCCTATGCATAAATGCCTACGTATTGCAAATTTCAATTAGATGGAGTACACCACCTTCAGGATTGTAAAGTGCCAAGCATTATTATAATCTATGACCTTCAGCTAATGAAGGAGTGTCCTGCTTTCACATAAAACATGTCAGGTATCAGATCATAATATTGTTCGAATGCTCTGTCCTCCTGACACAAGCTGTGCATTACCTAGTATGTTGGTAAATCCTCCCTTACACAGATATGCAACACTGCTGAAGTTTGTCAAGATACAGTGTTTGGTGCAAGTCAAGGGTGTGCATGTTGTAATCTTTATGTTCAACTTATGCAAAATCAAAGCCTTTTACAAGAAGCCCCGTGACAGATTTCAAAGTAAAGGAGTATGATAACCTCTAATTTAACATATCTCAAATTACAGGATCAAATGCAGATTCAGACATGTTGGAAGAGGAGTTCTGCACTGCTGATGATAGCTAAAACAAAGCTGAATAATATGCTATGATACGGCCTTGGGACCTCTTACAATTTCCATAGAGAGTAACTAATTTTTCTTTATTTCTGTCACTTTTTCATAGTTAAAAGATTTTTTCCATCTCCCCTAAAGCTCATAATGTGGCAAAGAAGCTGTTGGGAACAGTTAAATCACTGTATAAATCCCCATGAGAAAGAGTTCATCACACATTTTGCATATCCTCAGGGGTTCAAGGACAGTGGGCAGGAATCTGATCTGTGTTACAATCATTTAAAACCAGACTAATTTCAGTGAACTCACTGGTGCTCCTCCAGATGTCAGTTAGAATAACAGAGAGCAGCGTGTGGCTCAGGAAGTGAAAAATAAAACAGAAGACCTGTGTCTTTCACCACTGATGCTGTAACCTGTGACAGAAACCTTCTCTGAAGCAGCGATGTGCCGGTGTTCCAGCCATGCTGAATTCATTTACTTTGGCAGTTTCCTGATTGTTCCACTGTCTATTTATCTGAAATGGGAAACCAAGTCCTGTTACCCGCTCCTTCTCCCAGCATATGATTACAGAATACATCTTCCATTTTTGCAATCAATCACTCCCAGTGCTATTTCCCCATTGTGTACCACAGTACCTGGCTTTTAGAGAGGTTTCCAGCTGAATGTGAGTGTAAAGGAAAAACTTAAAAATGAGAGAAAGGGTCTAAGCATTTGCAATGTGTGAAGAATGTCTACGTTGTTCCATGCATTTGCTCGGTCATTTAGTGACAGCTGATTTGGAACATATGCTTCTCAGACACTCAGTGTGCTTCTCAATTTTGGGTGTCAGAGCCAGAGATTTTAGTGTCAGATAAGCAAACCTTGTTTTTCAGAAAGAGTCAGGACCTGACATTATTACAGACATCTCCTAGTTAGTTGGCTAGGCACAACCCCTGTAACGTGGCTGTTCAATATCAGAGGCAGATGAACCAAATGTTTGGTATTCTCTGGCTTCTATTCAAATTGTTCTGCAGTCAAATAAAGTAAAAACTAAAACAAGGTAGATGAGAGAAGTCACATATAATTAATTATATGCAACACTTGTTAAAATGCATTTCAAATAGAAAGGAAATGCATTAAAACAATGTTATTTTTAAAAAGGTAATTTAATCTAACTAAAATATTTGTTCTCTCTTCTAAATTCAGAGTCCCTATATATTGGTTGATAGAGCATCCTTAGACAGGTTATTTTATGTTATTGTAGAGTAGAAACAGGTATGTAGATTAAAAAAATGCCCAAGATCAGCAAGGAGGCCAGTGGAAAAGCAAGGAATAAAGTCTAAGAGACAGGAATAAAACTGAATACACACCACATTTGAAATCAAAAAAGGTCTCAGATGGTGAAACTACGTGTTGCAGGTGGCTGCTGGCTTCATCCAAATGCTGAGGAAGTTCCCTTCCCTGCTGAGGCACACCTATGTCTGCCAGCATCTAAGGAAGGGCACAGATTCTGGCAGCAACTGATTTACCTTACGCTAGTGCTTCATCCATCTATAGAAAAGCTGCAGTAAAGCTACCTAATTGATCAACTAATCACTCAGGAAAAGTGCTTCTGTCACCAAGAGTCTGTCATTCTCAAAGGGTTGGGATTTCCCCTCTTATTCCACTAAATCTCTCTTCTCTGTCTCTCAGATGGCTGGCCATGCTGACCTTTTGGTCCTTTCACGACACAAAATCTATCGGTGTCCTTTCCCTGTCACCTGCTTGTGCCTCTTTGTTGTCCGGACTCGCACCGACTCAGGCTGCTGTTACTGTCTCCTCTTTCTTGACCAGCACCATTTGTTTGTTCTCCGCATTTTACTTGGTCCCTCTGTATCTCCGCTCATGTTGCTGATGAAGAACTGATGCTTGAAGGGAGGAGCACTGCCTGATTTCAGAGCTCCTGGGGACTGCCAGGGTACGGAGGTCACTGTTCGGTGCCTCAGACAGAGCGATGGGAGGCTTCTTGCATCATTCACCTCTGCGTACAGTGGCCACAACCTCCTCTCTGGCTACAGAGTCATCAAACCGTAAGTGTTGCAACTGCAAATTACTGAAGAGCTAATTTTTCTAAAGCTGGGCCCACACCAACAGCTCTCATATTTGACAGTTGCAACTGCAGGGATTGCACATGCACGCATACTCCAACCGTGGGCGTAAAAGGCACCTCAGACACAGCAGGGAGTTATTTTCCTGGAGATTACAGATCCTACAGACTTGAATGGAGGAACGTGGCAGACACCTGACACATGCACAGGGCTCACTGGGCTTACCTTTTGTTTGTTTTGTTGTCTGACTTCTGAAAATGAAGGGACAGAGGCCTGGGCAAATGTAACTTTGGGGCAGTGTTGTTGCAATGGTGAGAGCTATGTTACCACGCTTCCCAGAGGAGCTACTTTTATGTCTTTCACTGCAGCGTTAAACCAGGTGAGCAAGCCAAATGAATAAAATGAGCACTTTAAAACTAAACAACCAAGAGGAAGAATTATTTTAAAATGTGTTTTGGTTAATCCCTTATTATCAGGGAAGACTGCCACAGCTGCAGGGTATGTACATCTCAACCCACTGGCATGCTTAACTGGAAGTGAAAAAGCAAGGGGTGAACTGGAATCTAAACTGCACCTTATTAAACAGAAAGGTAACATGCAGAGCATATGAGTTGGGACTTGGTTTTTTTCAGCATCTGAACATTCATGTGTAAAACTGGTTCTCTCTTATTGTGTCAGAATGAGAGATTCCCAGCAGGGTGGTTGACACGTTAGACAAAGAGTTCTGTTCAGTAATAAAATAGTTATGCAGCTGTTCTCCAGTTTTCCCTCCAGCATTTGCATAGAGCATACAAACTGTGCTCAGGCCTGACGCACTCTTGCCTTATCTAGGAATTTATAATTATTACTGTGGAAGTGGAGAAGAAGAGATGTTTGGACTAGCAATAGAATATGAGAAAGAAAATACGAGGGTCAGTAATACTTTGCTTCTCAGGAAGGCTGGTGACACGTTCACTGCATCCATTTCTTGTAGTAAATACTGGTAATGTTTTCCACATTAAATGACTTCAGAGATTCAGTCTATTAGAAAGATCATAATTTTTCTTGAGAAACATATGACCATCACGTGCCACAGGTACAGGCCAGAACTAAACTAGGCATGGCATGGAGGCAAGTGCAGACCATCTGCATCCAAAGCTGTTGCCTTCTTTTATGTCCTCCTCCTACTTGACCAGTGTTACCTGTAGCCATATTTTCTTCCACATAGTTCAGCACAGACAAGAATTTGGCTTACTTAAGGCATATTGCAGTTGAAGTTGCAGGGTCCCTCAGATGGGCTTTAGAAATGAAATAACCATTTCTTGGGATAAGCATTCAGCTGAAGATGTTCTAAAAAACCCAGACATTCTAAAAAACTTATTAAAAAAATAAGAGTTCCCTGATGTGTAAGTTTCACCAATTCCTGGGTTCTTTGAGAGTACTGTGCACTGCTACAGCAAATTATTCAAAGCCATTCTCTTGTCAAAGCAATGTAGAAGAGGAATAACTTGACTGACATGGATGCTCCATGGATTATCCAGGAGCAAAACAGGCATACAAGAAGTGGACCAGTTGGTGGTGACATGGAACAAATTACATTAAAAAGCAACCTCAGCTTGAACAAAATACTGAACAAGGTCCTGAGTAACTTGAGTTAGTCTGTTCTGCTTTGAATAGTGGATTTGATGAGGTGACTCTAGAGGTCCCTGCAACCTAAATTATTCTATGATTCTGTGAAAAGTATGCTATTCGTCAGAGACAGAAGATGTTGCTGTTCTTCACTGATACAATACAAAGCTGCACCTATTATCCTGCTTCACAGACACCTTTGGAACTATTAACAAGTTACTAAATACAATTTTTTTTTTTTTTTAATCAGTAGTATTTTGTGCTTATTAGCCATTTATTCAGTAAACAATAGCTTCTCAATCCAGTTAGTTTGCACATATACACAGCCAAAGCACTATGCCTTTCCAGCAAGGAAATGCCTTATGATGTGCTGCCCGTTCTCGTGTGTAGCTTTGTGTGGTGCAGCCCAAGTATGAGTTCACACTCTGTGGTTATTTGGAAGGCAACTGGGAGAGTTAATCAATAAAGATGGAAAGTACATTTTTTCTCAAATTGTTGGTGTGATCTCATAGAAACACTTTTGGGAAGGGAGAAGCTTCCTACCCTCCCTCCTCTGCTTTCATCCAAATGCTTCCTTTTAAATGTTATCAAATAGTTCATTATTTTCTCCTCACCTTGTTGATGACTGTACATCTCTTACAGACTTAGGATGATTCCTTTTTTCCTCTGTCTCACCTCCTCTTACCCCCAGCTCTCCACTGGCCCTAAAATTTAGCCATTAACACTCAGCCAAGCAAGGCCTATACTGACTGCTAACACCATTGCAAAACCAGTCAAAGCAAATGATCACAATGTAGTGGCCAGGCATTAAAAACCGCAAGCATTTTAGCTTCTGCAGTGGTCTGTCTTCACCAGTCCAGGATATGGGAAAAAGCCTGGCCACATGACTTTGGTTCAGACCTGTGTACAGACCATCGCCACAGAAAGCAGATAAATTCACTGGGAAGACCTTTGTCTTTGTATCTCATGTGTTTTGAATTTTGTTGCTTTTGGTGTTTGTCACTGGCGAAGAAGCAGTTCTGTAAGAAGGGGATGTCTACTGACACACCAAGAGGATAGGTGGCCTACCAGTAATACAGCAGATACCAAAAGGTGACCTTGTAACTATGTTATATTCCTCTGAGAAATGTAGAATATGATGTCTGTGCAGGCACTCTTAGATTATGACACTACCCATCTTACCTGATACCATTTTCTCATAGAGACAGCTACAGCGAAAATATATATAATTGGTGTCTAAAAAATAAATTTGGTGTTTGTTGTGCAAAAAATTACCAGTAATGGGACAGATATTCTCACACTATTTGAAATGGAAAAGGGAAAAAACTGCTCATTCATGCTTTCAAAACCTATATTTATATTGCATTTATATTTGCAACCTTATCAGCTCAGGTAGCAAGAAACATAACTCTCCCTGAATATCTGCAGGAGAATACTTATCTGTATTTGATGATCGCAGGACTGGGAATGCCAACTCTTACATTCTCAAATGCCAAGAACCTTAAACTGCCAGCAAATAAAATAAAATAAATTATACATGTGTACTGGAAGAGTGGTGTGTAAGGGAGAAACGGCTATAGTGTTTATAGTTCACACTGGAAACAACGGTAAATCTGGATGGATGACTAACAGAATTTGTTAAAACATTTCTAAAGTAATCTTCTTTGTTACACTTCCCCCCCAGCATACAAGGCCAGATAGACAAGAGGAAAAATGGGGGCTCAATACACAGTGTAGAAGAGACAGGAAAATATCTTGATATAATGATGGAGAACTTGAACAGTGCTCCACCTAACTCAAGTGAGGCCAGACCTGCATCTGAGATAAATGGCAAAGATTGGGAACTATGTAACCAGCAGCTGGGAGAAAAGCAACAGATTGTGACAATTCCAGGAGAACAAAGACATTTTTAGGCATTAATGGGATTGCTATAATTTAACAGGCAGTAATAAAAGTTCAGACAGAAGGTACAAATGCCCAGGGGAGGAGCAATTGATCAAGTATTACAGTTTAGTAGCCACCAATACATCTTGTGCATGTCCACATCACAGTGTACAAAGGGTGAGCTGCAATAATTTAATACAAATGAGCCCAAATTAATTTAAAGAATTTAATGAAGTCCTAGACAGTCACAAAGCAAAAAGTTATGAAAGTAAATGGTGATGGATGAAATAATCTAAGACAGAAACATTGCAAGATACCAAGCAATGGGATGTATCAAGGATTTAATTTGATGAATTAAGTAAGGGTTTATTTTCCATTTCTGTGAACACAAAGAATCATAGAGCCACTGATACTGGTTAGATGCCCAATTAAACATCAGGCTAGAAAACAATCATACAGACATCTGGTAAAGAAAATTTTAAGTACTCAGTAATGGTTTAAACCCTCTGTAACCATTGCTGATCTTTGACTAAAATGAAAGAAGCCAGACTTTTACACTGGCACAAATCACACCCACAATTACTGCAAAACCCCCCACATCCCTCTTCCATAAAATTGTTGGTATAAAATTAGAAACTAGTTACAGCCAAGCTGAAAAATCAGAACCTAGTTACATGTTTTCATACCTTTCTATGCATTCACTGCTGTTACTAATTTTAAATATTTCAATTGCTCCCCAAAATAACTGTTACCTGAAGATAAATAGTAGCATCACTGACAAGGCACTGTATACCCTTTTCAAGGACATTAATTTCATATTTTAGGAATTAAATGCTTCCCTGTTTCTACATATTTTTTCCACATTGGGCTGTAACACAAAACTCTTTATGGACATAAAACATAGCTTTGATGTAAAATAAATCTGTTCATAAAATTCACGTAGGGTTTATTATTGCAGTTGAAGTGTCTGTCTAAAGGAAAATTAATATATTAAACATTTTTCCATAGAATAGTCTCCATAAATGAGACTTGTTTGAAATAAGCCTGATCCTAAGGAGATGTGAAGGAGGTGCTATTTTTAACATGAGAAGCAAATCATAGCTTCCAGTGTTTGACTTCCCAAATCCCTTTTAAGTTTCTCATTCAGTTTCAGATTGGTCTGTTTACTAGATCTTTTTCTCTAGTAAACCTGTATTTTATATATTCAGTGTGTTTGTGACGTGACTTTCTGATCTTTCTTAATTCCAGTCCGAACCGGTGAGGCATTATGGCAACCTGAAAATGAATTTAAATGATCCTTGCCTTCATTTATATGAGGACTGTAAATAAGTATATATGCCTTGATAAAACAAGGCACTTAACTACATGCATAATTTAACCACATCCCTATTTCCTGAAGTATAAACTCTCAACTACATGGAAAGCATGTGAAACTGTTTTGCCGAGTTGCTTTTATCTGTTTCTTTCATTACTTTGACATTTACGCACGTACTGGGAAATAGTCACAAAAAAGCTCAACAGGTGGACTTCACAGGGCGATGCACAGAGCAACAGCACAGTGCTGCTACGGACACCCTGAGGAGACAGGACTAGTGCATTTGCACACCTCTGAACAGCACTGAGGGGAAATTATTGCAGATAATTGCACATCACCCCAGACTGGGGAGTAGCAACCAAGCCCTGGGACTGAATATAGCTGCATACACAAGTACCTGAGTTTCTTTCCGCTGACTGACTGTTGTCAATGTTGAGTTACAAGCCCGTTTCCTCTCTGCAGTATCAGCTCATGGTTTTCCTTTTATGTTTGTGCTGCCTTACCTGCCTGTGCCACTTTCCTCATTTCCTTTAAAACGAGCCTAATAGATAGCAGCCTGCCTCTGAGGTGCACTGCAGGATGTTCTTCTTTGTACAATGCCTGATTTAATGCTGTCAGACCCAACAGAACCCATTCCCGTTAATATCTGTAGTGTCTTGGAACATATGGCAGAAAAAGTCCCGTTCTCGGCCTCACCAGTGCTATTGCTGAACTTCTTTGTGCATGGGAGTGCAACAGTTCTGCATTTAGACTAGATAAGAATGGGAAACAAGATCATTTGTTTGTTGCCTGAGTCTCCACCAAAACTCACAGGAGAGTGTGATCTGGCCAAAAGTTTCTTTAAGAAAAATCTGGGACCTCAGGATTCCAAAATGTAACAAAAATACGACAATTCTCATTAAAGTACTCCCATCTCCAACAGTAGTTTAGTCATGCCCAGTTTTTGTTACCTTCCAACACAGATGTATTAAGAGGTCTGTATCTGATCTAATGCAATATTTGGAGAATATGATATACTGGCAAAGAAGCAATTTGCTGCTAAGATTGATGCCAGACTATCAAATATTTAGATTATTCATCATTCTAGAAGTGCATAACAGTACATATGCATCTAATGTCAGAACTAAAGCATAAGTTATGCAAAGCACAATAGCTTTGAAAATGTATTGCCTGCTATTAAGAAAAATAATAACTCTACACAATTTCAGAGAGCTTTTCTCTACAAACCTTAAAAAAAATTCTGGACAAATTGCCAAGTTTACAAATATGCACACACATTCCACATATGGATATACTTTAGTAATCATCTTTACAAACCTTTTAGGCTACACATGGCTCTAATAAATAACCCATTCACAAACAATATATTATCATCTAAAAAAAAGAAAACCCCCAAACTCTTTTCATATATAGCCCAACAGTTCTAGCCTTCACTTTCAACCCCCAGCTTCATGATCAATCATTACGTCAGTGTTCATTTTTCATGGTTTGGTGTTCAACAATAAATGAAAAAGAAAATGACTGAAATAATTAATATTGTCTCTGACAATGAGCAAAGCTCAAGAAAGAGCTCACGAGCGACAGCTGAGGACAGTCTGCCCTCTGTAAGTTGCAAACGTAATAAAATCTGAACTTTTTTTCTCTTTTGTTTTTGAACAAAGTTCACATGGGCCAAACTGCATGATGGGAAGTCTCACATGTCAGTCCCTTTGTGTAAATAGTAAACATCTGCAGTTAAATGTTTTACCTCTTGAAGGACAATACTTATTAGCTCAAGGTTAAGAGCCTTGCAGAAGGTCAACCTAGCTACTGTAGAGCTGTGAAATATCATCCTTTAGCTATCTGCTGACACATGGTCAAGGGCTGAGTTAATGTGATACGAGCAATGCGAGCTTCACTGCTCAGAAGATGACAAAAAGCTGTGGTCCCTAGTCGCCAAATTATCCGGGCAGTAACTGCCCAACTGATGGTAAGACCCTTTCTCAGCTTTGATCTCATGAGTTTTCTCCACTGCCAAGTCTCACTGGATTCAGTTACTTCTATCGCATATGTTTGCTTCTTGTGTACACACGAGCCAGACAAAGACCTTTTGTCTATGTGGTGTTTTGTGCAGGCATGAATGGAAGCAGGAGGAGTGGCAGAAGGGTCCAGCAGAGCATATGACCGAGTGGCTCAAGTTGTCTCTCCCTGCGTGTGAGATCCTGGGTATCAACCCGTATACAGACAGGCCTCACAACAGGGAAAGACAGTAGTGCTAATGGCAGTGGGGTAATTACATCTTTCTGGATGTTGCTTTTGAAACTGGAGTGCTCTTATGAGAGGAACTGACAAAGCCTTTCCCTACTGTGGATGTGGAGCTGAAGCAGGAGACACTTGGCAGTGAGGTGCTGGGACAGAAGATGAGGGCCATAGGAGAGCAAGGGCTGAGGACCATTTGCCTGAGCTGGGAGGCGTGATCTTGACTGTGCTGTCTGCATTTCCCCCAGTGCGGTGGTGCAGGTGGTGGGGAGAGAGAGGTGACACACTCCCCCACCATTCTCCATTTAAATCTGTGCCTAATACATCTGGTCAAAGTGCAATATATCACATTCATTCATGGTCTGTCTTAATATTTCTTCTTCTACTAAATTGCACGTTAAAATAATAGGAGATCATAATGTGGCTAATTGCTTTTCCTCATTGTTTTTATTTTTTCTTACATATAATGAGGATTCTGACTTCCCAGATTTGTCACAGTTAACAAGAATATGTACCTTTTCCTTGTCATGCAGGACTCAAACTTCTCATCTTAGTCTAAACATGCCTAATTTTTGCTTTCTTCTAGTACTGACATATTAGACATCCAGCCTATCCCAAGATATGGAAGATGTATTTACCTTGGCAAAGAAACCCTTTGGAGCCTGACTGATGCCAGACCCTAGGCAGTACTGATTATTTCTCTTTTTGTTGGTATGCAGAAGTCTTTCATCAAAATTAAAGCCCAGGGCATTCAAATCCTGATCTATTTTAGCTGAATGTGACCATGGTTATGTTTTTGGCACACTGAGCAGCTTTTGCCACAGAAATAAAATGCTTTGTGTGGCTCTGTTTTCAGTCTCTATCGTCATTGTTTATCTAGTGCCTAACAACAGAGTATGCCTATGAAATGCAGTAGATTTAAGGGTACAGAGACGGTTTTGGCTTTCTGCAGGTTGTCACAAACTACCGCAGTACTCATTTCAATGTGTAGTACAAATGCGGCTTGTTCGATTGATGAAATACACCCCTGAATGAGGAAGGCAGGTACACAATAAAACCAAGAAGTAAATAAAATGCTAAAAATAATATATCTCCGCCATAAGTCTTCCTATCTCAGATCTGACTGCACAACACCATCACCCAAGCAAGAGAGAAAGCAAAAATCTGTCTTGAGCTGCCAACAGGTTTTAGTTCCCCTGGTCTAACACCATCCTGATGCCCCTCCTCTTAAGAAGATCTTGGGTTTAGACTGGGGTCCTGAGCGCTGCAGCTGATCTCATCTTTCTTCCAACAAAACGTAGTGTCTAATCCAAACTGACTTCTAGAGAGTGAGTCAAAGCACAAAGGATGAATTTTTGTGAACGGGTGAGTAGTACTGACCCCTTCTTTAAGTTTGGCAGGCACCATAAAGGACCTCCCTATTGCCAGCAGTTAGACCTAGTTCTTCTTTAGCTCCGCAAAAAGAGGTTTTAAAGGTCTAGTCTCAAGTTCTGATTTTCTTAAGTGGCATTGCAGTAACTGTAGATATTCCCCTATTACTGGTCCTGTGAGAAATAACCCCAGCAAACTCAGCAGCACCGAGCACTGTAGCACTGAGCTGGAGCCAGGCTAGAAGGGAATTGGGCCCTCTGCCTGTTTGCAGTGCA
>JAVJGJ010000001.1:66761654-66805601 GCA_035590215.1 Microhierax caerulescens
GGCCCTCTGCCTGTTTGCAGTGCACGAGCTCACTACGGTTTGGAGACACAGAATAACATGCTCCCTGCAGCGAACAGCACTGAGCAGGTGGGCAGCCACATGTCGCACTAGTCTGCGTTTCCAAGTGACCTTCACTAGCAGCCCCCTGCACAACATATTGCATTAATCCTTTCTGGAGGTCACAAAATCATGGCTAAGTGTGCTGCAGTGCAGATCCAAGAGAAACAGTTGCAAATGCCTAGCCAGATGCAGACGGAAAAATGTGCTTTTCATGTAGCCTGTTCAGAAGACTGAATAATTTATTAGTGCATCACGTGCTATTTTTCAAAACTATGCCACTTTAAAGAAATCATATATTTTAAATTATAAGCAGGTCCTACTAACAAAGTGGATCACAAATGCCAAAGCAGACAAACCATTGTGTGTCCGCCAATTCCACGCCAAGCGACTTTGATTACATCATTGCCAATGGATAGAGAAACAGAACATCACAGTAATGAAACAATTACCGCTGCTGGGTTCAAACATGGCTTGGTGCACCCAGACCTGGATGTAAAGGCCTTGAGGTAACTCTTCCCGGAGTGCCCCCATACCTCCACCCAGCCTCTCAGTAACGGACTATCAAAGGCTGCAGAGCGGGTTCATTCCAGTGGCTTTTCTGGACTTGACAAATGAAGTACAGTTTGCCTGCCTCACTGTGGGTATTGTTCTCTGCACTGTAATGCAGCACAGGTGTTGCTGGCCAGGAAGGAGACGCGCTGGCAGAAGCGTGATAAGGAAACCCGTGAAGGAAACCGTGCCACCGAAAGTTGGGGAGAGGAGGCGAGGTGAAGGGCCCTCTGGCCCCCGAGGGTACTGCTGGGCCCTGGCGTTCCCCCAAGACTCACAGCATATGTCTAGGTACCATATGGTTTGAGGATGAACTTCCTGTGCTTCCAAGGGGTGGAAGAGGAGGAGGAAGCGTTCACGTATGGGGAGAATAATTGCTTCCCTCTTCCGCTCCTTCTCCTCCTGTGCCCCGAGCATCAGCTTGACCCCACCATAAGAATGAGGTGCAGTCTGATCTGCAACGAGGCGTTTGTAGATAAAACCTTGACTGAAACGTATGGGAGGGCAGAGAGTAAAAAGACGACAGGATAGCACCCTAAAGCACATGCTGTACCTCACAACGGCAACAGCCTTACTTGTGTTTCATGGGAAAGTGGACAGCGAGTTCAGAGTGCCTCAGATCATCGGAATCGGTTTTGTTCTGGTTCTAGGAAGGATCTGTCCCGTGTTTATGCCACACTGGTTTTGTGGCTATGCAGGAGTCTGTGGCTGAACATGCAGTGACAAAAGACATGTTACTATCCGCAGCCTGCCTTATCATATAGCTTCTATCACACAGAACCATGTCAGAAGATCTGACAGTCCTCACCAAAAATTATCACAGTACATGACGGGCATCATTTGCAATTGGAGGAGAATGTGAAAAATGGAGGCAATTTTGTTGTGATTTATCCCATTTCACAAAATGTAAGGACCTGTGTTGTTTGTATTAAGCTAGTTAGAATTCAATTAAAATTTTCAGTAGTGAAGATAAGGTCCTAAGTCAAAAAAAAAAAAAAAAAAGAAGAAGATGAAAGGGCTTCAAGTCTCCAAAAGTACCAGCCTATGGAAACTCCACCTAGAGGCAGATTTTCATACACATCTGCCAAAAAAAGCACAACATCCGCTCAGTTGTGGCAGTGGCAACAAAGATGCTCAGTACATGGACAGGCTGATACATTGCTCCCTACCTTCATTATACCCGTGCTTTCCAGATTACATATGCGACTCCAGACAATATTTTTCCATTAGCAATCTGGATATGGTTACACTGAGAGCTTTAGCCATGTGCTAATGAAAAACAAAGAAACCCTGCTGGTGGTCAAAAGTAAACTGGTTGTCAGGAAATTAGGAATTATATGCAGTAGTGTCTGTGTCACATGCTTATCTAACTTCTCTGAAGAATCTTCTTATTGACAGGCACAGGTGTAGTTCTCTCGTGTGGTCATTTTTTTTTTTTTTTAAATTTTTTTTTGGATACCAGGGCCAGAACCATACTCAGAAGGTTGTTACTAGTCTCTAGCTTGGGCTGAACCAGCAGGATCTGGCCCTTATTCTAGGGCAAATGCCCCTATTTGAAGTGATGATCATTCATTCCTTTATTTCTGTAGGTAATCTGAAACGTGGAATGGCAATTTAAAAATCCTATCTCAATGAATACCTTCAATCAAATTACCTTAAACTTTAAACTAATCCTTATCAAATAGTATCTCATAAAAAAGGTTATATAATTTTACATAGTTTGATACAGAATTAGCAAACCCATCTCAAAATTTGAACTCATCTTTCCACAGAAGCTGCAGTAGAATAGCGCAGCCATTTTGGTGTGCTTGCAATGTCACCGACGGTGATCTTTCTGGGTCAGATTTCTAGAGCTGTTCAAATGCTTAATTTCCAATGAAATCAACCTTTAAAAAGCTGGCCCACTTTCCTCCAAATTAAAGTGGGAAAAAAAAAAAAAAAAGAGAAAAAAAAGAGAAGCTGACAGGAGAAGTGTTTAAATGTCAAACGAAACATGGCAATGCAGACTATAGATCTGTTCCTCTTTTCTTTGACTTCTCTACTTCAGCATTCTACCCTTGGATGACAGCCTTAGCCTTTGGGCTGCTCCCCTCTTTCCTCTGGGCAGGACTAGCTGCTCAAGCTTTCCCCAGTGTGTTGGGCTGCACTCACACTGGTTGCCTACCTCTCCAGTTATAAAGCTGGTTTTGTACTTTACATTAGCAAAGGTGTGACAGCATGTATTCTGTGGCATACGCAAATACACACGTCTCAATTAGTCTTTTGCTTTGCTTTTATGTTAATATAAGTCAAAGGATTTCTCTGAAGTCCTACCAGCGTCAGGCAAGAGTGAGAGGAGTTAAGCTGTCATCCATACCTGGTACAAAACAGGTTTTGTATCAGACCAGGAAGAACAGACTCATAGGAAAAACAGTGCAGTAAATCCATAACACATTTTGGGTTTTTGGTTTGGTTTCCCTTTTTTTTTTTTTTTTTTTTCTTTTTCCCTTCTAACTCCTCTAAGAGCCATACCAAGCCCCTTCCCTTGACATCTGGGGAACTTAGTACAGATATCAAAGGGAAACTATGGCCCACAAGGACAATTGCCATCTGAAGGGCATTTTCTACTATAAACCCAATTAACAGATCTGTGAATTTAACACTTCTCCAAGCTGACAAAAGGAAATCTCTCTTCTACTTGATTTTCTAAATATTTCTGTGTAAAGCATTTTATGGCAAGAAAACATTTCTAAGCTAGATGCATGTAAGCTTTTAAGCACAAGGAATTAAAAAAATAACACTGTTACATCCTTATAAAATACCGCTGATTGTTATATTGATTTCCTATTTCTTCCTTCCTCCTCCCTTTCTTTGTCCTACTGTTTTCCTGGCTATTTGGGAGACCGAACATGAAGGATTTTTACAGAACCATCAGATATGTCACAGATTCAACGTATTAGTAGTGGCAAAAGTCACACTGAAAAGGACTTCGAAAAATAATTCCTCTCAGTGAATTCAGCTTTCCAAACTCCAAATGTTCACATCTCTATTTATTGTTACTTTAAATGGCTTCATTTTTGTGGATGGCTGATGAGCTTCCCAGATGGAATATAAAACTTTATGTAGGTCTTGAGGTGCTCCTTTTGCTCTTTACAAAGAATAATGGAAGAAAAATAGCTTTCAACTGGTAGGATTTTATGAAAAATAACTGCTCAGAAAATGGAAATATTTTCAGATAAACTGACTAGCTGAAGATTTTTGTCTGTAAAATATTTGGTTTGCTTTGATAAAAGTTTTCAGTTAAAGATCAGGTTCTTTTTGTGCACAAAGAAAAGTAGCAGCATGACAGTACCTGATGGATTAAATGAGTGCATAGTATGCCCTGTTGTTTCACTGCTTTTCCTTAAATCACTTAAAGCACAGCTGCTGCATGCCTGAGACTTGCAAGGAACATGCTCTGTCCTTGCAAACATGTTATTTTCATTCTTAAACAGCAAGGAAAAAAATATAAATTACGTTTCTCCTCTATTGCGGCATCTTTTGATTGAAGAGTTAGAAAAATAATTTGTCATTGCAGCATTGGCTACAACACAAGCACTGAAGTCAATGGAAACATTTGCAGAAGTCCAGCCCATGATTCCACCCATGATTATAGGGGCCCTCCTTTTACAAATTGTGTTTTTGCATAGATTTTCTTTGGAGAGTTCTCAAGATTCCTGAAATTCTTGAACAAATTTAAAAGTGAGAAGCGAAGAACTGCATCAAGGTGGAGTGTTTGTCTTTTAGTTCAGATAAAGCAACTAAGTCAGAAAGATGTCATCTGGCTAAAAGCTGTGTTTAAGTTTCATGGTCAAAGGGGTTGCTCCAAAGACCACTGAAGTTAAAAGATCCCAAAAAACTCTTAATATCTTTAGTGCAGTTTGGAGCAGGACCTAAGTATGAGGAGAAAAATGCTAGACTTGCTAACTAATCTTCTGTTCACATTTGGGATTAAATGCTGCTCCATATGAGACTGCTAAGGTCCATAATAAATAGTTTGAGGCTACCACAGAGATGGGAAAGCAAGGGAGATTAGGGGGACTCATTTTTATTTAATTTGTTCGTAGCACAGTCTGCAAGACAACAACAGAAGGGGGAAACAACTTTGTATTTATTATTATGGCTGAGCTGCATGTAATAAATTATGGAACAAAAAAGACTGAGGCATAATTGACTGAAAAAACAAATGTCAGTTAAAGTAAACACAGCAGTTTCCACTGAACCTATTTGTAAAAATGTCAAAGGAGCTGAGTTGTTTTCCTTCACAATATTTGTGCTGGTATAAAGGGACTGTGGTTTAATTAAATTTCCCCACAGAGACTAGGTATTCCACTAGATGTCACTTTGAGACTTTGCTAAAATGAAGGACAGCATCCTGATGAACAGATGCAGCATCCCCCGCTGCAAAGAGGATGGGCTGAGAGCTGTCTTGCAGCAGGAGCCCCTAGTCAGGAATGTAATACTGGAGTGCATTAAACACAATGAGGCTGATTACAGATACATAACCCCCGGCAGGAGAAGAGCTGCCATCTAGAAATGCGTACTAGCAAAGATTATCCAGCCAGCAGAAACTTTTTGCACTGCTCTCAAGGGAAGAAATGAGGACACCGCTGTCTTTGGCAACAACCCACCCTGTCCTCCCTGTAGTGACACAGTGGAACAGGGTCAGGCTTGATAGGAAGGGGGATGGCTCTTGGGCAGCTCCTCTGTGATTCCATGGGAGATTTGATGGATCCAAGCAAAGTGCTGATCCAGCAACTTCCCCAAACATCTCTCAGCACAGGAACAAGGTACTGGCCCTGACATGGACATTTCTTCCCAGAGCACCTTACAGGCAATACAAAGCACATTAAAAACATGTCAAAAAAAAAAAAAAAAGAAAAAAAAAAAGAAGGAAGTAGATGATTGAACCTTGTTTTGGAACTGCCCTGTTCTTTTGTTAATCAACTCTTATTTAATACAGCAAACAAAGGATGCCAAGGTTTCTTTAGATATCATATGCTGAATATTGAGTAACAATAGGGAAAGTAAAATATAGCATGCTTGTTCTTTTAAAGGCAGGTGAAAAGTGAATGATGTGTCTCTGTTCCCATTAAGGTGGTAATAAAAGAGTCATCACAGTGGCAGAACCCTGCCTTTTTAGCCCAGTCTAAAGAGGCTTAATATTAATCAAAGAAGGGAGAGCAAACCAAAACGAAACCCAGTTCACAGCCTCTAACAATGCTGGCACAGAGATGTCTCTGCATGGAGCAAGACCTTGTGTTTGCACCTACACTCAGCTGTGGTAATCACACAGAATTAGCCGCTGGGACCCCAGAATCCAGGAAATGTTAAAAAAAAAAAAGAAAAAGGCAAAAAGCACAAAGAAATATGTCTGCGCATTAAATACACTCTACTACATCTACTGCCAAGGGTTTGCCTGTCCAAAGCTGCGGCAAGCTGCATACTGTTTGTGTTGTCAACAAGCAGCAGCTTTTGTACCTATGCAGGTTTGTTTACTAAATATATGAAAACAACGGAGCTCAATTAAAAGTAGATTAACCACACATGTACCAAAGGAATGTGTACTTAACTGACTATGGTGAATCTGGCTCCTGTTCAATCCCCTGGAGAGGCTGCTCTGGCATGTCTGCTGAGGCCTTATTGGTATCCCATCTAGGCACAGGGGTGGTTATGGCTCCTCTAGAATATATTAAAAGGATTGTATAATAACCATTGGGCAGATGTTGCAATAGCAGAAGTTTGCTGCAAGCGCGCAGATGGGGCGGCAGATTATCCTGGGAAGGGGACCATGAGTTGATGGGTTCATTTCCATTATTGCTTGGCAACGCGCCGTGTGCGTCACCAGACAGGCTGGAAAACCCCTTTCAAGGAACCAAAATGAAAGCTTACACGGGGAGACGATTTATAAATTAATACTGTCAACTGTGCAAACCTATGGAGGGAATGTCCAAGGGAGTTTCTACTTCCAACTTCATTAATGAGAAGAAAAGAGAGTGCAAGCAAGCAAAACAGCAGGCTACAAAAGTATATCTGAAAAACTGTAGAATTAAGTACATCTCCAGCCACAGACTTCAGGTCCTCAGTAACTGAGTCCTTCCAAGTAATAATCTGAATTAGAGCTGTGTCCAACCCAGTCCCTTTGATCTAAGCAATTCCCTCAGTCAGAGTATTCTAAATTAAACATTTCCAAATAAATCCAAGCTCTATGTTGACTTGGGTCAAAACCTTTTCATAGTTACTTACGAAAGTCCGATTTAGGATTAGCAGCTACTGGTTTGAAATAGACAAAAGCCACTTCAGTGATTTTTTTTTTTCCAGATTGTCTTGTGAAGGGCTCAGGGAAGAGTTATATCCCACTTTTTTTTTTTTTTTTTTTTTTTTTAATTCAAATATATGGAAGCGTATCCAGTTTAATTTAGAAGTATTTTACTCACCAAACCCACAACTTTTATTACTTAGAAACATATGGCTAGACAACAATTTCAGCCACACACTGATATAAAAATTACAGAAACTGTATATGAGTTACATAATCATCTCACAAGATGTTTTTGCCTTTTTGGTTTAAAAAAAGAAAGATTTCTTGAGGAGATGGCTTCATGTGTGAAAAAGCTTTTTTGGCCATAATTAATTGTTTTGTTGCTTCTGTTGAAAAGCACAGTTTCCTAAGTGATCATGAGGCCACAGATTTGTGTGGCATTGCAGAAGTATTTCTGGTATGTGACAGCTGGTTTGCTGGGGAACCCATCCCATTTTTTGACAATAATATTACAACACAACTGCAATGTTATATTTGAAACACTCTACAAAGAATTAACTAACCAGTTTAGCAACCCTACCACAATGGGGTTTATTTGTCTACTCAGCTAAAACAGATGAGTCAGAGTCTAGGGGATACTCCCCAAAAGAACAATTCAATCATAGATGTATAATCAGAAACTGGATAGAAAAGGATGCTACTGGTATCCCTTTCTAATGACTAAAATAAATTCTTTTTTCTTATTGAGGCAACTTAACTAAACTCCAGTATTTTAACTTAAATAAACTACAGTAATTGTCCGATATTTGTTCTAATAAAAACTATTATAATTCTGCCATTACCTTTGGTAAAAGTCCTGTAGGCTCTATAAAGAAACAAAGAAAAGTTGTTTTTTTAAAAAAAACCCACAAAACCTCACCTTGCAAAAAATGCTTAGTTATCCGATCGATATAGTTACAGAAGTACTTTCATCTTGTAAAATTCAATAACCTTGGTTAGCATTTCTATAATACAGCAAGAAAACCATGTGGAGGAAATCCAGGCTCCATTTAAGTCAATGGAAACTTAGAGGCTTCAGTGGAGCCGGGATTTTACCATACTAGGTTTTGGGATGACACCTCTAGGCATGTCTTAAATTTGCATACAGATTGCTGGGTCCACATCCCGTGCTTTCTATAGTACCTTCCTACAGACAGCTTCCTTGGCTTTTAGCACAAAAGGTCGATACAGGATTTTGGTGTGTGATGCATGTGTGTGAAGTATAACACATTTGTTTAGGAAGCTATACAAACATGTTCCTATTCTCAGATTAGAAATAGTCCCATTAATTTGATAGGACTAGTTATGTATGGATAGAGATGGTGAAATTAGAACCTTTATGAAATGAAGTAAAATGTTTATTTGTGCATTATCATTTTTAAAGAAGCAATATGTGTATCTTCTGGGTTCTTAGTTACTGAAGAGTTTGATCAAACTCCACTGGAATCTAAAGGGAAAGGACTGGACCCTAAATCAGATCTGGACTTTTCTGAAATAGTCAAAAATGTCAACAAACAACTTGCACTTATTTCCCTGAAATATTTCTGTAGCACCGGTGATATGCTTTCAACACAGTTTGTTCCATTACATAGACGTTTTATATAAAATTCAGGATTCCATACTACATTTTTGCACACAGCTTCTTTCTATCACCTTATCAAAATAATAATATAAAAAATACCATTCCTTTTCATACAGCAGGAGATAAAAGTAGATAAACTGAAAGCATTTTTACAAGTCTGCTTTTCCCATCAAGGGCTGCGTATTATTCCAGTGTTCAACTGAATAAATATACCAACTAAGAATAAATTTACACTCACATGGATTCCCTCCATATCACTTAGATTAAAGGTTTTAAACAACTCTACTACCTTTAAACCTACAGCTAATTAGGTCTTTGCTACCTCTAGCATGTTCTACATAATAAATGTATCTTCAGGCACAGAGAGGTAAAGGGGTTAATATAAAAAAAACCACTTCAGGTAAACCCAGTGGGATTATGACCAGTTCAGGAAAACATCTAATACTCTGAAGTTCTTAGCTAATTTTCAAATGGATAGGAAACAGACACCAAAGACTTGCCTTAAGTACAAAAGCTCTGGTCAAATCATATTACTGTCAAATTTGGTCAATTTTACTCAATGAGTATAATTTTAAGGTGCATATATTAGCAGAATTATAGCTACTTGTCAAATAAATTGTTGGAAGAATGCTTGCTGTATTTGTTGTATTCTTAACAATCATTTGGAAAACTTCACTGATAATTTTTAGATCTAAATCTGAACAAGAAAAAAATTTTGTCTATCTTAGGTCTGATTGGTGGAGAAAATGACAACTTACACAAAAGGACCTTTCATGCACACCTACACACGCCAAAGCAGATCACATATATCTATTTAACATGCAAACACACACGGAGTACTTCAGAGTAACAGTCATCTCAGCAGCAGGACTAATAGAAAATAATTGTGAAGACAAAAGACTATCTTAAAATGCAAAATACACTGATATTTGGCAGACTAATATATTGAGTTTAGTTTATCATTCTAGAAATTGATCTTATTATCCACCAAACATCCTGTTATGCAGAGATCCCTTCTGAAGACAAACTACACTGAAGACAAACTTCTGGAGGCAAACTATATTCCAAAGTGTTTTCAAATTAAAAAAAATCAATTATTTCAAACACATTGCAGAAAAATGAAATCTATTCCCAGATCCGTTTCACTGGTTTGTTCAGGCACTGCTATCGGGAAGAAAAACACCCATCAGACAATAGAATTACACTCTCCTCAGTATCTAAGGAGCACCTCATTTACACTCCTGCCAGCATATGAAATTACATCTTTCATTCTCACACTGAATGACAGTCAAAATGCTGTTTCTGCAGGCTTGGTTTTGGGAGATACACCCTCCTCAAGATTTTTAGATATTTCATCTCCTGCATGTTAACATTTTCTCGGTGCTGCCTCTCTCACTTCATTAATTTTTGTTTAGCCACACACACATTTTAAAAAACTGATTTGACTTGAGTGCTTTGGGGTCTGTCTGCTGACGGAAAAACATTCTAGTGGTTGCAATGCGGTTCCAGTCTAATTTAGATACAGTAAATTATAGATATAAAAATAGAAATGTACTCGTCATACAGCTACCCTGCCATTGACCTACCAGGACACTCGGATAAATCCCAGTGATTTTCTTTCAACTTAATATACGTGGGAAGTGGTTATATGAGACCATTACAATGGTTTAAGTGATAAAAATTGCTGTAAGTGGTAAAATGCTCATAGATCTTTGAAAGCTTGTGGTAGATTGTTGCCTTTTTCTTTATTAGCACAGGGGATGATGCCTGAAGATGGAGCTGTTTACAAACTTCTATAGGACAAAAGAGAACATACCTACTCGCAACACAAACTTTGCTGAAACAAGCACTGTAATTACTTTTTTTAATGTGCAAATACATCTGCTGGATCCTAAACACTATAATAAATTTATAAAGTAGGCATATACCATATATGGAGTTTTTCCACAAGTACCTAGAAAATGTTTCATTTCAGAAGGGAAGTCATCGATGAAACATTAAATGTACGTTAACTGCCAAGAGGCTTGTATTTTTACCAATCTAATATTTATGTATGGTTTCTAATAGCGCTCAAAGTCTCCAATCTGAGTTATTTTTTCATATTTTATGCCTATGCGTGGTCATACTGATTAGATTTTGTCATCATGTCATATCCATAGTTGACCTTTTTCCATTAATCGTGCCAGAAAAGCTGTTAGGCACAGCTACAGATGTCAATCTTTCCTTGCCTTCTGTAAATCCAAGTTTATCCCCATGAGGGAGAATTTTCAAAGCTGGTTCAATGTAGCCAGAAACCAGTATGCTTGTATAGGATTTATTTCTTCAGTGTGGCTACTGCTACAACACCTACACTCTTTTTAGGTGGACTTCCATAATTCTTACGCTGAAGTTAAGCAGTGCACAATTACTTGAAGAATCAGGGCCTAAGCAATCATAAAAGTTATCCAAGTACACATATAAACATACCATGTTGCATATTCAATGTACATAGTCTCTACTATGGTTTACAGTATCGGCAAGAGCACATATCTTCCTAGAAACTTGAAAAAGGGTTTGCCTGGGTCCCTGTGCTTGCTTCACCGACAGCCACGATTAAAGCCTCAGCTTTTCATGTAGCTCTCACCTTCCTTCCAACAAAACGTGCAATGTAAGCACTGCCTGAAGGTGCCCAATCCATTACTTACATTAAATGGATTATCTACCTAGCTGATGTACAATTACTATTTTTTTGTTGTGCTGTTAGACAGAAGTTTTGGCTTTGTAATAAACTGTGCTATTCTCACACAAGCATACATACACAATCACATGCTGCCTTTTTCTTTCAGTTGCACCGATTTAATTAAGAGATTTTAATCAAGCTCCAGTCCTGTCATCGAAAAAATTAATCTTAATCGCCTATGTGAATATAAGCAGGCTGTCAGCTAATTTTTTATCTAGCTTTTTAAAAAGTGCTGCATAAATAATTCAAAATACCATCTACACCTTGTCTAATTACCAGACTGAAATCCTGAAGCTTCATCAAGTCTCCAAACAAAAACAAAAGCAGAAACAATACCCAGGGTGCACTTTGCTCTTTAGGGTAACTAGCATCAAACATACCTAAAAATACTATTTATTTTGGACCATGGCCCTATCTCCTGCACACAGAACCAAGAAAGCCCAGTGGTCATTACTGACAGCCGGCATAGCCAGTGAATATAAAAGGTTAATTTGGTCAAAGGATTCTCAGCATTCGCAAAGAAAGTTCTGAATTCAGCTCCATGTGAGACCACATAGGCCAAGTTTATGAAAAGTTTCACATTGTACCCTTGCCCTGTCTGGGGCAATGTCCTTCATAAAAATCTGGCAGCAGTTCCTTACTCTCATTTAATTTGTCAGTACCCAGATGTATAACAACAATAGAGACACTGTACTACAGTGACAGGAATGACTGCTGGATAAAACACAATTAACTGCTTAGTGTCTATTGAGAGAAGACAGACAATACAGAAATAAGAGAACTGGCACCACATGCTACAGCAGCACCTTCCGTGTTTTCCATAGTGTCTCAATTTTGTGCATCGAGTCACACTGTGCACACTGTGGGAATCCATTCCTAAAGACAATGAAGATACAGAGAACAGCAGCAAGATCTATGTCTGAAAGGAAATACTTCACTCCATCTCCTTCCTTGTCATGCCCAATGTCCTCAAGGAAGTTTACAAGCCTTAGCTTCACCTTTGGGTGGAGGCAATGAGATCATTTCTCTGCGTGTTTTAATACGTCTTGCAGATTTCTGCTTGTCTTCTCACCACAGGGATAGTTTGCTCTGATTCATTCAGTTAATGAGTGAATCAGTGGTTATTTGGATTTATTGAAGAGAGAACATCAGCAATCTACTGTGGCTCTTTTTGGCTTGGTCTTTTTTTTTTTTTTGTTATTGTTGTTGTTTACATTTTCTTATTTCAAAATAGTTCTGAAAAATCTCATTTGCTCCATTGTCATAGTTTTTGTAATCCTACAAAACCTCTTCAGTCACTGGTATCTTGAGGTATGACTAACTATTGTCCTTTGGAGATTAAAGGTGATGCGAGAGAAAAGGGAAAAGGAAGAAATGACTGTTCATAGTATACCAGAAGTCTGAGTAATTGAAAATATCTCCACAGATTTCCTTGGTCATAGGTTCAACAGAACTGTAAGATTTTCTAGGAGCTATAAAGAGAAAACAAATTCTATTGTACTCAGAATCTCTGACCAACTGCTTATCTTGACTGCATGTGATCTCCCTTTTCTGCTTTTGTGAAAATTTATCAGATAAACATTCACATAAACAATTTGTGCAACAATCAACTAACTGACGGCTTGCTTGCATGTAATTGATTGCAAGTTGGACTGTGTGTTATGCACCAAAGGTGAGCTTTCTAATTAGGGTCAAGGTCAATGGCATTACCATAGGCAAAGATTGTTGTTAACTGAATGAATAGCTGAAGAAAATGGTGTGGTGTCATCCACCAACCCTGAAAAACCTGTATTCAGACTTAAGACAGGTAACAACCGCAGTTAACTTTTCTACTTGGCTTCTTCCTTGTTTTAAAAGCAAGTGATAGGTAGTTTCAGTGGGTTCATGATATGCATTAGAATGTACTAAAACCAAAAGATCAACAAATACGCCATCTGGTGTTTTTTTAAACGGATGCCATATTGTGCAGACTTCCACCTTGCAAGCTTTATGTTGCAATTCACACATGGAGGTCTCTAACAAAAATATCTTTGGAAAAATATTTGGGTCCATAGTTCAAAACTAAGACCCAAGACTTGTACTGATTCAGTTCTATTAGTAGGAAAGACCTAAGACAAAATAAGGACTGAATTACCTAGCCAATTATGCTGTATTTTAAGTTATTGTGCACAAATTCCCCAGGTACATGGCAACTGTCAATGCTATTGCTGGGTTTCATCTGAAGAAAAATGCAGTTCCAGGCTTATGAAACTGCCTCCTCCTTACCTGCACTGTATGTACAAGCATATCTCTTGTTACATCTCTAGGGAGCTTCTTACTTGCTGGAAAATAGGCTATTTGGCATTTATTTTACAGTATCAGAAAAAAGGAGTTTTCATGCTACAATAATAAGTTTTCAATTTACAACTTCTGTTTAATCTTATCTAGAAACAAATATTGAAGTTTTAGATATGAATGAAAGCACGGAAGCCAGATGTGGACATCAGTTTGTTTATAATTTTTCAGAAAACAAATTAATGAAAGTTCTTTAATCAGAATCCCATTTCTATTCTGGACAATTTACTCTGTCTGATGGACAACATCTCTCCCATATCCAATGCTGAAACTCCATCGTGCTTTATATTTTCATCATTCACTGATGAAAATACTCATGCTTTTTCAAAGTTTAAATTTTTAATTTTTTTTAAATTAGTAAGTAAAATTTTTGTCTAGAAGAAAAATTGCAAGTGACATTTTCATATGCATTATATTAGTTCTTATTGTTTTGTAATTAATAGTTGGATTAGATGCATGTATAATTGATCTTATCAAGCATTTTCATGCTACCAAAAACATTTCAGGAAATAGTATTTTTTAATGTCTTTATAAAGTAAAAGAAGAATATTTGCAGAAAAAATGCAAGCAAAGTTCACAACAATGCAAGCTATGCTCTTCATAGCAATATGCTGGATTCAAGGAAAACAAAAGTATTTTGCCAAAGCTGGTAGAAGGTGAATTTCCCTTGTCAAATTAAATCTGCCTTACTGGTAAAGAAAAGTCAAGTGATTTCTAGAAAGGAAAGTCTAGACTTCTCTGGGCCCACAGAATTCCTTAAACATATAAAGATCCTGCACCTGTTTTGTCAGTCCCTTTTTGTGGTGCTGTCTGCAGTTGAGCTGAAAATTGACTGCAGGAATCCTGAGTTGAAGCCAGTGCCCAAGCAGCTAGGTATCCTTCCCATCTTCTACTCCTGAAAAACTCAGGAACAATTTTGACATCCATGCGTGAAACCTTCTGAGGGCAGACATTCCAGTGCAAAACCCGATCCCCTGTATGCCACAAAACCCTACCCCTCACTGTGTGCTCATCAGGAACTGCTGCAGTTGTCTTCCATGTGTCTACACAAAACTTGTTCTAAACACATTTAGGCAGAGTTTTTTGAGCTTGCAATGTATTAAAATGTATATCCATATATCATTAGAGAAGATCAGAGAGAGGAAGGCTATGACAGAGGAAATGAGTTAAATTCAAATAAATCTTCATTCATTGCAAAGAATTTCTGTGTTCTGGACTAGTGTCTGAAGTTTCCACGTACCACAGTCAAAAGTAAATGCAATATCGTAACCTTCTTTCTGGCCTATGAAGCACTGCAGAATGTTGAGTAAAATGTCTCATTCTTTAAACAGAATGCATTTAGGATGATTCCTGAAAAAGTTTACTCTCGGTTGACTTCAATTTTGTATTTTTAAAGAGAGCTATAATTGGCACTTGCCAGGATTTAGTTTGAAGTCAAAATTATTTCAGCTACTTTGGCACCAAGCCTGCCTTTCTTTTATTTCCCCAGTTCAGCACAGAAAGTAATTTTCTCACAGCGTTCTCTCACTGTGCCAATACTGAGAAGTCCCAGATGGAATATCAGTACTCAGTTGTCTCTCTGTCTTACGCCTTTCCAGAGCTCTTTTCCCACCCATAGATTCAACCAGCAACTCCTGTACTTCCAGGTAGACTCCTTCCATTATCTTTACAATATTTTTCCTTCCCTGCATTCTTGTTACTTATTATTGACTGGCTCCTTGCTGATTCTCCATGCACATCTGGGACCAGCTGAGAGAACCCAATATAGCACAGAACACTGATGCAATAGTGCCTCTATTCTCCTCCGGCTCTCACCCACACCCATGGAAGCTGCCCGGTGCAGTTCACATATCCACTACAGAGCTTCTGACAGACTTATGAGGCCATTGTAGACATCAATAGAGTCACCAAGGTCATCGTAGACATCACAGACATCAACGTATTTCTTTTCCCTTCCATCAGATTTGCATCCAGTTGCCAGAGAGCATACACAGAGGTGACAAGGCAATTCTCTTCTAGCATAACTATGTCTTCATCAAGCATCGTGCTGACGGTCGTATCCAAGCTACGTGATTCCTTTTTCTGCACTCCCAGCCAACATTAACGTCATTGGCAAAACAACCTGCACAGACCTGCTCAGGAAAAGACAGGAGCAAGGCTTTGTGCTACCAAGGTTCAGGCATCCTGCCCCCACCTTCTGCAGCCTTCACTACCCTAAGCAAGGCTAAGTCAGCAAGGCAATCTGAAGTCCACTTTGGTCTCAGTGCTCTCAGCCAGCTCAGCTACAGCTGTAGCCACATCATTCTGGTTTCTTTTACCTTTCTGTAAAAACTTGTCACCACATCCAAAGTAGCTTCTTCAGATAACTCATTTCAGCTTTTACCTGATCGCAGATATGTGTCTGCTCAAAGAAATGTTTCCCAGTCAGTGACTTGCTCTGTTCCTGATGTCTTTGATAGCCTTTCATGTTTGTCTGTGCTCAGGTCCAGGGAAGGCCACCTGCTTTACAACACAATCAACAAAGGCCTTGGGGCACAGCCATGGAGTTGAATGACACTCAATAGCAAGCAATGAAGGAAGAAGAGATTTTGCTTGCACACTCAGAGGCTGCCACTAGGTCCATGGTTGGGTCATACCAGAAAACTCCAGGGATCAAATCTTTAGGGTAACACAGAGGCTTGACATCCTTTTTGCTGTGGAGACAACAATAAGCCTCAAACCCCCAGTAATATGGGAATGAAGGAGTCTTTCCACTGTAGGCTTGGTCTTGGCCACTGGCTATCAAAAACTAATGACAGGTGTTTCAGCTACGCTGCTTTGGAGAGCTGTCTCACCACTTATTGTTGCTGTGCTGGTGCTGCTCTTTAAACTTGTAATTTGTCTGCACTGGGCAATAAAATATTCTATTAAGTTATTACTACATGCCTTGTGTGCGAAAGGTATATGGCTATTTCTCTCCACACTATAATTACTTGTTACTTCACAGGAGTTTGTGTTGCTTCTTAAAAACTAAAAATGAAAAGTTATGCTGCTTGTAAAAAGCTGGTTGTTAGCAACCATTGCATATTACATTTAAGACCTTATGAATACAGGATTACTACATTAGCTTTCCTTTCTGTTCCCTTAGTGATGAAACAAACACAAACTGTGAAAAGATGGTTTTTACATTGGTATGGGTGAATGTCATCCTGTAACAGCTAACTTGTATATTTGGGGTAGGTTTACTTTAAAAAAGGTGGTAAAGATAAGTGATTAAAATCAGGCTTAGCTTTCAAGAAAAAATTGCACCCATTTGCCTGATTTCTTAAAAGCAATCACAGCTTCTCTTAGGGTAATAGAAGTTATTATATTTATACCTCCTCTATTTTATACAGATACACCCATGATACTACAAGATCAATTTCTCCAATTTACAACCACCAACTGCCCACACACTATTCACTTGCCTGCCTTGTAATTAATCAATACCAAAGAGTTTTTAATTGACTGTGTATGTATTTATTTTCAACATTATTCCCAATATTAACAATAAGGGACAGGAGTCAAACTAGTGGAACCTTACAAGAGTTTTTGAGTGCCATCTCTTTCCACAAGTCCACACAAAAATAGACGTTTTGAAAGAATATTAGTTGCAAAATAAAATAATAAAAAATTTTTACTTACAGCATTTATTCAGTTTTATAAAAATTATACTTCAGTCCTCACTTGCATGGTCACATACATATTTTCAACAGTCATGCTTTGTTCACAGGAGGTTTAGAAGGACATAGCTTGTTTCTGTTTTTGCTCTTGTGTGATGGGAGAATTTTGTGATCCACTGCATATCAGCCAAAAATCATAGTGAATGTTCTGAACGTGTATGCAGACTCAATGCAACTGGGAAGGATGCCTATTTATATACACTGCATACTGGATGCTCCTGTCAAAGCTTAGAAGCACTTTGTAAGGGCAGCAGTTTTGAGATGGTCTCTACATATCCTATGAACTTACATTTTCTTAAATTCTAGAAAAGGAAAGAGTACACACACATGCTCTGAACCTCAGCTACGTTCCATGTGCAATATTTACTTTGTCAAATGGAGGTTCAGACGTTACTGATGTAAATAATTATTTCTGTGTTTTTACATGACAGCAAATTTAATAAGAAGACTGTCCCAAATGGGGATCAGACAGACATTTCTTAGCAAACATTTCAGTGACATGCTGAAGAAAGGCAGATGCAGTCAAAAGTACAGCAGGCACACACGGGAAGTAACTTTATATTTGTGAAGCATGTGTGCAACAAAGCAGCTATTTTCATAGAGATACCGGGAGCTGTCTCGACACAGTTCTTAATATTCTCACTAGATACGTACATCGGACAAAATTTCAGGCTCTGGGAAAAGGTAGCGACAGAAAAAAAAAATCAAGGACAGAATTATTTTTCTTTTAAAGTAACAGCCTTTGTTTCCTTTAACAACAGTAGCAGGATTTGCCCTATTATTAATGTAGCAGTGTGTTTTCACAGGCGAAGCCTCACGAGCAGTAGATAGATAGACAGAAAAAGAAGACTGACCCCCTGCCAGCAGGGTTACGCAGTGAGAAGGCCCTTCACCCTCAATTCTAAGCTGAACCACCATAAAAGAGGAGAACACAGGAAAATGGCAGAATACTGGCAATTAATGTAATGAGTATAACTTTTCCCTTAAGGTTTTTCTCTATCCTTTCGTTAGTCCTAGCTCATATTTTCAAGTCTGATTTCTGTTACAGTGGGTAGCTTTTCCTCTGCTTCCTATCCTGGCATAGCACCTATTCAAGACTGGGCCAAAAAAATGATACTGATCACAGGCAGTCACATACATCTATGTTTCAGACCTGGGAGGGCAAAATTTAAATTTATCAGGAATGCCATTCCCAGATGTCTGATCTCCAGACATTTGTTTTTCAGCAAACAGGACTCCTGTAATCAAGCCACACCTTCTGGAATAACCATGAACTTGTCACAGCAAGGCAGAAGGAGGCAGATGTAATCTTACTCACTCACAGCTTCGAGGGTAGAGTTGTTAGGGAATCAGACTTAGCAACACAATGTTAACATTATTGTATTAATTTCCAGAATGTAAAAAAGTTATATTGAAATATTTGCCATTCTGAATAGTGAATATTGGTTATTTACAGAAAGGACGTACAGATGTTGAAAGGGACTTTGCTGTTGAGGCAGGAAACAAAAAAATGCTATAGGAAAAGCCTGGAGGCAAAGAAGAAACTTTTGAGCTACAACCACTGTAAAACCTATTAAAAATGCTGTAACAATGTTCCAGGCTGCGTAGCAACAGTAACTGAACATCTTAATTTGCCGAACAGTAAAGAAATTAAACCTTTTATCCTGGTGAAAAAGGACAACTCTATAACATGAAAGCATTGCTACTTTGCATATCAAAATTGTGGGGGCTGGGCTGATAACCTTTGAGAATATGCCCCTTCCTTTGGCTAGAGTGGGAAGCTAAAGAATGGCAAGAGGAAACCCTCTTCCCTAGGAAGAACTGGCTATGTCACTGCTGGATCCTCGATTCAAGGGCCACTTAAATACTCCATCCCCATGTTCTGCTAGCATGGCTCTCATGCTTTATTAGTGAAAATGAACTATCTCTCTCCCATAGTATTCTTTCCACAGATGGTCAACTGTGAAATTAAAGATGTACTGCAGAGGCAAAGCTCCTTTATGAAAATAATTAATTCCAAAGATGGACATGGTTAATTCAAATCAGGCATGTTAAAAAAAAAAAAAAAAAAAATCAAACAAACCGAAAAGTACCTCCTCTGTGAATAAACAAAAATAACAAGATTTTTTTTAAAACCTTATTACTATTAAACCTTAAATATGTAAAAAATAAAAAATACAGGGAAAGTTTCACTTCCAAATCCTGTTCTGTTCAGGTTCTTCTTCCATTTGTATTTGCATAGGTCTTGAGCATGTTTTGTGACTGAAATGAAGCTCTCATTGACCTTAAAGGAATGCTAGAATATTTCCTACAGCATCCAGAATCAGGCCACAATTTACTTACTGTGTTATTTCTACCACTCGTGTCCAGACAAATATGTTTTCGATCCATTTTCCCAAGTCCTTTCTTTGCAGCTGAAATGGTTATTCTAAACTCTACACCTATTTTCTGCCATCTGAGCCATCTGCTTATGGCAGAAGAGAGAAGATGAGAAGGAAAGCCCAATATTAGAGGTGAAAGAGATTAAAATGCAAATAAATGACAGTACGTTTTAAGACTGCCACAGTAGTTTGTATCTGACAAAAAGGCAGCATGGCAGGTTTTCCCCTGTTACTGTGACAGGTCACCATTTCTAATCTCAGGGTCATGTCCAAGTTCTCTCTTTCATAATTGCTTGGGCTGACACCTATTTTGACCTTTTTTCGTTCTGGCCTCCCTGAATGAGGGAAGTCACAGAAGCAGAAGTTCCATGAAACACCATAGTGATTATGAAATGGGACTACTATCCCTCTGGCCTTTGGTGTTTATCTATAATGTGCCATGATATTTTAACCCTTGGAAGTTGCTAAAATACACATATTTGTCCTGTTTTGGTACAGTTTGGGAGAGCTACTTTTACAATACCCGCAGTGTTATTTGTTTGTTATGTACTATGAAGTATGTGCTTAATTATAGATTCTCCCTATTTTTAGCAAGGAATGATTAATAACTAATTATCCATATTTGCTAAGAATTGATCGGAATTACAATTAATAGAATTTCATACAATTATAGCCTTTGCTACTCTCAGCTACTTTTAACAGTTCCAATCTCTCTCTTGTGGGACAACAATCCACCCGTTTTGTTTGACTCTATTTTTTATTTAGAAACATTAGATTAAGGACTACAGCTTTCTATGAAACATCCATGGAGCTAGAAGCTGTAGAAATATTACACTGACCAAAATGCATAAAGAACAACTGTATCTCAGCTAAGACAGTTATGATGCAATAAGCCCTTCTTCTTACTACGAGCTTCTTATTCACACTGTACTGTGATAAAACTCATAGTCAAATATCAAGCTGATGACAAGTGACTGAAAACCAACTGTCAATAGTCCTTTGGAAAGGAATCTCTACAAAAGTAGTGCTTAGCAAAACCATTTTCACATATATCTATCCAGTAATTTGAAGATTATATTTAAATAAGTGTATTATTATATAGTCTTACCCAGGGAACCTCAGTAAGTCACTGACTATTGGTACATGGTCATTGAAAATATAGAGACAATTAAAGCACAAATATTTCACTTATTACAGAGCTGCCTGAATCCTGGAACCCCCCCTTTCTGCGACGTGTTTTGCAATTAATACTATTCTCTTTTATATGACCGAGGTTAGGGACACAGCTATACAGCTCAAAACTGAAATCTGCTTTAGGCATTAGACTGGGTGTGTGCCAGGCAGCCTTTGCTGCATGTAGTGACACAGGAGTTTGCAATGCCACAAAGGGCCAAGGGTACTACAGAGCAGGAGGAGGATGTGCTTTCTCCATTAGAGGGGAGAGCACAAACTCAGGGCAGAGTCATGATTATCTGGAGACTGTGAGAACATGCTGAAGGGCTGTTCACATGCCAGGGTTGGAGATAAAGTAGATGCTATGGTATGACCATGACACTGTCACTGGGAAGAGAGTCTCAAGGGAAACTGAAGCGATGCAGTAGGGTTTTCAAGGAGGACATCAGCATAATCCTCTCACCTAGCTAAGCACAGAGGAAGGGGGGTTGGCACTGCCTCTTTTGTACAGCTTCTCATATTGCAGACATGTAAGATCAGGCAAAATGAATTTGAGCATTACAGAAGTAGCTCAGCACTTGAAAAACCTTCTATCTTCAATTCAGAGATGGGTTTAGCTTCTCAGGGCTTTATCCATAGCCCATTTTGTCCTGGTATTATTTCCTCTCCTCTCCCCTTTGCAAATATCATATATTAGTAGTAAATGGAGTTATTATAATCCAGAAAATAATTTCATATCACAGGCAACTTCAAATACAGCAAAATGAATGGTGAATTAAATGCTTTACAATAGTAGATTCACCCAGGAAAGGTATGCTGTGTGAAGTTGTCCAGCAGGCAAATAATAAATAATTTTTATATTTATATAAATATATAATATTTACTAAATATATATTTATCATTATAAATATATATGGATTATGCACTGTATTTATTAAAAAATCTATTTATTAAATATATAATAAATATGGTGCATAATCCATTCCCCTAAATGATAAATTAAGAGTGTTATCTGCTCAAACCCCCTTCCTACCAGTATGATATTCCTCAGATCAAGAATAGAACTTCTTGGGAGGTGTAACTGCTGAAATGAAGTCTGCAAGATCTGCAAGCACATCAGATGCTGACACAACATAAACTGTTGTAGTTCTCTTATAAACAAGGCACCCTTGAGGTTTTGCAGCTAGGAAGAGCCTTGCCCCAGACCTGGTAATATTCTTGACTGCCTATGCAGTAAACATACCTCTCTGTGCTGGGAGCCAACAGAGTGATACCTTTTTTCTTGGTGTATATGTAAAACCCCCTTATTTTTTTTTTTCTTTAAAACTTATTAGTAAACAAATAAGTAGTCAAAGGTTGGGGTTTTTTGTTTTTGTTTTTTTTTTTACTAGTTCTCAGCTTTACTCTGTGGAAGAGTTCACTGTCCTTATACCATACAAGTGTAGTCAGCACACAGAACAGATCATTATGCAAACCCATTGCATATATAATTTCATTAGCTTTTAGTAAGGCTATATGTGTAAGTCAAGTGATTTTTTTTTTTCCTTAATCAAAGGTACTTATAGGATATGTTGGTTCAATGATCTATAGATTATGCATGTAGTGTTTAATGAGCTAGCCATAATTTCCACTCAGGAGAACTTGGAAAGGATCACATAAGGGGCATTCTAAATACCTGATTTTTAAAGAATATGACCCCAAACCATCAGCAAAATAGGGGAGCAAGATCTTGAAAGTTATTTGGTTTGCCTTGGAACTATATTATAAAAATATAACTTCATAGTTCCATATAATTGTAGTTAAATCAGATGATACTCTTTCAGGTAAAACAGAACTCAAAATAAGAATAAAACATTTTAAAAGGTGAGATAGTAAGCATCCAAGCTGTATTTCACTGAAAAATCTTGCCTTCCCAAGAAGTCAATCTTAAATCTCCAAATTAGTTCAATTATAATGGGATAATTCTAATGTTACAATGATTTTCACAGTTTAGTTACATTTTATCAGATACATCTTTTTTCTTTTGTTCAAGGCACGATTAGGTACATTTTTGAGTTTTGATTAAGTAATTCTTAAGTTAATACTGAAAATAAGATGAATTGCTTTTCATGATGTTGGGCCCTGGCAAGCTCTGGGAATAGACCTCCTGAAAATACATTGCTCCTCCGTGAGGTCATAAGACACAACGTAAGGACATTAGTGGAGTTTCCATGCAAACATACCAGGACTTTAAGATTACAAGGCATACCCACTATTTTTATAGACTATACAATACTTTTCACAGTGCAGCTGCATCCTAAAAATTACTTGCAAAAAGTCCTTGCTCGCATAAATAGTTCCGCTGGATTCTCTCTAACAAAGGCGCAGTAGTCCTTACCGAGGCAACAAACCTTACTGATCCATGCACATAGTATTTTGCTAGGGTGAGACCATAAACTTTGAAAAAAATTTTAAAAAGAATAACATATGTTTGAAAGATGAGTAGGTTTCAGCACAAAGAATTCAAATCTAACCAAACTTTGCAGGACAGAAGTAAGCACAGCTGCTTTTACACTGTATCTCTGGTTAATGTTTAAAACAAACGAGTGCTGGAAGCAAGGAGAAAAAATTTGGAGAGCCTCTTACAGCTCTGTCAACGTGAACTCCTGCTTGCTTTCTCCGCTTCTCAACCCACATATTAAAAAAGGAATTTCAGATCTGTCTGGCATGTCATTCAGTGACAAGTTGTATAACATTTGGTGAGGGCAAAACCCAAATGCCAAAAAGGCTGGTTTAAGCTATTTTTTATTCTTGATAGGCATTCTTTGATGAGAAGCAGCCGTCCCTGAAGAAGATGGACAGGAAACATTCCTGATTTAGTCTTCATTGTAAGGTTAGCTTTGGTGATTACCTCGAGATGTTGGGCAGCGGGCTCACCAGCGTGGAGACGGCTGGATAAAGCTGTTTGTACATTCTGCCTTCCACTGGGACTCAGAGCAACCCTGGTGGGGAATTAGAGCTTTTGTGGGGTAGACTCCAGCTTTTGTTTAGCGGTATAGTGAGGCTCTATATTATTTTTTTCAGAGGACTGTGGGAGAACTTGTTGGCTTCTATGGAGCACAAAAGGAACTGTGGGAAAGTGGTGGAGGACTTTCATCAGACAAAAGGATTAGCCTGTTTCTCTGTGGTAAAGCAGGTGGCTGCCAGCTGAAGTATGCGCAGCATTTGTACTCTTAATTTTTATTGCATCTAGCCAGCTAGCTAACTCAAGTGGAAACACCAGGATATTTATGTGAATTAAGAGCTTGCATCTCAACTCTCCACTTAAGACTGATGAACACCCAGGCGAATGAACACATATGATCTGTGTCTGTCCTAAAATGGAAGTACTTGTACTCTGGGGGATCATATTGATGCACTTCATTGCAAGCAAGTAAGCCTGGATGAAAAAAAAGTCAGGTGAAAGAGACATATTTCCACAAGCAACTAAGAGAATGAAGCATTTCTTAATCAATGAGGTGTTTACTTTTAATGGAAGAAAGCAATGCCTACCACCGGGATCATATAAAAGGACAAGAAATATCAGTGATGTCTGTCCATAAGCAGTAGGAGATGATGTACCTATTGACATAGGTACCCCCAACTCTAACCCCTGTAAATGGCATAGGGAGAAGATAATTCAGCTCATCAGGACTCATGTCTTCATACATTCTCACTCCGCAGGACTTTAAAAGCCTACTGTGCCAACACACTCACCAGGAAGTAATTACATAAATTTTATATGCCAAGGAAGTTGAAGCCCTGTCTTGACACAAAAGCTTCCGTAGCTGTGGAAAATCTGCACAACTTTACTTCAGCCCTCCTGTAGCCCTATAGTATGGTATACAGTATCTACTTGGGCTGACAGGATAGCCAATACCTACTTCACAGCAAAGTTGTATTAGTCTTAGTGTCACTGCTCAGTGAGTAGCTCTAGGAATTATTTACTCAATGTTATTCTTGACCTGCTATGTATTCTGAATGATTAATTTCCTCATAGTCCTACCCATGCAGTAGCCAGTCGTATCACAAATATTGACCTGTCATTGCAAAGGGAGGCGCATGTGGGGCAACAATATTAATTCATGTGCTTATTCAGTTATTCAGACCTGATTTTACAGCGTACTGCAATTATTTTCCCTTTTTTATAGTCATCCCTACTTGGACTTCAGATGCACTTGTACATGCTCATTAATTTTACAAATTTGACCTCAAACTCCATTGGATTTCAAGAAAGTGAATGAAAAAGTAGAAAAACCTACTTTTAAAATGGCTTTTCTATTACATTGCTTCAGGTGAATTCTGAGGAAGGTGCAAAAATAAAGTTCATTTTCCAAGGAAGCATTTCCCTTTAATATTTAGGTTCCTTCCTCTTGCCAGTCTTTGCTTTAATTACTGTAGATTTTTAAATTCTTAAAATGAAAGAACCAAAGGTTCACTCAAAGCCACCTTTATTCTCTCACCTCATTCCTTCCTTCTCTAAGGTCATTCCTTATTTTCAATGGACCAACAAACCCAAGTCCCCCTACCCCTGTTCTCTAGTTGTCTAGCTGCCTTTTCTGTCAGTGCTTCTGTGGCTTGTCACAGAGATGGAACTTTAGATCCTCTGTCCAGACCCAGTTCTAGACCAGGGTAACAAATATTAGAGTAGGTAGGGAAGCCCATTTTGCCGACATTTGCAGAAAGCAAAAGAATAGTGAAATACTGGAATCTGGGTCTCGATCTTGGTCCATTGGCAATGTTCTTTGCTGGGTACAAACCATCCTCTGTACAGATAATTTTGCTACAGTTAGTCTCCTTGGTCCTTTCAGCTTCACCATCTCTCATTCTGTTCTGTCCCAATCTTTAATCCTTACTGCAATTTTAGCTTTTCATCACCTTTGGCTGGTCACTATCACATTTTCTCAAGAAAGTCTACTCAAAATAGTTGAATTTAGTCTGCATTTGGATCACAAATAAACTTTGCATGAACTGCTCCAGACATATGATGCTCCCTGTGATGCCAGGGGAAATTCTGCATTTCATATCATTCTCTTAATCCCTCAGAAACCAATCACCATGTGCTAAACTCTGTGCTGATCTAGAAAAAATGGAGCTAGGATACACCTTCCAGGTAAATGGTCTTGAACAGAAACACGTGAATAGCCTTGTTCCCTGAATCTCATACCATTCCCAGTCATTTACACTCACAGTCACTCCAGGAACTCAGTGCCTCACTCTCTTTCTAAACTGCCACTTACCTGCTCCCAAAACCACTCTTTCTTTTCTGTCCTTGCTCAGCTAGTGCCAGTTCTCCTCCTGTTGGCTCCTACTCCCAGTATTCTCTTACCCACTCTCTCCGGCCTCTTCTCTGCACCTCTTTGCTCATGTATCCTCCCATCGCTCCTTACCACTTGTCCCTCTCCTTTTCCCTTGTTTGTTTTGGCCCTCCTTCCTTTACAATTCCTTTCACCGGCTTCCAGTGGTTCCCTGTCTTTTTCAGCTCAATTGTTCGTATCCTCCTTCATTGCTCGCTCTCCTGTCTCCACACTCACCTATTCCTCCACAGCTGCTGGCTCCCTGTCCCCACAAGCTCCCAGACCCCTTCTCAAGCTCTCCTGTTCCAGCTTCTCCCTAGCTTGTTACGCATTTCCAACAAGTCCTGGTTTCACCAGAGCCTGGTTAAAATCTCGTCATAGGTTTCTCTTCTCCCCACAGCCTTTGCAGAAAACCAGCCCAATACCTGTCCCCCTGATTCAGATAGGTGTTCAAGCACCATGCTCCAGAAGTGAGAGCTGCTGAGACCACACAGACGACAGACCGTACTGCTTAGCTCTCCCACATGAGCTTTCCTCCATCTAATGCAGATCCTGCAGCCAAAGCCTTGGTGTCTCACACCCACACCTTCTTCAAGCATGCTGTCAGGCTGGCACCTGCGCTCTTCAGACACAGAAAGGGACTGGAAGGGGAGAGAATATGCTCAATTGGTCAATATTAATGACATTTTTTAAAACCTTGATCAAGAACGGGGAGGTTTTCCTGGGGAAAAAGGCACATCTCTAACACAAAAATCATTCTCCCGCTGTGGCGTGTTTTATGCCAGCAATATAGATGTTCTTGTGCTTAAAACAAATAGCCTGATCTCAGTTTCTTTTTGAGTCCTCAAAATCAGAAACAGGTTAATAATTTTGATTAAAAATAAAAGAGGAAAAAAGAAATATTGAGATTGCAGCAGACACTTCCACTCAAAAGATTAATGTTTTGAAGTTAAAAATATGTGAAGATAGGTCTTGCAATAAGAAGTTGCAAGCAGTGCATGCTACCATAACGGAACCAAACATCCTTCCGATCTGTTAAAAAGGCTCTTATCAAAAGGGCAGTTGAAAGACTGGTGACCCTGTCCTCAGGAGAAATCCCACGCTGTTCACCCACCATTTTCTCTGTCCAAAAGAGTTTGCCCTCCCAGAGGAATGGCACTGAATTTCTTGTTTTGGCTGGAGGGAGCCCAGGAAGAGATGAGAAGCACCAACTCTATGGAGTCACAGAACCTCTCCCACATGTTCTTTCACAGGCTATAAAATATACAAAGTACTGCAGTCCTCTACTCGGATAAACTCAGCAGTTGCCTCACATCTTTTGGAAGCACCACTTACCACAAAAGGCCCCAGGAAAATGTGGGGTCATGGCTGTCTACTTATCTTCAACATGGCCTTAAGACAGAAATATTTTGTAATAAAACCCATCTGGAATCAGCTATAAATAACAAAATCCAACAAAAGCTGTCTATACTGTCACGCGTTGGTATTCTGATAATGAACTAAATGAGATATCTACAATTGCCATAAGTGGATTATAACTCCAGGTAGTCAACTTCCATTTATAATGAAACCGTAAAAGAAAAAGAAACTAGATGCTAAGGAAGCCTGCTATGCTTCTGACAGGTACTATAGCTGAGATGCCATCATTACGGACAGCCTGGTGCATTTGAAGTCAGTTTCTTTTACTTACAGATGTCATACATCAAAATGAGAAAGAAGTGTTTTTGCCACCGGCTTTTGTTGAAAATTTCTTCTTTGAAAAAAACATAACTAACCACCTCAAGGTACATTTCCCTTCATGTCTCTATACACAGAGAACTTTCTACAGCCAGGATGTTTCATTATTTTTACAACCATTTTGCTTAATTTGAAAGGTGATGAACTGTTTAGGAATATTTTCAAAAACTATCATGAAACTAGTATTGTCAGTCCCATGATGTTGCGCGTTAAATTTTAACGTGATGCTAGTGATTGCAGAAACACCTGAAACACAATTGAAGAGGTGACTTGGGACCTGCAATCAACTGTAAATCTGTTTGTACTGACAGCACTCCGCCGTAATGTCACAGCTCACACCGCTGAGATTCCTAAATGGGACAGAAATTATTGTACCGAAGCTCTGTCTCTGTAAACAGCTGAACAAAAAAGCCATGATCCTAATGCTTCTGAAATGCTTTCAAAAGCAGGTTGTTGCAAAGGAGGTAGGGAGAAATGTTGCTGTCATCGCTGTGGTATAGTCCATTTTCTTGATTTTTCTGACAGCATACTACTATAATAATTAAAGATATAGAATAACTCATTTCGTTAAATTATATCCTCTCCACCTCACTGAAATAACTGGGTCCTCCATCTCTTTTCTGTATCTTACATACTCGATTACTCATTCATTTCTATTAGTGCAGATTACTGCAGGCATAGCCGTACAATAGGACCATTTTTACACGGCAGAATTTCACACTCTTTTTTTTCATGTGCCACCATAGAATTAGCTCTGCAGGTATGCCAGGCTGAAACTGCACATCTGTGAGCCCAGAAGTAGGACCTTTGAAACGATATATGAATTAGGAATTCAAACCACAACAGAAGAACAAAACTTAAATCCAGACACTTAAATAACTTGGACATTTCTGAAATTTCTATGCAAAATCTCAAGATAAGAAGCCTGTTTATGAGTGAAGGATTCCTATGTTAAAATCTAAAATAAGCGAGCATTATCTCATATAAATGTACAACCACTCAGTCACTATGACTCTGCAAGAATACGATGCAATGGAAAGGGTTTTCTTTTTTCATCTTCTTCTTTCCCCACTCAAAATCAAATAAAAAAAAAACCCATTCACTTAAGAAGCGATTGTCTGTAGACCTTTGAAGCCAAGGAGGGTGACAGCAAGGGCAAGAGGCTTATTTCAAGGGTCACATTTCATTTGCATAAGCAAGTAACCATAGGGCACTGTGGAATGTCTGTAAATGGATTTCATTACAGAAATTCAGCTTAAAGGGACTATAAATAATCCTCTGACAAACATTGTATATTGCTTCAAGTTCTTCTGTAATAAAAATATTTTAGTAACACAACAATCCGTGAAAGCAGGAAATGAAACAGGAGGAGCTGCACATCTTCTCCTTTTCTCTCTCAGGGCAACATTATATTGTAATATATTTTAGAGGAAAAACGTGATATTCATATTATTTTAGCAAAGTAATCCTACAAAAACAAGGTTATATAATTCCATATGGCTGAGACGGGGTGGCTAAACAAATACCCAGATTTTTACTAGCTCTTCTCCCCTGGAGATCATCTGTCCAGCAGGACAGGTGTGCAGGCTGCACAGTATTCTGCCCAAAGGAACATCTCCAAATACATTTCAGTGTGTAAATCTTCCTGGATGAATTTCAGTAGAGAAGCCATTCAAAGTACAGATTTAATGGGTTGACCTTTTTTGGACCATATGAAGGAAACATGACTGTCTGAGGCCTCAAGTTCAGCCAAAGCACTTAAGCAGCTCACTAATTTGGTGCATATTTAACTCTTGTTTACTTCATTAGGACTTAGCTATGGTCAAAAACTTTCCCAAATGGGGAGGGATGTACTCACATACTTAAGAGTTAGTGCATATTTAATGCTTTGATGCACTAGTTCAAAGCTAGATGCAGCTAGGTGGACAGAAGACTACTCAACAAATTTCACTCTATTTCACTTCCATGAGAGCCAGAAAGTCACTGGAGCTTTCGCAGTTTGCCTGTGTGTAGAAATACACCCACTGCAGCATCCCTATAAAGACATTTGGCTTGCCATCTTCTGAGAAGAGGTGGGATGTTATCTCTTCATAACTTCATCCCCCTCGTACCGCAGCAGCAAGGAGCAGACCTATTCTGAAGGGGGTGGAAGCTCTCCTCTGCACTGGCAGCCACCTCTGGGGGAGATTTGGCAGAGCCCCAGTCTGGTAGAAAAGATCTCACCAAGTATTCTGTATCTATTGCTTCTAATAATACATTTGTAAAGAAAAGAAGAATGTAGAGATAGATACTTCTGCAAAAGGAAGGAAAAAGTGGGTCTTTAAAGCAGTAATTTAATTTCCGTTTATGTTAGTTTTTGTTTCATCTTGTTTACCTTTCTAATAACTACAATTATTCTCACACTGGCATTACTGTTTTCTCTGGAATAGATGTGCTCACAGTGAAAAATCCAATTGAATCAGAGCATGTAACGAGAAAATGTAATCCATCGTTATTAAAAAAGACAGCTTACCTTTATCTGGGTGTTAAATAGTACAAATCCATGAGAGTCAGTGAATGTTTTGAAGTAAAAACGAAGGGCATTATGAAGGCTGAAGTGGATTTGTCACTGAATTATATGTATTACCAGAAATGGCCCAATATATGGTTAGGGAAACCATGAGTTTAGCAGTGGGAGAAGAGCAAATAGGTCCGTTTGCTTCTTTTCCACATTTCCAGAGACACTGAACGACATTTTAAATATCAGGCTGTTTTGTGGAAAATTGTGAGTTGAAAAGGAAGGTTGTCCCTGAACAGAAAAAGCAGTTGCTTCACTGTTTTTACTTGAATGCTGCTTCTGACCATCTGTGCATCAAGAAACGTGAACCAACTTGCTGTATGTGACGCTAGGCAGCGTGGTCACAGGTACCAGCACGGAACCACAAGTTCAGCAAGGCACTCCCTGCCTCCAGCTCTCCACACTAGGTGGTCAAATCAGTTAACCTTCTTCTGCTAACTCCACCATTCAGGAGGTAGTACAAGTTACTCATCTTAACGACACACTTCAAGGACTACACATAACAAGAAAGCTACAAGGATGCTACATGACTGTGGCACACTGTGCATTTGTCATTCTGAAACAACAGTTGCTGTTGATAGTGGAATAGACTTACTGCACCTCTGAAAATAAAAGATCTAGCATGCTTCATTCCTAGGCTAAGGTTGTTTGTACTAGAAGAGTGTGAAACGCTTGCTACAAACTCCGACAAGAAAGTAAAATGGCTTTACTGGAAGATTTATTTAGAGAGAGCTCAAGTGACAATGCTTGTGATGCAGGTGGGTGCTCTGTTTTTGGTGCTTTTTTTTTTTTTGGGTTTTGCTTCAGTTCCCAGTTGATGCAAAACTGGAGCTGGACTTCAGGTGGAATCAGGCAGTATTTCTGAAATTTTCCAGTTTTGAATGAGACAGGAGACATTTACACAAAAGTCCTTGGATTCTAGGTCAAATTTTCACAAGTCTTTTCTTACTTGATCTACAAGTTCAGAGCAAAAGCTTGCAATCAAGCAAACCTGCCAAATGTTCAGTCACACGAAACGTACATAACTTGTGTGAATCCACGGTCCTTCTGCTGCCATATGTGTGCAGTAAATGGCTGCCAGAAAGGACCGTTGAATAAAGCCCAAGCTTGGCCTTGTCTCTTTCCTCACAAATTGAATGTTTTCCTTCATTCAATCCCTGGTTGTACCTTGTGTTTCAAGCTGAGAAGTTTTTTTTTTTTTCAGAGGAAGCAATATAGGAAGTTTGGGGCAAGATTCTAAACTACTACATCTCCACATTTGTTGGCACAGCAGTGGTAAACTTGCCATGATGCCTGTGAACCCCTATTGCCTAGTTTCAAAATTAGCTCTTTGTTAGCTCATGATTTCCATGATTCCCCCGCCCCCCCCAGTGTTCTCAAATGATGTAGGCTCACTCAAAATATTTGATGGATGTAGAGAAATATGTACATGGTGTTTAGGTTTTCTACATACTAAGGATTATACTCCATGGTCACACATGGATTTTTTTTAATTCACACACTAAATTACTCAATACCTGAGCTGACTGGCAAGGGAAGAATTTGTAGAGATAAAACATTCAAAGAAAACAGGTTATGCGGTTCTGTAGTTATCCACTCAAACACTAGACATGGCTCTAGTAACTTCAAAAGCAAATTAAATTTAGATCTCCTAGATCAAGAAAGAGCAACATAACAATGAATTTTGCTTAGGACAGGAAAGATACATATGCTCAGGACTGACTGGGAAAATATCACAGCACTCTCCAAACTAGCCAGCTGCAACAATGTCTTTTACAATCTCATACCAGCACACTCTTCACGCAGTCCCTCTGCTGCCTTCTCCTCATCCAGGGCATGCTCTCTCTTCTCTTGCAACTTCCTCGGCTGCTCCCTCTTTTTTGACTCCCAACCCCTTAACAGAACCAGCCACAGCTGCATCTTATCTACATCAGCCAACCCACCGCTCCTGAAGCCAGCCCACAGCTGTATATTATCAATGCTAATTAACCCAGCTTCACTCCTCTACAGGAAAAGTTCTCTGCTGGAGAAAATCTCATTTCTCATCCCCAGGATCTTTAATTCTGAGTTCTTTTCCTCTCAAACTATCATTTTTCTGCTAATATATTTAAACTGTTCCTGGTAAAAATCAATATAGGATAAAGACCCATAGAAATTTCTTCAATATATGGCAGTTTTGGAAGGTAGAAATGGCTTCATATTGACATAAATGAATATTAATTGAAAAAGTAAAATGTCGATTGCAACTTATACAATTAATTTCCTTAACTGACCTAGAAAAAAGGTACTTCCAGTAGTGACAGGATTCCCCCAAATCTTTAGGCTTTTTTACAGAAAATCTTTACATTTTTATTATTTAACTAGGGAAGAGAAAGTTGAAATCTTATCTTTTCTGTGTGCCCGGTGTCAAAGACACTAAACGAACTTCCAGATTACCTGGAGTAGAGCTTTCTCATTAGAGAACAGATGGCTGTAGTGAACTAGGAGGCACAGGTGCCAGTATTTGGGTGTTATTGTGTCCTTTTAACTTCTAAAACAAGGTAAATCACTGTATCCTGTGTTCATTATGGTGGTACAGAGGGAAAAAGTATGCTTATTACCCAAAATTGAGAGGATCATCTTACAGAAAGGCAAGACAATGAACATAACTATGACAGGTTGGTACTGCTGGATCTTTTTAAGATCTTCTAGGGATGGGAATGCCTGTGCTGCCAAAAGGCAGCTTGGACACTTGGCCTTGTTGGACCTGGCACCGCATTTGACACACCATGATATGTCATTTAGTCTCTCTCTTTCAAGAGCTGTTTTAATTTGGTTACTGTTCTCTGTGAATTAGAAGGGGGAAGTGACTGTGACACATACATCTGGAAAGGGAATGGAGCAGACAGAATTATTTCTAAAGGGGGCTGGCAACAGTAAAGTTGTTGATCTCTGATTTAGAGAACAGGAAAAAATGAGAAGTGGAGTGGAGCTAATGTGATCTAAGAAACGTTTTTGTTAAAACATGATCAGCTCATGGGCCGTTTAGAAAAACAGGCAAATAGTGGTCAATTGTTTGCAATGAATTATTCACCCTGTTCTATTGGAACACAACGATCCCAGAATACTAAATTAGGAGTTAATCAGGATGCAATCTCTCACTCCTCCTGTTTGGCATTGCCATTGACCTTATTGTTAGAGAAGCTGTATACGGATACAATACAGAAATAGCAAAGCTTAAGCAGTATGCCAAAATGTTTAGGGTTTAGCTGGCAACATACCTTTTATAAGTAACAATTGCCAGACAAAAAAATTACCAAAAACCACTGTAATATTTAAAGGAAGATGGGGTTTATCCTTAATTATGAACAAACCAAATTCAACAGTGACCAGTTCCTCTCCCAGGCATTTGGTAAATATCAATACACTGGAGATGAGTAAATCATTTATATTCATAGCCTGAGGGAATAACTAGAAAAATACGTAATGAATCTGCAAGGTGAAAATCATCAGAGTGTTCAACAACTATTTAATCTCAGAAGTTATCTATGGGAAAAAGAAGATTATTTTGTATAGAAATAGAAATAAGACGTCTGCCATGGCAGTCTTTGGCTGGCTAAGCAGACCCTTCACTAACCAGGGTGCACAACAGGGAAACTAGTGGGACTTAACAATGCACAGGATTTGCAAAGCACAGGCCCAGGACGCAGATTGGCAGAGCATTATTCATGCCCCAAGCAGTGCTGGATTGTTTCAGAAGTATCCAGCACCCGATACTAGCAATCCCTCAGTACTAGTAATTTGTGTAATTTTGGTAGAAACTCTACAAGATACGTACACAAGATGATGCTTTTCAGGACTGACAGGCTCTCCTGCCTAAATGGAACTCTTCTGTATTGTAGAGCCCATGCTTCCTATTTTGAAAGCCTTAAACCTAAGTATCACTGTTTTTCTACAAGGTGAAAAAGCCTTAATTTGGCTTTTTAGGAATACAGATGTATTCCATGTATTTCCCTAAGAAACATTACCATTAATTGCCAGAAGGTACTCCTGTTTTTGCAGCCTCATCTTAAAAGTGACATAGACTCCATCCACATTTTGACTGTCTAAGAAAACTGAACACATTTCTATTTGTGTATTTACCGAGTATTCTTTAGAGGGATAAGTTTTGCCTGTATAAATCCCAATCAGCTTAAAGATTTCATGTCTTTTCAGACAAGAGTATCAGTGCAGTTTTACCTGAGTAAAGTTTCTCACTTTAGTAGGATCTACAAGCATGCATCTGAAGCAAACCAGGCTTAATGTCAAGATATCATTGCTTACCCCTGCTAGTTGGGCTCTGAAGTAAAGAAATGCTTTTAATTTTGGTCCTCAAAAATAGAATAGCAACCTTTCAGTCAATCTGCTTCTTTTCTTATTTCCAAGCACTCAAAAGCTCTTTGGGAAAGGTGTTGCATAAAAAAATAATAATCTTTTCAGAGCAAAAGAAACACGCTCCAAAGAAATGTGTGAGACCTCTGTGTGTAAACGTATTTGTGCAAACAGGAGATGGCAACCCAGAAGGTACACAGCAGTCAGTCCCCCAGGCTCCACTACGACACATCTTGCCCAGATCTGTTTCCCTAGATTGTACTCTCATGTCAAGCCACCTTGCAGAGAAGCAAGGGGCAAAGTTGCTCACCTCTGCTAATCTTAAATTCTCATGGCTGGGCTGTTCTGCCAGATTCTGTTTGAATAACCGGCTTCAGCTACTGATTCAGCAGAGGGCTTGCTCTGTGGTGAGAGTATAGTTACATGCTCCCAAATACTCCTAGATTTGGAAAGCAAATAAGCTTTACTCTTTTCTGTCTGCTTGCCCATGTGTCTTTGTGGAGTCAGGTTTTCTGCTTTACAATAAGTCTCGCGATGGGTTGTGTAATTGGGGTTCCAGATAAAATAATCTGCAGAAAATAACAGCTTGGAAAGATATCTTCATTTTAGTGTTGAATCTTAAGACCACTTTTTCCTTTTCAGCTCCTGTGATCAGGGCAAATTTCCCCAACACCAGCTCAGATGTTGTTCCACCAGTATATATATATAACTATAGTATACCTGAGCAGCAATCATAATTAATTATCACCTGTAATACCTTAATTATAACCAGAAGCTCAATTTATTATTTAAGGGAATAATAGGTTAAAAATATGTTAACTAGAACTAGTTTTTCCCTTTGTCTTCAATGCATGGAAAAGAATTTATGCAATCGAATCCTTAGCATACACACTGAACAGCATCTATTCACAGCAACTTAGATGCTGGACCCGAGTACCATTTTTTTCTCTGTGTTGGAGCATTCAACAGTTGCTTAAGTATAGTAAGTTAACTCTGCATTCATTTAGCCATCCAGAAATTCTGAGAGTATTTTTATATTATCGGTTCCAAAGAACGTCACACTATGTTCTTCAACTAGTAACTAAATTCAAACTAGTAACTAAATTCATTAGTCAACGTAATATTGTCTTCAATAGCCTTCTCTTAATAGACTCATTTTACTTATCTGCTATACTCCAGAATAAAAATAAAGCAAAAGACTAGCAGGAAAATATGCCATTTGACATTAGAAAAAATAAAGTGTACAATTTGCTGCCACTGAGATTTGCTATGCTTATATTATTTGGTGCAAAAGAGGAAGCATAAAGACAAATGCCTGAGGACATCTGCCTACTTGGATTACTTTTATTGTCATTTAATTACCAATTAACAACAGTTTCAGGAACTTGTATTAGCTGTTGACCTTGATCTTTTGTCTCTGCACACGATTAAGGAAGCCAGAATATAAACCTCATAACACTGCAGTTATCAATTTTATGATGAGGATATATAGAATGCATTCTTTCTATCTGTTAGGTATGAACCTGTTCCATGTAAGATTTCCCATGTAGGCATATGTGGAGACATCCATTAAAGGACTCATAGGTAGTAAATTAAACCTGACTTCAAAGAAAACCCTTCCTCAGACAAATTAGGCTACAAAAGGTAGAAAAGGGCAGGAGCAATCATTAATCTACTGAAGGCCACCTTCTGAAATGTACTGTTGTTTCTAAGTTCAATGACCATTTCAAGATTAATTGTTCATAATTTTGCAATGTGTCTTTATAAATTATGCACTATTAGGTGATAAAATATATACTGGAATCAGTTCTCCTTTATTCTACTTTTCCTAGCAAGTCAATTGCTTTAATTCAAAGTTTATACAGGGTTACTCTGAACTCCTGAAGTTTAGAAGTTAATCTGAATGAAATATTTTTCACAGTTAGGGCCACAAAGTAGACTCTCCTGTGAGATGTTGCTTGGGTGCAAATGATCCACTTTACAAATTTACTAGGGATGCTTGTCTTATCGTTTGCACTTTCCCTTAGAGTGCTCTGAAGGGGGGAAGACAATAATTCTGGTTGTAAGCTAGGCCGTAGCAGAAGAGGAAGAACTGGCATAACGTTTTGTCCATCCTCCAAAATTCTGTTTCATGTTGAAGAAAATATTAATGATGGAATTATGTGAAAGATGAAGCCTTGGGTTTATTGGCTGAGATAAATTTTCAGCTTCTGTTAAACCATAATTTCTTCCCAAGCAATGCAATAAAGTATCACTCATCTGCAATAAACTTTTAATTTCAATTTTACTGTATTTCATCTTCAAACCTCTCAAAGGGTTTTCTCCTCTTTTTTTTCCTTTCCTTTTTTTTTTTTTTCTTTTTTTTTTTTTACTAAATGAAGGCCAGTTTTAAAAAAAAAACCCCGCTGTTACAGGACATATAAATTTAAAGATTTAATAAAAATATAATCGTGGAGAAAACTGAGAGATCATTTGCTTATGTATGATGCAGAAAGAGAAGACATTTGGCACAAAAAAATCCAGATCTCCCCATAAGCCTCAGAAGACTTATCTGTGAAGGGGCACTGAAGTGTCAGGCTCACCTCCACCCAAGACATGCGAGTTGCGTTTTACAGAGTTGTTATTCCCCTGTGAATGCCTAATGTGGGATTTGGAGTCATGATCACCTTCACTTCCCAGATTGCTAAGTGCCTGGGGAAACCGCAGTTATATCAGCTGGTTGGGAAAAGCAGCATGGGAAAGCCACCACAGAAACAGAAAAGATGAGAACCACCACTGCAGGGCATCCTTCCTCCCATCTTTATTTGTAAAATGTGTCAGGTACATGATGGGACCATGTGGTCTGTGGAATGGTTTGTATATTTGTACAAATATAATTTTTTAATATAATATATGTTAAATATCCAAATTATATTATACATAATATATTTTAAAACATATTTCACATTTGTGAATTCTGGTTGCTCAGCAGGATATTAGTTTTGTACACATTTTGGCATAGCTTTGCTATTTCAGAATTTATTTCTAAATTAAGTGACTTCCATTGCCTGTAGGTAGCTCAGGCAAAAGGACTGAACTGAAAGCAACAACAAACAGACCCTCACTGCTGAATACTTCATTGTTAATTTATAAGAGATGCTATTTGCAGGAACACAGCCTGCTTGCTGATCACTGAGTGAAAAATAAGAATGATAACTAAGTCTCCACTGATTTTAGAATTTCAGTGTTCACAGGTGGGATGGCATAACGATGCTGAGCTGATTTGGGCAGTAGAGCATGTTGCAACCACTCTTCTCCTCCCCAAAGTTTATATTATAAAAACCAAGCTAAAAGCTTGAGGCAGTACCAATGCTGGCATATTTGTTTGGCTGATCCAAAAATGACAATGCAAGACTAAAAAAAACCTACCTCAGCCTATAATATTTGAAACAAAAGGGACTGCAGCTTACATTTGCTTTCCTAAGTCACTTCAATGAAAATACAAACAGCCCTAAAAAACTTGAATTAAATACTTGGCATAAGAATGAGTGTTTTCCTAACCTCGACTTAAGTGAGTTTAAGTTATTTAGACAGCTACTTTAAAAAATGAAACCTCAACACTTTTCTAGAGACAATTAAATTACCAGCAAACTCTACATACTTAACTGATCATACAACATTTACTGAAATCTTTGATTTGAAATTTATTTATATATAAAAAGACCCTGAGTCTTTTCCTTTCACCTCCCTTAAAACCTGAGTTGTATTAAACCTAGGATGAAAGATGGAGAGACAGAAGAACATAGAGAGAATGTATGTTTTTCCAGGCTTATGTGTGTTGGTGAACACTTTAAAGCCAGTATTGTGTGTTGTGTGTGTGTTGGGGTCCTTCTGCTTCCCTTGGCCTGGCCAAATATTTTCATAAACAGCTTTTCATTCATAAGTAGAAGTTGCATAAGTAATTATTAGAAAAATCAAGAGAGATTCACAGGTTGTGCTACTGACAAAAGTGGGAAAGAAAATTGTCTCCCAGTGCTCTTTTCACTGGAAACCACAGTTTTCGCATACAGCAGGCATTTTTTTTTTCTTAAACGAAATATTTTAGATAAATTACAAAAGTACTCACAATAAGTTAATTTGTACTTCCAGTACGTCCCTAAGCCCTTGGTCTACCAAGCGCTTCTTTTTCACTTCCATTTGGTATTTTGAGAGTGCTATATTTATTGACCAAAAACTCCTCTGGAGATAGGCAGTTCTACAAAACTTGCCACACATCTGTTGGATTTTTGTTTATGTATTGAAATGTAATTGGGCAACTGGAGAAAAGTGGATTTGTGAGGTGTTATTTTCCTAAAGATTACATTTAATATTGTTGGTGTACCCTCCATAATTTAGTTGATTAATAATATTTGATCTAAACCCAAATTATGACTTCCCACATATATGACATAACTAATGAACTGTGAAAGGAAAGCTGTTCAGATGGTCACCAATAACCAATGCTTAGTTAATCCTTTAAATAAACCAGAGCTCACAATGTGTCCCTTTGAAGTCATAAATAATGTATATTTTTCTTTTGACTTTTAATAAGCCAGTGGAGTTCATCTCACAGTCTCCAAACACATATATTTTATTATGGGCCTCTGCAGTTTACTTTAATTAGTGTGTCTGAGTGCTTTGGGAGACTTAGCCCTACTGAAAACAAACAGAGTCTTACCATCTATAAAACATTAGCTCCCTTTGGTTTATCCTGATACAGCCGAGGCTCAGTGAGAAACACATGGTGTAAGTAAACACTCATAATTGCATTAGAATTCCCGGGTGTATTGGTAATTCAAACCCTGTTTCATGATATTGTTAGAGCAGTTAGAACAGGTTTACCAATCTCCTTGCCTTCTGGGATTTCATGAAATTCCATTTGGAGAGATCTTTAAATGACAAATCTAATAGAAACAGCAACAGACAAAACAAGCCACAGAGGCTCTGAAAAGGAAGCACACTGCAAAAAGACCCCGTGGTAAAGGTGTCTTTTGTCACGTCTCTAAAATTTCTCATTCCTCTAAGATCCTTCCTGATGTGTTAATTTTTGCATAGCGTGGGTATGCCTGTGTCTTCCTCCACTGTCCCCTGCAGAACTTTTGGTCCAACCTGTCAAACAACCTGATACTCCTATTTCTCAACTAATTCTCCCAGAAAATGATGCAGTCAGATCCAAACTGAAACATACAAACCAAAACAAATAGTATGGTTTTACCAGTATGTTGACTGATAACAGGTACATTTTGTAAGAAAGGAAGAAATCATTGTTGAAGGCTTTCCAGTGTAAGGAGAATTTAAGTAACTGAAAAACCTTGACATGCCTATAATTTGCAATTTATTTTTTTTTAAAAAAAAATGTTCCTCTGAAATACACTGAATAAAAATAGAAGCAGACTAGTCTGACTCTAGAAAAAAACACACCTATTAGACCTAAATATCATTCAAATTAATGTTGGTAACCAAACTTCACTCAGGCCCTTACCCCAATCCTATATGTACTATTTCTGCATCTTCTGGCATTCTAATGCAAGAATTTTAGAGAAAAGACGTTTACTTTGTTTGATGTTCCTTCTGTCATGTTGATGTAAACACAATGTGACTGCTTAAAGAGTGGGATTATGAATTCAGTATGAAATGAATTGCATGGGGTTTTACTGTTTACCTGAAAAATATATTTTAAAGATGCAACACTACAGTATTGATTTCAGTGTTCCAAAATACAAAATATCTCCTCTGAACAAAGATTTTTCACCGACATATGACTTAGTAGCTTTACAAAAGAGCAGAAACTTTCATATGAAAAAAAAAATCACACAGATTTTCAAAAGCAGTTTGGTGTCAAGGATGTATATATTTACATCAAGTATTCTGTCTTGATAGGGCCAAATTGCTAAGCCTACCACTGATAAGTACAACCTGTTGGTTTTGGGGTTTTTTTGGTAGTCTCGCTACTCTTGAAATATAGGAATATTTATTCATTAATAATATTTATTCATTAAAGTGCTAAACAGTTCTGACAAATAAAATGAAAAGACATTTCATTCTGCCTGATCCTTGAGACAAGCTGGCTCTTCTATAATTACTGGCATTTATTTTAACATTGGCTTTGCTGGACATTGTGTTTCTTTGGTTTGCACCTTCTGTTTTTCCTTCTATGAAACTCTCCTCTTAAACCTGTTAAGACATTTCAAAATCTAATAATTTTCCTTACAGGATGCTTATAAATCCATGCCATTGTTTCATATTATAAAGATCAGTGCAAACAGAACACTTAGCACCAAAACCCAAGCTATGCCCGTTGAAGACCTGAACTCGGAGAGACCTGAAGGTGGGTGGCTGGAGCTAGGCTGGCTGGGCTGCCAGCACTGTCCCAGCAGGAGAGAGGGTGAGCTGGGACTCTGGGCTTACCTGCAAAACGCAGCGATGAGCTCTGCTGGGCCAGTCTTGCTGGTACCACATGCTGCCATAGTAGTCGTGGCTTCCTATCCTGCACTGCGGAGCCCCGGAGCTGTTTCAGTTTTTAAGTTGAAGGTGTGAACAAGAATTCACTGCTTATTTTCCCTTTAGAAATGCCAAGTCACTTGTTAGCTGTAGCCTACATATGCAGAGCACAAGTCGGAAGATTTACAACTGTATTTTAATGGTGACATTTTTCTCACCCTGCTGCCCTGTCAGCAGGGAAACGTGTGAAAATGGGTCCTTCAACCATGTTTCTGCCTCTGGAAAATCAAGAGTTGAAAATCATCAGCTCTACAACCACAGCAAACTGTTGGTCTAAACAACAATCTGCTGTGGTGACTTGGGCCAATGTGGATTTTGTCCACACCAGTTTCACATATGAATTGTGCTAAGTGACTATGGCTGGATGAATTCAGCTTGTTCTTAAACACCAATTAAACTTACATAAATATACAACCTCTGATGCTGAGACTCTAGCAAAGCTGCAGTACTAATAAGGTTTGCTGAAGCTATAATTCTAAACCCCTCTGCATGGAATATTTCCTCTTTATTATATTCATCTTCAGAAGTTATGCTGAGATTAAAAAAGGACAACCCAAACCCCAGTTTGTCAAAACACACCATATTTATAATATTAAATAATTGAAGCTATAAGTAAATATATACAGTGTCGATAAAATCAAATTATCAGGCAAAGCATAATTGGGGTTTATTTAAACTGTGATTGACTCCATTCATCTGTTATTCCAGTGGATATATAAAGATAAATTATTTTCTCGGAAATTGAGACACAGCCTTTTTTTTTTTTAAGATATTTTTCTTATCAGGTTTTCATTAGACAAGGCAGCCTGCTTTATATGTTTGTACAATTTAAGTAGGCTCTTGGTCTGTTTGTTAATACATCATGTTTATTTAAAACTCCTGAAGGAAGTTATTAATCTGTCAAAACTTTAAAGATTTGAAGCTGATAAATAAATGAACAATGCTAAATAATTCTTTGTGTTGTCTACAAAAACACAAAACAAATCTTACTGGTCTTCTCTAGAAGGTGAAGCTTGGATTGCTTTGAAATTACTCAATATTTGCCTATACTACACAGCTGCTAAAGCCTGCACTGGCTGCTGAGTATACCCACTGGCTTAAACAAGATGCCTTTCTGACTAGAAAGGTTGGATAGGAATCAAAAATATGCTTTAATCCAATTTTAAATTTCATATCACAAGAGGTGCTATGGAATGATTGCCATTTGCAAAAGAAAAAGGCAAGCACAATTAAAAGCTGAATCTCTAATCCCTCTGCTTATGGCTTAGAACAGGAGCCAAAAGAAATATTGCCTTAACAGGTACATTTCCCCCGAGGGGAAGCACACCCTTGACCACCTAGCTGGTGAAATGAAGAGAAAGTAAGATGTTCAGGTGTATCAATGGCCAACAATTTGTGTGTTGGCTCCTGACAGAAAAGCCCAGAATTAGTGGGTGGCAAACGCGAGCTCTGTTTTCTGGCAGTGGCTCTTGCAGCACGGTGGCAAACCACACAGCGTTCCTTTTCAGCCCCTGCCTCTAGCAGCCGAGTCACACACCAGGCCGTGAGAAAACTGTGAAACTGCCCTGTGTCTGAAGAGACATCTGAAAGTGACTGAAGGGCAGTGTGAGCTGCTTACCACTAATTAGACTAATTGATAGTAAGGGTGGATGACAGCTATTGCATCAACACTTAACTCCTGCCTCAATACCTGAAAGAAATGCAGCAATCAATGGGTTTAGTCTGTGAAAATGGAATCTATTACTTGAATACCTGAGTGGGTTTACAAATATTTTCACCGATTCACTGAGGAACTCCCTGTTCTGTTCCTGCCAACATTTTGCTCACTAGCAATAACTCAGAAATGGTAGGTGAAAGATTTTACTTCCTTTTAGCAAAAATAATCTTTTTTTATTGGAGATGGTTTATCTACAAGATAAAACTGCAAATGTTTCCATTTGTCTAGATTAACAGACAGACCATTACATCTCATTTTAACAGGGTGCAATTCTACATTTTTCATGTAATCTCCAGTAGAAACAGAGTGTGAATAAGATTCTGCAATCAGGCTTTGGTGCAGACTTCAGAAGGTTTTCTCATGGCAGTAACTAAGCATTATCAGGCCTTCTCCTAAGACACTACAGTATAGATCCCTTATAACTAGGCAGTGCCACTGTCAAGGCAGGAATAGGTAGCTGTAAGAAATGGTATCAGGTAGAGCTGGTATTGCTAACTTCCTCAAGTTTCTCTTGCAATATCTGTCATTTTTTAGAGCCCTATCTCAACACAAGAGAACCTTAGCTCTCACTACAATATGTAAGTTACTACCCTCTGGCTTCATGACAAAAGTTTGAAAATGCAAACCTGAAAGGTTCATAAATTACCTCAGTCACTCATTAGTGGAACTCCTAATGCAATCCGCATATACACAATTCAGGTACAAAAGGTAGGCAGTATCACACAACTTTTGTAAAAAACACACTGCAGATTTTTTTATATGACATTGTTTCTTTCCTCTCTCAAAGTGTCTGTAAATAGACTGCCAGTTTTTTAAGCTTCCTTTATTTTATGATGATTACTAATGCTGTGCATAAGCCTCAGGTTGTAATAAATGGTCACTACTATTATTCCAAACTGAGGTACTGAACAGGCCTGTGCATGATCACCTGTGG
>JAVJGJ010000001.1:66809946-66823633 GCA_035590215.1 Microhierax caerulescens
ACTGAAATAGGTCCCAAGGGGGAGAAATGTTGTCTAAACTCCTGAATTACTCAGTTCTGATTTAGTGTTCACTAAGTTAGGTCAAGCTGACCCACTCTCTACGTTGTTATGAATGAAAGGGCTTCTGATCACCCTGGGAAGGATGAGAAAAAAAGAACAGATAGTGAAAAGAACACCATCATCCAAGGTACGCAGAAAGAAGCCTTCAAGTGAGGAAAGTTCTGGCTGTGAGGACACAGGCTAATAAGGTGTTGCAGTCCACTGACACCAACAGAAAATTAGTTGAAAATAGGACAAAGATAATTGTGGCAGTGGGAAATCATGACCTCCAACTCAAACTGGGGGGAAAACCCCACTTGAGGAACGTTCGCAGTTAGTAAAGAACTTCAGTCGTGCTATCTGAGGATGTGTACTAATTTGCATTAAAAGCGAGAAACTTGTAACCAATCCTGTGTATGATGAATGAATATGCAATGGCCTATGAAGTATAAAAAGTGGACGGATGAGGGGAGAAATTAGGGAAGACTCCATTGTAACTTCTGGGACCAGTCAATGGGCTGAACCTGTCTTCTCCCCCATAGGGACATCTATTGGGTAAGAACTTTATCTTATGCACACTAAATAACTAAGTCACACTAGCTGTTATTAGTGATTATAGTTTGGTTGTATATCACTTCAAGCTTGTTTCTGCAGACAGTCCCTATCACTGGCAATTATAAACCTTAATTTGTCATGATTTTATATTCATAAAGAGTGTTATTCCATGAACTGTTAGCGTGAGTTCTTTTTGGGCACTAGCAGTTGCCGGCAGTGGGTAACGCATTTAAACCAAGTGGGCAGACCCGCCGAGGGGTCCCCCTGATGCTGTTGGTGCGTTTCCCTGAACAAGTCAGTTGAATCACCCTCCGATCCAGTGGGACTGTCCGGTGAAGGGTCCCTGTAACGGGATGCTGACAGACTGGTCGGACACAAGGTTCTCTGCTTTCCTGGGGTGCTGATACACTAGGGGATGAGGAAACCTCCCCCCACCCTTTCACATGACACATGCCCTTATGAATAAAATCAGGGGTGATTCTAGGTAATTCTAGGTTGGTATAGCTCATGTTTTCCTTCAGTCTACCAGCCTATACACTACAGCCATCTAGAGCCTTCTAGACAGAACAGAAACTACATCCAGCAGGTGTCCTCAGGGTACAGGAATGAAGTGGAGTCCGACTAATTTAGGGAACTGAGTGAAAAATAACACTGGATGGCACAGCAGCAAAGATCAGAGTAGACTCATTTCTGAACTTGACTGCTTTGTATTTGAGTGAGGCTGGTTGACTGAAATTACAATAGAAGCTACTCTACTGAAGTATGAAAAGCAACCCTGACATCCAAATGTCATTGAAGTTCATGTGATTTTTCTAATTCACATTGACAGGTATTCCGGACCCGTACTACACTTCAATCTTTCTTGAGATGCCAATAAAGGGAGGCAGAAAATAGAAATGTCCACAGAAAAAGAGCAGTTATGTTTTAAAAGTGATATCAGCATTTCTAGAAAGACTTTTAATTTCCTTTTGCTAAGTTCCATGCCTAGGAGAAGCTATCAATTCCCAAAGCTAAGAGAAATTCATAATGTAAAATGCAAACATTTTGTTTTGGAAATTCATGAAAGATTCAGTCTAAAGTGTTTTATTTAAAATCATATAGATTACAGATGGATTTTTGTAACTTATTTGCTTTAAGGAAGCAGTAATTTCTTCATTAAGATAAAAAAAATCCTAGTATTAAAAGCCTTCAGTTGAAAGAAACATTTAGTAAGAAGAAAGCTTTAAACCTTCTGAGATTTCATGCACTCTTCAGTAAGATGAAAGTAACATTTTTAAGTCTTAGGCTCACTTAGAAACATTTTGAGGTGTGCTGTTACCACATCTCATCAGATTTTTGTACTCCAGAGCCATTTCAAATCTTATTGTGGTATGTTTGGCAATACACTTAAAAGATTACCATTTAATCTAGTTAAGTAAGTTTGACTTCAAGCAAGTGTCTATCTGTCCATCCAGCTGCTTATTACTTTTTGTTCCTTTGGAAAAGAAAGGAAATGAAAATCACTCAGGAAAAAATGGGACAACAAAGTCTGGTCTTATTCAGTTTTTCTTGCAGCTGTGAATTTTAGTAGACAGAGTTTTTAGTAGATGGATTATTGCCATTAATTCCAGTGGGAGCAAGGCTGTTTCCGGAATGCCTCACTTTCTATAGCTGACTTTATTTTAAATGAAAATTGTTTCTGGCTTTGAAGTGAAAGACAGTTTTGCCCTCAAGTTCAAAGGCTGCCTAATGGAATCTGACATGCCATATTTGCAGTTACTGTGGGGATGAAGAGAGGAGGTAGAAATGCACTTTAAGAAGGTGGAAGGCACCTACACGTGTAGCAGTCATCTTTACATGAGAGAGGAGTAGCTACCCCACTGCACAGCAGTCTTCTCGCTTGCCATTCAGAACGTAACTCTACCTAGTCCTGATCTCGAACATGCCATCAGTTACTGTGGCCCATACAAGTTTGAAGTCCATGGATAACTTCACAGATATTCTAGATTTGTACCCAGAAACTGCAGCCAGCTAAGGGCTAAACTCCAGATCCCCCAGTCTCTCATGTAGTTTGCTAGATACCCCGCACTTTTCATTTCACAGCATTGGACTTGCAGAGACTGAGCTCTAAGGAAACACAGAAAGTAAATAGGATCATTAAGAGAGTGATGAAGTGTACTGGAGAATGGAAGTGAAGTTTTAAGTACTGCATTAACTCTAACATTTCTTAAGTTTTCACCCTACATACTTCTGTAGAGTCATTAATTTCCTAGGTTTTTGAAGTGAAAAAGATAAGTAAAACTTGAAAAGATGTCACTGGTCTGTATGGTAGGAACAGGAACAACTTCTAAAAGTTTTACTGGTTAACTCTGAAGACAGAGCACTAGTGTACCTTCCGTGGCTCACAGAGGGGTTGATTCAAAGTCCACCAAATCTGATGAGAATACTACTGACTGCAAAGATCTCTAGAGCTCATTCTGTAAGCACTGAAGTTTTAGTGTGCATATTTCATAACACAGAGTAGTGGGAAGTAAGTTTCAAGTATCTTTCTTTTTTAAATTAAAAACTTGTTGCATGGGCCCAGGGAACTTAGAACCTTTACAACCTTCAATGGATTTCACCAGAACACCACCTGAGGTAACAGAATCTCATTTTCTGTCTTATCTTCTGTTTCCACACTGAGATATCTGACTTATTAAAAAAACCCAAACAAAATAGTTGCAAACATTGTTTTGTAACCACAAGAAGCATGTGTAATTCTTTTGTTAAACAAAAAGAACAGTAGTTGGGAGTTTTCTGTTTGCTTTTTTTTTTTAAATCATGAGATCATAAATTGCTTTGCACAGGACAGCAATATTTCATAGTTGGGGAAACAGATGAAGTGACTGCAATCTCATTCAGTAAGCTAAAGAGTGGAAACAGAATTCAGATTTATTAAATCCCTTCCTGCAGCTCTGACCACTAGATATTGCTACTCTCTAGTTCAGGGGTCCTCAAACTACGGCCCCCGGGCCAGATATGCCCCCCCAGGTCCTCAGTCTGGCCCCCTGGTATTTACAGAACCCCCCCTGCCCCCCTCCACCGGGGGTTGTGGGGGGGAACCAAGCAGCCGCAGATGACTGCCTGCCACTTAATCCGCGCACCGGCCCCCTGGTTAAAAAGTTTGAGGACCCCTGATCTAGTTCATATTGAGGAAAAGCTTAGATGCATTAGCTCACAATTAAAAGTGCAGTTTCTGCAGGGGGGAGGAACTAGGCCTTGGAAGTTTGACAATGCAAAAATTGGAATAGGACTTTTAGAATGGAAATTATTATGCTACTTGCTACTTATTCTTTCTATATACATCAAGTATGTCTTGAAATAATTAAAGACAATTAAGTTGTTATACTGCTATTTTAAACACTAAAATTTCATTTGCATTAATAATTATCTGCATGTATATACATGGTGTGATCCCTGCAAAACTCGGTAATTGTGCTTGGCTTAGACAGCAATGACAGTAAAACATTGCCTGAAGGAAAGATACTGAATTTGAAATTATTTTACTTAAGCAGAATATAAATTTCGATTTTTTTCTAGCCAGCTTCACTACTTTCATACTAGATTTTGCGTATTTTCTTCATTGTGGAAGGTATAGCTAACTTTGTTGCAACAGCAATATACTGGTAAACAAGTCTTTTGTATTTATGTTTCCGCCTTCTGTTGCTATCTGGGGTTTATTTATGCCTCCCACGTAATGTGGGAGAGACCTTCAAAAATACATTCTCTGTTCTTTCCCTGAAGAAAACCCGATAAAGTTGCCATCAACTGCTTTAACTGTTCATCCTTTTCCACTACCTGTAATAGACATCTGTGGTGGTGTTCAGCTTGGTGCATTTTCTGTCATAAAATCCCACCCAGTTGCTGAAGAAAATGGAAGAAATAGGAGGGAAGTCAAACCAGAGCAATAACATGAAAAGGAAGACTTGTATTAGCAAAGCAATGACCCTAAAATATCTTCTCTCATCTATATGCTAAACATTGGATTGCACTTTCAGTTAACAAATTCTTGGAGGCTTCTATTCACTGTAAAAATAAGCACCACAAATGCAGCCAAGCTAGTCCATTTAAATAAGCATGGAAATGAGACTATTTCGACAGGTAGACAAATATTGTAAATATTTATACTTGTAAGAATAATAATGACAAAAACCTACAGAAACCAACTAAAGAAAGACACCTCATGCATGCATGCTTATATGTGTTTTCACCTGTGATCCATAGTGGATGTTAATAGCAAGAATGGATCATATCTTAGTTGTTACTACTATGCTTGTTCCAGATCTCAAACAAGAAAGGATACCTGAATCACCTGCTCGTGGTATCAGCTTGTACGAGAGCACTGCAGGCTAAAATTGCTGCCTTCCTAGAAACAGGTAGTATTGATAATGCTCAAAATATTGAATTAAAGATATTCTAAGCAAATATTCCTCTGATGCATTCTAAAAGAATTTCAGGGTTCTTTCTTTTGACCCTACCTAGAGCTCTAGAAAACAGCTATCATATAACTCCTCAGTTATACTAGCTGAAATTTCACACACTTCAATGACAGGGTTTTGCTATATTGTAAACTCTATTGAAGAGGAATGAAGCCCATAGAGAAATCAGACATCTTTGCCTTTAGAGTTGCAGGCAGAGTTGGTTTTTTTTTGCCCTTTTCCCCTGCCCTGTTGCCCAAAGAGCTGAATTTGGCTGAAGAGATGAGAATTTTTAAGAGAACTTGCTGACTTAAAATTACATATCCTGCTAACTTAAGATACAGAAGGTCAGATGGGCTTTGGCAGTAAGTTCAGACAGTCTGTGTTGTACCGAAGAGCACGTCCTGTTCTCTGCACTAGGATAGCTGACGTGTCTGGACTCGTATCTCAAAAGCTACTGTATCAGTGTCAGAAGAACGTAGGACACTTCCCTACTTTTTGTAGGAGATGGAAATGAGAGAAAATATTGATCTTTTCTGGTATACACTACACGTGACTGAAGTCTGGAAAATAGCTGGATAGATCCTGTAGTTATAAATAATGAAATTAAATCATCTGATCTTTTTTATTATTAAAGATATAGCCATCAATTTTCACTATCCTGATGCTAAACTTCATCTAAAAGAAAGCTAAGACATCACAAAAAATACAAGAAGAATCATATGGAAAAGAAGCTTAAGGAAGAAATACGTGAAAAGTCAGCCTGACAGCACTGAAATCATAAAAAGATAAGGGAAAATAGAAATTTCAAAGAACTGACAATTGCACCAGTGCTGTTTCAGTATGTGATACTCATATGGAAGACTGAAAGAACAGATGGCAGTGAGAATGAATACAACAGCCGTTCAGTATACACTTATTTGTGCCTCCAGAGACTATCATTAATTTTTTCCTTATCCCCTAGCACTGAGAAGGGTAGGGATTGGGGTAATCTATTACTGCTCTAGCAATTTTGTCATCTTCTCTATCACCTAAGCAGAGCTGTCAATACTAGAGACAGGCCCTAACTATCTGATTAGGATCGTGATCTGGATTTCAAATGTTAAGACTTAAACTATGGCTGGGGGTGGGTGGGGTGGGTTGTACTCAGTGATGTATGGATGTCTATGGATATAGAGATGCATGGGTAAGGTGTGAAACTTGAATCTGTGTCTGGACTTTGAACACTGTAATGTTTGGGGAGTAAATAAGTGGTGTACACTTATAGTTTGGTTCAGACTCCTTTACTCTTTACTCAATAAGGATATATATGGAGGTACAACATGTAACAATATAAAACAGTTTATAAACTATATATATTGATTATATTTTAGAATTAGAGACATGTAGGTACAACACGAAGAAGGGACAAGAGGTGTCCTAGTGCAATAGCTGTCCCTCTTGAGAAATAGATCATACAAATCATAAATACTCTTCCAGGCATCTACTGTACTAGTCAATACAACAGCATATAAAAACCTGAAGTGATGAGAGACAATCCAGTCTGAAATGTTTGGATTTTAACATGTGGAATTAATTCAAGTAAAACCAAATAAAATAATTATTACTTGTAGATACATTTATATGCCATGTTAAGCAAGAGTCCTAACTGTCCTCCTCCTACTCCCCCTCAAAAAACTCAAAGAAAACGAAAAGAACCCCTTGAGTGATGAGATGAAGAAGAAGAATATTACTGAAAAGAAAATATACACCTGCCTTCCCAGTCTGCAAACATATGATAGAAATTTTTCACTGTTATCTAGAACCAGCTGGAAGTCGATTCATAGGAGTGGTGAAGTAAGAGCAAGATGGCAGTGGAAGGTAACACAGGCATCTGTTACAGATATTTCAGCTACTTACACTGCTACTGACTGATTCTTCACAAAGGTTTGATTGCTCCCATTTCAGTGGCTTAGGAAGATATCTACCTCTTCTTTAAAAGACCTGTACTTTTGTTAGCCAACATTAAAAAAATACAGATGAGACCTACTAGTAGTGAGCCAACTTGCCATATCTGGGAAACATTTCCTTCTCAGTGCTGCTGAGAGCAGATGAGTGACACTCAAGGGCCAAAATAGTATTTTCAGGACGACAGTTACGTTTGGAGCACTGTGAGAGCTATAGTTTATGACATGCCTGTACCTGCACTCTCCTGATGGATCTGCGCTTCTAGGTCCTTATTGCGGGTCACACCAGCGTCGCTGAGCCGCTAAGGGGGGAAAGCAATGGGGAGGTGAATTGCCTTAGTTCCTGTGAAGACCGCGAGAGGTCACTCCAGCTATCCAGACCATAATTTCTCACCGTGTTTCGACGGATTTGCTAGGAAGGACTGCCTGTTCCTCTCCGAGCCTGGGAAAATTACCATTTCAAACAAACAAACAGTTTCCATCACCTGAATGCGTTTCAAAGGTTATTTACAATTGATTCATAAAATAAAGAAGCTTAAGGAAGGTTTTGTATGATTTAAATATTTTACTGGTCCACAGAAAACCCAGGACGACTGTACAAATACAAAATACTTGGATTTGAATTCTAGCACACGCACATACACACAGAGGCAGCATCACGCCTTCAGCCGTGAAGAACTGAAGGTCTCCCTTCCTACCGGTCTTGCTCCCTCCTCCCCTTCACTACTTTATGCACCTGAATATAGGTTTGTGAATAAACAGGCTGTCAAACACAGCACTTTTCTGTTCCCTTTGTTGCGCCAAGCAGGACAGCAGATGGTGGTTGTAGGAGCAGGCTTTAGTGACTTGTGACAACTAGTTTTTTCCCAACAGGAAAGCAACGCTTCAAGTTTTACATCTTTGAGATACCTGAACAGTACAAAGCCAACAAATCCTTTTAAGATTCACTCCTCTAAAAGAAAACAAGCAAGCAAATAAATTACATTCTAAACAAATCCCAAAGTTAAGTTACTGTTCAAAATCACATCTAGGGATATCTGAAGCTCATTTTTTGTCTAAACTTTTGATTTGTTGATGCATCACTTTGACCACTTACCATTCATACTGTGAATTTCGTACACTGAAAAAATAGCAAAGTTAAAGTCCTGGGCTCCTGGGCCTCTGTTTATTTAGAGAAGCCTACTGTACACACGGGCACTGCACCACACAGCTTGCTTAGAAAAACTTCAACTCCATCCTACTGCCAGTTAGTCTTTTAGCCCTATAGCTTTCCTTGATACTGTCACCACACACTACCTGGCACGATGGCAAGCTTTGCAACGCAATCAGTTTGCTTAGATAGATCCCTGGTCAGCAAATAGTATGGTAATGTAACAACACAGCTTCGTAGAGCTTCAGACCAAGGAGGCACGATATGACCCCTGATTACCTACCCAGCACGATTTTTCTAATTTCTGATCAAGCAGACCAGACAATACACGCAAGACTGAAAGAAAGATTTCACAGGAACAATTCATCATGGTTTCAGTTAACCTATTGAAAAAGTGAAATCCTTAGATAAAGAAGCACATATTACTCATAAGTTGGCCATGGACCTGGGTGTGAGACTCAAGTCCACCGCCAAATCTTGGTTTAGTTTTCTGTGTGAGCTGTTACAATTCCTCAGTGAGCATCATCTACCTGATAATCATACCATACCTGCTGTGTACCTACAGTTCTCCAAGTAAACCTGATATTAATTATGTATTTTGTCAAATCCAAATGAAGCAAAATATTTCTTTTGTGAAAGAAAATGCCTTTAAAAAAGCACAATGCAAAGAATGAGATAACGAGTTTGCACCTTACCCATGAGATTCACATAAAAATGGATTTCTAGTGCTTTTGAAAACAACTAGAACACAAGCTCTCTGTCAGGCCTACTTCTATGTAATATATTTTGTAGTTTGGAAGAAAAATAGCTTAATTCTAACTGCAATCATCCATGATTAAACATCTCATAGAACGGCAGCTTTATCATGTTTACTTCTGTGGGTAGAATTGCTCTCACTAGCCAGTGTTAGCATAAACTGTGGTAACTAATGCACACTGAGTTACTGGTGAACAAAAGACAATATGAAAATATGCTGAAGTTATTTGATAGAAATGTTTTCTTTAATAACACAGCATTTACCACTGTTGTAAGATTACACAATGGCAACTAGATTCTCATAATGGAGTTTGGATTTCTCGGTGAAATTGATAAGTAGAACTTCTTTTAAGTGATACTTCTAAGTCATTTTTCTTTGCAATTAGCTCTAATGCTTGAATGAAGAACATTTAGTACTGTAAAATGAAACGAATGAATGTGGACTTTACCAAAGACCAAAACTCCCTGTATCATATGAACTCTATATATCAAAAAGACAGCCGATGAATAACTCTGATATAGCGCATATGGTAGAAATGGCAACCACTCAACCCTCCAGCACTGGGTGAACCTCAGCACATTTGAAAGCTTTGTTTTGATCACCTTCCAGAAAATGAAATTATTATCTCAACACAGTCCAACCTCTTTGAGTCTATAAATCAAATGTGTTATGAACAGGTTTTCTTGTAACACTTTTGACACTTCCTGGTTTCAGAGAAGTTGAAAATGCCATGAGAAGAGTCTTAGAACTGGTATGTTCTAATTTTTAGTTTATTTGAAATTAGTCATTTACCAACACACTAGAGTTCACCATATTCATCTCATGTTGTGCAGGGATGCAAGGAATGCAAACTGGCTTTGTCTGCTGACATTTCATTTGGCTTGTAGGATTAAAATACTGTGCAGTTTAGAATTTTTGGTTTCAGTGAAGCTCATCAATTCCATACTGTATCATGGAAACTTTTTGAAAAAATTGCCAAGAGAAGCTGCCAATCACACCTAGCTTTGCTGCAAAAATTGTCCATAATTTTGGCTTATAGGCAGTCAAGTTTTAGCATCAGTCTAGTCTAAAGGCTTATGGGCTGGCATTCACCATACCCACTGGACTGTATTAGTAGGATATGTAACTATAGACCTGTTACTTCTTCCTCCCCATCTTCATCACCCTGTTTTCCTAGAAGTACTGTAGTTTGTCACTCTCAAACTAAAATGGGTAATTTTTACCTTATTCCTTCCTTAATTTCCACAAGCTGCTCACCTACATGCTATTTTCTGCTCCAGAGAGAAAAGAACCACTTATCTCTTTGCATTCATGTCCAGGATCTGGAGAGCTTGTGTGAATGCAAGGGGAATTGTCATATTTCTATCAGCCAAGTTACAATAAGCTGCAGTCCTCCTGTTAAGGTATTTAACTTCTTTTCCAAACATTGACCTGATAAAGCCCATATTAACCAAAGTATGTATGGCTGAGTACTGGTAAGGACAAGGTGTCTCACAGAGACAGGATAACCTACTTTGTTGAAAAAGAACAACCTAGTGTGGGTGTTATGAGCAAAGACGACTTGCAGTTGCTACTAGTGCCTTCAAAAATAGTGCAGGACTGAGCACATATAGGAAAATCTGTAAAAGCTTTACTTTCACTAAGCTTAAAGAATGACTGCAAGATTTTATTCCCCTACAGCAGTGGATCTGCCTCTTCTGTGAATACTTTTCAAAAGCAATGATCAGCCGTACTTTATTATTTCAGAAGATGTATAAATAGTCCTGGAAAAATCTTGTGCTAATTTTGCTATTTCCTTAGAAGGTCAAGTTCAGGCATCTCTAAACTTTGCAGCTCACATATTAACTGAATGGTAAAATTTAAGCTTCTCAAGGCGTGCACAGCTGTAATCCAGCCTCTGGTTTCTAGGGACCAAAGGTCAGCACATTAATCTATTTAGGATAATTCATAGAACCTCTTTGGAGAAAAGAAAAACATTAACATAAAAATAAGCCATGTTTCCTGAAAATGAATCAGAACATTTTATGATATAAAACAGTATCCCAATGATGACCCAAACCAATTACCTTAGTATGTTCAGGCTCAGGCTTACTCTACTCTGTTTCACTCTAGGTATTGCAACTCTTTTGTTAAAAGATTTTTTTGGAATAAGTAGTTTTGCTCCAATTGTGAAGTCAATTGCTTTGAGAAGTAAGAAGAAAACCTAAGAAAAGTCTCTGAACAGCTGTGATATGAAAATAATCAAACCACCTCTCACATCATCATAAACAGCAACAAAATCTTTAATAACAATAAAAATGTGTGTGAAAATTTGTTATTCCTACCACATTTGAAAATGACTGACAGTAATTTGCAAGGAGTGTAAAAGGTTTTTAACAAATGCTTTTTGAAGGGGGTGTTAGTAAAGCATTACAGAACTTTGCGGAACCCAGCCTCAAATGTCTAGAAGTTGACACTGACAAAATTTATATCTTTTACACCAAAGATGGATTATTCTTAAAGTGTATTTTCACCTAGCTCTACTTCTTCACTGACATTTAATTATTTCTGTTTTGTTTTAAATACCGCTTCTTGCTATTTTTGCATAACAATAGATGGAGGTAACTGTTTTAATGTACAGTGATTGAATTTCCAGTTTACAAAACAAGAGCTACCCAGCAATAACAAAAAGAATGTGAACCAATAATCTATATGAGAATATGAGAGCAGGGAGGGCTTTTAATTTTTAGATGGTTGGGTTTTGCTCATGGCAGTTCTCAGCTACCGCATGTGCATTTCATATTTCGTATACTGAGAGAGACATGGAACTGATTTAGATGTGAAGTTCATTGTTAAGCTGGGGCTTACTGTCAAATTAATTCAGTTATTGCTCATAATGTTAATTCCACTGATGTAAAGAGCAGAACTGAAAGCAAGAGCAAATGATGAAGCATGTGCATGTGCTTGCGTGTATGTATTCATATCTATTCATGTGTGTTAAAGGGGACTTCTTAACCTGTCTAGGTTTGTTTTCTCAGCTGGTGAAAGACATATAACTGTCACACTTATATTATTCCCCCCCAAAAAAGATTATAAATGGCTCAACAGTCATCTTCTCCTCATTCCTTGCCCCCACAAATGCTCCAAAACCTCCAAAATCCAAATCTGGGTGAGACACAAGACCTGGACAGACACAGTTACAACTGAACAGACATGTGGCAGGAAGCCTAAAATACTTTGGAGGTTTTATGGGTGGATATTCCCTTCTGATTTAAGAATTGTGTAAAAAAAAAAGTAACTTTGTTTTTAAACCATGGAATCACTGTGATTCTTATGATAGGAATAAACCCACTGCAAAGAGCTGATTACCTAGAGAAGAAATGTTCCAGAAGGCTAAATAAAAATAGTATGATTAGAACATTTCCAGATCTAAGAACACAGCTAGTGATGGATCATGCAAGTCCTGAGGAACATCAAGCTGTATACAGGACAGCCAGTGCCATGTAAGAATATGCAATTTGCACCCATCACAAAGTTTGTGGAAATGAGTTCCACAAGCACAAATGAACTGCAGTAGTTGTTCAGGGACTTGATTATCGTGGAGCCATTGTCTGAAGGTGCTTGGCTGTGCTGTGCTTTCACTGCTGTGGAGAAAGACCGCTGAGAAGGCGTATTGCAGAAAAGATTCCTCCTGCTGTGCAGTACTTCCACAGGGCATCCAGTAAGTCAATGAGAATTTTGGATGGCAGAGCATCATTAAATATTCAAGGATTAATTCAGTTGCCTCACTATGAACTTGGTACAACTATGAAGAGAAATGAATAGTGGAGATGACAGAATGATCTTTTCTGAATCCCTGTGCTGTCATGCAACATGGATAAATAATGAGAAATAAGTTCTTGGCAAATGCTAGGTTTGGCTCCTGAGAGCTTAGACATAATGGTAATACGATATTCAAAGAGTGCAGTACTCAGTCAATTAGATGAATAGCCTGTTTTTGCTCGTCCTTGTCCAATAAATTTGAGAACGAATGACATTAAAGAAACCCAATTATTTCTGCAAACTAGGTATTGGACCTGGCAGATGACTGAGGGATATTAAATGATCCTTCATAGGCATGCTGGTTTAGAAGGGGGAGATGTTTGATTGCAATGCAGTGTTAAACATGGCAAGAAATGCCTCATGTAGCTACAGCGTTAATCCAAAACCTTGTTTTGTTGCCTTTTCTCTGATGAAAAGCTCAGCTACTTATTAGCCCTAAATCAGGCTTGCCAAAATGCAGAAACCTGTTGGTCTTTTCTGCCAAGCACTATGTGCTATATAGAATTCCTGTTCTGCTACCCTAAAGATAGCACACAAATAAGCTTTAACTAATAACATTTGATCAATACACTTATATGAGCATGATCTCCTCGAACTGCCAGCTGCCCTAAGGCCACAAAGGGCAAGACAATATAAAAACCCAAAATTGACTTGTGCTAATTCCATATTAATTAAGCTTCTCTTGACCTGTCTTGTGTATTCTTAAGGAGACAATGGAAGATCTTTGCATGCAGAGCAGCAAACATGCTCTTTTGGGATAATTTCAATAATCTCACTATATCAGGAAGATTCATGCCCTGAATTCATGCCCTTAATCAAGTTGCAGCCTGTTAGGGCAATCTAGAGAGGGTGAATAAAGCTATTATTCATTTCTGCACGAAAGCCAATATTATAGCTTAGCACAAGGCAAAGGGTACAAATTTATATGTGCTCAACTACAAGCCTTTTTTTCCTCCACTGTACAGAATATGCGATCCCTGTTTCTTTACATTCTATCATGACT
>JAVJGJ010000001.1:66831979-66861696 GCA_035590215.1 Microhierax caerulescens
AAGCAGCTGCAGATGACTGCCTGCCACTTAATCCACACGCCGACCCCATGGTTAAAAAGTTTGAGGACCCCTGTACTAAGCTCTAAACCAGTCTGGCAGTTGGTGCCATGGAGCTGACCCCATTTTGGACAGCACTTTTTGTTTTCCCCATTTCTGTAGGCTAGGGAAAGAGGAGGGGAACTGCTTTCACTCACATAAATACTTCTTTAGTGGTTACCAACAAAAAATGCAAATTCTGACTTGAAAAGTCTACATGAAAAGTCTGACGTTTCCCATTACACCATTGCGAAATCATGGGAAGAGAAGAAATTAAAAGAAATAGAGAAACTGCTTGCTTAAAAAGAGTTGCAGTTAAGATGAAATCATCAAGAGGGTCACTTTGATATTCTCCACCCATCCTTTGGTATTATTTATTCCCAGAAAAGAAAAAAAACCCCACAGATTTCATGAACAGAACAAATGCCGGAATTCAGAGTATGTCTTACTGTTTCTTTGGGATAATTTTGCTATAAAACAGAGACTAATACTTTTTACACCTTTCCCTTTAAAAAAGCATCGATTCATACCACACATCTTTCTGCCATGTGTCAAACCTTTCCCTTCCATCTGCAGCTAAGGAAGATCTCATGGAACTGGACTGTAATCTTTCCCTTAGTAGTTCCACAGCAATTTCCATGCAATACATTGAGTATGTTGATAATTTTCAGTCTGTTTTGAATTCTAAATCTCTGTAAAAAAATGATGCTAAATTTAGAATAATCAGACATTTCCAAGTTTGATCGTGATACATACAAATGTTTTGCAAATGATGCATAGTGTCTGCTCAAGGAGAAAGGCAGCTCTGTTCACTTAAGCAACAGATTTTTCAAGCATGATCCAGATATTCATAGGCAAAATCTAAACTTTTTATAGCCAAAGGAAGGCAGGAGCTCTCTTCCAAACCTAATTTCAGAGAACTTTGGAGTCTCAGACTGGGTTTTTACTACATCACAAATTAACAATTACTGACTCAACACAGAGGAAAGCCCCAGAGAGAGTTTTGCCCATTTTCACTGATCACTCTGCACTGGTAATTTTAAGCCTTACCTGTAGGGCACATAAGCCACCAAGGCCAGTGCCAGTGCTCACCCTTACAGTTATGAATAAGCCATGGAAAACAGGCTGAATTTTAGAAGAAAATGGTAAAGACTCAGCATCAGTAAAGAATTTCCCATCAGTGGGAAAACCCTTCCGCTGAAGAGCTCTCCAGCAAGAACAGTCTCTGTACATTGACCACTCTTACCTCCTAGGCAGGTCAAGGGTGAACTATGCACGGGTTCAAGATACCTATAGGCATGAGCTAACAGGATGTTATCATTCGACTGCCATGTCTGCTCACACACCTCTGATCTCATGAAGTTACAAATCATGAAAATTGATTAATAGATTTGAAGCCCAGAAGTGACCATTACTATCATTTTAGCCTGACCTTGCATTCTAGTAAGGGTCATAGGGTACTACCAAGGTTTGTGCCCAAAAAATGGCATTTGAACTGCAGCATATTTTGCATAAAGATGGACACTCTTGCTTGATTGTACAAGCTATTCTTAACTAGGTGAAAAATTGAAACACAAATTAGGCAGTGAAAAAAGCTAGAAGAGCCTGCTACCAGCGCCTGTTGGCAATATATAGAAGGGTGAATACCAAGAACAGAAGCTTGAATGACAACAGAAAAATGGATCTGAGCAGGATGTTAGAAGCTAACCCACAGAAGGATTTCCTCTCAGAAGCTAGAGTAACGTTATCTTAAAGCAGTGCCTGATTCACTGCATGAATGACAGAATTCCTGCTTAGCTGAGGCCACCTTTACACCATGAAGCAAGCATAAGGATTAATAAAGTAGGAGGATAAGAAAGGATTATTTTTTGTTGTTGTTGTTCTCAGGGCAGAGTAAGGATAAAGATCATGATCACAGCACACAGGTAATTTCATGTGCTTCATAGACACAATAATTGCTCACGTAGACTTGATTTAGCAGAAGATGTAACAATATCTATTGAAGTTGATAAAATATGCTTTGAATCCTTTACTGAATAACTTTCACTGACCTCTCTCCTTCAAGAAAAATGTATTCATTTGTGGATAGTTTTCTGTCTTCAATTAGGAAGGTTTAATATGGAAGCTTTTGCAAGAGTGCACTTGAAAAGGAAGAGTTCAGTAATGCACTGAAGACAGAAGCTACTCCTGAGTAATATTGAGCACACATATGCTGGATCTTGATCCATGACTACAAAACCTTTTTGTACTATACTTAAGACTGTGGGATTTTTACATTATTTCTCCTTTCCTTAGGTTTTTTAATAGTGACTAATTCACAGTGGTTAATATTCAAGATAAAATTTTGGAGAAAAGAGAATATCACTAAGTGCAAATAACCTTACCTGATAAAAAAATATATCCTATTCCAAGAGTACTAGCTATCACAGAAAGTTGTATGATGCTAGTAAACAGGAAATAAAAAGAAAGATGTGGATAGACAGAGAAAATTCAAGTCTCAGAGGACCAATATATAAACATAATGAAGTGCTGGTGGCAATTTGGCATTTCTTTAGCTTTGGGGAATAGAAGGTCAGGGGTCTAACTGCTGCAGAGAGGAAAAGATCTGCAACATGGGGATGTGTTAGGAGTCATCTTAAGAGCTGGAGCTAGGGAGTTAGTAAAAAAAAGAGAGAGAATCAAACAGTTAAACAAGGTAATGACAGATGGCGTTATTTATGAAGAGCTGTAGCAAACAGACAGCCATACAATACACACCAAACATACAAGGTATGGAAGCACGAACATAATATTAGAGAAAGATGTAATTTTGAAAGAATGACAGCTCTGAGGTTAGAGATGTACCACGGGCTTAGACGGAATCCTAAACTGAGATTAAGGTGGGTCTGTGTTCTTAGGTATGCAATCCTTATGGTCAGCTCCAAAATAAAAATAAATATCTATTTGCTATTAGCATTGCGAATCTGCCTTGAGTCTTCTTTTATTTCTGAAGATCTTCATCACCAAGTTCTTTGTTGACCTTCAGAGACACTTGCCTTGATTTTCTTCCTTCTGTAAACACAGTCATGTTCTGCAGCTTCTATATCCAAACCCATTTCCTTCAAAGCACAACACTGTTGCTGGTAGCATACTTCTCATAAGAGGTCCTTAAGAATATGCAAGCATATATTGGTCTGGAACAAAGGTTAACTGAAAGCATACATAAATTCAGAGATGGGAAAAGAGTGGAGCAGAAGGGTACCTTAACAATCTATGCCAAGCATACAGAAATGCAGTTCTCATAATATAATTATTACTGTTTATTTACTGATCAATGGTACTATGTATGCACTGGAGAGACATGTATAAGGAGAGGAAACAAAAAATATAGAGATATGCTTTTAAACACTTACAAAGGATAGCTGCTTCTCCAGAGAGCTTCTTTTCTTAAGAATACTGCTCCAGAATTGCTCAAGTTGATTGAAAATGTCCAGCCTAACTTCGATCTGTCCCTGTTGAATGTTACCTGTGCTGCAGCTTGCAGTAACAGGAAAAATGCCAACTTTACATTCACTTTGGCTGGTGGCTCTGCCCAGAGGTTGAAAGAACAATCTCAGCATTTTTTGGTTTATCCTTGACATGCCAAGAACAAAAAAACCCAACAACTCTTAAACTTTTTCTAAAGAGGGAGTATTAGAGCTGGAAGAAGCAGCTTTGTTAATTTGGAGATCTTCCTCTTGCTAGTCCAAATCCACAGGCTTCTTTCCCAGAGAGATCTGATTTAATTCTTTTAGATTGGGAATAACAAAAATACAGTTAATGTCAAGAACAGAAGTCTTCTTTTCTTTTTTTTTTATTTTTATTTTTTTTAATAGGTGCATCAAATTTGATAGATGGCAGGAGTCAGAGTAAGTTTCTAAAATATGTAACTAGGATTCATGCTTTTTATAGCCTGATTCTGTTCCCAACTAAGAATCAAGAGGAGTTTTGCTGCTGACCTCTGCAAGAGGAGAGCAGGGCCTTCAAATTGCATAGTAAAATATTCTTTATTCCTTTCTGTTTTAATGTCTATATAGATGTAGGCTGGAGTAGGATGAAAGTGTCAGTTTTTACATTTAAGGATTTGTGCTTTATGAGCCTTGATATGTTAATGCTTCCTCTGGGGCTATTCTGGATGAGTGCATTGCACAGGTGGCCCACTGCAATTTATAGACGCAATAATTGAACAAGAGAAATAAGAGACAGGAGTGTTTTCAGCACATGGGATGCAGCTGGTTCAACTACTTTAGCGGGATGCATAACTTTTGTATGACAGAGTCCCTTTCTAAAACATAGGAAAGAGGGCTTTTTTCATGGAGACCCATGTGCTGCTTTTTGCACTTATGCAGCTTGCTTCACATACCAGAGCATGCTTTGAAAGTCACTTTGTCATGCCCTTAAACGAGCAATTTAGTGTACTATAATTTATACTGCTAAGGAACACTTTAAAAACAAACATCTGTTAAACCAGGAGCTGACTTGAAAAATACATAACTCCCATGAACTTCCCATACCAAGGAGCATTAAACTTAGCAAAATCATGACATAATGCAAAAAGCAAAACAACTGGCCATTAAAGTTACTATTAAAGCTAAGATCAAACTAACAGTTTCATTGCTTTCCTATCAGCGGTTTATATGGTTAACCTGGTGTTTTAATGCTGCAAACTGAATGTCTTGACATATGAAAGAAGTTTTTCTTGAGGAAAATGGAAAATGATGCCCATCGACAGACATTTGTCTTTCTGAAATGTAAAATTATGAATAAACAAACCACTGCTACTGTTACAGACAGAACCTACTAGGAAAAATTGTAAACTAAGGAAGGATATGGAATGCAAATATAGGATGTATTTGTGTTTCTGCTGTTTTTAAGGAAAACACTAATTAGATCTCAGTCTTTCCATGGATTTAAAAAAGGAAAAAAATGTGATTTTATTCTATTAACCAATAACAGTTAAAAGAAAAAATTAAGTCTTGATTACCTAATGGCATGTATTCTGATAACACCAGATTTGTAGTGTCTTTCAATCAGGGTTTGAGGATGGAGGCAAGAATTTTCCAGCATTTTTGTCATGCAAGTATTTTTGAAATTCATTAACTCATATCCCATGAAGGTAGGCTGCCTTTAACAAATAGTCCAGTAATTAGTGTTCTTTCTCATATCTTGATGTATATCAGATACAATTTCTGGTTGGGATGTTTTGGAACGTAGAAACTTCATTACCATAGCTCAGTGCTTACTTACAAAACATGGTCTTATTTAAAAAGTTAATTAAATGCTATACGTAGCCAATTAGTTCCATTTTATTCACTGCTTCTTCCTTTTAAACAGTAAATAATTCATTGCTTAATACCCAGAAATTTTGATGTGTTTCTTTGCATGTCCTGCAACAGTACAATTTTTAAGTTCTTCCTGATTAAATCTAAGTTTATGTTATTGTAATACATAACATGGCTGATTTCTGATATACTAGACATTTTGTCTTGAGAATGACATGGGGTGGAGGATGTTGATTTTGGGTTTTTTAAGCATTCTGGTTTAAATTCTCACACTTTTAATCTAAAGAAAAGGCAGAAGTACTAGCAAATAATAAATATTTTAATCTAGAATTTACATTAATGAAGAAAACACACAGATTGGAGGCATTGCTTAACCCACGTGGGATCAGACCATGAGTCATTGGTTCTGGTGTACTTCTAAGTTTAGACAGTTGTAAATGAGCATCAGTGTAACCCATGTTGTTCTCCCATCTGGAACCTGGTGCCAAGTTTCACAATCCTATTTTTGGCCAATTTTAATTGTTATAACTACCACATAAGGTATAATTTCTTCTGTGGTCAGATGGAGGGAGAGAGACCTTATCATCTGTTTTTAGTATTAATAAAGTACTTTTGTGTATGCGTAGGAATTATCATTAAAATATACATTCATCACAGTCTTCACAAACTTCATTTACATCAACAAAAAGAATTCTGCTCAGCAAAGTCAAAACAACATCATCACAACACTGACAGAGGTGGACGATTCACACACACTCCACCCCTCATCCCTTCACGACAGTATAACGACGAAACTTCCCCACCATTATTTAAAACAGATTTAAACCATAAGAAAGGTTACTGAAGTCCATATGCTTAAACATCTGTTGGGTGCGTACCTTCTAGGTAGAAAAAAATTAATTCTATCCCAGCTGAAACCAGGACAACATCTTACTGAACTGGGACTATAAAACAAGGAACTGAGTTCAGACAGAAAAAAGTACACATAATTTCAAAGCAAACTCTTCTTTAATAAATAAGAAGAATTTGCAACAGGCCTGTCACAGATTCCTACAACAATGTGTATTTATAATTTTGGCAGAAGGATTCCTGCATTATCCCATTTACTCCTCAATAGCAATCTTTCCTCCTCCCGTTGTCAGAATGGCAACGGAGGGAAAATTATATTCCCAGATAACACCCTGATAATCTACAGAGGTCTGTTCCATACCACCAGGATTTCAACTTTGTGACTTTCTGTTTAATAAAGAAAAACAAATTAGGTTTGAAGTAAATGATCACTTGGAATGATGCATAACCTTCCAGTGGCCTCTACAAATGTGATGGAGACTTGCTAAAGGTCTGCTGTTGAAACAGGAAGTTCAGCACCACAGAAATGCCCAAGAAAGGCAAGATGTCACAGTGACATCAAGATTACTGGTGTTCTATACATTTCCAGATAATTTAACTACTTTTGCGACCACAAGTTGACAGAATGCTCAAGCACATGTCTATTATTAAGCTCACAACATAAATATCACCTGCTCTGGCATCTTCCTGCCTATACAAACTTCACTGGGCAGAACATCCTTGGCAGTTACAGGTATAACTTATAGAATCACAAATTTCCAGTCTGTCTCATGTTTTTATACACTGTTCTCACTTCACGGAAACAGCTCTTTCCTGTAGTACCAGTGGGGCAGTAAATGCTCCAATTATTTTTGGCAGTTACCTTCACAAACATCATCATGACTTAATTTTCAGCAGCTCCAAGCATCTCCCTTTTCTAACCAGCAATAAAAGCGAGTCTATTTCTGCATCTCAGGCCACATCAGGTGAAAGAAGAAAATGTCTGCTTCTCCATTTATTGTTAATTATGCATATTAATTTTAATTAGATGCTTTAGATGAAGGCCGAAACTTTTACATTTGGTAGTTTTTCTGCTAGGCTGCAGGAATAAGGACTGCACCGAGATTTACTTTAACTTGTACCATGCTTAAAAACAGAAAGTTTAATTGATTTCTGTTATGTATTCATTATAATCAGCACTAAACCCACCTTCACTAGAAACAGTGATGACATAATTAGTGTCATATATCTGAGTGCATCTGAGTTTCTTTGAGTTCCGTACTAAGCCCTAAACTTAGGCCAATGCATGCCTCCAGGTCTAAGAGTTCTTCTAATACTAAAAATAGATTCTTTGCATTTTCCCTGATTGCAGCAAACTTACAATCCAGTTAAATGCTGTTTATAGAAGGAAAATGAAGAAAAGAAACTGCTCCATCTCCATGCATTCTTCTAGCTCGGCCAGAAAGCAAACATTTCTGCTTTGCTCATTGATTACCAAAATAGTTTCTTGATGACTTGTTAATTTGATAGGTCAAGCAATTTATTAGGTGTTTCCTGTGTTTCTAGCTACAGTCTGCATTGCAAGGAAACAAGTAGTGTCTGTGGCATGGAAGATGAGTCTGTGTCTGATGAGAGCCATGTGTACCAAACTCCCATTTTTCATAAGTGCTGTCATTTTACAGATGTATGACCCTCTTTTCCTGGTTACAGAGGAGGGGGGCTGGGGGAAGATAATGTACAGGGTTCAGTAGAGAAACCCTTGTAGGCAGAAACACAAATCATGTCATGCAAACCAGAACAGGCTACAGGAACATCACATCTCTTTGCAGAAGACAATAACAGATAGGACAGAGAAAGATGGAGTCTAAGATGATTAGGAAAACAGGAATGGTTAATGGATAACAGCAACGTGGCGCCAAGCAGTTCATTCCATGTCATAAAGATATGAGGCAACACAAACAGAGAGCAGGTAAAAGGTCTTTGAAATTCATCCAATCAATGCAGATGCAGATTTGTGTTCCCAGTGTATTTGACAGAGAATAATATAGACTGTGGAAAAATTAATGTATTTCAAATTAAGTCTTTTGTTTTCTTAGCATCTCTTATTCTCAGCGTGCAGTATATCATCTCCAATTTGAAATTACTTTTTGGTTTTATTATTTTTTTTAAACAGCTCTTCTCTGCAAATTCTGAGCACTTTCTTTTGCTTTCAAATCCAGGGTTAACACGTATCTTAGGAACATAATTTCTATTTTACATTAGACCAGTATGCTTGAGAAATAGTCTGAAACACATAACAGTAATTCCACCCAACTCCTCGCCTCTTGTGGAGATCCCTACTGTACTACTATTGCTGCAGAATTCACATGACAAAAGCATAGAGGGATCAGTGCTGCTAAGCCCCTGACCAAGAAGGCACTCAAAACTCTATTGCATACAATATATGGGGCAAATTGAGATATTATACTTCCTCTGAAGATTTAGAGTTATCAGGGAAGACAGATTAATCTCTAATTCTACTCTACTTCATTGGCACCTATTTTTATTTTCTCTTTCAATAGAAAATTGCTCACAAACCCTCAAATTTTGATTGGCAATTTGTGGAAGCCCAGTTTTGCAGTACTTGGCACGCATGTCACAAAGGACTAATCCTGGAAGAGCATTGAGAAGTTAATTTGTGATAATATAACTGTTCAGAAATCAAGAATTCAGCATGATTATACATGAAAAATGCTTGGGATCAGGCTGTGGCTGACTTAGCTTGGGCATTTGAATGAAAAAAAAAATTGCTGAAGTCCTCACTGTTCAGAAGCTTGGATCCCTGGCATGCACAAATCTACAAGTACATTTTGGATCTTGACAGCCATCAGGTTCCCAGCAGACAGCAACAAGAAATGAAGTGAGGGAATGACAGCATCTTTTGGATCAACCAGAATTTTTCCGAGGATCCAGTTAAAGAGCTTCTGCTCTTTCTTTTCACATAAATACTCCTTGTAAGAAAGGCAGTAGGGTGTAGTCACTGTAAAGTGATCAGCAAGTGGACGTAAGTAACAGAAACCTACTAGTATTGGATAAGTCTTCAAATCCAAATGACAGAGAATACAGAAACACAGCCAACAGGCTCTTCAGTAATGTGCTTGTTTTGCACTAAATCATTTACTTTCGTTGCAAGTGTTTATCCTTACTCAGGCAAAGATTTCATTGACTTCAGTGGAAATTCTGACTGTAAAAGGAATGTAGAATTTTTTTCCTCCTGTAAACAGAGGTTCTCTGGAATTACAGGCTGCATGTAATAAACCTCTGAAACAATTCAGACCCATCATTCTAATTCACTGTGAACAGAGCTTCAGTATATCTCAGTTAACAATAAACATAGGCTCTCCTCCCAGTCCTATTGAAATCTATGGCAAAAATCCCAGTGACTTCAATAGGAGCTGTAGCAGACCCTGGGGCTTTCAAAGACCAGACACACAACGGTTTAGTGTTCTGCCTACTCTAACTACAGGTCAAACCTTTGGTTTTAGAAAATACAAAAGAGGAAAAGAATGCATTTTCTGCCTAGTTGATAGAAGAAAAAACTAAGCCAGCACTAACAGGCATTGATAATAAAAAGTGCTACATGGAGAGCATGAACCTCATATCACTCAAAATCAATTTTATATACTCATCCTATAATAAAATCCAGTCAATATAATGCTTTGCCACAGGTTCCAAATCACTAGATGATAGTGAAGTAGCATCATTTGCCCCAATCAATTCCATCTAAAAGCTAAATAGATCAAAATAAGCTACATCTAACCTATTATAAAATGAAGAACATTAATTATTGCAGAGTTAAGACTAGAATAATACAGAAAACGATGTGGTTTGCTAGATAAGGAAGTTAGGAAAACATGACTAAATCTCTGTATGCCATGATTACATCACATTTGGTAACACTGTCTAAGATGCTGTTGTTTATTCTTTAGATAAATATCCTAATCAATAGATACATGAAGACAAAATAAGAGTAATTAAGAGAGGTATATTTGCCTCTCTATTGCTACATATCTCTTGAAAGCAAATAGAATTCTCATCAACAAAAACTACCTTGAGTTTGATTTGCATTTTTTTCTTTTGATTTATGGCTTTTAGAAACATCATGTCAGTGATATGGCAAATATTCAATCATTTGCTTAGCTAAAAGATAAAGGGCTATAAAGCCAGGTAAGATATGACACAGAAAACAAGGTTTAGCATAGTATACTCAAAACTGCAAGTCACCTTTCTTCAAGACCAGAAAGAAGCAACATGTCCCTCCATTGCACAAGGGTTTATGGAAAAAGAGTCTCTTAAATACCAGGTTCTTCACATGACTTTTTGTCACTGACAACAGATAAAGCAAATTCTAAAAGCTAATGTCTTTATGACATTACTCCATTAAAAAATGTGTATTAACACAGGCTTATAAGGGAAGTTTTCACCTCTGAACTGGTGTCAAGTTTTCATTGTGCTAGGACCTAAACAAATAGGCTCGCTGTGAACTAGCAGTACAGAAGCAACCAAATGCTTTTGATTCTCAGGGTATTTTTAAACATGCAGCAAAACCATTGTGGTTCAGTTCACCCCTACCTCTAACACTTGCTGCAGCTGTCTGATGAATCTGCTATAATCCAGATAAGTAAAATTATCTAGGTTTAGAAAAATCAAACCACTCCCAACTAAATCTTCTTCTCCCCTCATCTCACCTAAAAAAGCCTAAGGATTTGAAACATAATCAGGATCATTTCAGTGGCTGGTTTATAGCCTGGCTCTCCAGACAGTTTCCTTAGCCTAGTTGAGGAGGGCACAAACTATGATGTGATATTATGATGCTAGAGTAAAGAGGGACAGAGAACTTTTCATAGTGGCCTTGCCCCTACCAAATCCATGAAAATAAACTACAACCTAAATCTGCTTTCTCACTTTGACAAACTATGTACTAAGCAGAAATAAGCATGTAAAGAAAAGCTCAGCTCTGCTTAAGTCAGGGAGTTACTCATCACTTCAGTTAGGATTTCACCTTTTATATCCAGCAGAATTTATCTTGTTCAGTGCAGGCAGCTGTGGGTGATGGTATGCGTATTTTCTATCAGCTGTGAGTGCAGGGCTTTCCCTGCCCCTAAAGAAAACAGCTTCTGAAGATCAGACCAAAACACTCATTTTCTGTTCAGTATTCCTGGAATGCTCTCCTGCTTCCCTGGGCTTCTCAACTATATGCACCTCACAGTATCCTGTCTGTAAAATGGGTGTTAAAATATCTATCTCATGTGGCATCGATGACAATTAGTATTTATGCTGAGCACTGAGTACAGCATAAAGGCCTGGTTTTGTTCCTACTGTTCAGAAAAGCCGTTACAAAGCTAATAGTTTGCACTAAGGATCTTTCTGATGGACAAGGAATGAAACTAGTGACTGGGACTACTGGTGTCACATCAAAAGAGACCCTCTATTCACCCCATCTTCCTTATTTACTTTCTGACATTATCTTTTTCCTTCCTATCTTTCCAAGGCCCCAGGCATCAAAATTTACATTTTCTTTGCATTCTATCCTTAAGAAGGAAAGGAGGGAGGGAGTAGGAGGGGAAAGTAACAGAGATAAAAGGGACAAACAGCTCTAGATATCAAACAGTGTAACCAATTCCTTAAAGTTAGTCTGTGATTTTGAATATTTTAAAATTTATAAACTGGAAACACATTACACTTGATTTTCAAACAGCAGCTGAAGTCACATGCTTGTTCTAAACCTTCTAAGGGATAAGGAAACTGACTGACATAAAAAAATATTAACTTGCTATTTTCAGATGATCCTTGTGGTGTTCCAACTTTCTATGGCAGTTGGTGTAGGAGGGATTTGAGACATGGTAGAGAGAAAGGATGAAAGACGTTTGGAAGGATGCTTGAGAACAGTTTTCAATCCTGTGAAAATGGGTCCAGATTCTCCCCTTAATCACTAGAGTAACACCATTACCTGTTGCTCTTTAAAGGCTTTATAGTTTTAATAGCTATATTAAGCACAATAGCTGCTGTCAGGTATGCAAAATCATAAGAGAGATTTTCTACATTTCTTCAAAATTGCCATTTTGTGAAGTCCTACTTTGCTTAAGGGCCATATCTTTAATTCATTTGTGATGAAACAGTGTGATCTAACTTGCCTTAAGATTCTGTAGTGCTTAAGGTAAGCTTTGCATTATAGTCCAAAATTAATTGCATTCAGAGAAGAAAGACTGCAAAAGAAACAATACACCACTGAAAGCAGGCTAATAACACATCCATCTGAATGAGAAATTCAGCCAGATATTAAAAGGGCCAGTGCTTACTCAGATGATAAGCCCCTCTATCTGTGAGCACACCAGAACAGAAGCACTGAGCGTAGCTTTACATGCAAGATGTGAAATAGTTCTGTCCCAGCTTTCAGCCAGAGCAGCAGCGTAAGAGACAGGCAGTACAGGGATACTGTACAACTTCAGCCCTTGAATTCTCAACGATAACGCAGACTCCCAGGATTAACAGCCCTGTCAAGGGTAACTCTCTGAAGTGCTTATTTGTTTAGATGAACCACCTCATTCATCATTAAGGAGTGATAGAAATGGAAGCCCTCTGACACAATATCTGAAGTCTACCTGGATGTATGTTTTCTTTGTATCATAGAAAGCAGGAGATAAAACCTTGCTATCTGGTTTTGATATTAAAGTATTAAAATGAAATACATTACTTGTGTTTATAATGTCTGGTTTCTAAGATGTTTATTTTATTGCTTTTCATAGAAACATTGCAAGCCAACTTGAAAGTATGTACTTCCCATGATGAACAGAGGTATAACTGTAGGAACACAATCTTAAGTACAGCAATACAATTTAATCTTAAATTAACCCCTGCTTTAAGAGAGATAGTTTTTATTTTTACTTTATCTGAACTTTAAATAGACTTTTCTGATAATGAGTAATGACACTTGTCTGGTAAAATCACATAATTGATTTTTGTTAAGCTTCATTTACATAAAAAATGAAATAAACTAAAAATTAGTAATATGAAAAATCTGAACAACTCATCGAAAGATTTTTATTACATGGAAATACTCCATGACTGATCTTATACTGCAAAATCAGACCTGTTTCTTTTGTGGCTTGGATTTCTCAAATCTGTGGTTTTATTCACAGCCCATCTTTCCTCTGTATCTTACTTAAAATTATGGTGGGAGAAAAGGTCTAATAAACCACATATTTTAACAGCTGTCAATGACTTGTAAATAGTTTTCTTGTAGGCCAGAAGACTAAAATGAGCATGTTAAGAAGAGACTGAGACTGAAGAATATAAAACACTACAAGAAGTTCTGGGAAGCAACCCTTCACTCTGTTGGTGGTCTTTTAGATACTGGACCTAATTGGATGTTAGGAATTAAAGATACCTTGTTCTGTCATTTTGACAATGTGTGTAGTGAGGCAAACTAGGGAAGCTCTTGTTTTACCATTACATACTCCATTAAAACATGTATATAACTTTTCCAGTTCAGAAAAACTGTCATTTACTAAGGCAAGCATAAGATTTCAATAAAGTTGTGGTAGGAAATTGTAATTTTGTTTTGTTATCAGTCCCATGTTTCATAGCCTGTTACCTTCTGCTAAATGCATTAGGAAAAGAAAAAAAACCCACAACAGTCCAAACAAATAAAAAAGCCTTATATTCAGTGTTTCATTAATTTTCTCTCTTTTTTTTTTTTTTTTTTTCCCCTGCTAAATAAACATGTATAGGAAAAACTATTTTAAATGACTGTATGTGGTATTAGCACACTCCTAACCCATATAGGAGTAGTCTGGCAATGGCGAATTTCACTTGTTTCAGTAAGAGGAAAGAATTATGCAGAATCACTGTCTTCAATACAGTAATGGTGTGACTAGAAATACTAAATCCTCTCAATAATTTGGCATCAGAGTTGATGCTGGTACTGTTTTTAAAATTGGTGATATATGTTGTGTACAACATGATATCAGTCACTGCACATTTGAAATCATCATAGATTTCTGCTATGTTTCTGATTTTGTGTTTTGTTTTTTTTTTTAAAAAAAAACATCTGATTACCCCTGACTATTCAAGAACATCTCCCCTAGAAAGTGCTAATTAAGATACTGAAGACTCTCATCTAATATTTATACTTCTGGTGTTGTACTAGATCATTTTGCAGTGCATGAACAGCGTCATGAAGAAGGAATTAGAAGCAGTATAGCTTTGAGCCTCAGATAATCCTTCACTGATTAGTGAGATTCGCATCATCACCTATTCTGAATGCACTCCTCTCAGGATGTTGGTAAAGCCCTTCAGTATCACAATATGGACTTCCAAGCACAGCTACGGCTTTTCTACCCAATCAAAGTGAAACCCTCAGTTCACCTGGTTAAGCTAGCTAATCCTAAATCGGCTTTTAGATTGTCACTTAACAACTCTGAGGCACTCCAGAAGGATCCTGTGCAAATCCTGTGGTAAATGAGGCCTAGGCTGAGTGAAAATGAACAAACCAAAAGCTTTATAAATGGACAGCAAATTCTTTATCTAGACATATTTTTAGAGTACGAATTAAAATGTCAGGAGTTGGACTGTTAAACTGGTCTTCAAATGATGATGAATGCCTACTTATGTTTCAAATGATGCCATATGACTACATATTAAACTGCAAACTAATGCAAATAACGTGCAGAGGGTTTGGTGCTTTGTAATTTTTGAACATGTGGATGACTAATAATACAAAATCTTCAATAAAGAATATGAAAAGTTTCAGTAATTCATACATATTTGTTAGCTTTAAAAACATCTGAACAATTTGAATTTATTGATGAACTCTCCAACAGTATGCCACCATCTTCTGATGAAATTTTTAGCAAAAGTTACACTCCTATGCTAATGGCTGTACCCTGCAGGAAATTGTGTGGTGTCATTTAATCCCTGGGGGCTACACATTGTGCAAACAGTATTGAAAACCCTTCTTTCTTTCAGAGGAAAATCATGTTTATTGTAGTCAGGGACCAACTGTAAACTGGCAGCAGTGTGGCTGTAGCTGCTGACTGGCAAGCAGAATGCAAGATAATTCTTGCATCTGTTATTAGAGAAGCATAATAGCTGCTGTCCAAGTGGGTTTGCACTTAGGCTTCTCAGATTTCTTAGGCTGCACTGTAAAATTATTCCATTGAATACACTGTGATTTGAAGTCACATATTGGAATTTGGAGTAAGGTACAAGAAATGTGCTCTGAAATTATTTTAGAATTAAGTGATAGCTAGAAATTGACCTTGTACCACAGAATTACTCAAGTTTAAAAGAAAATCTTCCTTCTGCAGTGAGGGAGCAAGCTTCCCAGCACTGACAAGTGAAGGCACTCTCAGCAAAAGCTATGAGTGGCAGAGAATAAAGGTCTTGCCATCTGAAGCAGATCACTCAAGTACCAATGCCACATTAAATAGAAAAAACACACAGAGATCTAAGTTTATTATCTTTCATACTGAATTGTTTAGAAATAATAAATAGAATACACAAACCCTATACCACGGTAGTTTATTTTGTCTTGTGGGAAGTTTTAACAGTTTCTGGGATTAAATGGCTTTCCCCTTCTGTGAAGGGTCTGATGTAAACTCTTGTACTGAGGCTTAAAGTCTTAAGGTTGTTAGAAGTTTCCATCAGTCAGTCTGTATGTCAATGGATAAAATGTTGGTTGCTGATCTGACCTGTTCATCGCTCTCTGGAAAGACATCATCAAACTACAGACACATTTGGCAGTGCTGGGGGAGGAGGGGGGAATGGGAGAATTATTCAGTGAGAAAAGTGAGTCCCTCTATGCATTGATGCCAGGACATTGAGACAAAGCCTTAGAAAACTCTAAACCAATTCTGCACATGTGTATGCTCATTTTGCAGTTGAAGCCTCCACTTTATGAAGTCCTAAGAATTACGTACGTTCGCATGTTTAACAGAGGAGAAAGATGCGCTACTTTATTTCTAAGGGAGGATAAAATACCTTTTGTTGTTTAACATACTTGCTCCATAATTTTGCTGAACAATGTATGCTTGCAGAGTTACATATTAGTTCACTGCAGAACAGATTAGCAAAACGGCTATGAAAACTGCAGCAGATAAAAATCACTGTTAAGTTAAAACTATCTCATACCCATTTACCTAGATGAGAATAACAGTTAGCAGCACTTTTCAAATTTATTTTGAAATAATTTTTAAATCACTCTCCTTTTCTGAATTTCTGAAAGCTGCAAAAACCTCTCACTTAAATCCAGAATATTATTTTTTTTTCTCTGTTAACATGCTATGAATTTATTTCCACTGATGCAGTCACCATCTTCTACGCTGAGATTGCTTTTCTAATTGCTTAAATTCATCATCTTAGCTGCTTTTAGTTGCTTTTTCAGAAGCAACAAATTGTCTGATTTGTGGGTGTCGTATTGAAACATCCTTAATGGGATTTAGGATTTTCCACCACCTGACAAACTGAAACACAGTATTTAGGCAATATGTTTTTTTTTTTTTTTTTCCCCAGCAATGGGATTTTTGCCTCAAAACGGAGTAGGAAGGGATTGGCAGTTTGTCTGCATTTTGGCAAACTAAGTTTCCTGCCTCTAGTGATTCCCTTAATTCAGTTGTCAGCAGAGAGTACCTGTAGCAAGGATTTAACCTATAAATTGAAAGGAAATCTTATTCTGAAGCATGAGAAACAGCAGCTTTTGCAGGCCAGACCCTGAGATTAGGTTTTACTGCCCAGTCATTAAGTTGAGGTATGTGTAGGTAGTTTAATGATCCACAGAACACAGGCTGTTCTTTGCCTACATGTCCCGCTCTGCAGTTTTACAAGAACTTGAGAAAGCACTGTCAATTTACATGTTTTGAAATATCAGGACCTTATTTAGAGAAAGCTAAAAGCACTCCTAATGTACATATTGGAAAATATGGTGACCATATCTGGAAAAGAATAAACCAAAAAATAATGGTATACATTCTGAAAAAACAGGCAGCTTAGCTTAATTAAGGGAAAGAATCCAGCAGACTGGAAGTATTTTTCACTGTGGCCACGTGTCTTGAGGGATGTAGTAATAGGCCTAACCCGGGTCTTACCATAGTAATAGCTCTAGCAAAGGTTTACGGAGTGGGATCCAGCTTACCTAAATTGAGATGTCTACACTGCAGATTGGACTCCCAGCAGACTACCTATTTCCTCCACAGAGTATATGAAGAGTTGCAGACAATTTTCACGTGTTATACATCTGACATGCCTCAACATCTATTTCAGACTGAGATGGCCTGCGTGGCACTTTCCTCTAAGCATGCAGGCTGCCTGCAGCAACCTGTTTAGATGTAGATCCCTGAGTATGGTCAGGTAAGTGATCTACTGTGTGAATGCAACATTTGTGTTCCAGACTAGATGGACAGTAAGTCCAAAGACAAGGGTTTTTTTTGTTGAGATTTGTAAAAGTACCCTGCCGTGCTGTACAGAAATCTATAGTAGCTTCTGTAGCTATACTATATAGTCTGCTTTGCAGGCTATGGAAATCATGGCTCATCCACTACCAAGAAAAGTTTTGCTACCCAAGAAAGAGTGCCTAACACATGTGTTTTTACAAATGACATTTAGAGATCAGCTATACCTATCTGGCATATAGCAGGCATGTCATATGCCACAAGTTGATGACGAAGGTGCTCGGGTCAGGGGTGCGTCTTGTCACACCCTGTTTGTAGTTGACCAAAACAAGCTAATAAAAGTTAACTAGGTTAATTTTTATAGCTCTTTCTATTAGCTGAATGCAGAGTTTATCATTCAGGAGAAAGGTAGTATCATGATAGATGGAAACCAAACATCAAGCAGAGGCAGCACAAACAGAAGCCAAGCACAGGTCTCCGGACAATCAAATCAGGCAACAATGGTTTAGGAGTGATTGGGGGCATAGTTCAACACACAGGACAAACCCATTGGTTTGTAGAAAGTAGAATATATTCTTTTGAGTTTTACCAATTAATCTTTTTTTCCAGAAGGAAGAATTGAGGAACCTTTTGAAAGCTGTCAGTAATTCATTCCTCTTGTCACATTTTCTGCAGAGAGGTGGAGAACTCCTATCACAAGCCTTTGTGGTAAGGTCACTGTGATAATCAGTATCTGATGGGTTGGAATAACCATGTTACACAATGGTTTAGGTTATAAAACCCCCGAAGTATCTAGTACAGACAGAAAGGGTCAATATACAAAGAAGAACAAAACAGCTGAAAAGCTGGGCCCAAACCATGACACTGAAAATGGTTATAAAACAAGGTATGCTTATGTCTAATAAGATAGATGTTCTCGGCCTTGATTTCTTGGAAGATTTCTGTACACGTCAGTATCAAACTAAGTGTTTTGGAATAGCATTAGGGATTTATATCCTGGGGATGTCATCTTTTAGACAAAATAAAATCAGCGTCCCAACTGGACAAGATTTTTTACTGCTTGTTACAAAATGAAGTGTCTTTATTTCCAGTCTTCAACAGATTCCAGACCCTGTCATAACTCAGTTCTCACTTCAGTTTCACTTAGATCTTCAATTCTACATTATGGTCCAGTTACATTGTATATGAAAAAGTGATTACCAACCACCACTGCTCCTGTGGTACTGTTTTGCTGTTAACACTGAATTTGCATGGAGTTGTATTTTGTGATACATTCACAAAGAAAGGTACTGTAGTACACAGTACGGCTGCTAAAAGTATATACCCGTAAAAAGACCATTTACAAACCACTACTAAAAAGATCTTCTGATTTCTTTCATCTGTTTTTATATGTTTTATACTTATAAACAGACCAAGCTTATGTGACCTGGGCTAGCATGGTTTCTTCAATGGAAAAAAAAGGACTAATGTAAGAAAATTACCATTGTAATATACTAGTGAATGAAATGAAAACCCTAACAGGATCAGAACCGAGGACTGCTGATGTAAGAGGCAACCACATTTACTAAGTCTAAACAGACACATGTAGGAATAAACTGAACGTATTGTCCTTTAACTTGAAAAGACAAGAAGGGAAGGGAAGCGCTTATCATGATATTCAGTAAGCAGTTCTGGAACAGGTAGAAGAGAGAAAACTTAGTGATGTTAATGCGAGCTACATCAGATGCATTTGACAGTTGAACACTGTCTATAGTTTATATGTACATTTGTGCATGCCTCTAACTGTTTAGTGGCACCATGTGTGTTCCATTTTTTTTGAGCATAAGGTCACTTAAAATTCAAAGATATGCCCAGTAAGCATGGCAGAAAATAAATTATGGATTTTTTTTATACTGTCCAATGGTTATCTAAACCCGAATGTACTATTAATTTAATTCCAAGCTCCTAATTTATGGAAAACATCAATTAAATCAAACTTAATCCTGAATTTGTACTGAACCTAGAGCCATTTTCAGTCTAACCACTATACAGAGATATCAGAAATAAGACATTTCAAGCTGGTAAGTTTTAACATAAACTGGATTCCAGGTGATACTGGCTTGTCTGGAAAGCTGTTTTAAAATATGTTTGAAAACATCGTAAGACAAAAACTCACTGGATAATGAAGCTGCAGTTCACCTAATTTTTGGCAAATTTTCCACTGACTTCTTGTGATACCACCTTTTCTTCCTGTAATTGAATGCATCTTAGGCATTCAAAATTTGCATGACTTTGGTCTCCTTGTATTTGCATTAAAAAGAAAATGTATTTGTAGCATATATTGTGCAGTTTTCAGCTAAATAGACTTTTCAGCAAAACACAGATGCACACACATATAAAAAGACAGTTTCTTTTTTGTCTCTCAAGTCTGCCCTGAACTGCAACCTCCCCTCAACAGCCACACACAACTAGGAATGGCTTACAGACCTAAATTTAATTCTGCATCCAGCTCCTTCCCTCCTGCTTCAGCATGCTCCTCATTTTGGCCCCTAATGAAAATGCTACCTTAAAGCAATAAACCTAATTCTAACCATTCTAATAACATGCTAAGAGGCACAAATTAAAAACAGAATTAATAAAACAAATTAAAAAAAGAAGAAACACAAACTCAAACAAAACCAAAAACTAAATCAAAACAAAAAAGCATGCCTTATGATGGGCTTCTAATCCTAGAAGAACCTGCATTTCATGGCCAAATTTATCAGTTAAATGAGCTCCTCCAAACTCCCAATTAAATCCATGGTTTGGGAATGTTACTACAGGTGCTGGATTATTTTTTTTAAGAAACTCAAATCATAATTCTGTGTTTTGCTGCTTTAGTAATTGCAACACAAGGTTGCGTTAGGATGTTTTAATATCATCCTTTTCCAAACAATCTCATTACTATGTTCAGCAATTCTTGGAAAAAACAAAAAGTCTGTACACATAGAATCAAACCGAAAGAGGATGACAAAAAAATCCCACCTGATTTTCCCAAATTTTATAAATAATTTGAGGCTTGGCTTACTTCAAACCCATTCCTAATCTATTTTAACTATTTAGTTCATCTCTGTTTTTTCTAAGATACCACCCTCCCTAGTCATAATAAACATGTGACCATACTGAACTGAAGAACTGTGAGAAGAGGATCTGGCAAAGTAAATAAATAACCCTAAGTAAGAGCAAAAATATCCCACTGCAGGAATGCAGAATTCTATTTGCATCACTGGCATTCTGAAATGCTGAACTGTTTTATAGGCAGTACCATATGCTAGAGAATAAAAGACATTCATGGGCATTTTTATGAAAGCAGGGAATTTGCCTTTAGGAAGTTTTCATGTGTTTCTGGAAACTCACAAGCTTCCCATCATTTTCAGACATCTGTGATTTTTTTTTTTTTTTTCTTTTTGGCAACATATGGATCTGTCACTTCAAAACATCCCCTTGCATCACTGTGAAATGTATATTTCATTTCTCTAATCCTCTCTAGCAGCCAGGGAAAAAATATATTTAAAAACATATTGTATTTGTTGTCTAGTTAAAGGGATAGCTTGAGCTTCCTGTATTGGAACTTCAAACTTGAAGTCTCCTCGTCAACGAAATAAAAAAGGCTGGTAAGCTCTGCTTTTGGGCTGTGACAGTTACCACGTCTGGTGCTTAAAATCCAGCTAACATCATCATGGAAAGAACAAAGGAACAGTAAATTTAACCTATCTAGGCTTTTGGATACAAACATGAGTATCAAAAGTCCAGGAAGAAGTGTGGAGGGAAAAAAAATCTGTTATGTTATTTCAGAATATTTTATAGTGTATGGCAGAAGCAGTCTTCCTCTGACTCCTTTGTGTTGTATATAGATTACACTTGAGCAATTTACAATATAATCATATTGCAGAGAATGTTTTGGATATGAAATATGAAAGATGAAAGTATTTCCAGGTGGAAAATATTACTGATGCCAATATGCATTACAACCACTAGGAAAACGTCCCACTTACCAACTAATATTTAAAAACGGTATTGCTTTGTAAAATGATTTTCTTTGAGTTCATTACAACACTCTGAAGATCTCAACATTTTTAGTTTGCATTAAAAAATAAAGAGAAACATCTTTCCCTCAATCTCAGTGAATTCCTAAGTCACAGAGAACCTGCTAGCATTATATGTTATAAATATACATAAAATACAGGAATGATTACTAGTACTTCTTCAAAGTCCCTCTAGCCCCTTCATAGTTTTCAGATGAAAACACAAACTCATCCATCCTGTAAGCACACCTCCCAGCAAATATGCATATACTTGCATAGTTGTATGTAATTGGAAAAAAATTAGGGTTCTTCCATACTTCTTTTTCACTTTCAGGACACCACTTAGGGAGAAGCGGCTAAGCTATCCTAAAGTCTTAGGCTCCAAACGCTCTTTGGGTACTTCAGAGGACAGACACAGAAGACACAGAAGTTGCCTTATTTTCTTTCTCACATGCTGCCCACCTACGTCATTAACAAGACAACATACAGTTTGTCATTAGCAACACACCATTGTTAAAAAAACCTGATTACTAAAAATAGACTGCAGAAAGAACTTGCCAGCTCATTACATTGCCTTACACACCAACACTGAAACGCACTTGTCTATGAGAAACAACAAAAGTACATTTATTTTTACTGTGCTTATTCATTTGAACATTTCAAACTGGAACTCTGAATGACTCATGGTTAACTACAAATTTCAGTGAAATAAATGGGCATAACAAGGTTGAGCATGTGTACCATTATTTGCAGACTCTTCTAAGTCACTAGTTCATAATGAGTAATGTTCATTATACCCAGAGAAATGCTATTGCTAGCAGAGTTTTGAAAGTACCTACAAGAATTCATTTTTGCCATTCAGACTTAACATGCATTGCTCAGTCTTTGAACACACTGGGATGTTTATATAGCTGCACACATAATATACTGAGACAAGGTAAATCCCTGCTTTTCTTCCTTGTCTTTCAGGTATTTTCAGTGGTTTCTTTGTGTTTGTCATTCTATTTGAATTTTGCAATCCTAACTCTCCAAACCAGCTGAAGAGTAAACAGAGAGGCTTTGTGACATGAAAAAAAGAGGCAGATGAACAAAAAATAGCAAATAATACAGCTTCTTTTGCATTTATTTCTTTAAATATAATAAATTTAAGGTAAAAGCTTTTCTCATAGAAAAGGAAACACTAAGGAAAAAATAGACAACATGAAATAATTTTAACTGGCTAACGAGAGGCATTTGGTATCTTTGATACATACGCAAAACCCTTTGTCAGGATTTTCTCAGTGGTGTTTTTCTCAATGTCTGTGGGAATTGCCTGACTATTTTTAGTCAACAGCTGCTGGAAAGGCATCCCAATGGCTCCCATCTCTGACACTGCAGTCCATTCTGTGGACTCTTGTCCAGCTAGCTTTTCCTGGGGCTCCCTGGAGACAAAAATCATATCGCTAAGTAAATCATGCACTTTGTTTCTCTCTAGATGGCAGCATTTGCCTTAAGGACTTCCCTCTAGACGAACAGGTCTCACAGGAATAACAATAAGGGCTCAGGAAAAATACTGTCAGGGACCGGAAATTCTTTGCCATTTGTTTTGGTTTGATTTTCATACTTTTCACTGTTTCTTCTGCTGTTTGGTTTTTTTTTGTTTGGTTTTTTTTGAGGCTGGGGAGTATGCGTAACTCTCCACATCAACAACTGAAGTTGTTTTAGCATAGTTAAAAGCTAAATACCCCAGTGCAATTGTGTGTATGAAATCAAAATACAGTGGGAGTTCAATTGACAGAAGAACAACATGCGAAAAGTAAGCAAAATACATGAAATTGACAAGGGTTAAAATTAATGAATTGAAAACTTCCCCCCAAAATTCCAAACACATTTGAGACAATGTTTAAAGCCTGAAAACAGTTCTGCTAGCCTTGCTTGCAGTTTCTGAACTATGTATATTTGGTATAATTCAATATACTTAAAAAACCTGTTCTTGAACATTCCTGGTTTTCATACAGATCCTGGAAGAAGCATAAAAGACTTATTTCTAAGCACGAACACACCTTCAACATTTTAAAACCAAACTTTGAATCATTTGATATTTGCCATTTGCTAAACCCCTGATCTTCCACTCCATACATTTAGGGGAGGATCTCAGTCCAGTTGCATAGCCTCATTGATTTACAGGGCCTAGACAGTGATCTCTGATTGCAGGCAAGGAGACTCAATGAAGAGACATAATTTACATTGCTGGGGTGCATTAAACACAGCATAACCAGCCAGCTGGAGGTGATCGTCCCGCTCCACCCAGCGTCGGCGCAGCCTCACCACACGCTGTGTGCGCAGTTCTGGGCCCCGCAATTTACGAAGGATGGTGAGGTACTCGAATGCATCCCGAGAAGGGCAACAAAGCTGCTGAGAGGGCTGGAAGGCATGTCCTGTGAGGGCCCGCCAAGGACTTCGGGTTCGTCTGGTTTGGAGAAAAGGAGGCCGAGGGGTGACCTCATTGCGCTGTACCGATTCCTGAGGGGGGAACTGGAGAGGGAGGTGCTGAGCTCTTCTCCCTGGGATCCAGCGTTAGAACATGTGGGAATCATTCAGTGCTGCGCCAGGGGAGGGTTAAGCTAGGTATTATTAAGCATTTGTTTAACGACAGGGTGGTCAAACACTGGAACAGGCTTTCCAGAGAGGTGGTTGTTGCCCTGAGCCTGTCAGTGTTTAAGGGGCATTTGGACAATGCTCTTAACATGCTATAACTTTTGGTCAGCCCTGAACTGGTCAGGCAGTTGGAGTAGATGATCAATGCAGGTCCCTTCCAACTGAAAATATTCTATTGTCAGGTAGACTACCATATTTGTTATTGTATTCCCTAATTCCACATATTCTTGGTGCTTGCTCATCATTAGAAATAGCTATACATTTTGATAGTCCTTACTGTAGTCATATTCATCCTTTTAGTAATTAATTATTAGGCCCCTTCTGCAAAACAGTTACACTGAAAGTTACTTAATTTTTTATTTCTGAAAGTATGAGGATATGATATGTCCAGTCTGCATTAAATGAAAGAAAGGAGAATTACCTAAAATGGTAAAAATCTAATCTATGATTAATGTATGGGGGTTTTTTATATATAAAATTAAAAAAAAAATGTTTTCAGAAAAAAAAAATGTATATTTGTAGATGTATGCAACATACAATCTTGCTGGCTTTCAAGCAGATCATAGCCACATTATACATCCCTCTAGTAAATCTGTCCATCTGTAGCCTCTTCTGAAAGGATACACTGCACTCATAACTCACCTGCATTTTTAGTGCATCACCACATGCACATACAACAGGAAAACGTTGCTATCAACTGTAGTGATTTTTTTAGTAGATATGTATAACTCACTCTCTATTTACTGCCTTCCCTGTACAGTCATTATGTGTCCAAAGCTTTTTTTTTCTAACTTGTCCGTCAGCCAGAACTTCACTGCCAGCTCTCTCTATACGCTGAATCTCATACAAACTAGAGTTTGTTTTTTAAAATGAGCCCTGTCTTAATTTTTTTCATGCTTCCTTTCCTCCTCCCCACAGTTTGCCCTTGTCTCTTAATCCCTTAGAACTTCTTGACTATTGGTGTTTGACCTGTGCTGGCAAACTGAGCCCGTGCATCCTCGGCTGTCACAGCCATGGCATTTCTCTGGACAAGAAGGGCCTGCTTAAGTTCTGTCTGCCAGAGTCCACAGAATACACATTGTAAAAGGCTACAATGTAAGGGGAGATGTTGGCGCTACTTGCTACTAACAACTGAGAAAAGGGAGAGTAAATTAAAATAAAAAAGTCCTAAATGTACATACAAATAGGCCAAGCGTTAACTTATCTAGAAAAATATTTTAAAGGCATAAAAATTTAATGCTGTAGCAGTTTGATCCAACCTCTCTATTTTATCTGCTTATCTTAGCCTCATCTGATGAATGCCTAGCCATTCAAGAATTTATTCTCCTCCCTCTCTCAGAGGAAATTTCTGTAATTATTTTTTAAATAGTGTTGTGGAGACTTGGTGGCCAAATGCCTATTGATCATGTGGAGAGACACATTCTTCTGACTTCAAAGACCGCAGTGGTGTCCAAGGAACTAAAACTGGCAGCCAAAATACCAGGAAAGAAATAGATAGGGGTAAGGACAGAAAGACTATCTCTGAGTGAGGAAAAGAAACAATCACCTTCAAACTCTCCATTTAAATTACAGCAAAGTTACAAAGCTACTGCAAGGTGCCAGACTTGTTGGAATAACTTTTGAAGATAATAAGAATTATTTGAATAAATGGGTTATAAATCTACTTGACAAAACCATCTATAAAGTTACAAAAGCAGCAATTCTTTCTTAAGTTGATAGGAACAGAGAGGTCATGTTTAATTTAATAATCAAGAAATCCGTGGACATTAAAACAAATGGCATACTCCAGATACATTTTCAAAGAGGGTGGAAAAAGTCATCATATTGAAATCAGATGCCATGTGCATCACACATCATTTCTTCCTGTACTGTACTCCTGCCTTGTCCTGCTTTTTCCAGCTTCGAAAGCTGTTTCTGTTTCTTCTCCCTCAGTTGATATGATCCAGTTAAATCCAAGCTTTGGAGACACTTGCATGAAACATCAGTGATTACTTGATTTCTCAGCATATAAATCTAACTACAAAACTTACTATGCAGGACTCTGTTATGAGGTAACTTTTCCTATGCAACATTTTTGCCTCAGCTGCTATCTGCCCTGAGACCTGCATTAACATAACATTGTCAGAGCTGATCTCCACAGTATTAAGCAATTGTTTACCCAGAACCACCTGCTAAAGCAACAAAAGTATTAGACAAGGCCTTTCAGCTTTTCAGTAAGCAGCTTCAGTGTGTTCAACTCCATGCAGCTTTTAGCTTCTAAAAGCCAAGGCCACAAATGTCTTGTTAGATATGATCTGCTCAGAGAGGAAGCTCGCTCTTTCGCTTGCCACTTTGCCAGCTTTCCCAAACCCTTCTCTTCTTCTCAGGACTTTGTCCAACACACTTAGACCAAACATCAGCTCAGTTCCTAGTTCCCCTTCTCACCACTTCACTTGACCCCTGCAGCACAGATGATCTGCAGGAGTGAGTGGAAGGTGCCTGTGCATCTGAGCAAAGGGCAAAAGCAGACTATGGGGGCAGGCAGCCTTCCTAATTCTCTGTTAGTGGCTGAATTAATCAGGACAGGCCATAAGATAAAAGAAGTAAATCAGACTAAGCACTGTCTCATCCCACGCCTGCCCGATTTTGTTTGAGTTACCACCACTTCTCACGGCATGGTCAGTTGTGCCCTTAACTATACTCTATAAATAGTTATATATTCTATATATCTAAATAACTATATTCTATATATACCTATATAGATATGCATTCTATATATCTATATAAGTATATTGCATTTTATTCTGTCTATAACTAAGCACATGTCCTGATTTGCAGGTTTTGGTAGGCCTCAGCCTTTGCCTGGTAAACCTCCTCAGTCTGAGTGGAGAGTAATATTAGATCCTCTCACACTCATCACCGAAGTTTATGTCTCCAAAAGGGAACACCAAAAGCTGAGGGGAGGAGAGAAGCTGCACAGGCTTTGCCTGCTTCTGTGGGCACAGCCAGCTGTGGGGAGAGCTGCAGCACAAGTACCTGCACAAAACCCCATAAAACCTGGAGTCCTCTCTTCAGATGTGTCGTTGCTGAAACCCTGCTCTGGTATATTAATAGGCAGTCAGAAAAGGCTTTCAGCAGAAACTCTGACAAAGGCTTTACGTATTGGAGTGGTTATTTTGCTGCACACGCTATTTGTGTGCTTATACCTTGCTTGCTTGCTAAGAACGTTGTAACGTGGCACCTTTACCAACTATTACCTATCACTTGATATAAATGTTGGTACACAACTTTGGGGTCTACTTTCCAATTTTGCATCAGTTTATGGTATCAAAGGGGCTACGAATCTGAACAAGGTACCAGACTTTAATGTCTGTGAATTGTGTGGTTCTGTTAACCAGAAAATAGCCAACATAAACACAAATTCTGAAAACAGGATGAGTATTAGCCAAACTGATTCACATATACAATGCAGGTTATTATTACTGGGCTATGAATTTCCTGACCTGCTTCACATGTAAGAAATTAATTTAAAAAGTCATCACAATTTACTTTACTATTTTTACTTTACAATTCATTGCTTTGCTACACTGAATTTCTTAAAAAACTAAAAAGGGTATTTTGCATGGCTTCATTATTTTGCTTGCCAGCCCCTCCAAGAGCTCTACTTACTCACATTTGTTACAACACTGTAAAAACTTTTATTATATAAATATACAATTAGTTGTTCAACACTATCCTTATAATTTACAGATATGCAAAACAGATGACCTTTGTATACAGCTAAATAATATATGCACAGACATACAGAGAAAAGCATAAAGCAGAAAGTCCAAATAATATTTTCACTCTTACACGGTTCAAATAAAAGTGCTTCAGAATAACCATCTATCCCCTAGAATGTTTGATACTGCACTAAAGCTGAAGTCAGAGAATGGAGTTTGCAAAACAGCCAGCTAATGAGCGATCTTAAAATCCGCATGTTTGTGCAACTTGATACACAGGACTGCAGTTAACAGACAAGGCTCTGCGTCACAGGCAGATGTGAGTTTAACACCCTGTGATCTTTACCAGATGCTCCAAACTGGCTCTGGTCTTGGACCTATGACAGTTTTGCCTATCCACTTTCAGATGTCACCAGCCTCCACTAGCAATTAAGGGATTGTCTTTCCTTGCAAATGTATGGTTTTTACATACTGTTTAGATGACTGACCTTGACAGATCAGGAACTGATCCCACACCATTGTATTTCCATGGCTGAAATGGAACTGCTGTGAATAGGTATATGTGAGATGGTTATTTGGCTCTCAGGTTGAAATATATTAAATGCATATATTTTTTAATTTTGATTAATTTTCTAGGCCAGGTCTTTTAAAACAATTACACTATGCAAAATGAAGATTCTATCAAATATTTGTGGGGTTTTTTTGCTGAAAATAATAATATGGAAAAAAATTGCTTTGACTTAACAGGGTGCAAACAGAGTTGGGTTGTTTCCTGTTTGATGCTTTTCTTTACCAGTAACAAATAATTCTGACTTCTACTGTACGTATCTGTTAAAAGTACTTGTATCACCATACTTTTATATGTTCCTTAAGGTCAAAAGAGGCTTTAGTCTTCTGTTCTCCCTACTTTTCACTTAATGAAACAGAAATAAATAAATAAATATACCAAGTACTTCTTGATTTTTATATAAAATGTTACTGCTTTTCAGTAGCCCTCTTTCTTCTCTTCTAAAAAATGCTTTCAATACAGGGAACTTAGTATGGCAAAAGTTGGAATGCGTGATTACACAAAAACATGTTTACTAATAACTGTAGTGATCAAGTGATACTAAATTAACAGAAGCAGAATACGAATTTAGACAAGTAAACAGTAAAGTCATGTCCCATATCTTTCACAGAGACTTCATTATAGAGCACAAATATTAAGAAGACAGAGGAGTCTGTTTATAGGACCCCGAAGTTTTAAAACAAATCTTGGGATTGTCTAGTATATGCCATAATTTCTGTATTCTGACTCTCTTGAGTTTTTAAAAAATGCATTTAGAAATTTTGATCCAAGAGTTATTCACAGTAAATCGGGACTGCTGAAGCTTTGCAAAAGACTATAGCAGCATTTCTGCCAGTAAAAACATAAGAACAAAGTACAGACCTCACTTGGCTCAATTTCTCTTCCCCCCTCTTTCCTTTTCTAAAGTGCTCCTTGCTCATCTTTGCCCTGGGACATTATGCGGCCAGACTGATGGCTGAAGTTCACATGCTTTTTATCCATTAATAGCCTATGCCAGAAATACTTCAGTAAGACACGAAAGGTTGCCAGGAAAAGGGGCTGGCTGCCGGCGTGCTCCCCGTCCACAAGGTGGCTTTACCAGCTCGCCTGGCCGCAGCATCAGCACAGCTGCCACTCCGGAGTGACACTGACTTTGCTCGGTGGCCTCTCATCTCTGCTGAGATACGTTCTCGTCTCCA
>JAVJGJ010000001.1:66867817-66926258 GCA_035590215.1 Microhierax caerulescens
AGCAGACACTATCACCGGGTCAGGCTGGGGCTCAGCCAAACTTCCAAGTGTGGCACATGTGAAATGGGCTGTGGGGCACCCATCACCATTTGCCACCCTCCTAGAGTGTGTATTCAGTCAAATACAGCTCAGCCACGTGAAGATTTGGTATGTGGTTTGTAAGGTCAGACAGGCTACTCATCTTTGTTTTGCAAGGTTGATGCAGTAACTGTAAAGCTAGAAAGGTTTGTAAGGAAATGCCACTTCCCTGTTAGCAATTGCACAACTGCAGCCTGATTTAGATTACAGATAATAACCAGCAGCATGTACCCCAGCATGTCCAGCCCTGTGGGAGGGCAAACATTTCGAGCCACACATTGACGTGATATTTGAACCATGCTCTGGTCAATGAACAGCACACACACCTTCCACAAACAAGCAATTCTTGAAATGAGTATCTCAGAGCGGGGTTCCTTCTGAAATTTCAAATCAGGTGCACACTGTTCCCAAATCAGAGTCTGCAATTCTCTTGCCATGCACTCCTCTGACTGCGATAAATTAGGAAGGAGAATAAAGATACTAGGGATTTGCCCCAGCACAAGGCTCATTTAAGTGACCCAGCATCAGCAAGACAGCTCTATACTTAAAAGTCAGCTCGGAGTGGGGCCAGGTAGTAGGTGTATTTAAAGAACCTGTTTAGCTAATGCTTGTCCACAAAACAACCTTCTGAGTGAGAAACTAATCCAAAAGGTAGAACCATAATTAATCTGCATTACATCTATGTTTACATCAGAGACTGGGAAAGTATTTCCACATTGTTTTGGAATCAGGGAAGAGGGGCATTAAAGGCAGAATGCAGTCCTGTGTATCTGCTCAGCTCTGGTTACAACGTGTACAAATTAATGGCAGAAGACACCCTTTCCACCTCCAAATCAGATTTCTGTTGTCAACCCCATCTCATTTTGTTCATGAAACGGGCACCAGAGTAGAACCAAGCTCAGTCTTTGGACTTGCACCAACTCCAGCAGATGCTGTAAATTTGCACAGAAACTGCCTAAAACTTGGATTGTGTACAGGTTCTTTGGTATCCTTACAAATCTATCCAGATTCACCAACTATGTTTGCAGAATGACATTTTCATCTCTTCTCATAGCAGTATCTACATCACAAGCCTCACAACAGCATGATATCCTGCTGCTGATCAATTCAGGAACAACTTTTTCCCACTTTAAGTACCTCTGTTTGAGAGACCATTTCTCCCATACAGCCTCAGGACCAGGTGGCCTGCTTCACTTTGTTCCGTGACCTTTGGGATTTCACCTGACTATTCATTTATTTTGGAATGAGACCGATAAATTATTATTCACTATTGTAATTGAACGTGTTTCAGTAGTGCTACAGGCTAGTGTTGTAGCAACGTAAATATAGATGGTAGAAAAAGCCATTCTGAAAGAACTAAAAGTACATGTACCTCACGGTCAATCACCAAAACTTTTAGTAAGAACAAACAAGGAAACAGGTTATTGTTAAGCTGTAGTCAGCTGTTTCTGATGTGGCACTCTACAGTAGGAAACATGTTAGTACTTTATGACCACTGGCAATTCCCAGATACGTGAATGCAGTCTGTGTGTGTGCATGTACCATCACATGATTTTGAAGCCAAATATGGGACAGATGAGACATATGGTCACAATATTCTTCTTTTATTAATAGATTGAGACTAACTTTCAAAGGCCTGAATTAAGAAGACTGTCTATCATTCTCCAATTCCCATCAATTCCTTTTAACAGTAGAGAGGAAAGGCACTACACTTTGATGTGGTAGGCTGCAAAATAGCAGCTGCCCCACCTGTCTCATACACAGACAGCACTTCACCAAATGCTGTCCACTATCCAAACAGTACGTTAAGTCACCTAACTTCACTCTACCTGCAGTTCCTCCATGTTATAAATAAAGGTTTTTCATTTTGGTGCTACAAATAAACTGTAAACACAGTTCAGCTGTGGAATTAGGCTCAGGTTTTTACTTTCTACAACCAGAGGAGAAAATTAACATAGGCCATAAAAAGCTGTCTAACAGATACTGTGGATTTAAAATGGAAAGAAAAGGAATGGCAAAAGGAAAGAAAAAGTGAAGGCATTTGCTTTAGTCATTAAGCATTAGGTAAGGCTATGTATAAGTAGACCGAATCATTTCTCCTTTTCAAATTCATAAAGCAGTAATTCGAAAAATACTTCCAGACATGGCATTAATATCCATCCCTAAGAGATAGGTAGGTCCCTATCAAAAGAATTACCATGTGCTTCTCATTGGTCATAGAATATCTGTTACACAAACTGGAAAAAAAAAAAAAAGTAAATAATTTATTAACTATTGTGGAAAACAGGATCACAGGGAAACAAGAAAAAGGAAACAAGTAGAGATTAAACTGGCAGTAAGGTCTTCCAGTGAAATTCCTACAAAGTATTTCCAGCTTAGTACTGACTAGAAATATTGTAAAGTCCCAAGAAGCCAAACAGTAAGTAATATTGCAGCATAGTTCAATAAGCTTCAGAGACTCTTTTACCAAAATTAATCAGGATGTTTGATCTCAGCTTGACTGGAACATGCAGCTAGGAAAAAATCACCCTCTTTGCCGCAGGAATTGTAGCACTATGTCTCACCAACAAAGATAACAAGTTCCACTCAGACAATCCTCTTCAAATGAGTTTTCAAACAATGTCATATCAATTAGGGGGATACCTAGCTTTTAAACATGGGTAAACAGATTCCCTCGTTCAAAATCAGATGTTTATACTTTAGTGCTAACTTACATAGCATGAGTCTACCAGAGTTGCATGGTTTTCATTCATGTTTGCATAAAATGGATCAACAAATTTTACCACTTATTTCACTTCTAGAATGTCTTAAATACTGAAACGAAAGACAATGCAACAAGAAGGATATTCAATTCTGGATGCTGGTTGTAGAACTTTCTGTTGCGACCTTTTTGTCAGTTATAAAACACTTTTAGATAGAGAGAAAGAAGCTGCAATGTCTCATAGAGATATACTTTAATGACAGGTTGACCAAAAAAAAAAAGGAATATTTTTGTTGGTTTTTGAACTTTGCTTTGTGAAAAGAGGTTAGTTATTTTGCTTTTTCATTTTAGCTCAGGAAAAAACAATACATAACAGCAGCAATATCTAAGGAATGAATTTTCAGCTTTCAGACAGCTCTAGAGGCAAGTTTAGTTACACATTTCTTACTCCTAAATACCACTAATCCTGATAGCTTGCCCCGAGCTCACTGTGAACTTGTACTACATTTTTTCCCCTCCTTCCACTTCAATTCCTTCTTTGCCTCTGCCATAGCTCTGAATTTGCAGAAGTGTTTCTGGATAGTTAAAAAGTATCTTTTTTTAAGGATAATGGAGTACTTGGTACTTTGAGTAACTGGTATTTCACCATATGATTTTATAAACAAGCTACCATAAAGTAAGAGAAGGTGTGAACTTGCAGATAATTTTTATTTTACTGTAACATTTGTACATAAACTTACTCTGTAGTAAATGGCAAGTAATTTTTTAAACTTACTAGCTAACTTTCTAACAGGAGCACCCCTTCTTTTTTTGCCTGAAAGGAAGTGCTGAGGAGGGCATACTTTACCACCTGTAATGTCATCTACATGGGTGACTGACAGGTATGGAAATAATCCTTGATAGACTGTTTCTCTAACCTCAGAAGCTTAAGACCTGGATTAAACCATGACAGTGGGTCCGAGATGCTCAGTCATGATTTATATACACTTTACTCACCTGATATATATGAATGTTGATACTCCTAGGAAACACTCTGATAACTATGACCACATTTATCTGTTTTAGAGGCTCACACACATGTAAAGGGACACGGATGTGGTTTTATGGTGTTCTGTGTCCTCCAATTTTCTATTAACTTTAATCAGAGATTATGAAAAAAATAAGACTTTGCCACCTTGACAAAACTGGGTTATGAGGCAATTAAGTGGGTTTGTAGTTATAATAATTTTGGTAAATATATAAGCTTCTCTTTCTAATGATTACTTTTTTTTTTTTTTCCCCCAGAGCTAATGGAAAGAGAAACTTGCTACATTTTTTTCCCTTTTAAATTTTCCCTGTTACATATTTCTGCTTTTTAGCAAAAGAGTTTTGAGTTCCCATGTTAACATTTAGATTTGTAATGTTCTCGATTGTCCTTTGTAATTTCTCCATTTCTGTTATTTCAGGAACAGTGCAAAAGGCATGAGACTACAAGCACAGCACTTTTGAAGAGGCCAGTGTTCAGGGTTGTAATACCTGAGTTTAGGATGAATGCATTTCATATTAGCAAAACTTTCTTCACCAAAAGGGTTGTGAAACATTGGAATAATCTGCCCAGAGAAGTGGTTGAGTCCCCATGCCTGGAGGTACTTAGATGACATGTAGATGTAGCACTTAGGGATATGGTTGTGTGGTGGACTGGGCAGTACTAGGTTTATGGTGTGACTCAATGATCTTAAAGGTCTCTTCTAACCTAAATGATTCTGTGAATAATGGATGTTGTTTGTTTCAGGCAGTGAAAAGGGTGCTGTAGCGCTTGAACATCACTCCTTGCAGTGGGAGTCTCCAAGAACTCCTCAAAGACCTAAATTTTAGTTTTCTGAGTACTGTCATGTAGGAAACTCATTAACTGGAAACATGGCTTGGACTTTTCGGATTGTTCACATCCTTTGCTTTGCAAGCAATCACTGAAATATAATCTTTCCATTATGGGTATGAAGGGTCTACAAAAAAAAAAAAAACCCAAAAAACTTTCAAATGTTTCAGGACTGGTCACATAGTAATTGCTGTTTTTAAAGGGGATGAGTTCTATTTGTAGCTACATAACAGAGTCTGGGTTTTCTTCAGAGCTGTTGGTAATGCACTTGTTAAAGATGTGGGAACCTGAATTTGGGTTTTCTTCCCAAAGGGGTTCGAATCCCTATCATCAGGTGACAGCTGTAATGAATGTGCAATATTTTATTAGAGAGAGGTTTTATCTCCCTTCCACTACAGATAGAATCCTTTGTATCAAAGGCTAAAAATCACTCCAGTCTGGTGACACATGTCAAAGTTATTTGGTGGAGTGGGAAGTTTCATCAGGTGTATTTCATCAGCATGCAGTATCAGCTGCGGAGCATTAGAAATGCTGCTGTGATCACTTACTACTTATTCCACAGGAACTAAGAAACAGCCAAAGAAATAGATTCAAACTGGACTAACTTCCATTTCTACACCCAGAAATAATGGCAATCTAGTCCTCAAAAAGAGCAACAAAAGAAAACAAAATCAAAGCAAAGCAAACCTGAGAACCTTGGAACCCAGAAATTGAACACAGTAGTATGTTACTTATTTCTTATTTCCTACTGTCTGAAGAAAATTCTGTTTGTATTCCTGGTAGAAGTAGCAGGAATAATAAAAGGCATAAAAAAAATAAATAAATTGGAAAACCTACTTCATTTCTAAATAAAGTAAATAAAGAAAGGAAGTAATGGCAAGACTTTCTGCTGTTAGCTTCCATCATTGCAGAACGAGAATTAGATTTAAAACTGGATGCAACTTTCTCTGGAGTCATGAGAGGCAGATGAAGGAGTCTGACAAATAAGGGATTACAGATGAAGGAGTCAAGAATTTCTGAAAAAGTTCGGAGAAATTTGGTTTCTTTCTGTTCTAAGATCTTTTGCCTCTGTCCTTTGAGATTCATCTGTTCTCTTTCCCCCAGCCTTTCTTTTGATACTTTCATGTCATTCTTCTCCTTTCTACCCTAAAAACCTCAAGAGACTCCATGGCCCCCCGCCCCCCAACCTGACCTGCTATATGTCCTGATCTTAAAGTGTGATGTGACTGATGAGGTGTATGTCTCTGACCTGTCGCCTTCTTTGGTAGCCTACTCCATTCACATCCTAACACTTGAAGTCTCGCTGTGGTTGCCAAGAACTAACAGGATCTGAAGACAGTAGCCTGTGCAGAGGAGATTGCCAGCCTCATATGTCGGGAAGGACTTCAGCAAGGCAGAGGGCTAAAGGGGACTACTGGAAGTCACAAAGAGTCAGGAAAGTATGTATCTGAGCTTTAATGAATCTAGAAATGGTTCACATTCTGTTCAGTACAAAGAAGACTGGAGTAGCTTTTGGAAAAATTATTTCATCCATGTCAAATAAAAAGAACCATCAAAAAAAAAAAAAAGAGAAAAAGGTATGAGGATAAGGAGTATATCCTGAGTGAGTTGGAAAGAAAATAATGGCACACAGAAAAAGGTAAACTTGCAAAGGTTTGGATAAATTTGTATGTTTAAGATAAGCATCCTGTTTGGGGAGACTTTGCTGAATTAGACCTTTCAACCTTTTGAGTTTTGGCTGTCGCAGATGTTTACCTCACCATGAAGCGTGCAGAAAAAGAGAAAGAGAGGGAGAAAGAGGCTGATTTATGAATCTGAATTCTTCGAAGGACAAATTAATTGCACTGTGGCACTTCTCTATAAACTAATATTGACTTAAAGGACAGCAGGAAGAGATGAAGACAATGAGTCCCTGTAACACTTCCATGTCACAGAAGACCATTAAACAAATGTGTACTGAAGCAATAAATTTGTTTGGAAAAAATAAATGTACATCCTATAGGTCAGTGTAGTAATAAGCATTTAAGAAGGTTCTATCCTTTACAAATACCCACAGGAAAAAGGCTTTTGAGATTATCTATTTTTTTCTTCTTTTTTATATTTTTTCCTGTCCTTATCTTTCTAAATATTGTCTTTGGACTCCTTTTAACATCACAGAGTTTTCTTTAGAAACCCCCCCATGCATAAAATTGTATACATTACTTTTACCTTTACACAGAGTGCTGAGTACCAGATTATTTGTAGTAGAGTATAACTGAATGCAGTCTCCCTAGGACTTTCATGACAGATGGGTGTTCTGCTTAGGGCCATCTCCAGGAATAAAACTTTGTATACAATGTTCATTTCTCACCAGAAATGCAGGAAAAAAATGACTTAGAAATTGATCAAAGTCTCTGCTCTCTGATGACAATACTGAAACATTTTAGGAGGAAACAGAAATAATACACACCTGTGTGTCTTCAAACCATTCTCTGATTTATTAACTAAAGCAATGACTTCTCAGGACCACAATATAGAAATCATGTCCTCACCTCAGGCTCGGCATTTTCACTGCATGGCCTTTGCATTTAAAAAAAAATCACATTAACCTGTAATAAGCTCTTACATCTCCAAATGAGCTCATTAGTGGGTTGTGTTTGTTTGTTTGTTTAAAACACCATGGTAAGTGGTGAAGCCTGCTGTGATTATGTGAACTAACCTTGCATAGTCTATGTGTACATAGTGAGTGTATCTGCAAAAACTTATATGATTAGAATTGTCAGTAACACTTCCTGGAGCCATTAAACATGAATGTATCTGCCAATGAATTTAATGTGATAGCTTTCAGTGAGCTCACTAGAAATGCTCTGCCTTTTCCCCACAGTTAAAGAGAAATCAAGATAGGATATTGCAAGAAGATTTTAAAAAGGAGGCTAAATTCTTAGATAAATAAATATCGTGGGGAGTTCAGTTGTCATGGAACTAAATATCTTATATTTCCAACCATATAATTAACAGGATAAAAACTTAGAAGATGCTTACAAAAATGATGTGGTTACATAACTTAAACTTGCATGTGTCAGACACCATAAAACACCACCAAGTAAATAAATACTGTTTATGGCTTATACCCTCTGTGGGTACAGAAAAGCGAGAGCTGGTTCCAGAAACTTACTTCCTTATATGCTTTATCATGTGACCAGAACTAATCACAGGTGCTTTGCTTTGGAGAATGAGGGCATAAGGACTGTCCTCATGAAAGCCCTTTAGGAAAGATGCAGGCAGTGCCAAACTGGTTTGAAACACTTTGTACATCCCGGTCTAGTCATACCCTGGAGAATGGTCCTGCCTGTGCCCATGTAACTCTGCAAAGAAATCATAGAATCATTTAGGTTGGAAAAGACCTTTAAGATCATCAAGTCCAACCATTAACTCAGCACTTCCAAGTCCACCACTATACTGTGTCCCTAAGCACCACATGCTACAATGTAGAGCATGAGACAAATCTGCCTCTTACAGTTTCCAGAAAAACTAAAAAGGCAAAGGACATGAACGTCAGTCTAGAAAAGGTGATAATAACAGGAAAAAGAAAGCTGAGGAAAGCAAAGGGAGGTGGGGGGAGGAGGGGCAAACAGCGATGGCATACTGATGATCATGATATGTCTACTGGTAATGTCAAACATTCCTGAAAGTCAGTGCTAGGTGAGTTCTATGCTGTGTGCCATTTGTTTTGCTATCCCACTAGCTATTTGTCAGTTCAAAATCTTCTGCTTCATCATTTTTTGCCTATTCCTCTCATTACTATTTCCATCACCATTAATACAACTGCAGATTGTTGCTAGCCAGTAGTTATTCTCCTGCGGTGCTGAAGTAGTTGAGTTAATTTCCAGGAGTCCTGAATGTCCATATGCTTTCATAGAAGTTAATTTAAAGTCTGATTAAAAGTCCACTTCAAAATTTTTGTTAGCCAAGTAAGTATTTGTGATAGCTCCCATTAAAAGGCAGGTATGACCATTTTATGTCTCCACTTTATGTACATTTGCATGTATGTACATACACTCCATTTTATGTACATGTGCAACTGACCCCGATATAGCTGGCAGTTGTAACTCCATACATAAATGTTAATAAAACAATAGTAACTACTGTAGATTTATTAATAGAAATTAATAAATTTCATGCATAAGTAGAAACGTATGTGTCAGAGAGGAAGAGGAGTGTTAATTTCACATTATTCCACAATGTACAAACTACTTGAAGTATACTGGAAACAGAAAATTAGATTAGGCTTTTTACAATCCCTACAATCCTTTGAATTATGTTAATAAACTCCTTTTTATAAATCCCCTTATGGATCTGAGGAGAAAACACATTCTTGGTATGTCCAGCAGTCATGTGTACGCACACATTTTGTACAGGACACACCACTTGGGGTATTCTTAGAATGAGAGTGTACTGGTTTGTCCCTCCTGTCCATCAGCTCCCTGGACAGTGCAGGAAGCACCACGCTACAGGCCTCCGTGAGGGGGGCAATGCGTATTTTCTGCCAGAATTACCCCCTTTCAAAAACAGAGTTAAAACGAGAGTAGGGAGCATAATGCGGTGACTGGACCGGAGTGGGACCCAAACACTGAAGATACCGCACAATCAACACCAACATTTTGCAAATAACGGGTGGGTTGTACCCTATTCCTTGTTTTTAAAAGGAAATGAGTCACGTACCTACCTCCAAGAGAGACCTTCAATGACAATGGCAATGTGACCTCTGGGACCAAGTCCCTCTCTGCTTGGAGGGTTATAAAACGTATTATTCTTCATAGCTTGTTGACGTGAGTGGAGCAGGCTGCTCACCATTCAGAAGCTGGCTATTTTACAGCTTCCCGAGGTACCCAGCCTCCACGCATTGTACAAGGAAAGCCTATGGACTGCACTCTGCTACAGCTAACTTGTAGCATTGCTTACATCTGTTCCTGCACTTAGCCTGAGTAAGGGACTTCACTCTGTAATCACAACCTTTGCTCTCCGAGAATCAAACAACAATTCAACTGACAGTGAAGCAAAATGGGAGTCTGATTTGCTTCCCTTATCATACACCCTTCCCTCCCCCCTCTCCTCAATTTCAATAAAGAGACTACTGAATAGGTCTGGCATATGTAAAAGCCAAGGGTTGTCTAGCTCTTGCCTGAGAAGAATGTTTTATAGTGAATCAACCGTGTACCTCATTAAAACAATTGGGTTAGAAGACATTGAACTAATGTATAATCCATGACTTTTTAAGCTACGTTGAGCCTTTCTCCTCCATGTAATTGCAAACCAGCACACTTTTGCTGGTGCTAACCACAGGGGAGATTGTATCTTAACATTTCAATGTGTTGATTAATGTTGCTGTAAAGGTACACTAACAAACTGCAGAATCATTTTACCTCCAGTTTTTGCCAACTTAGCACATCAACAAACCAATACTTTTAGACAAAGACATGCTATTTTGTGATGAAATGTTCTTAGACATTGTCTGCTAAATCCCTATAATTAGCATGGCCCCTGGTGAATGTCACTGGGTATTTGATGAAACAGGGCATGAACTCTGCAGCAACACCCAGGGGGGTCGGTAATGCTATCCAGAATGACTCTTGGAATTTTTAACTACTAGATAGGTTCTCCTTATCTAGGAAACTCAGGGGAGAAAGGCATTTGTCCGGTCTAATGACCCCTGTTAGCAGATTTATGCCACTTCCCTCTATACAAACTGTCCTCTCTCCTCCTGTTGGATATTTAATTTGAGACTAACTATACTGAATAGCATTTTTTATGGCATGAAAATGGTAAAGAAAGAAACCGGCCAAGCTCTTTTTTCTATTCTGCTTATGCCATTGCTCTGTCTCTTCAAAACACCACAAAAGCAACACATTTTATGGGTAACAAAAATAAAAATAAAAGACAGCACGATTGCAACAGGTAATTTCAAGGGTCCTAGTAGAACTAAAATTTTTTACTGGAAGACATCCTACCCTCTGGAAAACACTACTTTCTTTCACTACTATCAAGAACAGTTTTCCTTGGCTGTAGAAATATCTCCATAAAACTGAAACGTGTTTTCCTCTGTGCTGGGAAATAGTTTTCAGAACAGCAAACACTCTAAAAAGTGTAAAAAGTTCCTTTTTCTTATAGTTCCTAGTTGTCTGTTGGTTACTAAAATTTGTCTGAGATTGAGAGACCGAGTCAAAAACCTGCTGCAAAACAGGCCCAGTAGCTGGAGTCCAAACCAGGGTGTTTATGTATCAGGTGAGTGCTCTAGCAGGCAGTGTTAGCTGTTGAGACAGTCAGATTTTGAGAGAAACTACAATGCAGGCCTTAGAAACTCTCTTGATAAAATTTCCATGTTGCCTGGCACATTTCTCTCAAGAGTTCTTTTTACCATTCCACACTTTGTAGCTTTACAGATTTAATGGTAGTATCAATCTTGCTTTAGAAAACATCATGCATCTTCTGCGTTTCAAATGCTGATAATTCTTGGATGACATATTATCTTGGAATGCTATGGAGTTACTTCAAAATGAATTTCAGAGCAGTTTAATATTACTGGCATTTTTTTTTTTGCTAAAAATATAATAAATCTATAATAGATATAATTTTGCAAATTATACAATTTTTGAAAAATCCATCTCTCTCATACTATAAGGTATTGGTTTTGTTTCAGCTGGGCTTGTGGGTGAACTGATTAAGAAATTCAATTTGGTCTTTTCCTAATTTTATGTCCTTAACAGTGCATGATATCAAAATGATGGAATGAGCTGTAGCTAGGGTTAGGGGGCAGGGGGGAGGCTGTCTATTGTATTAAGGACTAACTCTTTGATTAAATGTAGACTCAAAACAAATAACCTCTGTGCGTGTGTTAACTACCCTAATTAATCTTCATGTTAGATTAACTTGATAAAATGTTGACCTAATTTGGGATTAAAAGATTACAAGTAACATTTTCAGCTGAAAGCTGTAACATGCCTCATGTCAACACAGTAATGACAGAATTAACCCTGCAAGCCCTTTCAAACCTGTGCACTGGATGTCATGCTTAAGTAGAGTTTGGATGACCTGTAAATGCAGGAAGGCTGCTATATATAAAAAAAGCTAATATTGAAACACTGGTCTCTCACTCAGTCTCACAAGCCTGCATATATGAGAAATATCACAAAGCTGTAGGAGGAAGAGATGCATCATCCATACACTTCTACAACTTGTAAACTTCTACAAACCTAATATATACTCTGTGTTTATGTTTAGATGCAGAAATTGGAAGGCTGGAAGGAAGAGCATTATGAATTTGATACCATTAAGAGGATAATGGAGATGAAATTGTCTTTAAGAAAAATCTGGGAGATGCAAGAGACAGATGCAGGAAAATTTTAAACCAGAAAAGCACTGCCAGTTGCAGCCTAGAGGAGCCTGGTGGCACCGATCTGTGTATGAACGGTGGAGATTAATGTTTGGATGTGATATCTCAAGCTTGTATTCCAAAGGGGTTTTTTTTGTGAGTCAAGTAAAAATTGTGAACTTGGGAAAAGTATTTTGGTGATCATTGTTCTCTTTTGAAAAAATGTGAGGACAGAAGAGAGAGGAAGGAGACAGACAGAAACTCTCTCACTTCTGTAAGAAGTGATTCTTTCAGCTCATGCTATTTTTGTCTCAGCAATTTCATATCTGCTCCTTTCATAGATAAAACTGTGCTATCTCTCACTTACCACCTTGCAAAGCACTGAAGTCTCAAAGATGAACTATGCTTTTTTTTTTTTTAATCTCACAACATCATTAAGGCTGTGTTTTTTCCCAGAAAAAGGACTCAGAACCTGCGCCAGCATCACGTACACACAAAATACTCTTCCACTTCCACTATGGCTCTCAATATTAATTTTGAGACTACAAAATTCTGAGGTGGCTATTGATAGAGTATCCCTGGCTTTTCTTAGGGCGGTCAGATTAAAAATATTTTGTTTTAAAATGGAGCACAAGGCTGTGGTGTTAAATACTGAATACTCAGCTCTCATGTTAGGCTCTGGAACCTAGCAGAGATAGTATGAGAGGGGATATTTTCCTGGATGCTGCTTCATGTGAGAGTGCACAGCTCTTGTCTGCTCATGAAGGCTCTTCTCTCATGTGCTTTTACCAAAGCCCTGGGAATGCATCAGCTCTTGCTGCAGTAATGCAAGTGTAACCAGCTGGTAAAAGTCTGTATCTCTAATAATCATCCAGAACAAAACAGCATTCAGAAATCAGTCCTTGAAATACCTGTACGGAGCCTGCATTGCTAGACAAACCTGAATATCTGATTGCCCTCTTGATTATATGCATATAGAGATAGAAAATGAGCCTTTGTATGCAACCTGCAACAGAATGGAGCAGAACTATAGTTCTAGTTCTGAAACAAGTTCCTGTGCCTAAGAATTGCCTAAAGGGACATACCAGAGGTCAGCAGGAGCCAGAGCTGAAGGCAGTGTGAACTGGATGCTGGGAGAGCTCTTTCTTTTGAGGTGAGGTTTGGAACCAACAATGTAATTTAAAACTCTCAGAATCAAGGATGATACGCTGCAGAATAAAAAATGATATATAAGCAATCAAATAAGGGAAACCTTAGGGGGTTTGCTTACACTTTGCATCACAACTTGTTAAAGCAGTGTCACTAATACTGAAGTCATATTCCTTCAGTAGCTTGGAAGGTTTTTTTAATGCACATACCTAGCAGATGCTTTCATATGAAAAGGTCCTGCAGACTTTTATTCCCCTAGAACAGGATAATATATGCAATAGTTTCATGAATTTATTTCCATTAAAACTGTATGCCCCTTGATAATTTACTGCTTCAGTTAGTTCTATGTGTTATCTAACTTTTCTTATATGAAAAGGGGAACAGGATATTAAAGTTTTCTTAAAGTTGCTATTACTAATGTCACAAAAAGGAACATTTTGTATTTTTTTTATTGCACTCTGTCACTTCCCATAAATTCATGACAAAGAAATCAATCATGAATCCAAGTCAGACAACTTGGCCCACAGTTGACAGGCTTAAAAGCTGAGTAACAGAATTAACAGCATTTCTCTTGTTTTTATTCCCATGGAATAATGATTTGCAGCCATAGCAAACTGTGATGTGATTCCCATCATTTCTGAAAAGTTATGCAAGCCTGGAATAGACCTGTCTTCAGGAAGGCCAAACTATGGCAACATGCAGCTCCTGCTGGCCATTACTTAGGTAGTGTCCCTTCTTGGGACATCTTATGACACTGACTGATTTCAAAGATACTGCAAAATGCCGTGCTAGCAAAGCTAATGGCTTTTTTCTGATATTGACTGATATTGAAGTCTTAACTATCATTCACCATTAAATATTGTTCTATATTACTGTAAGCAGTTCTTAATTCCTCACATAGGTTATACTGCATCTATGCCTGATGTTTCTGCAGTTTTCTTTGACCTTTGGCCCCAGTTATCACGTACATTTGCTGCGTTTTCAATCTAGTTCAGCAATAAATGAAATAACTACTTGACAACTACAGATTATGGAGACGTTTATAAGCTATTTTTGAAACGCGCAGGATGAAAAATGTCCCAGGCCTATTTACTAGTTCAAATACTTAAGTTTGTGAATAAGGATATTGTGATTGTCCACAGAAACAGATTAACAAAGTGAATTATCTTAGTTCTTTTGTATATAAACAATGTTGATGATAATATATCTGAACCTGTAATACCTTAGTAGAAAAGGATGCAAGAAATTAAAGAAAATTAATGTTCCTCATTGTAAACAATTGGTTACAAAATCAAAATAGATCTGTAGTAAACCATTTAATTTTTGTTTGCCTTTTAAACATATCTTTTGCTACTCTAGCACTCTTCTCCAGGTACTCATCTTTAAGGTGACACAAACAAAATTGCATTGCTGTCCCAATCAAATTGTCCAGTAATTTCCAAATAGCTAAAAAAAACACTTTTAGAAGACTTCCTGATGAATAGCCACAACTAGAACAAAGATTTGTAATGCTACTAAAATTGTAATCTGGATTGAAATTTTAGAGATGGAAGTACAATATGACTACTTTTGAAAATCTTGATCAGTTAGAAGCGCTGACAACCATGTGTAACTAACCACTGAACTATTATTTTAAAAAATAATAATCTCAAAGCATACTTTTCAGTCGCTAAAACTGCTATGAAATACTATCACCATTTTCAAGGGAAAAGAGAAGCCCAGAGAGATTACGTGGCTTTTACAAGGCTTCTATGTATTCAGTATAAAATGCACTAACAACAGTGCTTCCAGGACCAAATCTAGCCACTCTGAGTCAGACAAGCAAGAAACACATGCTTAATATTAAAAGAATATTTAATGTTCTTAAATTTGACATGCAACATGGCCCAAAATTAATCCAGCCTGAATTCTACTCTGCGCTGTTGTTTCCTATTAAGGAAGCAGTTCTAAAGATGCAGAGTCAGCCAACAGCATGTACAAGGTGCAGGGACTCAATTAGGATGAGTTTGGGCATAAACATTTTACTCTATAGGAGATATTTTTACTACTTGCTTACTCACACTCCCAGCTAGCCAACCAATATTTCTAAAAGATAGAGTGGAAGATAAATGTCCTGAGATTATTATATAAATAAACTGGCATACATATGCACACACGCTTAAGTAGCATCTAATATTAAAACGGTGATACTGTGTTACATCACCCACTCCGCAATTTTAAATTGAGGGGATAAGACTGCAGCATGGGAGCAGCTGTACAGGAGTTCATTCTTTCCCCTTCCCTCAGCCAAGAAGCACTCTCCAGAATTTTTCTACAAGGACCTCATTATAAACGCAAAAATATTCTTCTATTTTTCCCTTATTAAACAAGACTGCCAACAGCCAATTGGCAATTAGCATTTAACTTCCACAAAACACTTTTATATGTGGTAATAAGGACCAAAACAACTGCCAATGGAAATGACATTTTAGAACTCAACAGAGATGCCTTGGTGTCTTTTGTTCAGATGGGCTTACTGCAGCAAGGGAAAATACATTGCTTTCAGCCAAAGCTGAGTTAATAACCAAAAGGAAATTCTACGCTGATAAGTAAAAGTTGGCTACAACAATTCCTCATACTTTTCAAGAATAACTGAGTAAACAAAATAGCTAGGCAAGACTGCTTTCAGATAGAACACGTTTTAGGGAAAAATAATAAAACTCAGAATATTAGCACCAAAATCTTTCTTGTATTGCTGATTAGGAGACTGAAACAATGTACATTTCATATGTTCATTGAAAATGCACCCAACTCACCTCAAATTTGATATACTGAATAGCCACAAAATCTGCATACAGATGTAAACAGACCAAGATTAATTCATAGCCAATGTTTACTGTACTCTTCCAAAACCAAATACATGTAGATAATTCATAGCAGAAAAAGAATAAAATAAAATTGATCATATAAATGTTTCCCTGCAAATTATTTGGCCATACTATTACAGTTCTATTCCTAATACAATTATTAATTGTTTTACTCTGCTAACAACTCAGCAACAACATAATTCAAACAGCTGTAGCTGATGAATCATTTTTTCATGTATTAAGGATGCCATAAAACAGTTTGGGCATTTCAGTAAAAACAAAGAAACCATGCAAGAACTGAACAAATCTGGTATAAACCTGACTAACAAAGATCAAGTCCACGATACTTTTTTACAGTCTTTCCCTGATATGACTTGGTCGTTAAGTAGAGTTTATTTGCCAGCTTACATTTAGCGTGTTCCTTTTTATAATAGAAAAGTGTAATTGTAGAATCCCCCTCCTGTTTCCCGCCCCACCCCCCTCCCCAAAATAACCTCTGAAAATCAGATCTGACTGAAGTTCATGAGCAGGAACTATTGTCCTATAGCCAAAGAAGTCGGTGTTAACAAACTAAGTGACATTTACAAGGACAAACACTACTTCAATGAAAACTGATGCAATTCTTTCTGTTGAAAAAAAAAAGCAAACCCAAACAAACCACAAAAAACCCAAACCAAAAAAACCAGTTATTTAGTGGTGGGTTTTTTTTAATGTTTTCCCCCTCTTGTAAAACATTAAGTACTTGAGCAGTAGAATAATGAAATAACCAGATGAAGAAAAACAGGGAATCAACTGTGCTAGTAATATTGGTAATGCAATTACTTTAATGGAAAAAATAATGGAATATTGCTTCCAGTATTTTGAAGTTACTGATGATCACACAAAGGAAACTATAGAATAGGAAAAGTATGTAAATTACGTTCAACTTTATCTTTCACCACAAAAAGACAGAGAAAAAACACCACCCCTCTCCACCCCCAATATTCCACATTAAGCAATTCCAGCTGTTATGATTTCTAGATATTTTTCCCTTCAGTTTGTACTGTAGTATTGCAATTTTATATTTATCTTGCCATCTGTCACAAGAAAGAACAGATATAGAACAGTGGCAAAATCATGTTAAAAAGACTGTCTTGGGATAACAAAGAGAAAAGTTAACGGACATGGATTTACAAATTATTAATGATTTTTCTTGTAATTTTTGAAAAATGAAAGCTATGCACGCTGTCTCTTTCCCCAAACAGATTGCATTTTATTCCTCTGCAGTTTGTCCGTCAGGCTTCACTCTGACAACATAATCCAAAACTAATCCAGAGCATTCAGTTTTCCTTGTTGGCTCTCATGCACACTGCTTAGACAAATCCTGCTACCTGTCAGCCCTCCTGTGTGTGCCAAACAGGCTGCCAGGTTAACCCCTGGGGAAGCCGAGAGACCTGCTGACTTAACCCCTGCTTCCCTTCAAATAATCCACTGTAAATACATAGGACGTTAACAGGCTAACTGTTCTAATCAGGGCTGGATCCCTTAAAATCTGTTTCATACACAACCCTTAAGAACTAGGGATCTGAGCATCACTGCTGGAAGAGGAAAGGATTGCTTCCAATAACACAAGCACTAAATAAGCAGATGGATAGAACACACTGAGAGGTTTTAATCCCCTAAAGGAGTTTGAGAAAATATACACATCATTTCATTTGCCCACTTCATTGCTTATAAATTTTCCCTAATTGTCAGGACAAGATCAGAAATAATTTAGTACAATGAAAGAAAGTCTAATTTAGTTACAATTTACTTTATACCCGTTCCTTTTGTCCCATTTCAACTTTCTACCCATTGCTTTTGCCCACTTCCATACAAAGTAGTTTAACAAAAATTAGCTTTTCAGCACTCTAGGGTTTCTGTTTGTTCATTTGCATTTTGTGGAGATCCACAATAAATGTAATATAAGTCACTAGTTAAAACAGATTTTCATAAACAACATACTTTACAAATAATGACTTTTTAAATTACTTCACTTTCTACAAACATATAATTATTTCCCAACAGCTCTTAAAATAATTATTTTCTAATGCTTTAAGCCTGAAATAGAGAAAAATCTGAGTTACAAATCTTTTCAAAATACTCACTCTGTACTCAAAAAAACAAAATAAACCAACACCTCCTCCTCATTGGAATTCAAGGCACATCACTCTATCTGCTGCTGCAGCATCAACAATCCACAGCAGAAAATAACTTGCGTAAGCACGGCATACCGAGGAACACTTAAAAGCCACACTAAGCTTAGCCACATGAGAAATGTAATAAAACATCGCACAGCTCATTTAATGTTTGGAAGGCATGATGTCCAGGTTAATATCTGAAGTGGGGGAAGGTAGAGTAAGCCATGGGGAGGGCTCCTGAACTCTGCCACAAACAAACTGGGAAGGTCCATTGTGCCTTCTGATAAGAACATTTATTTTACCTCAATTAAATTTCAGGCATTCTCTGGAGAGGAAGAAGGGAAAATTGTTCTTCCCTCCCATGCACTTACACACATTTATATTTGTGCTTTACATATACATGCAAAGCACACATCTCTGTCTCAGGAGTCCTGGGAAATGTTTAAATGCTTTTATTCATTCTTAGAAGTGTTGTGCCTGTGGCAGCTAATAAATAGGTCTTATAAATGCTACAGATTCCAGAGATGTTTAAAATACTCTTGCTGCTTTTAAATGCAGGGATAGATTTTAAATCCTACTCTTTCTAGATGTTACTCATTCTAATACTTTTCCTACTTTTTATATCAAGAAGTGTTAATCCTTAATGAGCTTTTGAATTTACCCTCATCGCTATTTTTAGATCCCCATAAGCCCTTACCTAAGAAATACAGAAACAAATATTTGGAAAAAATATTAGCTACTTCTAAAATAAACTGATCTGAAAAACACTAAAGCAAACTTATTTCATTTTCTAAGCTCTTTTTTCCCCATCTCATCTCAAAACAACAGTTATTTTGTTGACAGAAAAGTTCATTACGGTCTCAGACAGTAGTTTGTCTTTGGGGAGTTGACAACTTTTGTTAGGGAGAAGGCAGTAGTTTAAAAGATATATCTTATCACTCTGTCAAATAGTTTTGCTCAAAATCAGAGGTTTTTTTCATTTTTTTCCCTATAAAGGCATTTTTTTCAAGTAATCTATCCATTACTAGTTAAAACAAAGTTGGAAAGTTGGAAATTGCAAATGGATTTTGGAAAATCAGTCTACATCCAACAATCCTTTAACTTTCATTTTTATAAACTATTAACTCTCTGCAAGTCCATAAGAAAACTCTCATTGACTTTCACAGGACCAAGATTTTAGTGTCTAGAAGGCATAAATCCTCCTGGGGCAATTAACTGATAGACAACAAAGTTGTGCATATGAAAGCACATGCTTGTGCCTAGCCTTTCACCTACATAAATTATAGGTAAAATACTGATGCAAAAGAAAATCCACCCAGTTCCATAACGAATTTCATTGTTATACCCATAGGATCTCCTCTAAGATATTGCTTCTTCCTCAAAATATTTTTAATAAATGTATAGTTTGCAAATATTCTTAGGCTTCATGAAATGCCCACAGCATCAGAGTTTTTAGGGAACATCAGACATATAGTCTGTTAGTCAAAACATAGTGCCTCAGGAGTTATACTAGAACTTACAGAGCTGCTGCTCAAGGATTTTATTCGTGATGGCCAAATAGCATTCAGTCTTCAGGGATACTAAGCAAATGTAAATATAATAATAATAATAACAATAACAAAAAAGGCAAATGTAAAAATAACTGTACCTTAGTTATCTAGGTAATGCTGCTTTTAAACTGAAACATCTCTTTGCTTTTGTACTTACTGTTTTGAACTAGGTTCGTAATGGCAAGCAATGTTTTAAAAAGGTCTGTTAGAAAGCTGCTAAGTTTATGCTATGGAGAAATTCATTAGGCACAACTTAAAGGTCTGTCATTACACACAGAAATTGAGTTTTAGTGAGTTTGATGATATAGTTCAGCGGTCAGCATTGCAATTGTTTAAAATGCAGTGACTAATCTGTAACTTACAAATCTATTACAAACCAACGTTGACAATGCCAGGGCTTTGTTGATAACTTTTCCTTTATATAACACCAGCTGGAACATGTTTCTCTATTATTGATCATGCCACTTATCAGCTATTCACAACATATTTCTTTGTACCTGGTACAAAATCTAAACAGTGTAGACTTGGTTCATTAACCTTTTGATATTGGGCAAAAGGGGGAGTAAGGCAGGGAGAGGAGAAGCACTAAAAGTAATTTCATTGTTATTTGGATTTTCATTTTGGTCAAGACATCTGAAGGGGAAAAGGGCACAAACTTTGTAGGAATGAAATAGCACTTAGAACCTGGTTTGAAATCTATAAAAGCAAAAGGAAGGCCTTCTGCAGATTTAATTTTCGCTGGTTCAAGTACTGAGCAAAAGGTAAGTTTCAAAAGCTTAAAAATAAACAACCCCCCTATCTTATAGTGGTTTTCCTGAGGACAGATTGGAAGCGGAGCTCTACAACCAGTTGGCAGGAAAATCTTCGACTGTGGAAAACAGAGACAAAATGTGTCTTGCAGTCTGAAAGTCAGAACAGGAATTCTGCAACAAACCTCAATACAGGTTTTCAGAAAATATGAACTAAGTAACGTTTTAGAATATTTAAAAACCTCTACATAAAAATTTGCAGATTCAGTCTGCAGTATATATTTAATATAATTTATCAAGTGCAGAGTCAGACTGAAATTTAGTTTAATTTGTACTTGCCAGATGAAATATTTGCATGAATGTCTGACTCTGGTAGGGCTGTACTTATAAATATATATACACCACCAAGTAAACTGATAAGAAAAGGAAGTTAAGGTTACAGAGCCAAGCATAACATTAACACTTTTGAATTTAAGCTCTTCATTGAGAAGGAAGCTCATAACTATCTGATCCCCTACAATCTTTTTGTCATTCCTCATTTTCTGCTTCACCACAGTCTGTCCACAGTAACTTGGGCTCTTCATCCAAGTCTGAACCACTGTTCAGACCAGACTTTATTTCCCCTGGAACTTCTAGCATTTTTGTAAGAGGAGAAAAACGGTGATTCACATTAAACACATTTTTGTGCGTGGAGAATCTGTATTGTAGAAAAGTCATAGATTCCATAAAAGGGAAAATTAACACGTCTGACTCTTGTATGTTGAATCCAAAGCCTGAAGTATTTCGACCTGTCAGTGCTGATGCACAGGAGTTGTAGTTGAGCTGCCTCATGTCCCTGCACCCTGCTCATGTGGAGCAGACCATCTACATCAGCCAGTAAAGCTCATGACACAGGCTCTCAGAATAAACTGGGGCAGCCACATCAGAGAACAGGGCTTCCCAAAGGCTTTTACAGTAGCGCTCCAGCATGGATACCGACTCCTGCTGGGGAATCACTGTGCTGAACTGCTTTGGGTGTCACACAGCCCCTTACATCGATCCTGTGCCCTGTGGTGGCACAGGCCCACACTAACGCTGCCTAATGTCTCCTACCACGGCTGCCTCATGACCGGCTTGAAGCAGAAGAGCGTGGGTCCGTCTGCACCCCTTCACACACAGCCTTTGAAGCACCTCTGTTTTATGTCGAGCTCTCCTCCCTTCCCATCTGTTATTAGCTGCTAGGACAATACAAGAAGCAATAGTTTCCAAGGTATAGCTGAAATACTTCCTTCTCAAGCTTTTATAACAGAAATTTAGAATTTTAAACCATTTTTTTTGTCCCCTGGCAGCTCTATCAGCCTAGGTTAAATACAAAGCCAGGACAATCTTGGATTATAACTGGAAGACACTCTAGAATTAAAGGTCTGTAATAGCAGTCATTTTGGCTTGTCAGAATTAAGTCTGATATTTACGTGTGTGTATACTAATAATCCAGTCCTTATTCTGGTAAACTTCCAACGCTTTCACCTCTGTCTCATCAGAGATACCGCAGGAATAGGTACAGGTTTCCCAGTTATTATGCCAAGGTAGATTTACTAGTCACAGTGGACAAAACCAGGGATATACTCTCCTTGTTCCCTTTTCTTTTATTACTTCATACCTGCATAGGTTTTAAGAATCAGCAGGGCCTGCTCCCTCAGGCACACTGCACTGTAATCCAATACATGAGCATAAAAATTTGGGAAACTACTCCAAAACCAAATCCTCTTCCAGACCATCAATAGCTAACCTCACTTACTCACTGCAACTCTGCCTCCTGCCTTCTCTACTACAAAGTTTTTAATTGTTTCCTCCTTTTTGACTGTGATACAAGGTATAATCATACATACTTTAAGATCAGGCTTAACAGCATGTAAACAAATTTACTGCATCAAGCATTTATTGTTTTGTTCTCTAATCTAATTAATAATACCTGGGTGCAACTTTTTCCATTACCATTATTTACATAAATAACATATGCACAGAAAATTAGCATCCTAGTCCGAGGCTACTCACAGTTTAAGAAAGCATCATTACTTTTATTAACCCCCCAGCACATAAACCAGCCATGCTATTTACTAGCCATAGTTTTTAAACTTATTCTGTCACTGCAGTGAAAGTAAACTACATCAAGTGATACATCATGAGAACCACAGAGATGGCACTTACTAAGCAACTAAGGAATTATTTTATTTAAATTAAGACATTAGTCTACATTTTATGTATACCTAAATCCATTTATTTTTGTTCTATGGTGCTACTATGAAATTATATCACAGATCTATAGATGCTCCTGGAAATACATCTTTTCACATTTTTCAAGCAACTTAATTCTAATTACTTACAAACCAATAACAAATATTTTCCTGGTATTGCGATATACTGCATATATTTTATTCTGTTGCTTTGCAAACATAGCATGAATATTTAAAACACATAAAAACTTCAGTGTATTTCTACCCATAAAGAATGAATAGTCTATCTACCATGCTATATAATATACAGTGCCCTGAAAAATCATGGCCAGGCTATTGCCTATGCTTAGTTCAAGTCCCCTCCTGAAAATATGGTTTTAGCTTTGTTCCCTGCTACTTCCTACAGTTTCAGCTAGATTATACAATGAAGGAAGGAGCAGGAAAAATGAAGGAAGGAGCAGGAAACAAAATTAAATTTTAATGTGACCTCGAAGACAGTAACATGCCTAAGGAAGAGCGTGTGTTCTTTCTTCTCCCTACTTGCTTTTTCCTTCCATGGGCTCCTTTTCTTGTAAAGAAGATTATAAACCTTAAAAAAAAAAAAAAAAAAAAAAAGATAGTGGTGGGAGACAGTAATGATTATCATAATTTCTGTAAGCTGCTCTGGAAGTCAAAGGAGACCAGAATGTGAGAAAAGTAACATTGGCTTTAAAGCAGTAAACCAGCCACAATAGCTGCCACCAGCCACAATAGCTGCTGCAAGTACTCTCTGTTGAGTCTTTCTATTCTGAAACATCCTTTGCATCCTTTCTGGCAATCTCACCATTGATGACATAAAGCTTCTCTTGTCACATTTTGTTCCTTCCAAAATTGGAAAGCAATTCCATTCTACAATGACACGTGGGCAAAGTTTGGCAACCCATCTTTCTGCTCAAAGCAATATCCATTCTCATGCCCTTCACCCTCTTGCCTCAGTTTGCCCTGGCCTTTAATGGAGGTTGCCTGGCAGCTGTGGGAACCCAAGTGTCAAATTCTGGAATAAGTTTTCCAGGACTGGAAAGTCAGTGTTAATGTTGACCTATGGATTTGGCTAATTAAAGCAATATATATTAGATTTTAATATCACTGGCAGTTTCTAGGTAGTCAGCTCGCTAGGCACTAATTAGATGTTTAGAATTCCATTATATGCCATCAGTGGAAAACATTCTTAGCTGGTTTGAAAACCTTCATTAAAGAAATGAGAAATACTATCAGCATCTTAAGCTGCAGTCTTTTCCTGTTTTATTCAAATGGAAAACCTCTATGTTCCATGGTTTACAATAGGCTTTCTGTAGGCTTAACTCATAAAAGCTAAAGCTGCCCTTTTCTATCTGAAAAAGTCAATCAGAAGATTACTATGAACTAATATCCCACTGCATTCTCCCTTGGACTCTTCTAGGTGCTTAGTGCTGCAGTTCTGTTTCCATTTTATGTTCTAAAATCTTATGGGAATGGTTAGCTTAAGAATCTTTTGGGCTAAAGGCACTGACACATTCAAATATTCACCTCAATTCCAAAAACACCCTGTTGCTTCTCTTACACCGATCTAGTATATTGGACTTTTTTGCAGTTTTGAGAGCAAAAAGTAAATTGTTCAGAATACAAGAATTTTTACAGGGAGTTTCTAATGAGTAGTTTTATGCAAGGGAAAAAGAGGAGGAAGCGGAACCATCCATATTAATATGCGGAATAGCCCAATTGTACTAGTGACAACTAATCTGGAATTGTTTTAAGGGTATAAGAACCCACAGAAAGAACCTACAACAACAAATGGAAATGGAATCAGTAGAAACACAGTAAAATTTTGCTTCATGTCACAATTGCTGTAACACTGTAACTTCAGCCAAGTACTTCAGAGTTACACCAGTAGAAGGAGAAAACAGTTGACTCTCCTGCAGTGGTGATTTGATTACTTTGACACACACAGATAAATTGTATATAAACCCCAATCCAGAGGGCCAAATTTAGAGTTGACCAACTAAGAACCTGGACCATTTATTTTATGGGCTGCTGCAACATCTGTTTGGCATTCATGCTCTGTGTAAATGTCAAGGTAGCTGTCAAGTGTAGTCTCGATTTTCACAGTAGCAATGTTTCCATATTCTTTCGGCAAGCGTTATGCAGGCAAAGTGTCACAGCAGCAGTTCTGAACTAGCAGTGTTGTATTGTGTTTGTGCATATCAAAAGTGAAACTTAATTTGTCTACATCAAGGGCCAAATGTTTTAAACATTTTAAATTAAAATTGCATAGTGTTTGCCATGCACAACTCAAAGTGGTAACCAGTTCTTGCTGTATGCTCTGATTGGTGTTCATGTGGATTACATTTTAATATTTTGCTGGAAGCTTAATTATAAAGGATTATTAGCAGATCATGAGAGTATTGCAGTGAGATGGGGTCATGCAGAGTAGAATATTAAGAGCTGTCTAATCTTTGACCTCTTTTTCCGTATCATTTTGGAATGATCATGCAAATAGAGCCACTCACAAAACGAATCAAGGCATTTTTTCTCCCCTGCCTTCCTCTCAGAGGGCTGTTGCTGGATCTCCTGAAGCAATTTGGTTGGTTTTATGGTAGCATTTTTGGGACAGGGACCATGTGTTTCCTTCATGCTTTTGCATCTTGCTAAACACATGTTTGGAGTCAGACAGATAATGACATGCTTTGTATGTGGAAGTCCTGTGGCAGTAAAGGCACTTTAGAGGATAGGAGATAGCATGTGTGAGGGACATTTGGAGTTAAGATAAATTATGTGTGTATAGAAAGTCTATCTGAAAATAGGTCTTAATAAAATCACAGTAAAGTGTAGGACTAGTAAAGGCAGTTAAGCTTTACTTTGGTTGATAGGAATGATCAGAATACAAGCAACACTATTTTTCTGTAAAGGGATGCAGTGCAGTCTTAAAATAGCACTTATGTTGGCTTTTGTCACATTAACTGTGGGAACTCTGGTGGAAATACATTTAGGTACTTGAAGACCATAAGTTCAGAGATAAGCTTGGCCGATACCGTGAACAGCTTGCCTGAGAGGTAAATTGCATGCAGAAACTAAACATGACAGCCAAAGATAAAACACTTATTATGATTAATACCAGAAGATGTAACAGGCTTTTCTTACTGCAGCCCCAGGAAACCTCACTTTTACCAGATAATGTTTACAACTCCAATTGCACTCACAGGGCACCCACATGCTTTCTTAGTCGATGGTTTCTTATCTGTGAAACTTCTCACCCATGTGAATTTTAACTTCTGCATTATTCATGTGAATGTTTTAGGAGATTTACAAGTCTGTAAGATTTTATGCACCTATTAAAAACTTAAAACAGCCTGACAGCAAGACAAATTTTTAAGAATGCTGTGGATGAGGAATTTGACAGTCTTTTTGTGAGAGGCTTATACTGTGAAGATTGCTAAATGAACATTAGCTTATATAGAAGGTGGTGAGGTTCACTCCAATATGGATGTTGTCTCTTGCAAATATCTGCACAAATGACCATACTGTATTCCTCATCTCCTATACTTACAAATGATAAAGTACAATTCCATGTAAAACGCAGTAAAAAATTGGAAAATATCAGAATAAAACCTTTCTAGACTAATTTTAGCAACTATTTCTGTTCCCTCTAAGTCATTCTAACTTAGATTTTTAGTTCCATTCCTGAAATTTATTCTGCTTCAGTAAACAAGGATAAGTCCCATTTGAAAGAAATTAATGCCACGTCTTTAAGTTCCACAGAGAAACCAAATTATTTCACTTTAGATTTTGTTGCATAACCAGATAATAATCAGTATCTGTACTAGAGGACTAAGACTCCAATATAACCCAGTAGAACACCTTGAGAGGATTTTCTTCAAGAGATTTTTTTTAATGTAGCAGATAAAAAGAAAATTTTTATATTTTTTTCTTTGTATACAGGATGAGTAAGATTAACAATCAACATATAAAACCGTATAAAGCAATATAAACCCAACAGTTTTTATAGGATCATTTGTGGAGGAAAGCAGTTCCTATATTTGAAGTACTTTGAGGTACTAGACCTGTTCTACACTAATTCGGAATAGCAGTTACCAAGAAAGGTTTAGTTTCCTGAAGGTTAGAGATTGAAACAAAGTGGTATTCTAATAATGATAAAAACAGTTAAAGAAATTAATGAGAGGACTCTTGAACTTTTTAATGGTGTTTTTACAGAATTATTTACCTATCAAAACCATAGTGTACCTAAACATAAGCCAGGGAGAAGATCCCACCCTCTTTTCTCACACACAGGGAAAGAGAGGCTGTGTAGCTGAAGAAGGAAGTGCCAGGGAACACATGCCCTCCTAAAAATCCTCCCAGAGCCAGGAATCTGCCCTTGCTCAGCCAGTAAGACAGGCTGACAGTGATTACAAGACATCAGTAAACTCAAGGAGAGCAGCTACAACTCTTTCTGTGTGGCAAATGGAAGCAGAAAGCAGACTGATAAAAATGATACTGTCACTCTGGGACTGCTCTCGGTCAACATAACCAGTCCTTGAAAAATCATGAGTAGCTGGATGGTTGGAGGCTGGAGACACCATCTCTCCATCCCTTCAGCCCTCTTGGACTCCACATGGTCTCCAGGGCATCCTGCAAGTGGGGCTTGCTCACAACCTGGGTCAGACAGGGCTGATGTCCCCATGTTACTCCCAGGCCCTTAAGAGTATCCTGGGGAAGCTGTTTTGTTGGATTTTAGTATAGGAAAGCTGCATGTAAACCAACGTTTTTCCTACCAGTCTCCAACAGTCTGTCTAGCAATAGCTGATTTTTTTGCTTCTCTGACTGAAAAGGCAATAAAAAGGAAATTAATCTCAGCTTGACCTAAAATACATTTTAAAATTTAATTTATTGAGGAAAAAATGTAAACATTCTTTGATTCAACAATAACAAGAAAAAAACCCCTATTTTTCTCCTTGTTTTCTTCTGTTTGGGATTGTCAACCTTTTTCAGGTTAACACCATAAACGATGATATAATTCTGAAACCAAAATCCAGAAGCATATTCACACGCTTACCTCTTTACTAGACCTTCCCAGACTGAACAGACCAAACCTCCCCCAACAAATGCAACCAAAATATATAGTGTTTTTAATTCTACAGACCCATCTCCTGTGTGAACAAACAAGGTTTCTCTCTCATTTTTATTTTCTGGCCAGGAATTACTCCACAAAACAAAAATTAACTCAGTTCCAATACTGATCTCTTTTGATATAATGCTTGAAGCAGCAATGGAGAAAAATCTCCTGAGACAAACTCCAACATTGTACTTAGAGCCAACTATCTGCAGAGAATAAATCACATGTAAAACTGGATTTTATTTTCAGCTTAGAGAATTGCTTAAATTTCATAATCAAACTATTCCATTTGGGTAAAAAAATATCAAACTTGTATCAAAGCCCAGATAACCATATCATTGCTTCTTGCATGTACAGCTCTCAAACATTCATGCAAAAAGGAAACAGCTATAGATAGCAAAATCCAAAGCAATGAGTCAAGAACTCCAAACATTTTTTTCCCTTGATGCTTTTCTTATTCTTATTTTATAACCTCTTATAACCAGTTCTAATAATCCATAAATACATCTAAGAAATTAGTTAGACTAGTAGTTAATAATGACATTTTAAAAAAAATTAGAAGCGTCTTTTTCTTCCTGCCTGTAGGAATACGTCAATTTGGCACAAACAACCCTGTGCTCCATATGTTTGTGCACTAGTTTCAAAAATATTTTCAGTGGTGAGGGTTTCTTAGCATGATGCTAAATGTCCGGTAAAAATTGGCTGTAAGATCCACTGGCTAGACAGCCAGTGGCATAACAGCTAAGGCATTACCCTGGTATTGGTGAGCTCAGCCTCAAACTCAGGCTCTGTACATGTAACCCAGTGACCTGAGCCTCATTCCCTGCTTTCTCCTGAGTTTTGTTCCTTGCAAAGAGCAAAATTTCTTGAATTCAATTAGAATGTGTCAGATTCTTCATAAAAACAAAATGCTATAAAGTCTGGACAAACCATTTCTCTCCAAATAGAAACAACATAGTATATAATTTCCTGGCAATAACTAAACTCCAAGACATTTCTTTCTTAATTAAATTAGGCATTAAATCATTGCAGCAGATTTATTTTCCTGTTTGTGTTTTTTATTAATTAAATCTGTCCCATCTGCCTCTGTTTATCTGTTTCACAATCCTTTCATCTAGCATTGTATGTTTATATTTTAAATGCATATTAGCTTTCATGATGGATTTTGTAAGTGCAGAATGGTAGCTGCAAAGACTATTGTCATAAAAGGATACCCAAATGATACAAAGTAGCAGTGCAGAAAGCACCACAGCACAGAAAAATAAGGGACAAAATCATATAACAAAACAGGTAATCAAAATAAAGCTTAATTAGAGAAGACATTTAAACACAGCAGCATAACACTTGGAAACCTTATTTTCTGCATGAGCAGGGATGTGGGATTAATTTAGATATACTCACATTAATAATTCAGAATATAAACAGATGAGAAGACATTTCAGATCTGTGAGTCTAACAGATAAAGCACACTCCTTTTTACTGAAATAGGCAGTTTTCTCCCCAAATGGAGATTAAATGTTTATGTATCCTGCAGTAGCATGTAAGTTACAAAGACAGCGTGGGTGTGTCTAATATTTACTTACAGACTTGAGCTGACTCATAATCTGATATCAATTTTGCTTTATTTCTATAGTCTGTTCTCTCTTAGTGTGGACAAAAAGCTCTAATAATTTCCTCTTGAAATTGCAAATCGCATCTCTAAATACATGGATCATTATACAGAGTACTTAGGATCAGACTAATTTATCCTACTGAATTTCAGGTGGTATCATTCTCCCCAAATGACTGAAATCAAGTGTTGTTTGCCACAGTTGATGGAGAAAGTCTTGTAATGTGCTTCCAGTATGAAACAATACAAAGTGTAATAACTTTTAATGCTGAGTAGCTGCATAATAAAACTTTTTTGTTCTAATTTATGTCACAAACTGCAACGAATTCTGAACTCATGTAGTTTTAAACTATGTTAGAGATACTGGAGTTCAGCAGAAGTTACCTATTGGAAATCCGTTTCTAGCAAAATTTTTGGCTTTGTCTGGTAAACAATTTTGGTGAAGTTACATAGGCATATGAGACTCATGTTGAGTTTAGATCATTGTCATCTGATCCAACACAACAATAATGAAACAGCCCCCATGATCCCCTATAGAGGATACAAGTGATTTTTGGAGGTATAGTTTCTAGACTGTAGGTTAATAGTTTCTCAACCAGTACTGATGGACAGAAGGTATACAAAACCCTGCATCTTTTCTCTTTTTATAGAAATCAGTGAAAATAATTTTTCATTCAGTTTAGTTTGGAGGAGACTAAGACATTTCAAGGTTTTTTTGCTTGTTTTTAAGATCCTTGAAAGAAAATTTTTTATCTTTCAGCTGAAATATAGAAGCCCCCTTAAAAAACAAATGAACCCAAATGTCTCAACAAAATAACTGAAAAGCAGAAGCTTTAATGGAAAACTCTCATGCAGCACTGCTCATAATTTCATTGAGCAGCTCCAAAACATCATGAAATATTAATGAATATATGTTTGGAGGTGATAAAAACTGTAAGCATATATAACAGTAAAATTACCTATGAGTAACATTAACTTACCAGTCCTGTCTGACCCTTTCTCTAACAGTCCTCTCCAGGCCATTTACAACTACAAACCCAAGTTTCTTAATAATTAATGTTATTAATAATAGACAGAGACACAGCAAATGAACTTCTAGAGAGGTATTATCTATTTTTCTGTAACACCATTTTGGAGGAAAATTCCACTGAGCAAAGGCCATCCAGTGGGCAATGATCAGTCTGAGCAGTTCTCACATCATTGCTTATTACTGGTAGAAAAATGACTTTGGTATGTAACAAATCCAAGTCTCCACACTGATCTGGAGAAAGAGGAAAGTTTAAGGATTGTGCTCTGGCTCCTTATCAAGTTTAAATCTTTACCAGACAAGATTCCAGTGGAAATCCAAATCTGAAGGTTGTGAAGGATCAGCATTTCTTCTAAATTACCCTCAGACAGCTTGAGACAGGTCTAATTTCACTAAATAAGTGCAAGCCATCCTTTCAGTGTGCTCTTTCCATGTGTCCTGAGCTGTGATGTACATACCACAGCCATTCTCACACCCCCAGTTAAAACGTCCCACAGGTGCAGCTAAGGCCCGTTGTTCAGCAAGTTGGCCAAACAAACTCCTTCCTCCCCCAGCGCAGGGACCTTGTGCTCCTCTTGGCACACAGGCGGTTTGAACGCATACTTTTCATTACTTTGATCTGGCAGTCCATTCTGAACTGTCTTACTCTGAGCGTAAAGAAAAGCCAAACCTTCACACATCCAAGCTCTCCACTTCATCACTGGCCTAACAATGTCCTAAGCTCAGTTCATGTCCTCCAGGGTAAATATACATGCAGGTTTTGCTTCTGTCTACCAGACGTATTCTTTCTTAGATGTGGAATCATTCCAGTTTAGGACCTAATCCCGTAAAAACTTGCCACCCTGCCTTCTAGGCCTTGCAAGACCTTTTTATTTTCATCATAAGTACCATAAGCCTGTCAGCAGCTTTGTGAAAAATTCAGCTTATTGAGTAACCAGAGATTATACACCAAATCATAAAAGGACAGTCCTGAAATTGTTGTTTGGGTTTTTTTATCTACTTGCAAAATATGACATTATATTAAGATCCCTGATTTTGTAACTTAAGTATCAGTTCTTTCTCCTTCAGTTGTACTTAAGAAGTCCCACTGATTTAATTAAAGATCTGTGGAAGAATATGGGGCAGTAATTTTAGCTTGCACAATACACTATTCTTCTGCTAAAAATCTTGACGATTCATTGACATTGGATGCCTACCATAATCTGCATTTTCCTCATAGGCAAGAATAAACTGATACAAAACCTATGCCTCAAAAACTCTCCAGATTTAAGGTCAGCAAACCTGAATCTAGCTCTAGATCAGATACTATGTGACTTGAGCAGGGAGGGATTAATTATAAAAAGAAAACAGATGTAAGAAGTAATTGGTTCTGAGCTATGCATGGGATGAATATCATTATTTACCATTTTAATTTCAGCTTAAATGTATAAACCAGAAAAACAAATATGAAAATACTAATGATCAGAGAATTTCAGTTTACAGGCCTCCACGTCCAGTTGATGACAGAGGAACTTGGGAGCACTTAAACAGGATGTGGTTCTACTTTCCCTCCTAGAAATGACATCTCCCAACATGGTTTTGAGCTAAGCTAAAGTGTTTTTTTCAGCACGACAAATGGCAGAATCAGACTCATTGACTTCAGTGAGAGATTCGAAAACCAAAAAAAAAAATCTTACTAACCCCAATAAGCAAGCAAAAATTAGACCTACTGCATATACATGGCCAAATTAACATATGAACACGTGGGCACGCAAATCATTGAACACAGTAGGTGGAGACTGGTTTCACTGCAAATCAGCTTTCTGCCCAGCACCTCCAGGAGCCTGGAGACAACCCTGCCTGGAAGCCTGCAGGTTTAAGATCTGGAATTCAGAGCTCCCACACAAGTGCACAGGGGATGCACAGTAGCTGCAACATGTCCATGCCACATAGCACTTGTGCACTGAAAATCGATCAGGGAGGACTGCAGAGCCTCAATTGCAGGGCACTATGCCCCCCTGTCTCAAAGGAGAACTGTTTTCCAAGACAAGTAGGTATTTCTAAATTATTTCTAGGATTATTAAAGCATGCTGTCCATACCAGATGTGAGCTCTGCAGTGGCAGCTGAACTCTGCAAGTCTACTGGAGTGCATTAGAAGAGTTGGAAGCTCTATGACCACAGGAGGAATGTGGGGCTTGCCCATTTCTGCTCAATTTCAAACAGCACTTCTGTGAGTGTTTAGGAGACAGACACATTTAGTTGTACATTTTTCTCTCTCCTCCCTTCGCCCTCCCCCTCATCTTTATTATAGTAAAGGGTTTCATGCATTCGCCACAGTATTTCCTTTAACAAAATTCTTCCTTCTGCCTCAGAACCACTCACAACCTGGCACTTAGGAAAAACTTTAGGCCATTTTACCATGTGCCTTATGTCTAAAAATAATTCTATGAGCATTTTGACTACAAAGATAAAAAGGCCATCCTTTCTCTGCGTAGCTTTTTGTTCATATTTGAAAAAGATCTGCTGTGAAACACTGCTGATTTAAGTCTGTGGTGAAATGTCTAAAAAAGTAAATGACCAACTGATTCATACCTGCCAATGAATTTCACCTTACTACATTTTTACTCAGCCTTCTGGCAACAGAATTTCTTATAACGCAATCAAAATCCAAGCTAATTAATCTATATTACTTTTAATTAGGTGATGCACAATCTCTCTCTCTCGCATTCCTAATTGTTAAGCTGTTTTCCACAATGAATTTCTTGAGCTGAATGAATTTATTTCTGGGCATAGGTTTTTTTACTTCACATATTTACATATGTATTAAAATACCGTGTATTATGTAGACTTTTCATTTTTGCTAATTTAACTCTGAGAGTCTGTCTAGCTTCACAAAGTATCCAGACAAGGAAAACTGCTTGTCTTATGAACTGAGTCTCTCACAGAAACAAGTTTTGCCATGGATTCTTATGTATTTATGCCAGTAAACTGTACAATACTATGAATTTATTATTTAAATTTGAATACACTCTTAAAAAAATTCCAGTCAATAAAGGATAGAATCAAATTATCAAGTTTCAGATTGGCCTGAAAAATATGACTTAATTCTTATTTGTGCTAGAGGTAGCTGATATATCAAATTTATAGAAACAGCCTTTTTTTCTGGACAAATTGATCAAGTAAGCATGTAAACAAAAATCAAGATTTTTCTGGATGTTAAAAAAGCAATGCATCATGGGGTACTTTAGAAATGATTTAGGGAAGCTGCTCCTTTTAATTCCTTTCTAAACAAAGCATTTCTAAATAAAAGCCTCATGGGCTTTTGAATGAATTATGGCCTTTGTCAAACATTGCACTGCCAGGTCACAGCCCCCCATGAATCAAACAGGTTTGGTGAAATCTGTAAACTAGTATTTCACTCTCATCAGAAAAAGAGACTGGTATGGGATGGAGGTTTATAATTACGACATAACTTTCTGGCGACAAGACACAACCAGTCTAAATGACCTGTGCTTTGAAGGTGGAAACTGTGAATGACAACAGTAATGACAAGGAGTACTATAAAAGGACTAACAACTAGTTGAATGAAATCCTACCAGGAGTCTGGTTCCCCACAGCTTTGAACCGTTTCCTAGTCATAGACTGCCCTACAAAGCAGTATGAAATGCTATCAATTCAGACAGGTTTTTACACTGATTTTGCACTGATTTCATACTAAAAGATGGACTAGAAGTTCAGATTTAGATTTAAATTAATTTAAAATTTATTTTAATTTAATTTAAAATTAATTTAAAAAATTTAGATTAAATTTTGTCTTTTCTCATAGTTGGGTGATATCTATATTGTTACATAGATACACTGTTTATATATATATATGTATAAGAATGCTATGTATAGATAAACAGGATTTAAACATATCCATGTTTTAAATAGGTATGTATCTACACACACATATATTCCCCTTCTTTACTGCTGAAAATGGAAGCTTTAAAAATTCTTTTTTATACAAACAAATGAAGAGCAACTCGAGTAACTGGCTTTAGTCTGTATCTACTGGATAATTTCCGTATATTTGCTTCCAGTTTTAAGCCATGCTTGCATATTATTACCAGTGACAGTAAAGCACACATTTGTAGGTAATGCTCTAATCTCACAGTCAACTCCAATAATCTTGTACTATGACAGGCTTCTGAATGAAATTGTTTTACAGTCAATATGTGTGTGAAATATAATAGTTGTGTATGTATGACAAAAATTATAGCAGCATAATGTAAGTCGAGTAAAAGGAAAAGGGTAATTAGACAATGGTATGCAAAACTTTGCTGGATGTTCTCACTATTTCACAGGCAAAAATAGTTTTTTGCTGCAAAGAGCCTATTCTCTAAGTCTTTGTCTCCATGGGGAACTCATTCTACAGGAATTCAGCGCAACTTTCCCATGTTGTCAAAAATACACATTTCCTGTGTGAGCAGCTCTCTGCAGCACTTTTTACTCTGTTTTGAAATGGGGATAAACCCTCCTACCTGGAACTAATCTTATTGTTATGTGTGCATGTGGGGAGGCTAACATACCATAACTGATACTCCATACCTTCCCAGTTTAACTAACTATATAGTAACTTCACTGTGTAGGGACACTTTAAAACCATGAAAGAAGACATAGGAAAGATAGAGGCTGAAGATTTTCTACTTCAGTTCAATTCCTATATTTCTGTACGAACCTATAGGCTTCAACTCCTTTAAGTTTTACATGTTACACAATCTTCATGCTTTTTTGTTAGCAAGAAATGCATCTTTTTATTAACTGAATAAATTACAAGACTCCACTCCAGGAGAGTATTTGTCGTCATTGCTGCATTCTGCAAAGGCTTTTGCAAGTAACGAAGTCCACATTAATAGACCTATGGTCTTGCATAAATACATCCAGATGCATAATGTATTCTCATGATCTAGTCCTTTATATTATAATCCAATTTATGATCTAGTCTGTTACATTTTAAAAACCACACTGAAGTTGGTTAAATAATGAACAGAAAATACCTGTGAATAATGGGGCAGGTTCATTCTGTCCTTTATTCAAGGACCATGTTACCTATTTGTAAGCAGAGGACTGGTGAATATTTACAGTATCCAGAAAGCTCTCTAATCATTAATCTTAAGCAACATGCATAATCAGAAAGTGCTAGGGCATAATGCAGTACTGTTAACTAATGCACAGCAGGAACACTACACAGACCTCTAGGAATCATTTGTATACCTTCATCCAAGCTGTTTGACTGATACTGTTGAGAGCATTAAGGCTAGTTTGTGACTGATTCACAGATGGAAGAGAAAAGTACAACAGAAACACTTATCAGTTTTTGATACTGTCTTTTCACATTGCATAGAAGTGGACACCAGATCACAGAATGGCTGAAGCTGGAAGGCACTTGTGTAGGTCTGTAGTCTGATCGCACAGCACAAAGCAGGCTCAGCCAGAGCAGATGGCTCAGGGCCTACCTCCTGCAAAACAAGTGTTGCTCTTTCTTTTCTTTTTTCTTCTCTTCTTTTTCCTCCTCTCAGCATTTTAAGTTCTTTTGATTTCCCTTCTCTTGTTATGAAATTTTAAACTGTGTTCTGGTAGAGAACTGAAATCACATTTGGAGCACAGAACTCCCTAAAAAAGCCCTGGAAATGAAGGTTCTAACCTTTTCACATTTAGAATGTCAAACATTACGTAAATAAAAAGATATTATGAGACTTGCAATGTAACCATGACAAATGGCCTTACAGTATGGTTCAATTATAGGGAAATTTGCATATATTCAGTGGTCTAAATTATGTGACTAAAGCCAGTCTTTCAAGTCCTGTGTTTATGTTACATCTCATTGGACTCAAGAGACTGAGAAAAAACATTACCTTTCACCATGTAATTTCACACTGAATTTCAGAGGAAAAGCTGCAGTTACAAACTGGGTGGCATGCGTTCAAGAAATAGATACAGTGGACACTGCGAAGATTTGGGTATAACTTTTCTTGTACTGCAAAGCTCTACCAACATCTCCCTTTTATAATACATTTAATTTCCTTATGTTTTACAACTGGATAATCTCTGTTGGACCAGCACGTTTTGTTTGAACAAATGAGAACTTGCTCAGAAAGAATCCTCAGGCAGATGCTTGCTCAGAGCACTTAAAGGAAAAAAACAAAACAAAACAAAACAAAAAACCCAAACCCCAAACAAACAAAAAAACAAAACAAAAAAGACAAAATGAGATTAAAGATTCAGCTGGATTTGGAAGAGGGCATTTGTCCCCAGCCCAACGTAACAGCCTTCATCCAAATTAGAATAATAATTGAAATGACACCATGAATACCATATCATTGCTCTAGCATATAAAATTCTGGTCGTAAACCAATGTAATTCAAAATGGGGACAGTACCGTTAAGCACTTGGCCAGTGGTGAAAAGATCCAGCATCATTTAACTAAAGGGATTTAGTTTGTTTTATATAAAAATAATCCTTCTGAGATCTTTAAGATGCCAAAGCACATTATTTAATCTGTACAAGAATATTTCCTTCAGCCCTAAAGTGATTTCCTACCCCACAATATGGCAAGGCTTTGCACAAGCACAGACAGCTAGGAGACAAGCAAGGCCCAGTCCACAAAATGGCGTTATGAGAAGAGCCCTGTTGAGGCTCGAGTAGCAGCTTGCATAGCACAGCTAAGTGCCTGCAAGCACATGTGCAGTTACCAGATGTGAGGATGCCACCCCAGAGTCACCGCCATGGCTGGGCTAAGAGGAGCTCATTTAAGCACAGCTCATTGTCCACTACTGTTTGTCGTGAACTGGAGCTGCATTCATATGTGCTATCGAGCATATGGCCACAATGAAGGACCCAGGGCACGTTTGCAGATGCAAAGTTGTTTGCAAGAAGAGCTTTCTAAGATGTGGCTGGGAGCGGGAAGAATGGTCTATTTCTCCCCTCTCCACAGCTCTGCAGGGCTCTAATAACTGCTTTAACTTGTGCAAAGAGTCAGATGGACACAGGGTAACCTCATGAACTGGAAAATACAAGCTACCATAAGTGAGTCCTCACATCTGTGTGGAATGAATTCATACGAAGGTATGTGGGGGCAGAAAGGCAAAAAAGAGCTTGCCAATGAGAATAAACACTACAAAAACTCAGTCACTTCCTTTGTTTTTCTTCCTTACCTAACTGATATAATTAGATAATTATATTAATACATATAGTTCAAAATAAAATAATAAAAAAGTACAACATTTTTCAGGAAAGCTAAATGAAACTATTTGGCATTTCTTCTTTATTGATAATGAATAAGCTTGATAGTTGCTGATATAAAGCAGCAGTCCAGGACTGACATTAACCAGCACAGTCTGTGATGTCAATGTTATAAATCATACATGGGAGTCTCTTGTTATGCAACATCCCACAAACTGAAGCACTAGCCAGTTTTTTAAGTAATAAAGTTAAAGGGTAAGTAGGTTACTTATCGCGTTACAGCACTCAAACTTCAGCTAGTACAACACTTAAAAATGTACAGATGGACATTGGAGTTTCTAAATCAATTTGTAATTTCTGAACTGGAACTATAGACCAAAGCTTAAAAAGTCATGTAGTCCTGAAGGAGACTTTGAAAAGTAAAACAGAAGAGGTGTCATTACATAATTATATTTGGGAGGAAGAAATGTCGTAAAATGTCATAATAGGATTCCAAAGCTAAAACTGTAGCATGAACATTACCTATTTTAGAGCTAGAAAGGTTTATCATATTTTTACAAGAACTATAGGAAACTGACACCTAAATGGCTATAGCATACTTTAAAAGTATGTTCCTCTTCACCAGATTCAAAGTTGTTTTAGTTTACTGCTTTTACTGAAAGGAAAAATACAGAGTTGAATTGAACATACTGAAAAACCTAAAAAAATACCCTCCCCCCCAAAAAAAAAACAACCCCATGTTTTCCTTTCATGCAGGTTTTCATATGTTCAGCAATTACCTCCATTTAAAGAGGTTACTTTGAGTTCTCAGGCTGCTCAGGGGCAGGGACAAGTAAAAAGTAACTACCTTCGTTTTCCTGTACAGGAAGGAGGAGTAAAAGAGGAAGGTGAGCTAGAAAGTTCCCTTTCAACTGAGGGAAGACACAAACCAAAGTAAATCAGCTTTGATCCCTTTCCTCCTCAGTATCTTTACTGAGAGAAGATGAGAAGGAGGAAGAATGTGGTTATTGGGGGATTTGGCAAAAGATTCTCCAACCTGATGATGTGAGCAAGAGTTAAAAGGAACTACAACTTCATATCAGTCATTCCTTACTTCAATTTCATATAAAAAATAATGTTGGTAATAAATCTAAAATTGGCACACAGCAGATGCTGAGTCTCTCCCCAGACTGATTTTACTATATGCATGGAAGCCAGGATTCCTATGCCTTTACCATGTAGCACACTTGCATTTGCAGAAAGTGTATGTGTAATACTAGCAAATTGAAATGATGCATCTGTGTCATGTCAGGGCCTGTCCTTGGGAACAGGTCAACTGGAGATCTGGGAGAAGGGGGAGGCTGCATGCAGAGGAGCTACAGGCTACCAGGATGTCATCTGAGGTTGTCTTTTATAGGCCAACAAAGCATCCTTCCTGTAGACAACCCTTGCAGCAGAGGCTCATAGTAATTGCTAAATTTGTATTATTGCATTAATGATGCACTATAACAATGAAATAAAAAGATCTCCCCTGGAAAGCAGAAATCTGACCAAGTGCCCCAGAAGTTTCCTGCATGGCTTTTCTTGCTTAGGCTGTTGGGTTTTTTCCTGACTGAAGTTCTTGTGTGACCTCGTGAAATCCTACCCCTTAACATGCTGACAGAATGATGATTATAGAGCTATTCTTAGCATTGTGACATATCTAATGACTGGTTTAGCTAATATTGCTTTTCAAATTGTACAGATCCATTCATCTAGGGCTATTGTGTTGTAGACCTGTTGCTACAAGTTTCAAAACGCCTTGCAAATTTTTGCTTTCCTTTTTTGTTCCACAGTCTAATAAGCTGTTAATAATTTATAACTAAGGAGTATCTTTTAAAAAAGCATCTACTGATATCTTAAATGATGAAGGGGTGATGCTGAGGTTTTCATTTAGGGACCTACCAAATGCAATAATAATTTTTGTGTCAGGGAAACAAGTATGACCACTCTCTTGGGAAATGTTTGCAGGACCAGGTCCTTATTTGACCAGGCTGTGTTCCTTAAGAATACACTGAGCTGTCTGGAAGAGAGTTTGCAGATCTATTCTACCAATTAAGAACAATCCTACAAATGTGGCTGCATATCCTGCAATGCTCATGTTCTTCTTGGAGCTTCAGTGGAATTATAGTGAAGCTCATTACTTCCATTCTCAGAATCCCATGTTGCTGTTATTTCATTAACTTAAACAAGCTGTCATTTCAAGGTATAACTAGGAATTTCCAGCATACCCCTTCTTTAAATAAGCCTTTTAAAGCCAAAGGCTTTTCTTTAGCAAGTCCTTATTATAGATAGTGCCTTTGATACCTGTTATTTTGTGAAATTCAGTAGTATGGGCCCTACTGTAAGTCCTCCGCACTACATCCAAATATAAAAACTCTTGGGATTTTTCAGTGACTCCAATTGATAAAGACAAGATTTATTTCAGCAATTGCTTGTTCTCTTCAGACAGTTTTTACTTTTATCCTTTTTTGCTTTGCTAACACCTCTGTACTGGGTTTTCTCAAAACAAGACTTCTTCCTACCTGCTCTGGAAGTTCCAGCCAAGGACTGTAAGCAGGAAACTGGTGTTCAGTTCTCTTTCCAGTCCTCTGTGATCCACGCACACACACACTTTTATCCTTTCCTTATCTCTCTTTCAGCTTTGGCTCATAATCCCCACTTCAGGCCACTTCCCCAAGTCTCTCAGGAAAACATGCTATTCCAAGTCTGACTTCATTCCTGCCTTCTTCCTCTGTAGCAAAAGGCTTCTTTCTCCTTGACAATCCTTTCTATCATGCCAGTGCAGAGCCAAATATTCCAGGTTTCCACTTGGTTTTCTAATGAAAACCTGTGTTTTGTATTTGATGTAGTAACAGTAATTTTTGCTGTAAGACACTTAAGCTTTATTATTTACTTAACTAGTAATGTCACCTTTCTTTAAGTACTTAAGGTAATTTCTCATGAGTTCTCCAGATGTTCTCCTCCCTCCATGGAAGTTTTCTACATCTATCACAGTTTAAACTCTGACATATAAAACTGGAGAGCACATAGTAAGTTCTTGCAGCAACAACAAAACCCCACAAACCCCAATGACATTAACAGAGCAACTTGGGTGCGGGGGGGAGGAAAGGGATTTAGGTTTAGGTATTTGTTTTAGTTCCATTTTACTCCAAAATTATTTTGGAGTATGTCCATAGTGCTAGATGATGGAGACAGTACACACCTATAATTTAACAGATTCACAAAAAAACAACTAGTCTGTAGATGCTTGTTATGCTACAGGAAAGTGGAAATAATGTTACAACCTTTTCTGAGGTAACTGCAACCATCTACAACTGTCACTGTCATCATATAAGCCATTAAGATTATGTACAGATCATTAATTTGTGAAGCTGAGATCCCTGCACCACAGGTATCATTCATGCAGCTATCTCCTTTGGTTGTGGTTCCGACAACTAACAAAATCCAAATACTTGTTTTACATGGCATGGTAGCCTTAGACACTCAAGTCCTATAAATTCAAACCTGTAAACCAGATCAATATCTCAGCTGACAATCTTACAGAGCCCACAGAAAGCCTTGTGAAAGCACATTACGATATAAGTGAGGAGCAAAAAAATGTTTGAAGGATATGATTAAACACATGCATTAAGACACACATGTAGGCATGCTTAAAAAGTTAAGGTATTTATCAATCTCCCTATGTACCTCCTAGATGGTTAACTCTCAGATCTGAAAAGCAATAATACTCCTTACAAAATTCAGGATGTATTTCAGTGGGAAAACCTCATTCTTCACACAAAACATTTTTAGCCCAGTACGTATATGAGGCAATATAACCATATTCTCTAGCCATCAGATGAAGTGAAGCAAGGCTGTGCAATTGGCTATGATCCATGTTTCCCATAAGATAAACAGCACTTCGATATGTATAAAACCAGGCTGCTTAAGACTTTAGGTTAAGGCTTTTCTACATCTATTTGGGTGTAAAGTTATAACCGACTTTTCACAGAATTTATACTATATAAGCTGAAAATGCAAAGGAATACTTTTCACTGATAAGCAATTCAATTTTACACACCTTTTTGTGTTATTTGGTTTAATTGTAAACTTTATAAAAATATAGTACAGACGCTGCACAGAATCAATTGCTCTGAAAAGCTTCTATGAGATAACGCGCTAAATTGTTTTTGTGGTGCAGTAGCATAGCAATAAAATTGCAAACAAGAATACAGACAGATTCACTAAAATAGATGAGAAATTCAATTATTCACAAGAGAAGAAACATCGGGTAAGTAAAACTGGGTTTGTCTTTACCAACCAGCCAGCGTGTATCATATGACGTTATGCTTATTGGCAATATTCCCAATAGGTAGGCCAGTACAGAGGACAAATTTGGTAACATAGAAAAATTCTCAGTTGCTATTGAGGGTTTCAACTTTTATTAAGAAGTACTTCCAGATATTATGTCTATGGAGAAAAACTGCTTACTCAGAGCCTCATAAAACAACACCATGTACGTCAATGAGTCCTAATCTAGAGTGAAACCATAATGCTATGATTTAAAAAATTGTGTTCCTAACCATTTACTTGTAACAAAAGCTTGTAACAAAAGAACACCACATTATGCAAATTGACACTGAGTGGAGCAGCGACATAACAATGCTAGTTAGGAATGTGTGTTTTAAGACTCCTGGCCTTTACAAACATGGGAGAGGTGCAGGTATACATGTCATGTTTTTCTGAATCAGTATTTAATTTCCTAAGCTGTGGGAGACATCAAGCTAAAGCATTTGACAAAGGAAAATGCAGCATCAGTACTATTCCTTTCAGTTAAAATCTTTTGTTATTGTTAAATCTTACATCTGTGCAGACTTAAGCACCTGAATGAAATCTGAAGGCAGTATCCCATCCTACTGATGTGGTATAAGAACAACAGTGATGGTTCAAGATTTCCTGGTATTCATTTCTATTCTCCTGCTGTTTATTCATAGCGTGTGTGTAGAACACAGTCCCAATTGTGTTGCGGTCTGTACAAATGAAAGAGCAACAGTGGGCCCTACTCTGAAGTCTGGTAGACCAGATATAGAAGAAAGGAAAAAAAGCAGGAGAGTAAACAGAAGCAGAGGCGGCTGCTGACCTCTTCCAGGTTAACCATTTAGGTGTGTGATAGAGAAAGAGACATAACTGCCACCAAGCCTTCAAAGGAGCAGTTGTACGGCCACATTGCTATTCTGAAGTGATCATCTGTGTCATATCCCCCACACCGGGCAGCACTGGTTTTGCCTGCAACCTATTCAGCACATTGGCAGCAAAACAGCTAACAGATCTTCCCAAAATAAACACAGCTCTGTCAGAAGCTTTCTTTTGGAAGCCATTCACATGGGACATTAGGATGAGCTTCCTTACAGTGTCTTTTTCAGGCAGGTTCTCAAAATGTAGCTCAGGCCCTTCACATCCCAAGGGATTCAACAAATTGCAGTTTTCTTCTCTATAGGCGGCACAGGAATTTATAAACTCATTCCCTTCACTTGTCACAGCCAGGCACAAAGAACATGAGCCTGCTTTCTGGTCTGCCTTGGTTAATGGATGTATCTGCTATTTTATTCACCTGTATTTTGTATGTAACCCTTACAACAAACACCTCATGGGAATTGAAACAGACTTGTTCAACCACACTTTGTAGAAAAGTCCTATGACTTCTACTACTATGAAATGAGTCCTATGACTTATTACTACTATGAAAGTAGCAATGAGTCATGAAGTAATGAGTCATGACATTTGGGAAAGGAAGAATAACCACTCAACAACAAGAGGTAAACTTAGATGGGCTAGTCCTATGATATGAACATACAGCTTTTTAGGATTGCTTTGAGGAATTGTCCAGGTACAAGTGACAGTAACAAGAGGGTGTAAGGGAAAATCAATTTAAATTGTCAAGGATGAAAAAAAGTCTACGAGTAGAACAAAGACTCCTATATGAAAAAAGGTTAAATACAGATCATCGTTTTGTCAGTGATTATTATTAGCATAGTGCTTCCTGTAAGAAAGTATACCTAGCTGGAGTTGTAAAAGCAGCAGTAGATAAAGCAGAGTGCTCACAACTTAGCAACAGCTTTGAAAGTATTGTCAATAAAGCTACAGTTTGAAATAGGGCCAAGTGATAGTACGTGATAATACTGCACAATTGAAGCAGCACTTCAGTATCTAATCTTGGGATTAGAGCAGATCTGGAGGTTCACACTATTGAAACCATGTCAAGGTTGAATTTATAGCTCTCCTTGGCAGATATAAATAACAGCTACAGATTATTGGAGGCAAACTTTGATATACTTCACTGAAAAAAATGCCTATCTTAACACCATGGAAACTTTCTTTTTCATCCAAAAAAAGAAAAAGAAAATCCTCGGCTGCAGTAGATGCTGAAGCATCTGTTTTCCACTATCACTGTGTCTATATGAAAGTTTCTAAGGATCCAGCTTCTTGATATTATGGTCTTTGATAAATTCAGTTGAGCAAAAGACCTGGCCACAAACTAGATTTTTACCACACACAAGAACTTCATATGCATGAGACAATCACCACATTCTCCCCTGTGGACATACAGATATTGTAACTGTTGAAGTGAAATACTTAGCATAAACAAATAAATTCTGAAGTCACACAATTCCTTAGAGGTATAAGTATTTGATTTTTTTTTTCTTTAGTTTGTTTTAAAACATTTTTGTTGTGCATTCACACACACATATATATATGAAAACATAAAAAAAAGGAAGGACCTGAAGAGAGGATAGGTTTGGAAGCCAGGAAAATGAAATACAAAAAGTAAAGGGGGAAAAAAAATCTTGGAAAAAATGGGGAGATGCCATGTTGAAAAGTAATCTTTAAAATAATGTTCTTCAAGCTGCGCAGGATACAACTAAGTAAGATTGTATCTGTTGTACCAGCCTTTCCCTGTCATACTTGGTTAATATCATGTGTGTGATACTCCAAGTGTAGTTGTTTGTTTTTCAACAGCTACATGAACCATACATATGGCAGAAATTGCTTATAGATTTTAATTTCTTCTATTTCCACTTTTGCATAGAAATTTCAAAGTGAAAATTATTGCCATAAAACACGGTTACTTTTTTAGCCTGACTGACAGATGCATCTGCTTGAGCAAGAACAAAACTCAACTCTATTAAACCAGTAATCCTTCCATATGACATTGTCACACAGCACAGATGTCCTTTCATAGGATTTCTGTCAAGGGGATGGCTTGCCATTCCACACTGACAGGTAGGGCTGGGGATGATCAGCAAAGAGATCAGAGATTACTTAAAATGCCTTTCATCAAATTTAAACCAACCTTTATGCAATTCACTGTGGAGCAAAATTAATTATTGCCCTCCAGTAATTGCTTCCATTTATACACACCTAAATGCTACCGAACTTCGGGAACGTAAGAGCTTCCTAACTGAGCACACAGCACCTGCCATTAACTCTTGAATGTCTCAAGACTGGGGACTTCAAAGCAGTGATTTAAACTTCTTGAAAATTTTTCCACACCTTCCACAATTCCTGTCTTTTTGGAGCAGAGTAGCTACAATGCTTTACTTAAGATGGAAAGATATGCAAAATAGTTACAAAACATTTTAGTACTTCCAAATCATTCCTAATATAGTTTTCCTATGCTGAATATACAAAATACAGTATGCTATGATCTAAGCCAAAGGTTTTACTGCCTTGCATAAACCTTATATAATTCACCTGCAGCTTCACCACCCACAAGCATTATGCTGTCACTGAAAATCCATACTGAATAGAGAATGCATTGCTGCTTCTCTACGGACAATACAACACTGACATTGTAGTCTAGAAGCCATAATAATGCATGCAGCAGATATGCAGGCAAATAACACTGCAGGACAAGGAAGTGCCTCATTTGGGTATGGTTCCCTGGTTTCCTGAGCCAAAGCTGACTGTAGCAAAACAGAAGTACTTTTTTTCTACCAGTCCAATACGTGCTTTCTCAAAGCATGAGCTCCCTTGCACAATTTTTCTCTTAAGAACCTCCTTAAATAAAGAACAGCACGTTACCTTATTCTACACAAAAAAGTTGCCAGGGCTAATTGAGAAACAATCAGACTTTTACTTCTTTGTCCTTTGGTATAAAAGAAGAAAGCTTTCAAGAAGACACATTTTTTTCATTTGCAAGAAATTAAATCCAGGTTTAAAGCTTTTCTCCAGCCCACTACTGTTTGCTTTCTTTGGAGGAAAGTTACAGCAGTGCCAGGTCCTAGGAAGAACTTCAACATGTGTTGGTAACCTTGCAAACTGAATTTAGAGACCCTCAGATTCAACATTGGGATATGTATTAAAAGCGAGTCTTGCCTTTATGGGAGTCTATGTTAAGCCACTGGCACTCTCTTCTAGGGTGAGTTTCCTGTTTATGGTTTAATGTTTAGATGTTTAGAGCAATGCTAATCCACCTCCTGGGGCATCCCACTGAGATACAAGTCACATTATTAACAGCTAGACGGTTTGATCATTATTTCCAACCAGGCTATGCAATTTAGTTCCTGGAATCTCCTGCATAGCTTTTCGTTTAGACAAATTGCTGCTGGTGGGAGAGAAAAAGTAGAGCCAAAAAGGGAGAAACCCAACATTTTCTATAGATAGCTTTTTTTTACATGACCTGTATTTCCATAACTCTCAGCAGGACTGTGTAAAATGTAAGCTAGAATAGATTCCCTCCCCCCATGCCTCCACCTTCTATAATTTTTTAAACAAGGTATATTTTACAGGTAGTCTGTTATACACCTTAAAATATGGAAGTGACCTTATCAGGGCTTTCATAACAGTGCTTTGTGATCAAATTCCCAGCTAGTATGAAACTGTCTATTGAAATTGATATTGGAATATAAAAATCAATGGAGTTACACCAATTTCTACAACCTAGGTATTAACCCTATGGGCCTCACTACTAGTTCTTCAGTCTTTATGGACATTCAGGCCCTGTATGTGCATGATTATTCATTCCGGCTTTCATTTTTAATCATCACCTCTTACTATACTGCAGGATCATGAAACTTCCTGGGCATACCAGGAAGCTGGGCACAAGATGCTATTTCTGCCTCTGCAGCTGACTGCATGTTTTTCAGCTTTTGAGACCTCCCCTTTACTTACTGAACAAGACTCAGAAGATATTTGACTGACTCAGGTATTTGAGACTGCACAGACCATACTGGCTCTCCCAGTTCAGGGAACACATAAGCAGCAAAAGTATCAGTCAAGTTCACAGCCTTTCTTCCTCTGCTGTCTTTGCTTTGGAAGGAAATAACTTTGTTATGAACCTTATTTTCTCACACTTTTGCCACACTAGTCAGCTAGGGATGAAGTACAAACTTCTATGGTGCCGTTCCCCCACTGCAGAATAACCAATTAGAATGAGGGGGGGAAAAAAAAAAAAAAAAGAAAAGAAAAGAAAAGAAAAAGAAGAGTTTGCAGATAATACTGTTCAAAAAAGGACCTGAAACCTCCTCTGTGTAGCTCAATGTCTCAATGACTCTAAGTCTCTTCACTTATATACTCTGATCACCCCCTTCAGTGATCACTGAAGTTGATTGGTGAAGCCCGCCGCTGTATTAGATACAAAATCAGAACGGAAAGGTGCAACTCACAGTTGCATTGGGTGCAACTTGTGCATAGTTAATGACATCAGACTCTGTAAACTCAGGTATACACAGGTATGGCTCATTTCATATGCTGAAGTTCACGCACACACAGTCAAAGCCCCAAACTCTCAAGTGCTTACATGAGGTCTTGCTACCACCAGAGGTTCTCTCTCTGCATGACATCAGGCTCCAGCTGGGCAAGCCATGGAACACTACTCAACAGAGCTACACAAGCTCACAGTGGCAAGATTCTGTTTCTGCAGACAAGAAGAAAATACACCAAATCTTGTGTCCTTACATCAGTCATCCTCAGCTCTAAACCATGGGGTCCCAACATCCTTGTTGCCTTTGCTCAAGAAGGTTTTGTGCTCCTTTCCCCTTTCAAAAGCATTTCTTTATGTGCTTTCAGATTAAAGAGTGCACTTACAAAAATGGAAGTACCATTATTTGAAATCAAGAGGGTAAGGCTGCAAGCAGGGTAAGTCAGTGCCCTAGAGTTTCATTATACAGCTATGACTGTTTAAAAGAGTTACTTCGCCATAGCCATCACAGCAAAAGGGATTGAATTCTCCTTTAAAATGCATTGGCTCTGCCACAGTTACTACAGCAAAACAAATTAATTTAAGCTTCCCTTAGAAGCCCACATGCAGAAGTACATACAACTCTTCTATCAAGAGTAAGGCAGAAATAAGGGCTGAAGAAAGGAATTTCAGATCCATGCTGATTTTTTTTCTTGTTTTCTTTTTTTTTTTTTCTTTTTCCCAGTAAACAATTTGTGATTGCAATTGGGACAAGCTTTCTATTGGCCTTGGAGATTATTTCAGTTTGTGACTCAAGTGTAGTAGCTTCAAGTTTGTCTAGTACGAAGGTTCATAAACATTTTAGTACTAAAGGTCACAAACATTCTTAAGCTTTCTGCAACACCTTAATTTTTCACAGGTTTTGAGGAGTTTGGTGAAAGGGAATTTTAAAAAACAAAGCCAAAAACCAATAAAAAAACCCCTAACACATTCCTGCCAGCCTGAAACAGTGGGTGCACTCTCAGATGACCCCTTGACATTTTCCAGTCATTGCAGAAAGGGCCATCCCCTCTCTGGAAATAATCTAAACACTGATCCTCCTAACTGTCAGAAAAGAACCAGAGATTAGGGGGGGGAAAAAAAGAAGTCTATAGACTTTTTCTGATCAACAACCTTCTCTTAAAACCATCAACGTATGGCTGTCAAAGGTGTGCTTTACCTGGTAACAAACAAATACTTTGCAGGGTTGCATCCCACAAAAGCAGAAAGTGACTGTAGCTATGACATGGTTATAGGAAAGAGTCTACAGAGGTGGTAGCACTGTGAAAATCAGGTTGCCTTGTTAGGTGTTTCCTTTACCAAAGTGACAGTGAAAATTTGAGATCAACTTTTACCCTCCAAGTCGAACTGGAAAAGGTTATCCCCTTTACATCAAATTTAGCATGAATACATTGCAGCATAGGATTTAAAGGAAACGAAACTACAAGCATAGATAGCAGTAAGTATAGGCAGAGATAAGCATACAACTTTGGTGTTGAAGACTGCAATTGCAATGAGGCAGTTGTACTCAGGGAAGCCTGAACTCAGGAAAAAGCTGACCTAGAACATATTCTAAAACTTTGGAACAGAAAACCCATAAACTACAGGAGGGACTGAAGTAGGATTAGCTTTATGTTAATAACTATACTGGAGTCTAAGCTCTCATCAGAGAATAATAATGAGTTTATAAAAGTGAAAAAAGCTAGCAAAAGAACTGGGAATACTCCTACTTGTGTTTTGTTGTTCCTTTCTCCCTACACCCCCGGAAGAGGTCATTGAGCATGGCTAACATTCATGCCTGACATCAACTTCATTATTCAACCTCCCATTGAAGAGCAGCATGGATTGTATCTCAAAGGGATATAAAAAGGACAAACATAACCTTAAAAATATGTTCATTCAATACTTGGTAGAATTTTCCATAACTTCAACAGAGCAATATTTGTAGAAAACTCTCAGAATTTTTCAAGTGTAGATCTGTCAAATTTAGTTCAAGCTTCTATATATGAAACTTGAAGTACTCCAGGCAAACCCAACAAATATCAGGGAAATTTATGTGGAATTTTTAGTACAGCTGTGGGGGTAAGATTTTAAAAAAGAGAATTTACATTATGGCTAGGTATTCTGTTTTATTTTAGATAGGAGGCTGTATACAGATGGAAGAAATTTCACTTGCAGTTTCTCAGAGATAGGAGGAGGCAATCATGTAGTACAACAGAGAACTAGGTCTAGCCATGTACTACTAGACTTTTCTAGGTTAATGTGATGTTATTAAGCAGTTAATGTTTTTCAGTTTATAGGGAACATGAACTTCTGAGCATCTGCCCTTGTAGAAAAGGTTTTATTTTTTTTAACATTTACAGGAAGGCATTCCCCCCATTGAATATTTATCATTTGACTGGTTCTTATGATTATTAATATTTCCACCATTGACCTCAGAGAAAAACATTTGTGGGTCAAAAGGAGGTTGCATTACAGGTGAGGGGAAATGAACAATAGACTAGAGTACAAAAAAGTACAATAAAGTACTGCCAGATTTCTCTACTCTGCAATGAAATGAGAAAGGGAAGGGGAAAGAAACATCAAATCAGCTCTATTACCACTAACAGGGCATTTGTTGCATGCAGCAACAAAACATTGGATATATAGGTAGGATCAGAGTTCCTTGCCCTGAGAAATCCGTATGTAGTTAAAAGTTACTTTTCTAATTTGGCTCTTTACACTTCTTTTACTGTGAAATACCAAGTGGGTAAAGTGCCCTACAGCTAACATTGGGTTTGTGCTTTTACAAAAAAATCTCATAAATAACATAATATAGCCTGAACTGCAAATTTTAATGGTACTAAAGCCCCAAAATAGGGGATATTCACTTCTAAAAAAGCAGAAAATAGTAAAGAACATTAGATACCAATAGATGTTAGGAAAGAAAATCTATAATTACCACCAAACAGTTGGGTCAGCAACCAAAAAAGGAAAAAGGGAAGACAGATGAGATGTCCATACCTTTTGTCAAATCAAAGAGGTTGAAAAAAATACTATTTGTTAAAACACAGGTTGTAAATGAGGAATAATAGAACTCTGAAGATGAATCATGTTTTACTTCACACCTGACACTGTATGACACTATACCTTTTTTCTTGTAGTTAGATTTTTAAGAAGAGGTGTCACTTAAAAGTTGAAGTGTTATCAGTCTGTCTGGGAAACATCCATTTGAAGGAATTGCTCTGCCTCTAAATTTTTGTCTGTTGCTGTCATCAGTAGAAGTCTTGTATTCATCTCCAAGAATTACAAGCCAGTAGAATTACTGTAGCTAGTGTGAAAGGAAGATGGGAAAATGTTCACTGTGCAATCCATCATTTGCCTTTTTTAGAAATGTTTAGAAGTGAAGACTTACTATCTTGTACAGGGGAGTTCTGCTGAAAATATCAATGTATATTCTAAATCTTGGAAACGGGAAAAGCGTGGGGGATCAAATGTCTGTCTCTGAGATAGTGTTGGGCACAATGTCACCTTGAAAATGCAGTTTAAATCCATTTCACTTAAAGCACTAGAGATGATTATGTTTTTAAGACTTTTCTATAGCTCACTTGGATATCAATTCTGCCACCTACTCCTAGCTTACCAGCACCTCAGCTGGTTAAATCTCACAATAGGCCTAATACAGAGGAAGGAACAGCAGGAAACCTCCACTGCAGGGAAGGGGTAACATTTGCAAGTCAGTGTGAGAAAACTCATAAATTGTATAATATCAGCTTCATAAATAATCTGATACTTCTGAAGACCTGTATGTCCTCTAAGAAATGCCAAATTCCCTGTTATAAATACATCCAATGCATTCCCAGATCTTTATTTCAGAACCCCTAACATACTTCCACTGGCTGTTTGAGCCCTGATGAATTTCACATGTGTAGCTTGCTGTAAACCAACTACTTATCTGAACATTTTATTGAGGTCACTTAAAAATAGCATCAGAAGAGTTACAAATCACTTATTAAAAACACAACCAATTAACTTTAAAACTCAGAATTTACTTATGGTATGTTCCACAGAAAGTTAATGTTTTCCAAACATGAGAACAGCATTCTGCAGGTACCACCTATTCCAAGACCAGAAAAAAGCGGGTACATTCATTTATGCCCCCATAACACTTCACATTTTCAACATCTTCTGCAAACATTAACTAATTAATCCTCATCTACTCTTGCCAAATACACTATTGTATTAAGAACTGACCTAATGTAACCTTAAATGTTAAACAAAGTAACAGTCTACAGAAATGATAAAGAAAAACTACTCAACCAGGGAGCTGGGAGGTGTCCAACTCAGTGTTTGTTTCACAAACATTTAATCATTTTCAAGATATTAGCCAAACTGATCACTGGTTGGTGTCCTAGGGCACTGCAGTTACATCAGAGGTGAGGCTGGCTCACTAAATAGCATTTATCAACTGTGAGGAACTCTGTAGCATGCTGTTTCTACAAAGATGCATTTGATTTAGTGACAATGGTCTCTTTGTTAGTGTTTACAGGTTTAAAGGATTATGGACCCCTTTAGATTTCAAAACAACAGAAGATCCTAGGATTTTATTTTAAACTCCTCTTTATTTCCTAAAACATGAATTAATACAAGTTTCGGATATGAGATACGCAGTGCTAAGTACTCTAGTGCTAAAGTACCATAATCTGAAAAGTGAGGTCTAACAATAGAAACACTGATTAATCTTTGTCTCTTGTTCAAATTGCCTTTGAGGAGCAGAACAAGAATCATCTCTGAACTTAAAAAGCAAGACATTCTCTTGCACTCTGCAACATACTAATTTTATGAATACCATATTTTACTGAAGACTAATGAAGCAAAGTGTATAGGCACAACTCAAATATTATGGGAAAATTACTATGAAGTACAAATGTCAATTTAAGAGAAAGAACACTATAACTATTTACCTTGCTGAATAACAATTATTAAAAATGCCTCAGGAGGTACAGACGATAACTAAAATACAACTCCATAGCTGCAAATTCAATATATATAGTAATTTTGAAATGCCTCATTTACTGTCAACATGTTAAAAATATGACAAAGGAAATCACACAAATGCACCTTTATTTTCTTTCCTGTAGAGTTTTCCTGTGTTTTGAATTTAATGGTGCAAACAGAAATTAGGCTATATCCTGTCAATATTTCAAGGCTTCTGTATTCATATATAACCATATTAATGAGCTACTGCAACAATTACCAATAGCTGTTTAAGTCCCAGAGAGAACATTTTGCAAGTTTCTCTATATAGCATGTTATCAGGGGAAAAAAAATCCTATACATTGTAGAATTTTTCAAAAATACCAAGTCAAAAGATGTAACTGGCTCATCCTATACATTTTAGGAACATATATGGTTTTCTGGGAATTTAAACACTACATATTATAACTAAACTCACTGTTTCAGCAATATTTCAAAGCAAGACTTACAATTAAAGTCTTTTGGTTTCATTTGTTTTTTAATATTATGGTATGGCTGAGGAGGATAATAATCAACACTGCACCCTCTACACTTTTTGTGTTGTGTGTGTACCATTGTACCAACATGACTCATACAGAAGTTCCTCCTGAGTATCAACATGCCTCTGTTTTCTAACATAATAGATAAGTGAGTAATAAAAATTAAAATAAAAAATACAGCAAATACTGCAACTGGTACAGTTCAATAAATAAGAGAACAGTATACTCTGATAACTGCATCGTTGCTATGAGGGCAAGGGCCTTTACGACAGTATAGGATTATAACATGAATGAGCTGGTGAACTTTATACAGGCTGATACCATTAATAAAAATAATTCAGTATTTTTGCCACAGTAACGTAATGGCATTAATGGTTTCCAGAGTTATAACTTTAGAAAATTATTATTGATCTTGGTTATCAACTGCTACTCAGTTTGTTTAATGTTACTGCTTGTAAGTAATAACTTTGCCTGCAGAGACAATACGGCTGATATTCTGACAGACAGAATTTCCCTTCTGATTTCTACACTTTTTTCAAAAGGTCTTTTTAGGCTCAGATACTCCACAGACCAGGACTCACACAGCATATAAGACACTCCTCTTCAAAAGAAGCTCCAACCTTAAGTCACACTGATCTTTACTGGTTCAGCTACAGAAAGTCCTTTCCCACTTGCTCAAAGACCTCAGTGTATTTTGATTTCCTGTGGATGCCTACCCTTCTACGTAAAAATTCTTTTCTTTGAAGAGGCTTGCTCCCTGCAACATCTATAGAAGAAGCACTGGTAAAATATAAGTCACAGATACAAAGCCTGAGTGGTCAACTGCCCTTAAATAAGGGTATGCATGCTATGCAGACTTGAGACAGGTGTCCTTTTGTGCACACCTGGATTTGTGTTGAGAGTTTCTTCTGCTTGCCTCTAACTGTGGAAAAGAGCCAGGCTACAAAACAAGGGAGGTTTATTTATTAATTCTTATTAAATGCAGGAGGGGCCTAAAACCTGGTGCAAATATAGAGGGATAATCATAACAGAACAGTGTGGAATAAACAGGTGAGGAAACAAAGTCAAAGGTGACAATAATCTGTTAGGTGTTTTGTATTATTATATAACAAGAATTGTTATAAGATCCTCAGGTTCCTTATATTGCCTCACCTCCTCTCTTCTCCACTTCTTATCTACCAAATCCTCAAATTTAAATATGCCAAAGAGTCACTGACATCCCTGCACAACTTGGACCATGAAGGGAAGCAGTGACATCACTGTAAAAAGATGTGCACTGAAGCTACCAGAGACAACATAGAGAGTGCTAATCCAGAAAGGAGATCAGGTTAGAGAAACAGATAGCAGGTACTGAAATAAAAGCAAAATAATAGAAAAAAAAAGAGAGTACTAGGGTGTGGAAGAAGCGAGGGAATATAATCAGCAGAAGGAAAGACGTCTGGAATTTTTCTTTTGCATTGTTATTTTAAATATCAACATAAAAGGATATTATGCAGTTGCTCATGTGTTTGTAATTCATTGTCTGCTACTTGCGTTTTAACATGAGGGGTCAGGAATCAGTCTCCTACACTTCCTTCACGACCCTGTCTGCACCTTTGGGCACATCACTTTACATGCCTTCAATTACTTGTAAAAAATACATTACAACAGCAGTATGCAGCATTTGGACTTCACACTATTAATTCACATTTCAGAACTAAGAACTACTGAACATGCACTCAGCATGTTCAAGGTTACTTCAACGTGAAGTAACTCACTTAGCATCTTGCTGAACTCCTTCAAGAAACAAGGGGAAAAGGCTCACTCTGCAAAAAACAGGAAGCTGGAGACAGATCTGTTTGTGCACGGATGCCTCTGCTCTCTTCCAGTTCAGGAGAATGTGTTACTACATTTTCACAAGGCCGTCCCCAGAAAAAAAGAAAAAATAAAGTGCTTTGCATATATGATAAAGAAGATACTATTCTAAAATTTCTGTAACTCTTCTTAATTACTCCAGAATGCACAGATACACGGTAACCACTGAACATGTAGATGCATTTCTAAATTGGCAAATACACCCCTAAAAAGATGAGTAAACAGGGGGGTTTACAACTGTTTACATAATTATTCTTCTGCCACTGCACAATCTCTCTTCATGTACCACCAAAATATTAACATTGTCCCACTTTGTAATCAATAAGCTTGGAGTGAACCATCTTCTCCAACATGAATTTTGTACATCACTACTGATACTTTACAGCAATGTTCACTCACGCTGTGCATAAACCTCCACCTCCCAAAATTTTAATTTAAAAACATTAGGAAGGACGTGACATTTAGAGCATAATTCTAGATGCCTTCACACAAGAGGCTGTATTGCAGGCGACACCCAGCTCATCAGGGCTCAGGAAAACACCGGATGATGCAACAGATGTCAAGGCATCAGGATACATATCACAGATATATAAGCCCATCCATGACTGACACACTTTGCTCTATAAATCCCCTGTGGGTGGCAGTGGGTGAAAATCAATAGTTAACTCACATCTTGAAGCAGCTTACTGCTTTATAGCTATTTGGTCTAGCTAACCATGTCTTACTAGTAGGGGGGCGTAGGGCTGGCCTCTCTGAGAAGAGACTGGGGATGCCCCATGCTGGACACAGCCAGTTCCAGACAACTCCAATGGACCTACTGCAGGGCACAGCTGAGCCCCTCTGCCAAATGGCACCTCTGTGAAAATGTATTTAAGGGCAAAATACTGCACAGTAAGGGGCGTGGGGGAAGTGAGTGGAGAAAAGTGTGAAACAACCCTGCAGATACCAAGGCTAGTGAAGGTATGAAGGGTGAGGAGGTGCTCCAGATGCTGGAGCACAGATTACCCTGCAGCCTGTGGAGATCATGGTGAAGGTGGTATTTCTCTGCAGCACGTGGAGAGGACATTGCCAGAACAGATACTCAACCCTGCAGCTCATGGAGGACTGGAGGACCCTGCTACAGAACGAGTGTGTGTTTCATGAAGGAATAGTTGCCTGTGGAGAGAACCAACAGCGGTACTCAGGGAAAGCATGAGGAAAAAGGAGGAGCAGAGAGGATCTGTTATGGACTGACTGCAGTCATCATTCCCCATCCCCCTGTGCTGCTGGCCAAGGGAAGGTAGGAGTCAGAATGAAGGAGTGAAGTTGAGCCTGGGAAGAAAAAGGGAGCAGGGGGAGTGGGGGGGTGGGTTGTGTGTGTAAGGGTGTTTTAGTTTGTCTTTATTTCTCCCCATCCAACTCTATTTTTAATTTGCAATAAATGAAATTAATCTTCCACAGCTTGAGACTGATTATCCATGACAGTAATTGGTAAATGATTACACTGCCTTTATCTCAGTCCACAAGTTTTCACATCTTATTTTCTTCCTTTGTCCTGTTGAGTCACAGCAACAGAGTGGCTGGGTGAGCAGCTGATAGCTGGCTAAATTCCACCCACCACACTATTGCATTTCTGCAGTGATTTGAAGATGTACAAACAACCCATGTATGGGGCACACTGGGATGGATCCTTGCTACGTTACAAAAAAAAAGGAGAGAAAAAGGGGGAGGCAGTTTGTGAGCATTTCTGGGGTTGCTGAAACAAAGCAATACAGAGCAGTGCAAAAGATGGTCTGAAAGAACAACCCTCATTCTTCTATTTTCGTATCAGAAAACGTCACAAAATGAGGAAAAGATGCCTTTGATATGTATTAGAATAAAGATGAACCATTGCACAACTGTTAAGAACTTGATCATCACTAGCTCCCTGCAAACCTCAACACCTATGCCAATTAAACAGAGAGCAGAAAGTATAACTGAGAACAGTCTTTCAGCTCCTGATTATGATCTTGTATACAGAATCAGTAAGACTAAGTTTGGGTCACACTTCTCATCAGCCATCCACAATATCAGGAGAGCAAGGCAAATAACCACATTTACATTGGATACAGTTTTTGCCTTTCCCATCTACCCTGCTTAGATACATTTATTTCTTGGCTTCTGCTCTCCAATGCCTTCTCTCTTTCTGAAAAGTATCACAATTCCCTTCTAAAACATCAGTAAAAATATGTGTAGAAAATAAGATATCGCTGCAGCATATTTGTTCAGTTCTGCCAGCAAGATGTGTTTCAGATATCCGGAGTTGAAAGGTGACAGAAATAACCCTGGCCCTATCCTAAACTGGAGTGGAGAAGGAACAACAGTTCTTTATATAGTAGGTTCAACTCTTCAAAATCAAAAGACAACAAAGGCCTTCCTCAGCATACTGTGGATCTGAAGAGACTTAGGTGATTGGAGTGACATCACAGAGATTTCTCCCACCTCTTCATACAGGGATTCCCTCCTCTTTCCCAAGTTCCTTAAACCTTCTTTACTGACACTGCAGCAGAACTAAATTTGTGGCTGTGGAACCACAAGTGCAGGAGAACCTCTAACACTCAGATGGTGCTGGGGGGCTCCCCTGATGAAAAGCCTCACATCAGGAAGCTCCATCTGTTGGTCCAGGACTCCTGCTCTGTGCTGTGATGGCTCAGGCATTAGAGGTACAATTCACACATTCTCTATCACCTGAGTCCACGTTGTACAAAACATTTTAAAATCCTTTGTCAACAATTATGTCAGACGGGCTCTGAAAAGAAGAGAAAAAATTCTAGGCATGGCAAACCAAAAAGAAGCTATCTGAATTTTTGGAGAAGTAGAAGAAAAGTATAGTGTGCCTCAACTTTTCTAAAGATGACAAAATTACACTGCGTGGTTAGTCAGTGTACAGTCAAATAAAACCTGCTGATACTAAAAGACTGAGCTGAAACAACACAGGATGGGAAAAGATGTGTCTGTGCTTCAGGACTGGCCTAATTTGACAGTTACATTTAAATGTACATTGAGACCTTTTAAAAGCGTGTTCATGATGGAAAGGTATGTGTGAATATGAGGACTTACAAGTCCATCCATCAAAATTTTGAGCCACAACCTAAAGTAAAAAATGGCTAGCTGACACCTATGTATGAAGCACTGTATAGATGCTCCTTTCCCAAAATGGAATGTCGTGTACCAGTTTAATGCAATCTTTTTCCCAATTACTTTGGGCTTACTATGTTTTCTGTAGTTACAGAATTTTTGCAAAACACATTCTGGTCTACTTAAACTAAAAACATCAACCCTAAAATTAAATCTTCAAACCCTTAAATTAAAACTTCAAATATGCCTAGTCTCTGTTTTTATACTCTCTTAACACATAATTTTAAATGTGAAGGAACTACACTGTATCCCTTTGGTGATGTTGTCTAAAGCAATATTATTTTCCTGTCTTCTTCTCCAACCTTCAAAAAAAAAAGGAAATATATATAAACACACATATGTATATAAAGATATATCTCAATAAGCATTTATAGCTGTGACAAATTTATTCTTACTGTCAATTTAATACATCTGTTTTCCATTGCAACTTGATATACAGCCTGGTGTTTTCTATTAGATCATATAAACAAGTGTTTGATTTAAAACAGGATTATTTTTCTTCAATGAGAGTAGCAATAAACACCACTTTCTGGGAATACAAATGAGGTGGCAATTCCATTAAATAGAATGATGAAAATAGGAAAAAAATCATTAAAGAATAA
>JAVJGJ010000001.1:66927718-66951584 GCA_035590215.1 Microhierax caerulescens
CAGCCGGCTGTCAGCCAGCACCCCCAGGGCCTTTTCCCCCAGGCAGCTTTCCAGCCGCTCTGCCCCAGGCCTGTAGCATTACCTGTAGCATTGTTGTGACCCAAGTACAGGCCCCAGCACAGCCTTGTTAAACCTCATACACATGACCTCAGCCCATCAGTCCAACCTGTCCAGATTGCTCTGCAGAGCCTTTTTTACAGTCAAGCAGATGAACATTCCCCCCTATTTTGGTGTTGTCTGCATACCTACAGAGGCTGCATTCAATCCCCTCATCCAGATCATTGATAAAGTTGTTAATCAGCACTGACCCCAATACTGACCCCTGGAGAACACCACTTGTGGTGGTACACCAACCAAACGTAACTCCATTCACCACCACTCTTGGGGCTCAGCCTTCTGGCTAGTTTTTTACCCAGCACAGAGTACACCTAAGCCATGAGCAGCCAGTTTCTCCAGGAGAATGCTGTGGGAAATGGCATTAAAGGCTTTAGTAAAGTCTACCTAGACAACATCCACAGCCTCTCCCTCATCCACTAGGTGAGTCATCGTGTATGGTTGTCCTGTACATGCCATGTGGTGGCACTCAAGATGATCCACTCCATAACCAAAGAATTTTGCCACTGTGTCTAGATACAGACTAGTGAGCTATATATGACTCTACAAAGCATCTTTGAATGGACTAAGTAGTTTTTGTTTACAGAAAAAATGACCAGAAACAAAATATACACTGATCCAGTCTGCACTGGAGCAGGCATCAGGACAGATATTTTGCAATCAGAACAAAGCACAGGGACTACAAGAATTGCACAGAGCTTACTGGCCTCAGCTTGCTGCCTGTCAATCTACTCCTTGGCATGGAGGCCCAAGCAACCATTTGAAGAGAAAGGTTGGGAAAAGTTCTCATCAGTTTTTAGATCCAGGAGGAAAAACACAAGAGCTTACAAACCCTGGTATGTATTTTATACTCCTTCCAAAGTGTATATGAGTAGCAGTTTCTTCTAGTGAAAAACTCAAACAAGACAGAAATTGATATAATGCAAAATGAACTTCTATACCCTCTACTGCTTTGGGGGGGTGTGGTGTTGGTTTATTGCGGGGGTGGGTTGTTTTTTTAAAGGTTCTTATTTTCACACTTAAGATTCAGACTTATTTCCTGATGCAGCAGATAGGAAGTGGAAATATTTCACTCAATATGTCACATTGGACTTTAAGTCACAAGCATACTACTGCAGAAGTTTCAGCTTAAATGATTAAGTATTATTTTTTTTTTTAGTAGTTTAGCTTGATTAAATTAGTCTCAGTCACCTCAATAAATTATAATCAATATTTTCATTAAACCATTTTCCATAGTAAAGCTAAACTAGTAATAAAAACCACCAAAACAAAGAGTAAATGGGATTTTTGTTTCTAGGAAAAGGTAATACAGAATACAAAATATACCCAAACCAAATGACAGTACTTTGGAATGAGCACTTTTGGGAGTCCCAAAAAGTTTTTACACGCTCTGCTACAACAAAAAGACCTTTTCAGAATTGTGCTGGGTTTGAGTCCCACGAAACCAGCTTGTGGGGCTGTATTTTGCCTTGCCTTCCATAGCAAGTCTGCCCAGTACCATTACATGAGACAAATCCAAGGAAATAGGATTGCTTTTCAATTTTGTTGTTGCTGGGATCAGGACAGAGATGGAGAGAAGATGGTTAAGTATGAATTAGAACAGCCTTACATGGATTTCTTGTACCATGTTATGAGCAGAACTGCTGCCCAAGGAGTTCCTCTGATTTATTGCTTATTATTTCATGAAAACTATAGAGCTGATGGGTATAGAGAGAGTCATGCTTTTATTTGAACTATTTTCTACCTCCTCTGCCATCCATTGTAGCAGAGAAACGGACCTGATAGGATGGATGCAGAAAAAAAAATGAAGGTTGCGTGGATTCAAGCAAAGACAAGTTGCCTTGCTGAATCTTTGCTATTAGTGATATTACAGGACAGAAAAGCAGGATGAGTGCCAAATTGTTGAATCCTTAACATCAACAGTTAGGAAAAAAAAACACTACAAAATGCATTTACTTATGAACTAGTATTTTGACCATGGAACATACTGGGAGAGAGACGTGGAACTCTGCATACTCGTGCTTCACAGAGGAAAACACATTAAGGGAAGTCCCATTTTCCCTTGCTACAGTGTTTGAAAAACCATGCAATATGCAGCACGGAACAGAAGTACCTCCCATGTTCCCAGTGTATCTGTGTCAGATGTATCAATACAAGCAATTGTTTTGTTATCCTCAAGGCATAACTATTAATACAAATCATTATACATAATTTATAAATATATTACCACAAAGATAGCAAGACATGGAATGATACATATACTTCTAAACAGGCCAATAGCTGGACCCACTCATTTCATGTTACCTTTGAGCTAGGATGCACACATTTTGTACACTTATTCTTTATGGTCAGATGAGACAGACGGGCAAACTGTAAAGCTTCCAGTTAAGAAAATGAAGGTCATATAACATCATTAAGTGTATGTATTGAGCCATCATCAAGACATTCTCTGTATGGCAGGTAGTGAGGAAAATGCTAATTTTAACACTGGAGATACAAGGGACATCATGCATTGCATTGCACCACTGTCATCAAATGGCACAGAAATGTTAGCACCAAAACACTAAGCCTTTCATAGATTTTGAGTATAGCAATTTCTCATTGTTTAAGGAGGAATGACAAATAGTAAATACTTTTTCAACTGAGGGTTAGTATAAACTGTCCAATACTATTTAAATTGTGGTAGAAAATTTAGCATCCCACATTCTTTTAGCATGAAAAAACTTTTGTATGTTTTAGGAAATCTAAAAAGGAAAAATCTCACTTAAGGTGATGACATATTAAGTTCATATGCTTGTCTTAAAAACCTGTATCATTGATATTTTGAAGTCTGAATGTGCCTTATGAAAAGCTATGCCACTGCTGCTGGAATAGTCAGGTTTTGTAAGCAACATTTTGAATAGATGAATCTGTTTGCAGAAGATCTTTGTACACACATATCCATTTTGTGATAAACCAGAAGCATTTTACAAGCAAGTTCATAGAATGAATGAATTACTGAAGGGTGCCACATACACACAGAAAGTAAACTGGATATTACAAACAAACAATACTAGCAAATAAAGGGCATTTAGAACAACAAAATGCATCTAAAGCATAGTTGAGACTTGCCACTTAAAAAAGAATTAACTAAAGAAATACAGTTCTGGAAACAAACCTGGTTTACTTCTCTTTTATGGAAGATGAAAATGGATTAGATGCATTCCTGGGCTTTTTTTTCTTAGTCTCCTCTGTGCTTCCAAAGACAGAAGTGAGTTGATTGACAAAGCTGCAGAAATTGCACTGGAGGGTTGAGAAGTTTATTTCAGGACTTATAACTTTATCTAATATTTCTACTAATAACTCCACAACTGTTGTATAAATTAACTTAATATTTAGTCCTACTCATAAATCTGATCTGTACAAAAGGTACTTTTTGGGTTTTTACTTACTCCGAGCATAAAAAGCCTCTCTACTGTAGTGAAAAAATTACACTTTATTTTTTTTTTCCTTCTAACTAGTCCTACAGTTCTGCCATGAAGGCTGGATTTTATTTCTGCTTGTTCATCAGGAACAGAATTGGCCACCAGGGATCTGAGCTTTCAAACATGTTTAAAGTTAAACACATCAACAGTTCCACTGGCTTCAGCGGGACTACTTATATCCCAAAAGCCAAGCACATGCACAAATCCCTATCATCTTACACTTGTGCAAAACCAACACAAGATCTCTGTGTGGGTTTGTTCCCAGATGAAGATGCTTTCAATGAAGGAAAAAAGCACGGTTAATTAGGTTGGATGAAAATCTAGTCTAGCATGGCTGTATACATCTGAGACCTGAACTAGAATTGGATAATATACTTTTATACAGAATACAGAAACCTATTTATTTAGATCTCTATGGTACACATCATTGTGTGGTGTAGGGATACACAGAGACTGACTGCTTTATTACATGGTGGAGCTGAGAGTTTTGATCTGTCAGGTGCCTGTATAGCACAGCAACAAGTTCAGATACGTTAATTCCAAAACCTGCTGAAGGTACAGGTTCTTGCATTAAATCTGACTCCAAAATGGACCGTCAGCTTCGTTTGAGAATCAGCTCTTAATGCATCATTCAAGCAACAATTTATAGCATCCCTTAGATAACCTGCTATATAATAATAATTATTCAATAAAAAGTACAAATTATGAGATACAAAGATTGGATACAAAGATGAGACATAAAGAGTAATGAAATGAGATGCTTTACATAAATCATTAGAAGGAAAACCAGACAAATGACTAATGAAAAAGTAAAGCTTACCAGATAATTTTTGACGCTCACAGTAAATTTCTACAACTAAACTCACCAGAGGGAAAAAAGTTAGAAGCAATCAGAAAAGCACCAAATTAAGCCAATAATGTTACAAGAAAAATAAGGACAGTGAGCAGAACTGTCTCCAACCAATGCTGATTACATTATTACACAATTTGTCTGATATAATTACAGTTTCAAGACAGAGCTAGAGGTGAACACTCTTACATTTGAAACAAGGAGGATTTAGAGCCACAAGACTTAAATTGACCTGAGGCTGGAAATGAAAAACACAAAAGACTAACAAGAGCCTATATAAAATAACAACAGCAGGAACAGGATAGAAATAAATCTCCCACCAACAATAACACAAAAGAGAAATAAAAGACACATTTCAAGACTGGCTCACTCAGGCCACAGTGAAATAGCAGTAAAGGCAGTGTGCTAGTAACCTCTGATCCTGGCAAATCCCGTGCTCACACAGCAATGAAAATTGTTAAATGGAAAGATGTAGCAACGCTTGTGGAGCTTGGTGGAGGAATGCACCTGCCTGCAGGGAACAGTCTGGAGGTTGATCTGCACAGACATAGTCCTCTGCATAAATAAGAAGCTCACCTGTACAGATAAAACATTCTCTTGTATTTCTGTCCAAACAGGTACTAAACACAGGTACGAGTCCAGGAAACATATCATACTCTGATCCCAACTCTTTCATAGCTTTGAGACACCCATGTTTTTCACTCACATTACCAGGGACACAATAAGGATGGCTAGTTGCATATCACTTTTCATTATCATTATATATTCATTGGGAGAAGCTGTAGTTTTCCCATCTCCACAATTTTTTCATACTTCAACAATTTCCCCTACAGCATGATGAAGTTAAGTCCTTTCAAACACTTTAGGAAAGGGGAAGAATAAAGACCAAACTAATAGTCCAGTGGTATTTGTTGGCATGTGGATTTTGTTTCTCTTTGAGACAAATGGGAACCTCTCTAGATAACTTGTTCTGGGGTGTCTAACTAGAAGGCCTATTACAAACCACCTCTAAACAAATAAATTTGTATGAGAGTATACAGATTGATGAGTCATGCTGCAATAGAAAAGCATTGTCAACAAACAAATGACCAGCTACAACTAAAATGCTATTGTAGTCCCTTGAACAGCACACTACATTTTTTTCTATGAATTAGAAATAAAAAGTTAAGGTTGTTCCAGCACATTCTTGAAGACTGAAACTTTGGGATATTTTCATTTCAGGTCTGCTTCTCAGGTTTGCATTAATACTGTCTGTAATGCTCAATCAGATGCTTACAAAAATCAACCAAAAGGTGAATCAAATAGTGTATTTGGGGTTAAACTGCTTGTAAAAGTACAGTGCAACATAACAGTTGTGGAGAATATTCAATGACTGGGCAAATGGTACTGACAGAAGACAGGTGCCTAAAAGACAGGATTCTTTGTACTGATACACATAAGGGTAAGTATTGTTTTAGCACATTATATATATAAAAGTATATACTTGCATGCGTTATAAATGCTTACTTACTATACCACCCATCCAAATCTAAGCAGAAGACTACTTAAACAAATAGCCTAGTGATCATCAAGCGTATTTTGCAGGTAACAGCGAGCCCCAAAGCCCTATCATAGTATTGGGTGCCCCAGCCGCCTGCCAGCAGCAGCATCGCTGTCCCCCAACCCTCGGCTGTCCAGGGGCAGGAGGAGGCTGGGGACGGCCACGCCGGGGGCTGGGGACTGGGGACGGCCACGCCGCAGGTGCCTGCGGCAGCTGCTGCTGAACGCCAAAGGCTCAAAAGAGAGCGGCACAGATTTGTCACCCTGTGCAAGCACTTCCTCTGTTTTCTTCAAGCCGAAGGATTTAGGCCATGCAGGGGCTCCCTCTGCTGTCCTTTGGTTTGCAGAACTGTAAGAGGGAAAATAAACCACCCCACTCGGTGGCCACTTACTTTTTGCGGAGGAAGAGGAGGAGGGGAGAGAGGCTTTTGACACGCCTCCAGTACATCACAGATTCTCTTTTCTGCTCTTCTATGCCAACTCAGTCTGTTGGCCTCAGCACTAAGTCTCTGAATATGAAATAATTATTTGAGACAAAGATGTGTTTATTTATATACAGGTATTTACATAGCACATGTCTTCTTTGGACTGTAAGAAAAGAAATAACTCAGCTACACTAAAAAAGTTTAAAAGGAACTCTTCAGCAAAATTGGCAGTTAGCTGATACTCTAGATGAGCTAGTGGTTTCAAACCATGTCTTCTTCTTACAGGTTTTACTAGGAATGACACTTGGGCAGCCTGAAGCAGGAAACTTTTAAAACCAGAGTTAATTGTGAAACACCCCTGGGCATTCACTTCACACCTCCACATCTTGTACAGTGGGAAGAAGCCACATCTCACACTGAAAGAACAAACTCTCTCCTGCTTTTTAATACTTCAAAAAACACCACCACCATAGCAGCAGCAGAACTCCCAAACCTGCAAAATAGCCAAAGCTTTCTCCTTATTTCTGTTTTAAAGGCGTTTAGAAGACCATCTACAGCAGTCTTCTAAAACTCTTTATCTTTCCTTGCTGTTTTTAAGTTTCAGATAAATTAGGCGAAAAACATTTTCATGCAAAAACATCAGTCTAGAATCTTTATAAATCTTTAGTCCATATGTGGAATTTATATAAAGTTAACTCCACAGAGCTCTCTACATTCATTGTAAGGAGATATGAAACTAAAAAAAAAAGTGTTAATGTAAAGAAAGGGTCAGGACTTCCTTTTTTCACTTAAGTAGCTAGACAGAAAAGTTTAAGATCTTTGTAATTTCAACAGATTTCTTCCACTGGCCACTAGGTAAAATGAAGAAAAAGAAAATGAAAAAAAAAAGTACATTTTATCCATTTTCAACATGCCTTCAAGGAGGTGAAAACTCAGTCTTCACCTTCTACCTTAAGCAAAAAGTATTAATTTCCCTTTTAAGCATAAAGCTTTTCCAAAAGCTACAGTAAAAAAAAAATAAAAAAAAAATTCTTGTGCTGTCATTGGAAATTATAATTTACAGAAACATTGACTTTGTTTCATAACAATCACCTGCTTTTTAAAAAGCAAAAGAAAAGGAAAACACCATCACCATTTATATTGACAAGAATGTTCCTAAATGCCTTATCAGGGTGAATTAATTTTCCCTCTGTCTGCTAAATTTGCTTTCCATAAAGATCTGGACACATCCAAGAATATGCATGTTTTCTTTGTCTGCTGTACTGTTAAGAAAGTGACTTGGGATCACAGAGCAGCCTCTGCTGCAGCTGATCCCTCTGGATCTGGCCTAGCCTCCCAGGCTGCGCTTCCCATCTGCACCCACCTATGCGCTCTGAAAGCAGAATGAAAAAAACCCAAACTTCGGCAAAGCACCATTTAAAAAAAATACCAAAAGATTCGCTACGCAGGTTGAACTTCAAAGAATCTTTAAAAAACAAAACCAAACAAACCAATGGTGCAGAATCTTAGTTATTCCTTGGCTTCATCACACAGTGTACGGGTCTTTCCTAGGATCAAGTTTGAGCCCTTAATAATGGGAAACCCCAACCTCTTTACAGCATTAGGAAGAAACTGAAGGGTTTGTATCAGAGCTAAAACAACTTCACTGAAGCAAGGCTGGGGGTTTGATTATTTTTTCCTCATGAGCAAGAGTTGATTTAGAAAACCATAAAATATACCAAAACCCTATTTTTTATTTCTTAGTTGAAATGATCAGTTATTCCCAAAATTATTTTTCACAGTATCTATTTAAATACAGAAGTTGTGACTAACAGATTTGAGTACCACATTTATTAAGAAAACTCCTAAGAACAGATCAAAATCTAGAACCAGACTGACCACCTCTTACGCACAGTGGAGAACTTCACGTTTGCAAATTTCAACTGATTCAGAGGACTCATCATCTGTACAAATGGGCAGCGATGTAAGGATGTGTGAATCCATACTTGTATCTTGCCCCCATTTTAATTTCATACTATTATAACTGACAAATGCAAAGCATTCAAAGTGTTTAGCAGACTATTACCTCCATAGGTTGCATGCTATGTTGTAAGGTTGTAGACCTTATATAGGCGATCAAATGATTGTCACTTTGTGAGCACTCCTGCAAAGCACCCTCTTATGATGGAGAGGCCAGCAGACCTCCCTCTTCCTCTGAGTTTATGGTCTACTCATGCATTGATTCGGCAACCTTTGTTACACCATGGCTAACTTCCTACCCGCAGTAAAAGCAATACAGAAAGCACCACAGTGCCTCAAGAAGTCACTAACGCCCACTGGATGTCAAAGTAAGCTTTTATAAGAGACTCCCTATTACTATCCTGCTCTTCTCTCCCACTACAGAAAGAGAATGTGATAGTAAGGCATTGGCCAGACCCTACATTTCTACACACAACTGGTAATAAGTTGTACATGCTCCCTTTATATCAATAAATGGTGTGTCAATAGTGAAGGTGGTGATGGTGAGGGGTTGTTTGTTTTGGGAATTTTTTTTTATTTTTGGTTGGTTGGGTTTGGGTTTGGTTGGGTTTTTCGGGTTTGGTTATTTTTTTGTTGTTGGTGGTTGGTGGTCTGTGGGTTTTTTAACAGTATGCCAAGACACACTTCTGCTTCCTAAATGGGGCATTTGAGGCCTTGAACATTCTGTTTAGCTCCCATGGTAGCACAGTTCTTCCTTCAATATTCTTTGGAAAGAGCAGATGTAAGTTTTCTTGACCTTTTCTGTTTTTCATGATAGGGAGGAAAACAGTTGTTCTTGCCATGTTCTGAAGTATTTTAAGCTTACAGAAGTGTTTATAAGTAGAGTGACTTTTAACTTTGATTACAATTTCTTAAGAACAGAGAACACATAATATTGTTGCAGGTAATGCAGGAAGGTAGCAGAAAAAACAGGCTGGTGAATATGAGCAAATCTGATCAGCATTCCTTCCTTGAAACACAGGAAACACCTATTGCCCACACCACTTTTTATCATGGACATTGAAGCAGGATTAGAAAAAAAGTGCTTAACCAGACCATTTAACATTCATTGACAGAGAATAGACCAACCCAGAAAGTTCCCACTCTGTCACCGTCTATGCCCTCCAAACTGTCTCCCTTTTGTGGCACCAAATACAACTAATACATTTGTTTCCTTCCCAGCAATTTACTGTTCTGTAGATAAACTTAATCATCCCCACCTTCTCTCACATTTTTTTTGCAAAAACCAGGACCCACTACAAACCAAAGTCATGCAGGAAATATTTACTAAAAGGAATATAGATTTGCCGTTAAACAGGAAGGTAATAGCTCTACTGCCCCTAACCTTTCCTTCAGAGGGGTAGAAGTTCACTAGACTGCATCAGCAGGTTATTTCTCTACATGTTTCTTGTAGTTTTAGGATTAAAGTACTCCTGAGCGGAACAGCTAATGATAATAGCAAAAGAGTATGATACAAATGTATTCTGTCATGTTGCATAGTATTCATAAAAGTGTTTTATACCAGTATCTCTTCTATAAGGCGAGTATGAAAAAAATGCATTTTTTGCTTCACCTTTAAAGATAATGAGACTTCTCAATTTTGCAGAAGTCAGTCTGATGATGAAGAAAGGATATTTCCTGCAATTGCCAAAGGACTGAGGTCTGCCAGAGAGGCTCATTTTTCTTGCATCATCTTACACTAACAGTCCACCACGGTATATGCTGGCCAGCACAGCATCTGGAAATGCTGCAGCTGAACTTGAAAGCCAGAGCACACTGTGACAAAATATTACAAAGCTATTTACAGTGACACCAAGACAATAAAGATCAGAGCACAGTTTTGGCACAGAAGAAAATTCAGGCCTCAACTTCATGTTTGCCAATACTATCTCTTTCTGGTCACATATAACTATTCACTCAAAAGAACTTATTCATTTTAAGGAAGAAGATAATTGCCTTAAGTATTTAATTACTACAGTAGGCTAAAGAGAAAATAAAATCATTAATTCACATCTTAAAAATAAGAAAAAGCACAAAAACCCAACTCACAAGACTTTTTCAAATGTGCTCTTAGAACTTTTTTACTGTTATTTTATTCTTTCTCTGGAAACTGTCCTGTTTCTCTGAAATATGTACAATACAAATTCTAGACAGAAATTTAATAAGCAGGTAATACAAACCTACAGAAATGTATACACATGTTCAGTACTATATATATATATATTCTGTACTATGGGAAGTGCAAGTATAACAAGTATATATATATATAACAAGTATATATAATATATATAACAAGTATAGTTGGATAGATAAACACTAGTTGAGATGAGAGTACTGAAGAGGAAAATTGTCTTGAAATCTGACTGGGTGATTATATTTAGACTCTGAAAGACCCACTGAAGAGGTAATCATCTGCTTTGCTAAGTAAACCCCTGGAATAAACATTGGATGTACAGTATTAGTTTGTAACCTAGCAAATCATTGCAATGTAGGACACTGTGTGGATTACAAATGTGCATTAAATTACATATTGTTACAGAGTTTCCCCCCCCTTAGGATGTTCTCCTTCCTGTCTGACAATATGTTGCCATGCTATAAAAGCCCTAATGCCCATTTCAACGATTAGCTGTACATCAGCATTACTACTTCAAATCCACAAGTTTCACATCAAGCATTAAATGGGATGAATATTGATCTGCTAAAGAGGATTTATTTATTTCTAGCTCTATCCAAAGATCAACTACTAGCAGCTTTTGGTGGATCTGTTGAGCTCTCATAGCACAAAGCTACTGCATACATGACACCGGACTTGACATTTCAGTTCTGGAAGAAAACCAAACAGTAAATTCACTGCAATAATCCTAGATAAATGAGATGATCACTGGAAAAGCTGAGATAGTTAAGTGGTCTATCAGAAAAGTCCAAAGGATGATATTGAACTGTTGCTACATAGTAGCTTCTCTCACAACAAGGTGGCACAAGATCGCCATACCAGGTGGCACTATCTCTGCCTTAAAAAAAGCACCATGTCTTCAGATTATCTTGGAACAACACTTCACAATTATGTTCTGGGCTGAAAACAGTATACTTAATGTAAGTCTAATCAGATATGTATCAAGATCACAATATGTACCCATTCATTCCTTTTTTTGTCCTGTTCGGTCAATAACACACTAATAACTGTATAATGCATTCAAGAAATACAGACTTATATTTCAATCCTCACAGCACAGCTAGTAGGTTTTTCGCAATTTTATAGCTGTCCTCAAAACCTTCTTTTTATTATATTTCAGTAGAGATCATTTTCTACTCTTTGGCACTGATGAAGTAGAAAAACATAGAAATGAGTTGATAAGGATTGCAAGCAAATTAGATGAACTGGTTAGTTGCTTTGCCTTTTATACTCAAATGACAAGGGCACAAGAGAATGCTATGTTTTCACTAACTTTGACAAGGAGCATTTGAAATGCCAATGTAAGAAGCCATGAAATTTTTGCTGTGTCACTCACACAGGAAACTGAAAAAGTCAGTCAAAACATTGCCTCAGTACTATGATTTCATCAAGCCGTATCATTCCAGTAGCTAATAACATCATCCTAGTCATCTGCTAAACGTTTCATTTTTATTTATCTGATTTCTCTTCACCAATTTTCCCTTATGGGAGCGTATTAATTTACATAAGATGTGAGAAAGAAACAGACATATAATGAGGATATTTGCTACCATTAAACATCGCCTCATTTTGGCTTCTTATAAGACCACAGTTCTCAAAAAGCCCCCCCCCCAAAAAAAAAAAACACAACACAACCAAAAAAACCCCACCACCATAAAAAAAAAACAAACAAAAACCTATGCAGCATGTTATCAAGAACAGATCTGAAAGCTGAAAACCAATGCTTTGCTTTGGTTGCTTGAACTCTGTGAATTTCTACATGTCCTTGCCACAGGTAGCACTCAGTTTAATTATGTTTTTGTCTATAGAACAGTATCTGCTTTGCCAAGGATTGAGGACTTTGGGCCAGTTCCAAGTGTCAATGAGAGAGAAAGAAAACGTGTTTCAACATTAGCCTTCCATTTAGACAAACCTAAATCACATCTCTCTCTCTTTTTTTTTTTTTAATATCTCCCATTTCATCTGCGTATAAAAAGAACCCAATGCTTCTGAAGACAGTGTTGTGATACATGTTCAAATTTATTTCAAACATAGAAGCATGGTTTATTTATAAAATGTCCTATATAAACCAGCTCAAAACAAGTCTGAAAAGGTAATCTGAAATCTTTTCTGAGTGTGCTCTCTCCATTTAAGTATCTTTAAAGGGACAGCATTGCAGAGCTCCCACAAAGTTTTCTCTTCCAACAGACCATTTCATTCTTTTGTGAAAAAAAGAATAAAATAAACTGAAACAGTATAACTGTAAGTAAATAGTGATAAGAGAGTCAGTTATATGTTGCCTAAAGATTTCAGGCTACCTGTATCTGGAACATGTGGAATGATAGTAAACTGATATCCTGAGAAGTTAGAACCATTTTCCTGTCTTTTGTATTCTCTATACAGCACTCTATAAACTGCCTTCTAGGAACAGTGTCAAAATTTGAATATAGTTTGGTAAAAAGATAATTAAAGTTACTAATTCTTTCCATTTTTTCCCGCTACTAAACAAATTAAAAATAACAGAATGTAATATAAGGAAAACTTAAATAAAAGGATAACATCTATAAACATATCTGTAGTTTTTTTGGGAATATCTTTCACAAGGAAATAAAATCAGAAATATTTGCTTAACTGTAGTTTAGTACATGATGCTTTTACCTAACAATAACTCCTTTCTTCACAAACACTTCATAACACATGTCATTCTGAAACAGATTGCAATGCTTGTGGTTTGAACAGAACAGCAAAGTTTCAAACATGGTGAAACCCTGTATTCTGCCTTTTATCCTCCCCACGTCCTTTTGACATCCCTATGGTCATTTCTGCTTTTGCAACTTTCTGTATTATTTTATTAAAAAAGGCATAACCTCTTTTCTTCTTCCTGCCCTTCCCCCCCCTCTTTGCATAAAATTCCCGAACTGTTGAAAAATGGTCATGGCTTTTGATTATTTTATAGAGAGTTTAAAACCAACCCCCTTCTTCCTTTTCCTTCTCTCTCTAGATTCATTTACTTATTTTTTGAGCACATCTAATCTGCATATAGAAAATGAAAAGCAAAGATGCCGTAAAACTATGCTCAGTGTTGAAATAGAGACACTGGTCATCACTGGAATAGGCAAGAGTATGACCAAAGGCCAAACTCTCCTGCAGATCTTCCACTGAGTAATGTGAGAAAGAACAGCAGTAAAGCAATGCATACCAGCACCGCTTCTTCAAGCAGCAGCATCTCTCAAATGTGCTATATTATCATTTAAATCACAGATACTTTTGCAAGTCGTATTTCCACACAAAAGAACATTGCGCTGTGTCCTTTTCTGCCTATTTCATGCATGCACATATTTCTCTCTTGGTACAAAACACCAATGTATCTAACATCACATGCTTATTAGGAACTTTGGGAAGTCAGTCCCTCTTGTCCCCCCCACCCCCAAGTACTCAAGTTTTTAGGAAGGATTATAACCCAAATAGGGCTATATTATGAGCTCCATGTAATAAATGTACCATGTGAAATACAGATGAGGATTTTTTTTTTAGGTATTGTTTTACAAGTCACAAATTCTAACGCTACCTAAACAAAGCTCCTAGCTGCATAAAAAGATGCAATAAACCTCTCTAACAGTAGCTGATTTGTATGCAACATTGACCATAAGGGTAACTCTTCAGTAAACCTGAATTTCATATATAATGCATAGCAGTTAATAAATCATAGTAAAATCAGGTGGCTTAGAGCCAACAATACCCAACTAGTAATGGAAAGGGGGGAAAAGATTTATAGACAGACAGACTCTGTCTGGATTTTGCTTTTAAGAGGCTCACACAGTACAGTGGGAAGATGTTGCTGTGGTTTCCAAGTGGACACATCTGTGTCATGCTGACTCACTTCATCCTTCCCCCAGCACTGCCCCTCACTTACCTCAGGTGATGGCTCTTCTCTCCACAGTCTTCCTCTATGACCTTCCACTGGTTACGTTGTCTGTCCACTCCCCTGCACGCAAGCTGGAAAAGAGAGAGATGAGATCAAGATGAGACCAGAGTATCGATCCCAAAATTTCACAAAACCAGCCCATGGTAGATTTGAAACTTTAAAAGAGCCTCTTGAAACTGGTTTCTTAACCCGAAAAAAGTCATGCTACAAAGTACTTAAAAGTGTGACGTATTTCCCAGCTTCAAAATGTGTTTTTATGCAAGGGAGAAAACATACTTCAGTGTTTATGGGAAGAATGTGGGGGTTTTTGCTTTAAAAATCAAAGACAACACTCTTCTCTCTGTTCTCGTTGGAGATCCAGGAGAGCAGGATATTGGAGACTGCTGCTGCACAGATCTGAGAAAATACTTTTTTTATTTTTTAAAGCCTGTCCATAGCAATCAGAGGCCCTTAGTCAGACAAGTGTTAGCGCAAGATTAAGAGGCAGCACCTTAAAGTTAAGCATACTTGCAGATTAATCAATAGGAAGTGTGACGTTAATTGCAGAGATGTAAAAAACTAGCACAGTGTCCTGATTTCCTGAGTGAAAAATCACACTGTGAAGTTACACTAATGCTTAAGTCATTTGGTTTTCATTTTACCTTCGTGCATGATACTCGCTTTAACTAAGGGGAAAACGTTTCTCTTTTTGGTTTGGTTATATCTTGAGTTTATGGTTGTCCTTGCTGGGAGCACCCTGGTTCAGGATTCGGCTTGGGAAAACGGCAGCGAAGTTTATAAACCGAATCAAAGCCGAATCCAAGCCGAATCCCACTTCCCTACCCCCAAAAGCAAATTACAAAATGTTCCTGTTTACACCAGGTTTTCTCAACTCCTTTTTGTTATTAAAAAATACCCAACTGCCAGATTGATACGACTTGACGAAAAGCTTTCAAAAATCAAAAGCACCCTACGACAGGGAAACCCACCGCACAGACCAAGCGAGGGCACGCCACCGAAATACCAGCGGGACTAACGGCGCCCTGCGCTATCGCCCTCCGCCGGGGAACAGGCCGTTACCGGGGGCTCCCCGGCAGCCCCGCTCCCCGCCGCGGCATCTCCGAGCGAGCCCTTCCCGTGACAGAGCCGCGCTCCCGCCGCACGGGATGACACGCCGCTTTCCCCGGTCGCCAGTCACCCGGCAGGCGACGCTTCTGCTGCCGGCGGAGGGACCCGGGCGACCACTCGGGCCCGGGTGGCCCTCAGGACCCGCGCGCGGAGGGTGACGCCGCCTCAGAGCCCGCCGCTCCCCTCGGGGCGCCCCATGGCCGGCGGCGCTCCGGCAGGGCGGGCCGCGCCGCTGCCGAAATACCCCGGCTCGCCCCGAGCTTTAGCGGCGGTTTACTCCCGCCGCCTCCGGAACGGCGGCGCCCGCGGGGGCACAGCCCCGGCCGTGGCACTAGATGGCAGCACCCGCTTGAGGAATGCCGGAAAATGGCGCTCGCGGCAGGCTGGGCCGGGCCGGGCCGGGCTGAGGGGAGCGGGCGGCCGCCGCCCCAGCTTCGCCGGCGCTGACTCCCGCCGCACAGCCCGGGCCTCGGGAACGGCCCTTCACCGCCATCTCCAGCGGCCTTTGGGGTCACAACACCCTCAAGTACGCGTAGGGGCACAGAAAGCAAATGACAATAATAATAATAAAAACACCCAAACCCAAACACAGTGAGACTCTGACTAGAAACAAAATCACTGCAGCAAAATCGACGGAAATAACATGAAGTCTACCATTTCAGAAGATAAATATTTAAGTATAGCCTACTGCTGGGGAAGAGAATGGAGGGTTTTTTTCCACTGACCTCAGCAGCAGTAGGTTTGAGTTCAAAGAGGTGGAATAATACATTCTTTAGTGTTGCTCATGTATGATCTTGTTTTTTACAAAACTTTGGGTTTTTCCTTACATGACAAATTACTTATTTGCAGTGTCACATGGCAGTGATGCTAAGTCCTTCAAAATTATGGCTAAAAGCCAGTCTCAATAGTATTTATTTAGGGATAATAATAAGGAAATGAGAGCTCTTCACATGTAATTCAAGTTTGTTCGCTTTTTCTGTGTAGTTTGGTTTAGTCTGTTTTGCAAATTTTTGATGACGTAGAGCAACACGACTAGTACAAACAATTACAGGTTTACAGAGCTTCCATCTCTGCACGGCTTTAAAAAGATGTTAAGTGAATTCCTGTGAAGTAACCCACATGTAAAACCACCTTGCAAACAAACGGGCAAGTCTTAAAACTTGTGAGCTACCCTACGAGAGAGGGGGTCTCAGCTGCTGCCCCCCTGTCCTGGAGGCACGGCAGGGGCCTGGCCTCAGCACCAGTTGAACCTGTTGCCCCATGAAGCTCTCCCAGCACATCAACACCCCCACCCCCCACCCCCCCACAAAGCTGGCTGCAGGCAGGATCCACTCATTGTTATTACTCATTGTTACTCCTTTGCCTCAAGAGCGTTGCCAGTCCAGAGGACGGCCACAGGAATCCTACCTCGTGCAGGTACAGCTTGTGCAGGTGCTGTTAGAAGCACAGGACAGGCAGGAAGGCGACCACCCAGAACACAGCACCCATGCACTGCCACCGCAAGAAAAGCATCGCTGTAAGGCACTGCAAATTCCAACCCTCCCTAGCCCATCAAACTCGGAAAAACAAGGCCCAAAGGATGTACAAGCAGAGAGTGTGCTGATGAATGAAAGCACACACTTCTTATGTACACAACTGCCAACAAATAGCAAAATCAAAGCAAGCAAATGTTTTTTTGGCAACAAATGTAAACCTACTAACTACACTCCACATCGTCTTTACAAATAGCCATGAAAGTGTTATTCCAGAATTCAAAGTTAGACCTGGTAATATTTTGCAAGGAACAGTCTGCTGCCAGACTGTGAGGATGTACAGTCTATACAGTGTCTCGGTCTGTGGTTTGTCTCTATAGCTCTTAGCGAGAATATTCCACTGACAATCAATCCTAAACAGAAAAAAGATACTGCTTTAGCTATTAAATAAAACCAAGTACACATATGAACTAAGAAGATTAGATTAAATGGATAGCAAAAAGTATGAAAACCCTCCAGGTTAATCAAGTAATAAATTATAGGAGAAAAACTAAATAATAAACGTATTTTTCTCTCAACAGGATCTCGGAAGCTAGAACAGAAAAGAGCAGAAATTCTAAATATCTTTTGGGCAAAATTCCAGTAAAAAAATATTATTTCAGTGGGTGGGTGGGTGGGGGGATCAGCTAATACCCTCCTTTTGCCCTGCTGCCTCAGCTTCTTCACTCCACATTCAAGAGTGCTAATGATGCTACATGGGTGCAGCCTGTCTGAGATGTGTTTAATTGCTGTCTAATCCCCATTTATAGCTAATGGATGAGAGTCACAGAGGAAGTGGGGCCCCCTAAAATCTGTTTTGTTTTCTTCTAATATTTTTTTAAGTCCTCGATAAGCCATGTGTAGAGTGTCAAGGAGATATAAAAGATGCAACTGGAAAATAGTACATTACGCTTTTGTATTAACTCCTGTTTGGTAATGGTTTGTAATATATGCTGTTTGAAATACTGGTACAAACTCAACAAAAGATGATGTAAGATTAAATAAAGAGGGTCAGAAGTTTGGGGAGAAGCACTGAACAGTAGCAGAGGAGCACAGCAGCTGTTCCACAGCGCACAGCAACACCACAGAATAGTTTATGACAGGAAGCCAAGAAAATTCCACAATCCACCTGAAGCTACAGTGGGAATTATGTAGGCAAAATATAGTTATTAAAACTGGAATGTAACCAAGACTTCAGGGGCTAATAACCCTTTTCTTTCAAGAGATAGCAAAAAATCCCCAAGCATCTTCATTGACCACAAACTGCAAGACCACAGCTTTACATCTCAATTGAAAGACATGGCTTTTTCCATGATAAATTGTCACAAGAACGTGATCTTTCTGGGTTGTGATTTCCTGGCCAACAGTCTCCATTTCCTTCTGTAAACTGCAAAAAGAGTTAGTGATTTGGGGATTATTTAAAAAAAAAATATCATATATATATATATACATACACACCCTTTTAAATATCTATATATACACAGAGACACGCACATAAAAAAATCCTCTTTAAAGCTATTACTAATGTTACCAAAAAAAAAAAAAGGGCCAGTCTTGATAAACTGTATCTTGACAGTCAAAATGTGAATGCATTTACTACTTATTGTGTCCATTAAATTTCTTTATGCTAAAATTTTATTATTTCTTACCTAGAAATTGACATAATTTTACAGGCCAAAAATTCAATTAGATGAGGATTTAAAGCATTTGACAGAAAAATTAAACTACACAGAGCACGTAGTGTGTTTTATGTATGCATCTATAGAACACATACACTTCACAGGCAACTATCTAGGTATATAAATGCACACATTTTGAAAGTACATATGCATTAGAACCATAAATACTCCCAGAAGTGGAAGACATATTTATGCAGTGTGTATTTGTTTATACAAGTGTGACTATAGTACATAAATATGGATAAGGCTTGTGTGTATTATACATTAAAAGTTTTTTTTAGTGTTGTATAGAAGATTATTTTATGATGACATTTGAAATGCATCTCAAATGTAGAAGAACATAGAAATAGAGGAACTAGGTACAAGAAATACATCTAGCTCATCCCAGGATTGAGCAGATAATAAGCCCTATTGCAATTTATCAGACCCATTGCATGCACTATACGTGGTAGAGAAAAATATTTTTTTTCAGATGTTTATTTAAAAAGTAAATAAACTTACTGTATTTTGCTGCATTTAACAATATGCATTTCTTGCAGAGACATAAAGGAGCTGTAAACCAGTATCAACTGCTATTATGTCTTGCCACATAAAGGAGAAACATACACAAGAGGCATTTGCATGGTAGGAATGCAATCATCTTTAAAAACGGCAACTTCTCTGGATGCATGCTGGTATCAATAAAATTAGGTAGCTTAGAAACTTCAGTCAAATTTTACCCACAGGTCTGCTAAAGTAGCAGAAAGAAGTTATTTTTCCTTTCTTTAAACGTAGCATGATGAATGCTGAATATGTTAGAGAAGAGTTCCTTAAATGGAAAATCAAGTATGTGAAAGTAAGAAAAGAAAATGCCATGTTTAGAACTGCCAGTCAGTTCTACTTTTGTATATACAAAACCTACTACATAGCCTTTAATTAGACAAGATTCTTAATTTTCCTTGCCTCATTCAGTGCTTTGAGCGAGAGCACTTCCCAATGCAATTATAGCTGAATGAACGTAGGCAACATTCAAGCATTTAACTTTGCAACGAAAATGGCTTTCTTTTATCCTCAAGGAGAAGTGTTGTTTGAGATACATGTTGAGTAAATATATAAATATTGGGACTATTTCACTGTATCCTCCCTCCTTATAAATTTTTTGCCTTAAATTATTCTTTTGAAGATCACACTAAGTCCACAGTGCTGAGTATAATTTGGAAGTACGTGTAGGAGGTGCTGCAGTCTGTATTGAACTCCAGTATCCCCAGTTCTTGCCCATGTCAGATCTGCCAGGCAGGCACCAGTGCACACATGTTCTATCTTCACATAGCAGGCTGGCCAGGCACGAACCACATTCTGCCTGGGAGTTACGTGACCACATAAACTTCTACTACCACCACCCTACCTCCTGGAGCTAGCTACTTCAAGCACCATGCTACGTAAATACAGCTTTGAATCTGCTTACGGCACTGGCTGAGGGAGCTTGTATCATCCACACTGCTCATCTAAACAGAAGAGATGCTACCACAAGGTGCAGTTACTGGCTTGTCTACAAAAACACAAGGGAGTGTTAGCCCAAAGGACTGTGTGTGAGAATTTGCCCCCTGGGTCTGATTACTGAATTTGCCCCCCAGACTGCAGTATCATGTGCATGCTTGAATTCTGGTCTTTATAAGCACGGCTACATGCTCAGAGTTTTGAAAGTTTACACATTAATTTAGTTGCTTAGGGTAGCATTACGCACTACTAGCCTTACGTCCAAACTCTGCTAATGCTTTTTTGTTGTTGTTGTTTTTGTTTTAAGATAATAACCATTTCGATGCCTGCGGAAAAAAAAGCATAAATAACTAGAGTTCAGTTTCATTCCCCAACTTATTTGTAGTTAAAAGTCAGTTAGAAATTTAGCAGGCGTTGTTTGTAACTATGAATTTGGAATATAAACATTTACATGACCTTGACATTCATACCACAATTAACTATAAATTCTGACTCAACTCATTATTTATTGTCTTTGTGAACTGTAAGCATATAGAGGCTTTCATAAGGCTAACCAGAAAACCGTCCCCAAGTTAAAATTGCCTTAAGCAACATTTGAAACATAAAAGGTCTGATCCTCTGATCCTAAAACCAGGTATTCCCAAAACAATCTGGTTTATTATGGCAATACCTAGGAGAGCCGACTCAAAGATTATTCAACACAGAGGCACATTTTGAGATTGGGCCCTCATTTGTAATTTATTGCTTTGGATTGCAAAGCACAAAGTATGTATTAGGTTCCATTGCTAACATTGATCTTCATAGCCTTTGCAATCTGTAGTTATCCTATTTTTACCTTATTTTTAATTCTTTGTTTCTGCTGTTTCCCCCCACCCCGTCATTCCTGCTTTCTTTATCTTTACATTTTTACATACCTCAAGTAGAGTTGGGATGTTTATAGATGGCAAGTACAAGGATGAGGGGATGAGCCCACACAAGAAGCAACTTGTTGGTTCAAACAGCAAACAAACGGTTAGCAGATTTAGACTGGCATCACAGAGCAGGGGCCTGGACAAGCTGACAGCAACAGCCTGCTTGAAAGCAGGTTGGGACCATTACTGGTAATTATAGTTAATCAGCAACAATTGTCTTGACCAAGATACAGATCAACATTGAGCACTAACCTAACAGGACCTAATGAGTGTAATGGAGGATGAAGAAAGCCTGATTAAACTTGCAAGGCACTGAATGACCTGAGCAGATGAGGCATTGTAATTCCCAGCTTCTCTCTCTCTCTCCCCTCAACTTCTGCCTCCAGTCCCCAGTGCTGATGGCAACGAGCTTTGCAGCTACTTGACAATACAGACTGTATCGCAATATGCTGCTGTCACTAGTGGTTAATGGGTCAGAAACACGAGAAATGGAATTAAACCTTGCACTTAGCTATGAGCAGATACAGTTATATGCATTTTTTTAAAGCAACTGCAACTGCTGACTGATTTTATGCTATATAGTGATTGTCCTTAAAACTAATCAATAATGTTGTTTAGCAGTCTAATGCTACTGCATTACCCAGAGCATTTTTTAAAGCATTTTGCAGAGGTAATGAATATCTGAGCATTTAAACATAATTGGAAAAAGGTACGTGTTTTTCTGTATTGTTGTTGGTATTGCTCTTTCCATTAGAGTCTAAATTGATCAGGTTTTTCTCCCCATGAAACTTTTGTCTGAGAACAAATGATTTTAATCCTTAAGATCCTTGTTAAGAGTATAGCATTCTCATAAAACACCAATTACAAGGTATGTGTCATTTTTGTATGTAATTAATTCTACATAAATTTTGAGCTGAACAATCTGTGATTAAAAATAAAAATCTGAGAAAAATTTAAGAAACATGTATTGTTGGCCTTTATAGCAAAATTATATATTGGTGCAAATATATATATATATATATATCAAAAAAAATATATTGGTGCAATAAGTGCAGATTTAAAATCTAGAAATGTACAACTTCTCACAGCATATACTATACAACAAGTAGTAACCTCACAGGAAAACATGCTATAAAATGATTTTATCTATTAACTCTTCAGGATTAAGAAAGTGAATGTGAAAAAGGATTAATTACAGTTCTCTAGGCTTCCCTGAAATGTAAGTACAGACTTATAGGGTATTTACTGAAACACAGCCCTATCAATACCCCTTGTACTTGAAAGGAAGTGTAATGTGGCCAAAAGTAGGAGAAAACCTGGGCTTCTGGTATGACACAAGTCATCAAAACATCCAAAAGCTAGCCAGCATTTGTTACACCTTCATTTTGTCAGGCCACAATGACACTTGTTTCTCAGTCTAACCCTATTTTCCCATATGCTTCATGCTGTGTATATTCCTTGTAGGAATTCTGTAGCCAATTTTAACTGGAGTGGATAGCTGGAAATAGGTCCTTATTTAACAGAGGGTCTCTGCTAAGTCCCAGTTTGTTGGCTGGTTTGTTTGTTTGTTTTTTTGTTTATTTGTTTGTTTTTTTTCCTGATATAGTATCATTTTTACTAATCTTCTACAAAAGCCAAAAAGACATCATCATTACTGACATAAATACTATCTGTTCTGCACTAAATGCACAGCCTGGTGGAGCCCAGCCTTTCCCTCTTATGCCTTTTCTTTTGTCACTAACCTCCCATTTCCCTATCTAAATCCTACCCAGTCTCATAGCTGGCTATCTATCTCTACTCGGCCATTTGCTCTAGTAAGGCAGGCAAGAGAATTATGGAGTCAGGACATAGTACCTCTCTCTTATCCTTTACCACAGTAACATGCCAGATCAAAGTAAAGTAAGGTATATTGTTCACATTGGTCATATTGTTCAAAGTGGGGATTGTACTGTGGTGGCAGATCTCAAACAGCTGGGGAAAAGGGAGAGGAAAAAAAAATGAGAGGAAAACTCCCTATCAGATCCCAAAGCCCACCCTGCAGTTATTGTCTTGTGTTATTGATCCTACTGAACAAACTATAAGCACCACAAAACCACAAAGCAGTGATACATCTTATCTTCTGAATAAAACACACCAGGTTATGTCTCCCAGCATCACTTTGCACTGAAGATTCACCTACAAAATGACTCTGCCAGAGAAATTCTTTCCTTCAGAGGTGGAGGACTGATTACAAAGAGACAGACTCATACAAGCCTACAACCACTTGTCTGCATGATACACTCAGGTCCAACTCTTATCTGAATGGTTCAGTAGTATCAGAGTCATAATATTGGTGCCAATGTGCTGGCTCGTGTGCTATGAGGACAGGACATCGTACAACTATTATTCACATGAGCCACTCTGCTCCTTTGGGCTGCCTCTGTAGGAAAGGAACTACAAAAAAGCATAAATACACTCCGTTTTTTTCTGGTGATACAACATGCTGAAATCAGCAAAGATTAAGGAAATGCAGCTCCAGGGAGGAAAGGAGTTTGCCATGAGATAGTAAAAACCCCTCAATTTCAACACCAGTTCAGGCCAGTCTTGCACCTAATCTGCACTGGCATTTCAGGCAGGTGGGAAGAATGGTGCTACAGACTAGGGAATCTTTAGGCAAAGTTCAGGACAAAAAAAAAAAAAAAAAAAAAAGTATTGTTTTAAGATTTAGGGTGGCGG
>JAVJGJ010000001.1:66957870-66980616 GCA_035590215.1 Microhierax caerulescens
TCAGCCAGCACCCCCAGGGCCTTTTCCCCCAGGCAGCTTTCCAGCCGCTCTGCCCCAGCCTGTAGCGCTGTGTGGGGTTGGTGTGACCCAAGTCCAGGACCTGGCACTCAGCCATGTTGAATCTTACAGGACCAGCCTTTTCCCATTGATCCAGCCTGTTCAGATCCCAATGGAAATCATAATATGGGGAAAAATAAAAATACAGATGGAAAACTCTTCTTAGCTAACACCAAGAAAAATTGTCTAAGAGAGTTTCCTTTGCATCCTGGCATTACCATAGAGGTGCAAGGTGAGGGGTAGCTGGAAACACAGAACACAGGTTATGAATCAAAGAATTGACATATCATGGAAGTAACAACCTCCTTACATTCCTTCTTTACATTCAGAGATGAATATTTTGCCAATCAGGCAAAAGCACACCCTACTGCAAGATTTAAACATAAATCTTTTATCACTTCTGGATTTGAAAAAAATTATCATAGAATATTTTGGATTGGAAGGGACCTCCAAAGTTCATCTAGTCAAGTGCCCCTGTAATAAGCAGGGACATCTTACCTAGAGACAACTAGATCAGGCTGCTCAGAGCCCCATCCAACCTGATCATGAATGTTTCCAGGAATGGTGCACCTCCCTGGGCAACATGTTCCAGTTTTTCACCACTCTTCTTGTAAAAAAAATTCTTCTTTATATCTAGTCTAATTCTACCCCCTTTCAGTTTAAAAGCATTATCCCTTGTGCTATCACAACAGGCCCTACTAAGAAGTTTGCCCCATCTTTCTTATAATCCCCCTTTAAGCACTGGAAGGCTGCTATAAGCTCTCCCCAGAGCTTCTCTTCTCCAGGATGAACAGCCTCAACTCTCTCAGCCTGTGGTCGTAGGAGAGGTGCTCCAGCCCTCTGATCATCTCCATGGCCCCACTCTGGACCCGCTCCAACATGTCCATGTCTTCCCTGTGCTGAGGGCTCCAGAGCTGGACACAGCACTCCAGGTGGGGTCTCACCAGAGCAGAGCAGAGGGGCAGAATCACCTCACCTGCCAGCCATGCTTCTTTTGGTGCAGCCCAGGATACGGTATTATGATATCTCATTAACAGAGCCAGCATTTACCTTCCAAGGAAACCAAATGCTGCTATTTTTAAGTGCATTTCTAAGTTTAGTCCCTGAGAGAAGTCTTCAAGATATGAACTGATACAAACCAAGGAGAAAATTTCACCTCCATCCATGTTTCTTATTTGACAGTAACTAATCCTGAATGTGCCTCAAAGCATTTCCTAATTTTAAGCTTCCCACAAACCAAGCTGATATAGAAGGACTGAATTGGCTTTGCTGGGAAGTAACGTGGTTCTGTCCTTCCCCAGAGTTAAAAGGCTAGGTCTTCATCTTTACAGCCTTCCTGACCCTGAAATGCAGCTGCTGCTCCTGAGCCCCATAACCTTCTCCGGCTCATTTCACATCAATGCTGGGACATGTGCTGGGAGATGCTGGGAGAGTATTATCTTCCCTGCACCCCTACCCCCCCATATCCCATATACAGGCATCTCAGCAAAAACAGCAGAACAAGAGACCCCACACTAATGTGGTCTGACCCCACGCTAATGTCCTGCAGTGCCAGGAGAATGCGAATTACCCCATCACACTGCAGATCCATTTTGCAAATACATCCTCAGCTCAAATCTGCTTCTTGGAGAGGAAACGTAAGAAACCAAGCATTTTCTACCACCACCACTGCAGAAGGAATATATCACAATGATGCTAAGAAAAGCGCTTTGAGGATATCTTACACTGTAAATTCACCAGCATGTTAATTATCCCAAAATAAGTCTGAGAAAGAAAGTACTTTTAAACTGGCTGTGACCAGGGACAATACTGGACAGTTGCTATTGGTTCTTTAGATGAACTTACCCAGGAACTACTGGAGTCTGCTTTCTCCCTTTGGTGAAATAGTAAGAGCAAGCAGAGCTGCAACAAGGAGTTGTGTGAGATCGGAAGATACTATTTGAAAGAAAACACTTGCATATATACAAAAATTTTTGCCCTAAACTTCAGGGGCAATGATTCATTTTAAACAAGGTAAATATAAACATACATAGAAAAAGTCATATTATTCAGTTCATAAGTCTTACAGTGATTATAAATTCCAGTTTAGACTGGGAAAAATTAAATAGCTATTTAGTCAGGCCAATTACTCCATTTTATAAGCTTTTCATTTTCCAAGGCTGAAGAATTCTCACTGGTACTAACTATACATAAACATAACTTCAGTAGGTTGTGCTAATTTTGGTTTTCAGCAAATGGATTTTTGCTCACCACTTTTCTTTTGAAAATGGAAACCATCTTTTGGGTTTTTCTTTCAGGTGCTAGAAAAAGATCTGTTACTGGTTGCTTTTTCTCACACTTGAGTTAAAGAAAAGCTGATGCATTTTATTTATGGTTAAAGAGTACCAACATTTCCTAAAGGTAGTTTAATGAATATACTTTTGTTTTAGAAGTTCCTGACAGAGTCAATTGGAAATGTCTGAATCAATTATAGTGTGTTCACACTTGTCTAATACCCTATTAATTCAGAAATAACTATAATCCCCAAAAGAGAAAGTGCTGAATCTTCTTTTGTTTTACATGAATTCTCCTTACAATTATAAAGGCAAACCTAATGGCTCAAAGAAATTGAATTGCCATCTGCAAGTACTGTGGTGTCTAGTAATCAACTTACTACCTGCCACAGCCAGCCTTGGATTCTTCCTGAAAAAGTTAAATATTTTAGTGTTATTGCATCCACCCTGCCATATAAATCACTCTACATACTCTCTAACCCACTTTGGGATTCTGTGCAGTATACTACACATCAGATTTTAGCTTAGCATCTGGGCTGTGTGTATATAATTTTTCAGCTGCTTCAGTTGGTTCGTGTGGAGGTAGACTGGGTCCAGTTGCCAATGTTCACATCTGAAATGAAGAATATTCTTGGTCTCACTCTACTTGTTTGTTCTGTCGGGTACATTCTGCCTGAAAGTGCTGTTACAACTACATTTTACAGGGTCCTCTCCTAGCAAAGTTTCTGTTGATATATTATTATTATATGGCCATTTATATAGACCCAACTGTATTACTTCCATTTTATTACAAGGACATAAAAGCTGGAAATCTACCAAAAGTACAGAAAGGAGCCTAAGAGCCTTTGAAAGTAAAAGCCTTAGGGAAATACTGGGTATTAAATGAAGTCAATTTATAGCTGTTGCCAAAATTTGTCAAAGCTTAAGCACTCCTTAAATCCAAAATTACCCAGAAGAGAAGGTAGAAATACTTAGGTTAGCAATACCAGCCATATCATCGTTAGGTATACTGGCTGGTCATTGCCAGCATACAAGTTGCCGTGATGAATGAAATAGTCCCAGCCAGAATGTCCCCCTCCACCCCAGCCCCAAACAGCTCCTAGAGGAAAAACTAAGGGAAAGTAGAAACACGGAGGTTGCATGAACAGAAAGTGCTTGTAATACAGCATACAGAATAAGATCTGTTGGCCTAGGAAGGGTTCAGGTTTGTAATACCAGAACCAACAGCAGCATAAGACATGTAGAAAGAGGAGAATATGCAAAATTAGTCTTCATTCCCTGAATAGTTTTTCTCAGCCACTCCAACGAGTGCTGTCTCTATCTGACCCTTAGGGCTTGACTGACTAGGTTTCAGTGATGGAATAACAAGTGCATGTGTAAACTTCATCCACCTGAACTGCAAGATAATGTGGTTTAGCTTTTAGTAATTCACGTGATCCTGCAGTCACAACAGGATTAGAGCAACTGGAAGGAGAGCTACACACAGTAGTGTAGCATAGTTAATGTGTTAGAACCTGTGAAGCCATTATAACTGAATTGTGCTTCAGACCCCAAATCTGCACATCAGTTATTTAGAAAAAAACTTGAAAAAAATATATATGCCTATGCTGTTAATCACTAAACTGCATCCCCCCACATTTTTAAATGTCTTTCCCAGCCACTTCTCTGGTTCTTACTCCTCACAGCCATTATTACCTTCCTTTCTCCTCAGCCAGCTCCTCTTTCATTTGTACTGTTTTGAGATTGGCTTCCATAGACACATCCTTTGAAGACTTCAGTTTCCCATTTAAGGCAAGGAATGACATTTTTCTCCTGTTAAGTATTTCATTCACTGGTAGGCATTGATGTTCTGTCCTTCTGAAAGCACTCTCCCCATGTCTCAAGCCTCTGGGCAATTCTTTAATGCACATAAATTAAGAAAAACAAATGATAGAGATCGGCATCACATTGGCTGAATTAATAAAACAGAGCCTAATGACTTCAAGTTGGAGGCAGTCTCAACACTTAAGTTCTCAGGATAAGAGAGTTTTCTCACAGGTAAGATGACTAATAGTATTTGGGAAATTGTCTTTTCAAAGAACTTGGTTTAGCTTCCATTCTGTGTTATGCAATGCTCCAATTCATGCTACGCACTGTATGTCTGGGACAGAGTCAGCAGCAGACTTGGGACTTGCTGGTAATTGAAAACAGGTTCTGAAGCAATGATTATCACACAGTAAAACTACAGTACTCCACATGCTGCACAGAGACCGCCAGTAACCCTAGACATTTTCTTTTCATCTGAGAGAACCCTGCATTTGAATTTTTTTTGGCAGTCAAGCAGTAAATGCGCCGTGAACTTCATTTTCAAACTGTGTTGATATCTCCTGGATTTACTAATCATCAAATATCAACTCTGAACTAAAACAAGACACATGGTTACAAGTTCCAGGACAGTAAGTCAGAAGACTATTACACATTGTGCAACTGTAAGCTAGCTAAAAAGCTTCCATCTACTTTGGCCTAGTGTCAAGGTTTCAGAGGTGTGACTCGCCATTTCTAAGAAAGAGGTTTCAGTCTGAATTGTGTACCTGGGTTTTGCAAAGCATCTTGGCAAGTTCCTCATAACTGTTCAAATTCCTATCCAAATTCACTAACACATATTTTCTCTTAAACACTCCCGAGGAACTCCTTTAAGCATAATTCATATCTTGAACTTAAGAGAAACAAATATCCACAATTTCTTTCTTGGATTTGGAAGGAAGCTGCAGCTGAAAGTCTTCGGTAAGACATTTAGGAATTTGCACGGCCCTTACTGTGAGAACCAAGTCAAGACACCCTCTAAAGATCCAGCTTCCCCTTCCAGTACAAAAGCAGAATTCAGGGAAAATAATCTAAAAGTTACCACAATCGATGACTGAAGATTGGACTACCAGATAGTCGCTCTTTCACCCTGAGCAACTCCCGTAAAAGCAGAGCTCTACTCCCACCTCTGTAAAAAGTGTTGCAGGATCCCAGTGCACTCTGTTAATTTCCAGTTTAAAATTCTCACCTACCCAATAGAAAATGCCCTTTTCTCCATCAGCTCTGCAGATTTCCCTGAATGTCTGCTGTTCCTTTTTATTGCTGCTACTAGTTGGTATTTTAAAGGGCAAATGAGGCCATATTTAACCCCTTTATAATGTTATTGCCACCCATGGACAGCAAGGACAGATGGAAACAAGAAAACTATTGCACGGATGATACAGAAAGTCTGAACTCCCTCTCAGATCACTGCCTCAGCTTTGCAGGGTGAGCAGGATTAAAGGACAGTAAGAATTGATTTTCTCACAGAAGTCAGGCATAGCTATCTACACAGCAATCAGGTTTCTGGAGCAAGAGAACATAATTTGCAGAATGACTTGATTTTTCAGACCAGGACTGCACCTGATATATGTCTGTGCCTTTTTTGTCTTCGTCTAGTGAATAGAGGGTGGCAGCTGAAAGTTGGAAGCTTGATGTGCGAGACACTTTCACAGCCAACTATTAAAGTGATCTTTTGGTATGTGAATTGAACTTTACAGCATAATGATTTCATGGCAGGGGAGGTTTTCACACTTGTGACCCTAAAATTCTGACAATGTGAATGTAAACTTCATTTTGTATTAATGCAATTTATAAACCAGCCTGTTTTGTAGTCACTTGACAACAAAAGTTCTTCCTTAAATATTAGCATCACACAACCAGGTGCATTGAGGGCCTGTGAAATAACAGCTTTTCAGGCACTCTTAGTAGTTTAGCAAAGATACAGTATGCCATATTACTAGCATTTGAACTTAAAACACTTTAGGAGTGTCTCTCTTGAATTTTAGGTGTCTTTAAAGCCCTCTTTTAGGTGGTATTCAACTATTTCTGAAATGGAAATTGCCTTTTTCAGGCTTTCCACCAGTCTGTAGCTTTCTTTGCCTCTTAGTCACAAGTCATTAGTTTTGCTGGAGTGAGGTTAAAGGCAAATGCAAGGGTTTGCAAAACCAGATCCTCTTGTAAACTTGTTAATGTTAGCTGCTGTGAATTTTGTGATGTTAGAGCTAAGACAATGTATTCAACCTCTCAACCCTCTGGTTTTATTTAGTTATTTTTCTAGCCACAAAGCCAAACAATTGTCAGTGGCTTCTGTTGCAGATACTTACCAGCCTGAGACCCAGAGAGTTTAACAAAATGTGAACAAAAGTGTTTTCAGACTTTAAAGATGGCCCAGGTGCTTTGCACGATTTTACAGTCAACTTTTTCCTATTTTTAAAAGTTTTTTCAAATATTTCCTTTGTATGGTCTTTTATCACAGGAAAAAAAAAAAAAAAAAAAGAGAGAAGGAAATTTGGAACCGAAATTACTTGGAGAAAGAAAAAGTTTTAAATAAGCAAAGTCAATGAGCTAGAAAGTAAATCCACATTCTCTTGGCTGCAAAAACCTATTTTTAAAAAAAACAACTCTGATGTTATCGAAAAACTAACAAATAAAAATGTTTCACAGGAAAGTATAGGTTTTTTACCTTGACAGTAGCTATGCAAGTTGAGTAAGGCTGGACATGCACCTATTTCCACAGTTTACACTGACAGAAGGTAGCAGAAGTTAATAACTATGACTTTTTTTCTGAACCTTGGAAAATAGGAAAGCAACAGGACTCTGGAGGGATTACAAACTAGATCTCAGGATTTAACAGAAATGTTCCATCCCTGAAGCACTATAGGTCCCCAGGCTCTGGAAAAGATCTACATTTGGTGGCTCCTTGGCTACAGACAGAGACCTGGGACTATTATGTGCAAAGAAAGTGCAGTTTACTGCATAAAACACACACACACTCTAGTGGCAATCACTCACTGATAACAGGTCAGTCCAAGCTGAAACCTCATTTTAGCTGATTTAGATGTGCATCCCTTGAACGCACACAGGATTTTACGTTTCCCTGCTGCATTAGCATAGTACTGTGCATCCTATAAAACATCGGCATTTGTGTGATAACCAGTCAATGAAACAAAGAGTATTATAACTTCTGTTCAGTCTGTTCAGTCTCATCGTAAGAACTTTTGTGTTTTTTTTTTATCCCTGGCAGAAGCTAAATTTACAAAAGCAGGCATAAGAGCGAGCAAGTATATCACTTCAAGTTACAGGCGTATCAATACATTCAAGGGATAAGCATGATGCTATTGGAAGAACTGTAAGGGTTATTTTTCCTTCTGGTGTCTATATAGCGTTTCAAGTAAGGATAGGTTTGATTATGCTTTATCAAGCACTAATTTCATTAAGGAATTGGACTGAGGAAGTCGATAATCTGGAGTCTAACGATAGCTCTACCACAGACATGCTGTGCACTCTTGGGCAAATCATTTAACCTTTCTATGCCCTGGTTCCCAATTTGTAAAATAAGAATAACAACACTTCATTATCCAATACTTTACACATCTTATGTGCTTACAATGTAAGTATTGTAGAGAAAGGCTGTATTTGTATAGTCCCTGGCACAATGGGGCCCAGATAATCTACTGGTGACTCCAGATATCCCCGTCATACAAATATGTTTGTGCATATAGAAATTCTTAAAGGTTCTGTCGATTTACAATTCCTAGAGTACTGTCTCAAACGCTGGGTAAGTCATACCTCCCTTTTGACAATCCCACAATTTCTTGTGATATGCATTATTCACGCTAGCACTATTTCTGATGTACCCAGTTCTCTTGGGAGCCACCTCTGAATGTCATATTTACAGACTTGCACTAAAGTATATTGAAATAGGTATCAAGCCTGGGGAGCTAAATGCTGCAGTGGGTTAATGCATTAACCTTTCACGTCTGGAGACCTGAGGTGAAACCCTGGTTCTGTTGAAGTTCACAGCGAAGTCTCACTGATGTCAGCAAGGCCAGGAGCTGACAGTGGAGATTCAAGCACTGTCCCAGTCATGAATAATTCTGCAGCTCCAGCCACGCCTCCAGTGAGCATCTACCCACTTTGCATTGAGCTACCAAAGTGTCTGTGACACATCAGTGATCTGGCATGGCAGCATCTTCCCAAGAGCTGGAACAGCAGCCAGGGCTTGCCATTGTGAGCTGAGGTACTGCAAAAGTGCTTTGAGAAGCCTTTTACTTGCCTCTCACCAATATTTTCAAGCTTTATTGCTTCTGCTTTTGCACAGATGTCATCCCATACACATATATATGCACCATGTCCTTTCCACCACACCCAAATGTAAATGTGATGACTGCCTGAATTAGAAAAAAAACTTTCACTAGAGAGAGCAAAGAAACATACTCCGTACTATCATTACTTTTGAGGTATTTGATTCTGAACTCTATAAATAAATTTAACACGAACAGAAGAATGTAAAACTGCTGTACATCTAGCTTAGAAAATAGCGTGCATCACACATCTAACGCTAAAGCTTGAAATAATCTCTAGAGAACATTAGAAAAAACACTCAAGCTCTTTTGCATTTAAAAGTAAATCAAGACACCAATCTGTCCAAAGCTGAGAACCTGCATCAATAACAACATACTTTCCCTCTGTGGCCACTCAGTATGATTTCCATACCAATTTCCGAGATGGACCTATTTCAAGAAAATGTACTTTAAGAAACATGATGCTCAGGGTATCACCTTCAGGAGAAACTCTCTCCAATACCTTTCCTGATGCTGCAGATATTCATTGACCCAGACAACGTATTTCTTCCCTGAGCATGGATAAGGTTAACTCCAGCAGGGTGTGAAAAGATCCCTTTGTTCTTCATAAAATTTAGGAAGAAACCTGATCTAGATTTCAGATGCAAAACTAACACTACAAAAATGTGTGTTTATTCATATTTAAACAGGAATATGTTTTGTGAAGTGTTTTTCAGAATGTTGTTTTGGACAATTGTTATTTTAGTTATTTGAACAATACCTATTACTGAAAATTGCTTTGTCTCCCCCACATGCAGTTAGTATTAAATTTCTGATATTTTAAGCTGACAGCAAACTGACATACATCACTGGGGCATTCATTGCAAAGGATTCTGTTAGCATGTGTTCTCTAACCATCAATATGCCATAGGCTTTGACAAAGACCACTTGAAGTATACCAGGCATGAATAATCCTTCCTGCAATCCTCCTGCCAAGTGTCAATGAGGGTAATGAGCACCTAGTTCATTACCAGCTCTTTACCTTCATGTGTATGAAAAAGTGTGACTTAAAACCCCATCCAGATCTGTGTACAACACTATTGGTTCTGAAAGGAGAAAAATAAATGAAAAATTTACAAACCCTATTGATCTGTGAAGTTCTTTTTCTCTCAGAAATGCAACCTTTACCTATTACAGTTACAGCACATGCTTTGTATAATTAAGGACTAGGAAAACTGAATAACTTGGGTCACTTGTTTGCACTTTTGAAGAGTATCTGAACTATTGCTGCCACAGTTTTCTTTTAGTTTTTCTTTTTCCCATAAATGCAGCTAGCACATTTGTAGATACACCTACATGAAACACGTATTCTGCACCCGATCCTCCCCTTGAAAGGGGCAAAAAAAGTTTCCATTTCTACAAAGCTAGGACTCTGTTCATGGTTCAGTTATTTATTTTAGCCATGCTGCATTCTGTTATAGAGTAAGCACTGATAGAAATTAAATATTAGCAGATGTTAGCTTTCAGGGACAAAACAGAGGAATGGCAGTTATAGGTAGCAATGATATGCAAATCAGGTACAGAAGTGCTGGCATCAGCCATGGAAGGGCAATGATGGCATCTACAAATGTCAGTTGTAGTGCCCAAAGGACAGTCATTATTAATTGCACTTACATACAGTTTCTGAAGCTGCACAGACCTGTTTCTCATTTTAAAATTAATCACATTATTTATTCCTGCTTTAAAAAAAAGCGACATACACAGCTATTCACCGGAGCTTTATCCCAGGGAATGTCTGCTTGAGAGGAATATTAAAAATTTGCCACATACTGTGTCTACTCTAACCAAGGAGGCAGTGGCTGTCCATTTTGATAGTCATACAACTTCTCATATTCATTTTGAGGGCAGCATAATTCATTGTGGCACGATGACAGGACCTAACAGCAGGAGGAGGGTGCTGGGCAAAACTGAGCACCAACTTCAGTGTGTAAGGTGTGGGGTTTTTTTGACTGAACACTCTCCCTACCCATATTTAAATGATTCAAAATCTGAAGTTTTCACCACTTTTCTTGGGCAAGTGTATCACACCCTGATAGAAGTGACATCGATTATCTAAATATGTCATGGAGCATTAGAATATTTGGGGGAAAAGACAGAGAACCACAAAAACCACAGAGTTTTTTTGTGTAACTAAGTACTTAAACTCTACAAAAGAAAAGCTGCACAGATGGTTTGCAGACTTTTAAGTCCCAGAGGTATAACCTGGCTCATGTGAAGACACACACATAACATGTTAGTAAACTGATTTCTCCTCTTTGTTTAAATTCATATCCTTGTTACGTGCCATTGAATTACATTAACAATTCCTGTTTCTCATTGAAGCTTGTGTGTCCACCATATCTGTGACACTACGGCTAGTATGTTAGGTATTGTGAAAATAACTCCCCTAGTGACAGAAAGTATGTATAAGAAGGTATCTGTCAAATGGTTCACAAACCCAACGTGTGTTTACATAACTTCATTTTAGGCATCTAAACCCCACTTTTATTCGTATAGTATGTCTAAGACGAAAGTAGCATTATACTCCTATGTACCTTATCCTCCGACTGCTTTGTTCTAGGTGATGGTTCAACCTCACTACAAACACAGGAACCAGTAGGAGGAACTACAGTTTCTTGGAACCGGAGAGGTGATTTTGAAAGAAATGTGTTGCTTGAAAATCTCCCTGTCCAGCTGATTAATCATTTTTTGGAAACTGTTGGCACTAAGCACTGTCACCACTTTAGCTAGAGCCATCTGCTGATACGCCCAGCCCACACGTATGTATACATACGCACCCATAAAGAAAACTATGAGAAAGGAAGTATTTAGCAAAGGCAATGTGAATTCATACTTTAACATTTTAAGCCAAGAACAAACTTTCACAGACTGATTACCAGAGCGCTTATTTTATAGAAGACTCCTGAGTTTGCCAGTCTTTTATTGATAACTTTGACTCAGCCAGACTTGGAAGTGAACCACTGGCCCAAGATTAAAATAGAGGCATTGCTGAACATACTGGCATTGGCAATTAAAACAGACTGGGACACTGAAATTAAGCATGGAGTTTACTGACCTCATATGAGAGTTTTACAGTCAAACATTCAGATTTTCAGGAGTTTCACACTACATTGGAGAGGATGTAATTTCCACAGCTGCTAATAGAGAGGGTAAGGACTGGGCTTCAATCTAAATTATTTGCTACTATCTTGATATATCATATAGGGATTAAAAAAAAAATAATTAAAAATATAGAATAGCAGTGTGGAAACCCACCCTAAAAATCAAGTTTCTTTCCACATCACATCCTGTACTGCTTCAGGATATGCTCCTTCAATGTGGTGGAGTGAAATTTTAACTGATCTGTCAAGGGCTGCTGGTAGAAGCCTTTGCCCTTGAGGGAAGTTTCCTCAGCTCCTGGTTGGGTTACAGCAGGGGCAACAGGCTTATCTCCAAATGGACAATCAAGCTTCCCTGAGGTTTCTGCTGTTTACTGAACTCAGCCTCCTCTAGTGCTTCCCACCAGAGAGCACGAGAGGGTTTCAAGCCCACATGGCAGAGGCCCCTTTATGAGGACCCTTCACTGAGCCACTAGCAGCGCTTCAGGTCCCTCCAGGAAGGTGGCCTGAAAAGGCAGGAGAAGAAATCAGGTCCCTGTTGCAGGGACAACCCACTGCACAGGCACTGATGTGGAAACAGCGGTCAGGACTGAGCTTCCATGTGGCCATGGCAAAGTTCTTCTGCTGAATGGAAACGCACCACATGACATCCCATGCCAGACTGTTAACACCTAATTACCATAAAACAAAATAAATGCCTTAATACGGACAGCAATTAGTTGTTCAGAATTGGTAACAGCAGACTCCTTTCAGCCATTTATAATCCCATCTGTTGAACATTATAGACCAACCACTGCACTGTGATGAATATTTATGACAGAGACAAACTTTTCCAAAAGGTTCTATCTTCAATAGAATCTGAAGATTTCAAACATTTTGCTTTCTGAATGCCTGAAGAAACCATCAATAATGGAGGGTCTGGTCCTGCTGCCGCTGAAATCAATAGTCAAGTCTCCTACATTTCAACAGAGGAAGGACATGAGGCTCTTTGGCTAAGCAGAAAAAATACTGAAACCAAACAACAGCTGGTAGAAATCAGGCTGAACATAATGATCTCTATACCTGACAGTCAAAAAGGTCATTCTGTCCTTTTTTGTTTTATATACAAAATTAGCCAACTAAATTTAAAATGAGTGAACTTTTGAACTTTAGAAGAATAAGTTGCCATTTTCAGCTATATATTTTTTAAAACTATTTTAAAAACATCTTGATATGTGGACTTAATCTTTTCTATGTCCTAATATTAATTCAGGTTGATGGTGTCAAAGCAAGTACATCTGTACAAAAAGGAAGATTTGTTTGTGCACTAAACAAGAATCATTGGCATTTCTCGGTGTAACTACCCCTGCTATGTGATTTTTATGATCCAGACCCTGGGTTTTTGCATGCTGGATAATAACTGGCTGGCTGAACATAAGGGGCTAAAAACTTAAAAGTGATGTGTTGCATAGCCTGTTGATTAGAATTTGGCCATGTGAATATGGGTAAGACTCACAAAATATCTTAGCAATTATTTGTTTGACAGAAGAGTCTGTGTAAATCTTAATGTCAATGGGGAGAGACCTTACAAATGTGGAAAGAAATTATGTAACAGACTAATAGCAAAGCAAGCTGGAAGACTATGGGGCCCAAAATTCCTGGCAGGAATTGAGACATTTCCTCAGATTTCTGATGTTCTACAAATCCACCCTTTCCATGGAAATAACTTCACAAATTTTGCCTCACCTTGTTGGGAACTATTAAAGTCAGGAAACAAGGGGGCAGGGATGATTCCAACAACAAACATGGGTTCTGGATTCTGGTGCTATTTTGCAGCTGTGAGAAAGAGCTCAGCACTTAAGGGGGTCTTACTGATAGTTCTTGCCTTTTAATTTTGTACTTGCATTGGTTACTTATCTAAAAAACAGCGGTTGTGTGTGTATGCATGTGACCTTTATTTGAAAATTTTCAAAAGGCCACAGAAACTAGTGCAGATTTCTTTATTTTCCCATTCATTTTACTTTATTAATTCTTCAGTCCTACATCTATATACTTACCAAACTTCTTACGGGTTTTGAAATAGCTGCTTTAATTTACTGTGGTTTTATTTAAGTACACAAAACTAAACAATTTGGCATGTATAGTACGCTAATGGTTTTTGCTAAGTTCAGGTAAAAGAGCACATCTATCAGTTACACATTTCTGCAGATCAGAGAATGAATTGCATTCTTCCATAACCATGTTTAGGGATATCATTTAGATACACTGCTTGCATTGCAGAAAAAAGGACTGACTTCTTTCTGGAATCATTAATTTACACTCTGATTTAATTATAATAGGTCAAAGAACATAATCATCCTTGTCCTTCAAGATTGCACTTATGTCTGCACATGTAGGTGCACAAAGATGGATATTCTACCTAAGACATGCAAACAGAATGAGACCGGGAAAAAAAACCACCGTATCGTTGTGGAAATTAATATTCTCTTATTAAGCACAATATAAGCTGTCCAGAAGAACAACCAATTAACTTGTGCTAGGCTATATAGTAACAATACAATTTTAAAACAGCCTTTCCATGTAGCACAAAACATATGTATGTGCTGCTTATTAACTGTAACTCACTTCACCTTACAAAAATATAGATAGCTCAAACTCTGAGGTTTTGTTTGCATCACTTACATGCCTTTAGAACCACATAACAGTTAAAACTTGTTTCCTGAAAGTTACTAGATATACAGCTATATTATCTATGAAATATGAAATGAAAGAATAAAAATTGTGTAAACTTAAATGTCAAATTAAGTAGATACCCTTATTGATGTGAAGCCAGACAAAAAGGTCTATTACTTTTTAACAGTACTTATGTTTAATTATATTTCAGCTGGAGTATAGACTCATGCTACTGCAGCTGAACCATCCCCTGGAAAAACTTTATGCAATAGCATTATTCCTTCAAAAAGGGGTTGATTTTTAAGTGGCTTTTGATTCACAGGGAATAACAGTGAGTAGAGTAGCTAAAAGCAAAACAAGCCCTTTGCTGGTTTCACCCAACAGGTCTCACTGCTTCCAGAGTTCCCACAGCATCTGTGCAGAAGAGCCCTATGGCACACACACGGGCAGCGCCGCGTGGAGCCTGGTGGTCCTGGGTAACATTTAGGTGAACACATCATTCTAGCATAGCACAGTAATGAAAGACATGTTCGTATTTGAAGATGTTACTGGTTTACAAGCTAATCAAAGCACTTCTAACAGACTGAGGAACATTAAAAACCAAGGAACACTCAATTCTTTTCCTTACCAATAGCAGGACATGCAGGCTTAGAGCTGTTGCTTGCTGCACTAGCTATGTGCCCAACCAGTCAAAAGCAGCCCGTTTGTGGGCTTGGGAGCACCATGCCTTCCAAAGGAAAGGAGTGACAAGTCCTTTTCACATATGAGGAAAGGCAACCTGTGCCTATGTTACACTGAGATATCACTCCTTGCAGAGAGGGTTGCTACGAAACATCTTTTGAGCAGGGACCACCTTCCTGACCAATGTGGGGGTAAGGGAAATAAGTTGCACAAAGGAACAATTCAGCAGCAGGAGCTGTATCAGATTTACCAGCACTGGGTGCAGTGCAGCTGGAGCTAAACTCCAAATCCCTGCAAAGCTGCTCCTCTGCCTACCCACAGGGTTCCCTGGGCATCTCCCACCAGCCCTGTTCCCACATACACCCACGCTCACAGCAGCAATGCCAGCCAAGGGCTCCAGGAAGCTCTGTGGCTGCTTGTTGGGTTTGTTTTGCCAGAAGAGTCTTCTCTTCCAAAGCCTCACCACTTCAGTTCTGCATCCAAGTTTGTAAAACAAGACACAGTGAAGTGATTGAGTGTCATGAAGTTGAGAGAATTGAAATCATATGCCAAAAAAATTAACTCAGTTTCTTAATAAAGGAAAACTCTCACCCCTCCCATTTTTCTTTGATTTTTTTTTTAAAGTTCAATTTAAAAAAATGTTCAAAGTGCCTTATTTAAATTAGAATCCTGTAACAACCTCTTCAAATATTTTCAAAACATGTTTCATACTAACATAGTAGAAAGACACCTCAGAATGGAACAAATTTCAAATACTACATCATGGCTGGTCATGGAAAATGTTAAATAGCCTTGATTCAGATTTGTGTGTGAGCACTCTCCAAATTTTCTCCAAGGAAACTGAGAAACATGGAGTTGTGGAAAAAAACCTTTTCAGCTTCTCCCTTTCTCTTCTCCCCTTTGTCTTTCTCTGTGTATCTCAATTGAACAACATATCACATGTTTGCAATAGCTTTCATTACAGCATCTCACTTTCAAATAAAATATCACTATTCTTGTTTAACAGATAAGAAAACTGAGTCAAGAACTCATCTGAAAACAGAATGGCCAAGCACAGGAAAGCCTGAGAAATACTTACTGAGTTAAAACAAGAGACTTTTTTTGCTGAGCTAAAATTGGCATCAGCATTTATATACTTAAAATAAAGTGAAAATTTACAAGACTCTCTTGAACAAAAAATAACTTTATCAAGAAACAATTGACACAGATTTGTTCATCCTTCTTACCAAGTAGAACAGATATTGGCTTATTCTTTTTATTAAATAGGAGCTAAATACTTTCTATGTATTTCTGCAAATATGTCCTACATCGTAACAACTTTATGACTGGGGAGAAAGCAGGTATATTTTTAGCAGATAGTGCACAAAATTATTATTTACATCCCCACATGAGATGGTTGCCCATGCAGTCACTAGTAGGTAATCTTCCTGTAAAGGCATGTTTTCCATAAACAGGAAAACAATTCAAGGTCCTGATGAACAATTCACATTTCTAAAATAACGTAGTCCATATTCTGACCCATAAAGAAAATATGAAAAGAAATACCAAAATTATGTATTACCAGTAGAAGATAATATTCAAACCAGTATATTTACAATTAAGGATATTCTAAACTAATGTGGTTTATCGAATAGGACACCTCCTTTAATGTTTTATTACCTATTGATTTCCTTAAATTTGACAAAAGATCTTTACAGATATAGATGCATATACTACATGCCTGTGTCTAGTCCTCAGAACGAACATTTATGCATATAGATGTGCATCACATCATTACAGGAAACTGGAAACACTGTGTTGGTGACAACAGCCTACTTCACTGCCCTATGATATGATTTGAAAGTGTTACCTAAAATGGGAAATAAAGCAGTTTTGCCCCAGTATCACAACTGCCATGTGCTTGATTTATATAAACATGTGACATTCTTAACTGCTTTCCCCTCCATAAAGCTATCCACGGCCAGCTGGGCGATGTTAACTAAGAACTAATCACAAACATCTGCTTAGTGTGCATAAATGTTGTTTTTATTCCAGATTTCCCTAAAAGAAAATATACTGTCAAGCTACATATACATATTTTAGTCATCCTTCTTTTTTAAGTTGGTTTTTTTTTTTTTTTCCTTTTTAACCATGCAAATCCATTAATATACTTCAATCTGTAGAGGCACATATTATTTGATCTGACACAAAGACTAACAAGCATGCTGTGTTTGAGTTTGGGTTTCCCTTTTCTAGCACTTAAAGAGGTCAGATCCCTTGTATCAATCTGTCCAGGTTGACAACACCTTTTTTGTTGCTGCCCGTCCTCCCTCGGTGTTGCAGTCCGTGGGAGGAACAGCTGACCCACCACCTGCACCCTGCACACACTTCTCAGCCCCACTGAAAGTGTTCAGGTGTTTTGAAGTACTCAATGACTTTTGAAACCCAGCTTAGGAGTGAAATCTGATGTAACACACTACGTCAAATGCAAATCCCCAATTTCTTTATCTTAATGTATTGCACTTTCCTATTGAGCACTAGACCAGGTTCAGCCTTGGGCTGCTGTAAATCCTGCAGCTTCACAGCAGGCATATCTCCAGTTACATCAGCCCAGCCACGAACATGTAAGAGAGATCATATAAACATAACTCCTATGGGGCTTATCCAACATCACATCTAATCTTTTGTGCCTCTTCTTTACAGAGAAGGAAGGGTAACTTGTTTCATCTAAATGTGTGTCAGCAAAGCGCAATGAACTACCTTCTGCAGCCACGTCACCCTGTAGGAAAGGTGCAGGAGGACCCTAAACGTGACATCCCTGTACCTAGTCTGTATAACCATAGGGCTCCTAATACCCAGAGATGGGATGACTGAAGTCCACAGTGCAGTTCAGATGTCGCTGCTGTGGTGACAATGCAGAAGGTGGACTTCTCCAAAATTGATTCATCAATTATTTTTATGCCTCTAAAATTCACATTGACAAGTTTTCATTAAATTTTTACCCCTTGAGATTGTTCTCCTTTGCAACCAAAGCAACTACATGAAAACGAAGCCTAAACTTTCCCATCCCAAAACATGGAAATGTAGTAAAGAGCGAGAAATATCTTCAGGAAGACACATTCCAAGCAGCTATCACAACAGCTGTGCTGCAGTTCCCTAACACAGAGGGCGTTACACATTATCTTGTATTTAGAAAGAAAAAAAAAAAAACCCAAAACAAAACTATTCTGTTGATCTATAAACCCAAGTTACATTCACAGTATCATGAAAGACCAGATGAGAGAGAGGGGGAAATGTGATAATACGTTATTCACTAAAATTGCACTGAGGTAAGCTCTTAGCCATTAATTTATAGCAGGTGCAGTCTACTAAGCCTCTTTCACCACATCTTATTTCTGAAGGTGAACTTTAACTTCTGTGTTCAGCTGTCAGAGCAAGTGTCCTTCATCTTTCCACAAGAAGTGCCCAGGAAGGAACACAGTCTCTGTTGAAGGAGAACTTGGTGAGATTGGAAGGAAAATGCATTTCATGCAGCTGAGTGGTAGAATGATAGTTTTGGAGCATGATTAGAGGACTCACAGCTGCTTCTCCAGCCTCCGCTGCTTTTTTGTTTGTTCTTTAAAACTCTTCTTCCTTCAGACCCGGTCACCTTGCTTGAGATTAGTAATTAATACTGAAAGTGTTTCACACAGGTTTTGTGCAATGCACACGAGGAAGAGGCTGGCTATTTTCCACGTGCATCTGCCTCGCCTCCCTAGGCAGAGCAGCAGCAGTGTGACAGACTGGCTGGCGGCCCACGGCTCGCTCACTCTCACGGTGACACTTCCCAACACTGCCTTTCTTCTCAGGGAAGGGGACTTTCTGCTTCATCCCACTGACACCAGTTACCTTAGCTCCCTAAAACATGACTATGGAATACACAGGTGTCATTCTTACATGTAAGGAAAGAATAATAATTATGGAAACATCTAAAACTTTCCTGATGCAGATTATTTTTATTTGCTAGTGAGCTGCACTGAATGCAACATTTTGCTGGAGGGAAAGGATATAAAATACCACACTAGGACTTCAGGGCTAGCCAGTATTTTGCATTTGGTAAAGTCTGTTTCTACTGATCGACGGCACACAATAAAAACCCAAACTAAAGAGCTATCGTGGATATATCACAGGCTTTGCCTGCTTTAGGTTTGGGACTTCTAGAAGGAAGCTTGCTTACAGTATAAAAAGGCAGCAAATCCCCTACTCCTTTGAAATTCATTGATGTCCCCTGCCTTTAAAGAGCAGAAACCACAATTTTAAAGCAAGCGTTCTGTCCAAATGATTTAGAAAATCATCCAACAAGCTTGCTAAAATCATTCTGTTGAGAGGAATTTTATATATGCAACAACAGAATGTATCTGACACATAAGATATTTTCTGAACACTCATTTATAGTAGAAAATAAGAAAAAAGAACCAAACCCAACAACTTTCAAAGGGCATCAAGGGCCACATACTGATCCCCTGAAAGCACAGCAATTCTCCCACAGATATCAACACAACTAGAATTTGGCCTTATACGAAATGTATTTCACACTTCCAACAGCTCGGGAACATTATCTATATTCAGTGAGAGAGCGCTGTGAATACACTTCAGTACCACAGTTTGCATGAAATCATCAGCCAAAATTAACTAACAAGACTGTGAAAGAAAGTGAACATGTGTCCAGCTGCTTACTCTTTCCATTTGAACTTTACTTGGTGCATTCTCTTCAGTCAAATCAATTAATCAAGCACTGTAATTTGAACTGCAGGAAAATATATGGGGAGAATTTATACACGGGGTGCCTGCTATCAGAAAGGGCCATTCACGAAATGAGTCTTGCTGAACCCATCTCTGTGTAATTCTTAGAAACCAGGGTGTGCGATGATGATTGAGTAAACATCTGTGACTCAGTGTCTAAAGCATGGTTATGACAGCCTCTGGGAGAAGTGTTACTAACTGCGCTGCCTCAAGTATTTTCCTGGCCAAAAGATCACATTCAGAGTCAAACACCATGGGAAAAATTAATGATCCTCCATGCTTCCGCGGCTTTTCCTTTGCAGTCCTAGCCCGCTGGGGTTTTTACACATAATTGTTACAATTTTGTTTACCGGCAGTTTTAAAAGCTCCCATCAGACACCGCAGGTCCAGCGGCACGTTGCAGCTGCAGAAGCAGAGCACGGAGCGCATCCAGCTTTCACGGTGCTTATAGGAGGCGCAGGGGTTTGTCACTGCGCCAATAACCTCTCCCCACTCCTGGCACAGGCTCAGCACCACTTCAGGGTAAAGAAAACTGTGTATCCTTCTCTGGAAACTGATTGCCAGGTGAGGACAGTCAAATCACAAATTGTCTTAATCACTCCCACCCTTTTGCCCTGGCTTATGATCTACTGCCCTGGGTGTTTATGGGATAGCGTGGGGCTCGCTCGGCCGGCAACATCTGTGCAGGTACATCTGCGCTGCAAACTATAACAAGGAAAATAAACTCCCATTTCACAGCAGAAAACTTCATAGTCTCTGTTCAGTTTATCCTCCTGGGGAGACGAGGGTCTGTTCAGTGCTTCTGATCCACACACAAGCAAAAAGAGACACCACCCCCCCACCACCACCCCCCATCATTTAATAAATGGTAAGGCTAACATCAGATACTACAGGCAAGGACACTTAAGGGTTCAGAGAGACTAAGTTTTTAAATGAATGAAAGTGCATCTCACGAGATAAATATGTAATGAGGATGCTTATGTACAATCTGTAATTTGATTTTAAAAATCGTAACAGATATTTCCAACCCCACATCAGTGGCAGAGGGGTTGGAACTAGATCTCTAAGTCCCCTCCAGCCTTCACCATTCTATGGTTCATTCTGTATTTTACTAAAAGGCTATGGTAGGAGTATTTTCTTCTACTAGATGCTAGCATACAGGTCAGCATGCTATATACAGTAACTCCAAAAAAAAAAACCAAACAACTGCCTGTGGCTCTGCACAAGTCACACGAGGCAATGACAAGCTCTGCAGCGCTGTCATACAAGCGGCAGTGAATCTCAAGGTTGCTTATAGAGCTATACTGTTCTAAATGTCATTTGTGGATGACTGCGCTAATAAACAGAAGTGAAATCAGGACATTCTTGCCCTTTGTGAAGAACGAGGTGCCTTGTTCTCACCAACGCTTTCAGGAAACTATTGTTGCTATTTTGCACAGCAGAGCTGAGCCTGCTTCTCTGTGCTTGGCGATGAACAACGCAACCTAAAACCTCAACCACAGAAATAACTACCTGAAGTAACTAAAAAGCAGGAAGAATGAATTCCATATATTTGCACTCATTACAGTTAATCTTATTTGTCAGCTGAGGAAAGTCAACTTAGATTAAAATACTGTATGGAAAAAAGTAGGCTATTTTAGATTAGATCAATCCAATTGTCCCATAACATGCAGGAGTACCAAAGCCTGGTTTCCTACAGGTTTGTGCTCTATATCATCTTTAACAGTCCCCAGACTTAACTTTGTCCCCTAACAGTTCTTCCTTTTCAAAAAGTTGTAACTGAAAAGCGGGCAAGCAACACACAAGTTGTAGCTAGAAAGAAGATGTGGCAATATAATGCTAATTTAATTCCCTTTATTGTTCCTCACAGATTAATAAAGCTTATGCAAGCATCATCTCAGCTACCTTCAGCTCTTTGTCAGCTTGGGTCAAAATGAGCTGGTGAGTGCAAAAGTATGAATGTGGGGTAGAAACAGAAAACTGGCAAGGACAGGTGAGCGCCACTTCTGAAAAAAAAAAAAAAAGTCTTAAAAATAAGAAAAAGAAAATGAAAGCCTTGACAACGGGGCACACTGTTGTTAGTGTACAAGGGTAATGCAAACTCAGCCTCCTGCAAGTTATACAAGGAAGTAGCACGATGGCCTTGTTGTAATCCTTCTTGGATATTTGCCTGTAATATAAATACCCCATACAGCTTGGCATGTGTTTACATGCCACTCTTTATACAGAAGAGTGAGACTGAGACAGAACAAGCTTCCCTAGCAGGATAGGCAGGGGGAAAAAAGACCCAACAAAAGCACAGTGCCCAAGAGACCCAGCTCTTTACACTTTCTTGCAAGCAGAAACTTGCAGTTTATGAAAAGGTGAGGCACCTGTACTCATTTCTCAGGCTGTCACTTGCACATCTGTATTAAGACTGCCCTTACATTGTGTGAAAAAAAAGTATTATCTGAATAGCCACGTAAGAGGCTGGATTCAGTGCTGTGCTGTAAGCCATCCCAAGTTGTTACACCAAAATGCATTGAACTTCTGTAAGCCTGTGACATGCACTCCTGGCACCCTGAAAGTGAGTGCTATTTTGCTGTTGACCAGAAGAGCCCAGGGTTCCGCCACTAACTCTGCTGTATCTGTCAAAGTCACCCTACAGTGACAAATGACTTTTTAATATAGATTAAGTTCTCTACTTAGAATCATTTAGGTTGGAAAAGACCTCTGAGATCATCAGGTTCAACTGTGCTCCTGGGCTGTGGGGATTTCATTCTGCTCCTCATCTCTGCCTTCCAGCTCAGGGGGCTGGGTACCCAGAGGGTACTTGCTGGTCTTGCTGTTAAAGACTGAGGCAAAGAAAGCTTTAAGTACCTCAGCCTTTTCCTTATGGTGATGTTGGTGTCCCCCCAGCATCCAGTAGAGGATGCAGATTATCCTTGGCCCTCCTTTTGTCTCTATGTATTTGTAAAAACATTTTTCATTACCTTTTACAGCAGCAGCCAGCCCAAGTTCTAGCTGGCCTTTCGCCTCTGATCTTTGCCCTGTGTAAGCTTGTGACATCCCTACAGT
>JAVJGJ010000001.1:66980905-66998889 GCA_035590215.1 Microhierax caerulescens
TCCTTACTTCTCTGAGAGTCAAAAACTGTCATCTCATGCTCGCTGTGCCCAGGATGTCCTCTGACCACCCCATCACCCCCCAGTCCTTCCCTGTTTGCAAACAGCAGGTCCTGAGGGGCTTCCCCCCCCCCCCCAGCTGGCTCCCTAACTGGCCATGTTGGGAAGCGTCTTCTACATGTTGCAGGACCTCCTGGTCTGTTCCCTGTCCGCTGTGTTGTGTGTCCAGCAGGCATCCATAGGTTGTGTTCCCCCACGAGAACAAAGGCTGGTGATCGTGAGACTTTTCCCCACTGCTCGTAGAATGTTTCACCTGCCTCTTCATCCTGGCTGGGTGGTCTGTGACACACTCCCACCAGGATATCTGCCTTGTTGGCCCTCCCCCAGATTCTCACCCATAAACACTCAGCCCTACTGTCACCATCACCCAGCTCTAGGCAGTCAAAACACTCCCTGACACACAGAGCTACCCCAGCGCCTCTCCTTCCTTGCCTATCCCTTCTGAAGGGTTTGTAGCCACCCGTTGCAGCATTCCAGTCATGACAGTTATCCCACCACGTTTCTGTGATGGCCACTATGGCAGAGTCTTCCCACACTTCTTGCATCAGGCTGAGGTTAAGAGTTTCTCTGTGAAAACTAATTGTGACTTGCAAACTGACCTGAGTAACCTCCTAAGCCTATAACCTACTGAAAAGATAAAAGGAGTGGGGGGTGGCGGTTATTGTTGGTTTTGTGGTTTTGGTGGTGTGTAATGTGGTTTTTGTTGTTGAGGTTTTTTTTATGGTTGGTTTTTACATACTGATACCAGTTAACACAGGCGGCTAATACTGTTAGAAGTACACATTAGAGAAAAAGCTAGTATTTAAAGAGGAAGGTTAAGGAAGTAGGAAAACTCATATGCCCACTATTTCCCCCCCCCCCCCCCGGCTGTACTACACTATCATCTAATTTAAGCTCTCAGGTCTTGCCTTTGTTTTTCATTTCATTTGCAAAGGAGGATAGTTAATTGTCCTATCTTCTTTGTGTGCAGGTTTTTACACCTTTATAGCCTCTTTAGCAATATTTCCTTCTTCATTTAAGTCCTGACACATAACTTAATCTTCAGAAATTAAAAAAAAAATAAATCAAACTCTTCTGCTTGTTACAAAGAGAACACACTGCCTGTATGAAAAAAAATCATTCAACTTGTGAGAGCCAAACAGCTTGGGTTTGCTCAAGAATGGTAACCCATCCCTCCTACTTAGTACTGACACAGTAGATTTTTCTAGTGCAAAACAAATCACAGACACTACATAAATAATAAGTTGTAGACACAGGTAGCACTTTACATAAAGCGTCGCCATTGTTAGCAAAAGGCTTATGGATGAGTTAGTAGTTAGGCACGTAACTTCAAGTCTGTTGTGGGAAGGGCACCTACACACATCTGACTTCGTATCAGCACTTTATTTGCTGCCAAGACCTGAGTCTATAGCACCTGACTCAACATTCGCTCCTAATTTGAAACTGGAACAAAATGAAATTAGCAGTCATTTGTACCATACACTTAATCTTAACTGTGAACAATATTTTAGTGAAATTATTTCAAATAATAATATCAGCAGAAAGAGCTGCCTCAGTACAGCGTTCTTCATTTCTTTTCTTGTCTGCATGATCAAACGTTTAACATACATTTGAACACAAGTGAGTATAAAAGGTTTTCTATCCATGGGTTTACATAATTATGCACATGAGATAATGTCAAAACCCCCAGTAATAAACAAACTCAGACACTTTTTCTTGAGAGCCTAGGCATGAAAATCTTACTGGTAATCTACAAGTTACTAATGCTGAATAGAGAAATATTGGAAATATTTAAGGCAGTAGCAGCTATACCTGGTAGTGTTCCTTCACATGCATGCCAGCCATCTGCAGAAGCCGCTTTGTGTTCTACAGAATTCTTTCTGCTCTACTCAGTTCTGGCACGTCAAGGAGATAAGGTGCAGGCCTGTTCTGTCTACAAAAACTAGTTAACTATTAATATTTTATATATTAAATAAGGAAAAAAGGGGTTTTGTGGCAGTCTACCTTGTCAAGAAATTTTATTTTTAAATTCCTTAAAAAGATGCATGAACTTATGAAAATGCCTTGCTGAAACTAATAGAAACAGGTCTTTCAAGATACAGTTAGCACTGTATTTGATTATTGAAAGATTCCTGGGTACGCATGCATGATTTCACTCAGGTATTTTTCTCATTAATACTCCATTTTTGAGTGTTTTTTTGGGGTTGGTTGTTTTTTTTCATAATCTTATTTCCTTAGTGAGGTTAGATGTTGTGGAAACCTATTACTCCTCACAGCTTGCAATTCATCAGTATATTCCCTTCCAGTGATACTATTTTGAAACTGTCCCTTTGCTTGATTTAATCCACACTTATCTTCCCACCTTACTACCCTTCCTTACAAAAAGCAAGCAAACTGAGAGAATCTGAGATAGGAATTTACATATTTTGGGTAGCATCAGAAGTGCCACATGTGCAGAGTAACATAGTCTTCCTCCCTAGCATCAATCTGAAGAACTTAGCAGATTTTTCTGGTGTTCTGCGTTGCAAAATCTACTTGTATAGCCTATAAGGGGAACACATACTATAAGGGAAAAAAATAAGCAAAGATTGCACTGAAAATGACGTGTGAGGCTCTGCTGGAACTAACCAACAATAAGATAACTTTGAAAAAAGGCAGTGGGTAGAATAGACTCAACCTCTAAAGAGTTTAATAAGTTGCCTAGCCCATTTCTGCTGTCAGTTACACTGGTGTATATGGGGGATCAACACTTTGAGCATCGCGGAGCTCACACTAGATTTATACCTTGTGTAACAGACAGCAGAATGCAACACAACAAATATGTGGAAAGGAAAGGATATTGCCTTTCTTATCCAATGTTATTTCAAAGTTTATGCTACAACTCCACAGAAGTCCATTAAAACCCTCTAAAATCACAGTCCTTGCTTTAGGACTGCAATAGTTGACTTCTGTTATATCATAAATAAAGAGCCTTGAACAGTAAATCTCTTCATAATCAATGGCTTTGGTATATGCCCCAACTAAACCTCCCGACACCTACTTATGTTCAACTGTAATTTTTTCCAACACAGCCCCCTCCTCCACTCCACACTTTTCGCTGGTGATAACGTAACAGTCACACTATGTGCCTTATCATGCAGCCAGTTATCTCTGAACCTCAGCAGTAGTCTCAGCATTACAAATGCTTCACTTGTCTTTCACTGAAGTCAGTGAGCCTGCTGCAGCTTTCAAAACTAAGTAAGATAGTAGACACTGTTAGAGTTACCAGGTACAAAGATTAAATTCAGGAAGAAGCCTCTCAATCATGAATGCATGTCATCCATACTTTACATCAAATGTTACCAAGAGCATCTTTTCTGGACTACACAGTCTGACAGTCTGAAAAACCTGAGGTGGACCCTTTGAAATTGGGCTGAGCACACAAAAAGTTAGCAGATCAGGTGTTTTCCTTGGAATTTCAACATAGCAAAGGGCATTTTTCAGAGACCAGAAGCACAGAAATACACAAATGAGGTATCAGTGACGTAAGGTGACAGGTAAACGTCAACACTTTCTCTGCACTGCTTTTTTCCCTTATTGGAATTCCTAGTAATATTCCCAACACGTTTCTCCCTTGCAAGAAGTACTCCGTTGAGACGTGTATTTATTTACATGGGCAGGAATTTTGAATTAAAAAGGTTCTATGAGACTTTTTTGTATAGATGTTCAAGTACTATGATGAACATAAATGCATGCTTAAAAATTCATTTCAGTGACTTTCTGATATCATCATGTGTTTGTCAGTAAACATGGAATCACAGTGAAGCCAGTGACCTCAGACAAGCAGCTGAAAGTGTCAAAGTTGGATGAGAAAACAGCTGTTATTTTAAATACAAATTAAAATTTTTATGATAGAATTACATGTAAGAAGAAACAGCCACTGCTTTAAAGGACCAAAACCAGCCTAAATAAGATTGGGAATAATATTATGTTTATGTATAACTTGCTTTTACCCTATACATCTGCTATAAGCCTAGTTAGCTAGCACTAGCGTTTACAACAATGAAATTTTCAAGAATTCAATCCCATTTTTAACATAGACACATATAGCCGTAGGCAGTCAACCTGCATTTGCTCACACAAGAATTTAGTGCCTTCATCACTTCCATGGATGCATGGCATCTGTATGTTGATGATTATCTGCAGCTAATTAACATGATCCCAAAGTTTTGATGGCCCAGAATTGAACAAGCCAACCTTCCTTGTGGTTTGCTTTGTCAAGATTTTTACTTGAAAATGGACAAATGTCTTTTAAAAAAATACTATGGGATATTTTTATTAGTGTGAAATATTAACACCTGCTATTAAAATGGAAAGAACTATTAAGGACTTAACCACCTGTTTCTTTATGGTTCCTTTACAACGGGAGCCTGGTTTATCTCAGCACAACTTTGGTACCCTGTTTGTAATTACAGGGACATCTCTGTTGGAATCATATAATAATACCAGTAAAATAAATACATGATAAACATCAATTATGCCATTTTTTGGGCTCATTTGGACTACTGAACAGTCCCACCTTTTGTTAAGATTATTGATAACATTTATTTTTACTAAGTTTTTTTCAGATTTTGGCTAGTTTGATGAACAATTCTGGCAATGTTGTCACCTGCATTAGAACAAAAAGGACTTTAACCTGAACAAATTGGCAGAGCCCAACACTGTAACAAAACTCTGCACTACAAGCACAACCCCTGGCTGCTCTGAGGGTACAGTTAATCCTCCCTAGGGTTTCCCAGGTTTCAAAGAGATGAGGCATATGGGGTGGCACATGAGTGAGGAGGAAGAAAACAGTACCTTGGCTTTTGTCTCACATGTGACCCATATTGGTCAGTGAAAAAAAAATACTGTTCATTTCCAGTTTTATTTACAGATGGTAAAAACCTGGTTTTCAATAGTTTTACTCTACCTTTGCCCACCCAAAACATTGCGTGTGTGATATAAACAGCTAGGAAAACTTGTTGCCTATTATTCATAACAAATAAGCCTGCTCAGCTGCCAGAATATTTTTGTTTCCTTGAAAGGAATTAATGTATAAAAATATTGTACCACAGTGTGGGTCAGATGGGTGGGAGGAAAACGACAGCATTGAATGTTATTGCAAATGACATTGAAATAAAAAAACTTACAATTAAGAATCACAAGTAGCAAACAGTATATCATCCTCTACTTGATTTGCAAGTTGTTTAGGAAAGATACCTAGAGATAGAAAAGCACATAGGAAAGGTTTATCTATTAAGTCAATGCTGCATTTCATATGAATTTTCTGCACGGTGATGTGAATGAGCACAACTGCTTCAGTAGTCCAGTGCCATCCCCTATTAGGCATTAAGAATAGATAGAAGGATAAAAAGGCACATGCTATACAGTAATTTTTCCCCGTTTCCCTCTTCACTGACAAAATTCTGCTTTCAGATGGATGTTTCTGAACATCAGAGATCTGGTTTAAATGCTGCCTTGAGAACCTTACTGCGACGTGACCCAATTTTGTTAGGTATGATTTTGTTCATTTTTGTCATCTACTCTCCTACCTTTAAAAAAAAAAAAACCCAAACCAAAACCCAACATCATGTGATTTTCACAGGTTTATCTCCAACTATTATTTCTGAGGTATGAGTTAGGTATCTTTTTCATGTAATACTGCATAAGATTTTCCAGTGACATACACTTTCAATGAATTAAAAGTAGCTTCTGTGGTGCAGTAGAAGCTGCTGAAACATAGGCAAACCACCTGAAACAAAAAACCTCAGTGATAAAAAGCTCCATTAAGATCAGCTAATAATGCACTGAGGTATTGAGTAATACATCAAGTCATAAGAAGAATAAACATAGATTAAGAGTGGCCTTTAAGCCTAATGACATCATGCCTCAAATTATAACGCAGATAAACAAACACCAGAGCTCAATCATGGGCTACTTTATCATTGCTTAAACTGTATTAAACAAAATATTCCTTGTGTGGAGCAAGACCGGCAGCAGGAATTCCAGGCACAGCCTTTCAGATGTCTCACAAAAAAGTTTTATTCTACAAAAGCCAGCATACTAGGATATTTCTGTTGTTGTTATGAAATAACTTTTCATTTACCTTTTCTAAATATTTTTTTATTGATGTAGAAGACTGGAGCCACATATTACCACACAAGAAGCAGAATATTGACAACGATCACATATTATGCTTTGTTCCCTGAATAGGAATCTGCATAGTTTTCAGTGTTTGATAAGGAATGCCATTGATATTAAAATAATTGTGTGTATCAAGGTATTTTGTTTCTATGTACTATTAAATATTTTGGCCATGCATGAAGCCATTAGAGCAATGTACAGCTGATTCAAGGGAGGCATCAAGCAGTTCTGCCCTTGATGTCAACCCAAGGACTCTTACCTAACAGTTTCCACAATAACGTTCATATGGCAAAAGTGTTTTTTCTCTTTACAAGTCTGCAAGGCACCAACAAGCTCATGCTACAGAAGCATCACTGTAGGAGAAATTGATGACAAAAAAAAAAATTATCTGTTTGATACATCCATAAGAGACTAGGACAGGCCACTACTGCCCTTCCAGCTGTGCAAATTCAGCATTAAAGACTGAACATGGGCCAGTGCAAGCTCCTGCATGAGTTAAACTGACCTGACAGATAGGAAACTGGCTGAATAATAAAACTTAAAGGTTAAAAATAATAATAATAAAAAAAGAACAGAAGGCAAGTATTTCCAGTTAACAGCTATTTCTTTTCAGGGATGTCATCTGAACTCTAGGAACTCACAGAGAGATTTAGGCACAAATGCAATGAGTAACGTTATATATACTTTGTGCAACACCTAAGGGATGTTTTCCCATCTATCAACTTCAATGCTAATTTGAAACATTTACAGCGTCGGCCCAGATGAGTGCTGAGGAAAGCACTTTCAGCTATTGTCAATTGGCCCTGAAGAGTCAGTCTTTTGCATAAACTCCCTTTAAAGTCCACCTCCACCCAGCTTCTCAGCTTTGATGAGCACTGGGAGCTAGCTGCCATGAGCAGCCTGCTTGCCAGGCAGAGAAATTCATACTTTATTCCATTTTCATTCCATGCACTTTCAAAGGGGAGATCCTCGAGTCCCTAAAACTGTGCCACTGTTTTCCTTCCCTTTGCCTTAACGACAATAACAGACAGCTTAAGCCAGACAACCCATGGATGGAGCCCACATTATTTTGCTGACCCATGCTACCTTCTGGCTGACTGCCCATTCTTTCTTTGTACTAATGGAGGAAGGGGTTGCCTTATCCTGCTGACAATAAACTCAAGAAACACCCCCAAACAAGAAAATAAGGCCAAAAGCCTTAGCAGTTTGTTTTGTTTTTTTTTTTCATAGCTGGGAACTGCGACCAGTATACGAGTTACTTTAGCTTTGTTTGTAGGTATCACACACAAACATGTGCAACCTCCCAGTTACCCAGTGGTATGGTGCTGCTCCTGTCTCACCACAGTGAAACAACATGAGAACCAGTCTGCAGACTGGGTCGCTGAAGGGTGTCTCCCTTGAACAAAGAGCCCTGAACTTTTTTAACTTTCCTCTCTGAACTTAAATAAGAGCTTAAACCAGCTCCAGGATGTAAGGAATGAACTAGATGCCATGGACACTAGCCTTATTGAACAGGATACACTGTGGCTAGAGCAGTCAAAAAAAGAAAAAAGCGTGGGGTTTTACACACATCTGAGAACTGTGTTTCAAAGAGAAGTGCTAATGCAGCTTCGCTACCCAGGCAGCTGCATGTCTTCCAGTAATCAAGTGTTAATACAGTATTTATGACAGACAGTGAATTAAAGAAAACAACCAAACTTTGTCCATTCGCCAACAAGCAACTGATTCTAAACACTTGAGTTTTGACTTTAGAAAGATACATGTAGAAATATATCAAATTTGACATTTCTGCAGTGGTGCACAGATAAATATGAATTATTTAGAGAAAGCTTCTCCCTAGAATTGCCAGAACAATATTTTGGGCAGTTTGTCAACATTTCAACTGCAAACAGTGAGCCTGGCTTTTGATTATCTAAGTAATAATGAACAGACTCAGCATATTGAAATTGCTTTAATGAACACAAGATGATCATCTCTGCTTCTCCAGAAAAAACACAGAAAGAACTTACAGCTTTTAAATAAATGCTCTTCATTCACATATCAAGGGAAAATCAGTAACTTATGCTATAAGTTTGTAACACATATGCAGCTTTTATTCATATTAGAAAAGTGTTGTTTTCCAGAGTTATAGGTCATTTTTGTCTCCTGTACATGCACGCACATGCCAAGACCCCATGAAGTACTGCTGCTTCTCGAGCTCTGCTGCATGCTAGTTCAGGTATCTGATTTGAAAAGACCATCTCTTGGTGGCTGCAGTTTCAAATTGACAAAGGTCCATGAAAGAGCACTGGTAATTTGTACATCTGCTTTAAAACCCAAGTCCTGCTTAATACATACTCTATATGTTTGTCATATCTTTGCTTTTTGTTGTTTCTTAGCTCAGAGTTAACTAGGACATTAAGTTATTTGCAATAATTAGACACCTCACAAATGAAGCATCAGACTTTTTGCACAAGTTCGTCATTTCCAGCTAAATATATACAAAGCAAATTAAGATACACTGAAACATGTCCAGGCACTGCACTGAGATATGATTTTACTGCAGTGGCCCTGGCACACACTTGGCTTGCACCAAGATGTGCTCCCCACCTTGCAGACAGGAGTGGAAGCTTGACACACACATCCTCTTTGCTTCCAGAGGACAGTCACATTGAAAGCCCTTGGATTAACCTTTCTTCCATGACTGTCTGTCTTGGTTTAACCCCAGCCACCAACTAAGTACCACACAGCCACTCACTCACTCCCCACCCACCCACAATGCAATGGGGAAGAGAATCAGGAAGAAAATAAAACTCAAGGGTTGAGAGAAGAACAATTTAATCATTAAAATCAAAGGAAAATGAAATAATAATAAATAAAAGTTTTAATGAGAAGGAAAAGGGGAGAGGAATAAAATCCAGAGGAAAAGGGGAAAAGGAAAACCCCAGCAAGCGATGCACCATACAGCTGCTCACTACCAATGCAGGTAACTACTGACCAAACCCCAGCCAGTCCCTGAGCATCAGTCCCCCTGCCCCCACCTCCCCCAGTTTATATACTCATCAGGATGTTCTATGGTGTGGAATATCCCTTTGGCTAGTTCGGGTCAGCTGTCCCAGCTGTGTTCCCTCCCAATTCCCTGTGTCCTTCCAGCCCTCTCGCTGGCAAGGTCCAAGCAACTGAAAAGTTCTTGACTTAATATAAACATCACTTGGCAACAGCTAAAAACATCAATGTGTTACCAACATCATTCTCATACTAAACATAAAACATAGCATTGTACCAGCTGCTGAGAAGAAAGTTATCCCCATTGGCCAAAACCAGGTCATGGTCAGATCAGGGTATGAACATTTCCCTAACTTCATCACCCAACACGTCCTGTAACACTGAGTTTCATGACTTGATCATAAACCATGATTTACCATGGTTAATACCCCCCCACGCTTCTGGTAGCGCTTTTAAAATTGTTGCTTAGTCCTTTTGTGGGTAGTACACCCTATTTCATGCATTATAAGCAGTACTACTGCTTTTTATCCAGTCTCCCTCACAATTCACAATTGTCCTGCCTCCTATGAACACCTTTCCCAATTTGTATCTTTTAAATTGAAAAATGCAAGTCAGCTAAGCCTCTTAAGTGATTGTTTGGTACCTTTCATCATTTAGTCTCATTCTTAGTTTGCTTTCTTTCCCATCCCACAAAAATATTTTCCTTTGGTCTCATAACAGCTTAGCTTCCTTTAGTGTTTTGTGGTGGATTTTTGTTTTGTTTTCAGTTTGTTCCCCGCCCTTGTGACTGTATGAGAAGGCTCCCTCCCACACTTCAGTAGCTAGAACAGTGCTTAAATTACTAGGACCTGTAAACTTGCCCCCGCTCAGGCTTAGAGGCAGGCGATGAGAGTCATGCCTCCCTGCCTTGGCAAGATTAGCGTTTACCTTTGCTTTCCACAAAAGGAAACCCAAGTGCTGGGGCTGGAGACACATGAGGGTGGTCTCCAGCCCTGATCACCAGGAGATACACCTGCCCATTACAGCCACTATCACTGACTGTTTCCAAAAGCCTCCAGAGGAGTAGTTTGGTGGGTAGTAGGAGTAGGAGAGTTCATCATTTCCCTCCTCTGCAAGAGCAATGCTATGTTATATCCCATCCAACAGTGATCACTAGTTGTGTATATATAACCTCACTATAACTGTACCAGATGCATTTTCTTTACTGCTAAAGTCACACCTACACACCTGTCACCCCCCAGGCGGTGCCTGAACCCTTTCCTGAAGGCTCAGGCTGGCCTTGCAAGTGGGGCAGGGGAAGGCTGAGAGCGCAGCCCGAAGCCAGCATTGATAGCCACAGCTCAAGAAGCTTGTGCAGAGTCCCTTTAAACTCTGGGTAAATGCTGCCTGGCCCTGCAGAGTTGTATACCCATTTTACAGATCTGTTGCAAAATCCCTTTTTCTTGCACTTTGACTTGAGTTGGTACCACTGGTTTGTTTCCCACAGCAGAAAGCTTCAAGGTCAGAGCATCACGAAGCACCTTTGCCGCAAGTCCTACCCACTGACAGATCACCAGCTTGCCTTTCTTCACTACAAACTTTCCAGTCTTAAATGCTCTTTTTAACTCTTCAATTACTCACCAGGCTTACAGATTGTTCCGCAGGGGGGTTTTTTTTGTGTAACTGGGTTTGAAGTAATTTATTAGTAATATTCAGTCACTTGGCAAGTTCTTTAGTCTTGACCTACTTGCCCACAGGCTAGCATTTAAATTTTATATAATTAAGGCTCCTCCATCTTTCCTTTTTTGGACATACCTTCTACAGTGTAAGGAGTATCTTTTCAGCTGTAATAGATTCTTATGATGATAGCGCAATTACTATTCCTAGTTATCCTGGATTAAAATACAGCAATATGACTCATTTTCTGATTGATACCATGGCTTATACTGTTGACTAGAAGCTGCACCACACACAGGTTTATAGAATAAAATCATAGATGACTGATGAGGGCCAAAGCAGATAGTAATGCATCTGCAGCTTCTAAATGGGACAAAACACCCTCCTATATAGACCAAGCCTCTTTTAAAGCATATAGTTTATTTTTTGGATGAAAAGCAGCCTAATTGTTGACCTCCTTGCCTTGGCAGAACAAGACAATGCATTTTTCTAAGTTTAACTGTAAAAGCTCAACGATGTGTAAAATGAGCCTTGAGTAAGATTATTAGATGCTATCAGCTTTTCAAAGCGGTGTGTGAGGAGATCTGATAATGCGTTGAGGATCAATGCATCTGTCCTTCTTGCATCTCTGCTCTCCTGGAGAGAAAGCAACTGTCAGACCTAGTGAAGAGATCACAGTTGCTGAGCAACAGTAACATCACAAATATGCTCCTGGCATTGGCTTGGCAGCAGGAAAAAAAAAAAACCAAAAACTGTTGAAACAATAGCCACCAAAAGAAGAGAAAAGAAGCCATATCACACAAACTGTGTTAACACTGAAATATTAGTTACGCTTCCCATCAGAAATCCTGGTATAGACACGATAGTCACATGGCGAAGTGTAATGAAAGAACAAATATCGCTGATATGGAAAACATGAAGTGTTGTGAGAGTGAGGAGAGACTGATCTGAGTTCTCTGGAAGTTATCCACAGAAATTACCACATTACATAGAAGTTTAAACATGACCCAGTAGAACGCCACAAAAAAAAAAATCTTCCGTTAAGTAACTTGGATGTTAAATAATGCATAAAAAGGTTATAATTTGTATTAGATTATGTAGGGTTTTTCCTAAAGGATCAGTTGCCACTTTGTGTTAAGCACACTAGACTTAATTTAATCAAGCCACAGGAGCTTGAAACTCTCTGGACGAATAGCTGATTTACATTAGTCACCTTTATTTCGGGCAATTCCTTGCCATTTTGTAATTTGTGAATTGCAGGCTGATGGACATGAGCCTCCTGGAGCTTTCCTTCAAAAAGCAGGACTCATTGGGCAAATCTCCATATGCAAACCAAACACATTAGATCATTTAATTTTCACATAACAAAAGAACAAAATTAAATTATTTCTTCCAGTATTCTTTGTTTGTCTATCCTTACCTACTGTCTTAGAGAAGGGTAAATTAGAAGTTGAAATGATTTGTTTCAAAAATTAAATCGAGCACACAGGTACTTTTTAATTTCTTTATGTGCTTTCACTTCTTGCTTTCTTCCCTTCCCCTTGAAAGAGCTATTTCAACAAGAGCAAGTAAATGTCTATAATTGCAAAAGAAAATGTTAATATAACATTTACACAGTTCAACAGCTTCAGAGCTGTTTCATTGAATGAATACACCTAAAAAAGAACTTACACATAGAGGGCAAAAACCCACCAAATTGCTACTTCAGTGGGAAATTTTGCAGTCAAACCTTAAATGCAGAAACAAAAAAAGAAAGGAGAGGAAAGAAAATAAATCAAAGTCTCATCTTCTACCTAATTCAAACCATTTAGGAGCTCTGTGCCTAAGCCAAGGATTACCAGTGATACCATCTCCTTCAGTATGCTGTGCCTAAAGAAAGCATCCCTCTTATTAAAAAAGAGAAAAAAGTTTAAAGCCAAATAATTCAGGCTTGCATAAATCTTTAATAGGAGCTACCCTCCCAGGATTGGCTGCACTTTCTTTTCTCTGCCCAAGGGAAACACAATATGTCTTAGAAAAGAATAATAGTAACTCCATCTTGTGTGTTATACGATATCTTCAAGTAATCCAGAGGATTTTGCCTTTGTCTGTCATAAACAAAAGGCCACCCATACATAATGTGTCCAGGATTTTTCAGACTCCTCACCTTCACAGGTGACACTCAGGAGATGGACGGTGAATACTTAGCCTCCCAGTCGCTGCAGGCAACTTCACTCTCATGGCAATTTAGAAATGGAAAAAAGATCCAAGAAAAAAAGCACAGATTCTCCCCTTGTAAGAACAAAGCAATATTTGCACCCTGCAGTTGTCCCAATTTTCCAGAGATCTATTTAAAAGTTACACTACTGGGCCAAAATCACATGTTTTTGTGCTGCTGTTTTGTCTTGAGGTTTGTTGGTTTTGTTTTTTTTTTTGTTTATTTGTTTCTACAGATGAAGTTCCCTCTAAAATGCCTCACTCTCTACAAATTATATGTACAAACTAGAGAATAAAAGAACAATTTAGATGGAAATTTAAGACCTCAGGATTGACACTTAGTGGTTAAGTAGTTATATTCAAAATCAATAGCAACAAATAATAAACCCCTATTCTCCTACTGCAAAAGAAAATACCCAAGGTGCTAAGCAAACATCTGTAACAGTTCAGTCATGAAAATGCTAAGAAATATTGCAAAATATCTAACAAAGCATCAGTGTACAAAACAAGCAGAAAAATAAAGGTGTGGGGGGTGTATAGCTTTCAAAAGGGTGGGGACAGCAGCAGCAGAGTGGAACAGCCCCAGCAGCACCCCGGCCAGGACCCCACATACCACAGCCTTTGCAACTAAAGTTTTTCAGCCAAAACCCAAAAATGCTTCTTTGGAAACAGGGGGTTTAAATAGTGCTGGGGCAGATCTGGTCTAGTAACAGAGCTGCAACGGCAAGCAGGGGCACTGGTCCCTGTGACAGAAGGGACTGGCTAGGGAAGGATGCTGTCAGACCAACCTGGGCTGCATGACACATGTGGCCAGATTAGCATAGAGGAGTCCCTGAGAATTTTTTTTTTAAAATCAATTTGTGTACATATGCTAAATAGTAATTGGTGTGAAATGAGGCTTCATGGGTCTTTTGTTGACTAGCATGGAATGACCTGTTAAATTTTCAGTGACAGGCACTGGCTATCAGATAGCACTAAGGAAATTCAGGCCCATCACCCTCAGCAGCTTACACAGCAAGAGCAAATGGGCATTAATTGGAATAGTCTTTCAGGCTGAGGACAAGATAAAGCTTTAGCACAAGCAGTACTTGTAACCCGTGACAATAAATAATTTTTGCTCATTAACTGGGGGATGGGTAGGTTCTGTCTTGTTTGACAAAAACATGAAGAAAAGTGAAGCTATATTGTAATTTCCAAAGGCTACGGTGTGAGTGAGCTAAGTTACTGAAAGCTTCTAAAACTTCCAGGAGAAAAATGAGTATCAGAATTCAGTTTTGTTTGGTTAATAAATAATAACGATTCCACTAAAGCCACAGAACTAACAAACTTGGATTGAAGTAAGTATATTATTTCACACATTTCTTATAGAATTGTGTTTAAACATATACTCTCCCTACAGTGCACCGAGATTTCTCTATGACATTTCATCTGTTGTAAGCACACACACGCTGAGCAAATGTCTATCAGGGTAGCAAACTGAAACATAAAAAACACAAGTAAGCATGCCAAAATGCTCCGTGCTGCTGGAAGGATGCTCGCAAGGGCATCACCACCCTACCGTGGTAGGCAGTAAGAGTGCAGTCAAATCCATCACACCGCCTTCCACCACTACCATTTTCCTCATACTCTGCCCCTACCTTTGCCCTACAGCCTCTTCCAAACATGCTGCTTCTGCCCATACTCGGACTTTTGCACTCAAAGTATTTGGCGTATCCTGATCCGCAGCTGGTGGAGGGAACGCAGCGAGGCAATGGTATGTGTGCAAATGTAGTTACAGAGCTGACTTGGTTCCACGGCAGTCCTCAAGCTTTCATCTATCAGATTGTGCCAGCAGCCTTACTGGGCAAACATGTTGCTTAGTGAGTACTATGGAACGGGCACCCAGAGCTGACCTTTACATCCCTGTGAGACGGGTCGCGCTGGGGCCAGTTTTGTATTGTTGCATTGAGGGGGTTCTGTGCTTGAACACTCTAAGATCTCAGAAGCATAAATAATGTCTACCTGCCCGTGAGGATACACCTCTAGATGTGGGACTCACAGCTATCAGCGTCCCTCTCTGGCTGGCTGCGATCTGTGCCATCAGGTTTTATAGGACATTGCCCTCCTATTAGCCACCAGGAACTCCATTGATCCACACAAGTATCGCACTACTCACTCTTGGGTTAAGAAATATTTTTCAACAAGAAAGTACAAATGTAAATTAGCTTTTCCTTCATAATGTGTGGAATATCAAGTTTTGCATGGTTGGGGCTAATTCCATTAAAGAATGGAAGTATCACAGTACCGAGTGTGACCTGTAACTAGCTGGTTAACTCTCAGGTTCTTGGTCTTCAAGCAGAGCTCATAACTTAAGGCAAGCCTGCAAGCTGCCTAAACAGCCCCTGAGCACTAGCCTACGCCACGGGCTGCTTCTTTAAAAAATTGGTTTTGATGTTGGGCATAAAGTCTATGTATCAGACTGTGCTGGTTGCTACTTTCAGGAAACGGAGTACACTTCTGTATCAAAGCCACAGAATTAATTCTACTAGATCAGCAGAAAACACTTGTAGGACTTACCTCCCACCCTTCTTTTAACTCTTTTTCCTCCCCCAAATGACAAGATGTGGCACTGCTTTGGGTGAGAGGAACTCTCTCCCTGTGCACCGAATGGAAGCATGCAAATCCTGTCATTGGCTTCAGGCGGGTCAAGAAGCAAGCAGTCTCCAAAAAAAAAAAAAAAAAAAAATCTCCTTTTGGTGATTAGACAGCTCAGGACATCTCTCCAAGTCAGCTGAGCACTATATCAGAGGGCATAATTTCACTAAAAAGCAGACCTTTTGCCACGCCCCCCAACAAATAAAATAAATTAAGAAATAAATGAAACCTTACCACTTCAGCAGAAGGAATAAGAAAAAAAAAAAAATCAAACAACGCAATTAACCCAGAGTTTTCTGTACTAGCACATTACTAACCCAAGCCTGCCAGAAATCTTCCACTTGCCCAACTCTCTGATCTGCTCTTCTGCGTTGCCCAAGTCCATGCCCTGGTAATCCAACACAATGTAACCGAAGGCTGACACTGCCTTGCGAGGCAGACCTGCTGCCCTGTTTGTTATGTGCTGTTTGGCAGCTAACTCTTCACCTAAGACACACACTATTGCTTTTGTTCCCGGATCGATTGACTGAACCTTTTATAAACAGGACTAGGGAACTTGAGATTGTCTTGCAAAGGTTCATGGCATGAACCCTTGCATACAGCCAGGGATATGCCACTCCGTGTGGACTTTCTTGCAAACAAAAACACTCACATAAATGCTTACAGAAAATGTTACTGAGGTGAGTTCATCACTTGGTATTTTTCTGCACTATTTATCTTGTTCTTGTATCAACTCCCATTTGTCACAAGAAACCTAGGAGGCAGTACAAGCTTTTCCAGGCCAGCATGCACAGCGCTGGTTATGTGACAGGCACCCAGCAGATATTATCAGAACAGGAAAGTACGAGAACACATGATTTTTCTTGTGTTTTTGGTGTTTTTTTTTTTTTTAACCACTGTTATATAATACCAAGAAAGCAGCTATATTTTCATTATATATGAAATAGAACACTAAGGGATCAAACTGAAAAAGGTTGATTATGATGCTTACTGTTCTCCACCTTTTTTCCCCTTCCCATTAATTCGGAAGTTTCATTGATGGTTTCCCCTGGATTTCAGGGATCAGTTCAGCCAGTTCAGCCTGGGCACCTTCCAAGGTGCAGGCTGTGAACTCCTTCATGGGGCAGTTCGGTTTTTCCTTATCCTGATCTAGTTTACCTAGCAGTCACACTAGAAGAAAAAAAAAAAAAAAAAAAAAATGACACATTCCTTCCATCTGAGGCAGCATTACTAACCTGCTGTAAATTCCCTCATCCTCTCCTGGTGTTGTGGTTTGAGGTTCAGATACCTTGAAGCTATGCCATAAGGACAGCTACCTCTTTGGGAAGCAGTTTTAGTGAATTCTCTTTTCCTTCTCCTGGCTTTGGAAGGAGTTACAGTACAGTGTAATATATGACTGCTTCCTTTTTCTTCATGAAAAGTATAATTTTCATGGAACTGATAGAAGTTTTTGGTTTGTTCCATCTCAGGATCTTCACACACCTCTGGTTCCTCAGCAAGTTTACCATTACTTGCACATCATGTAACACTCCGCCTTCCAGGTAAAAACCTTTCTCCACTGGAATGACCGATTCCTTTATGCAGCTTACCTGCACCTGTGGACTTTATTCAAGATTTACCATACTACCTTAACCACTATTTATTATTTGAATATTTTTAACACCTCAGAATTTCCCACTTTGCTAACATTGAAAAAAATCCCAAAACAGAAGTTGGCCACTCTAGTTGAAACCACATCCACAGCAGCAGCTCTGAATCAGTCAGTGTTTTATTCACCCAGTAAGAGAAACTGTTTTGTGTGAGAAGAAACTAATGTCTTTTACCCTTTTGCAAAGTCATAGCTGTAAAACCTGTGGTAATCCATAACCAGTCAAATCCCTCAAACAATAAAAATCAAGCCATTCATTTTGAAACCACATAGATGTAACACATCTATTAGATATTTTTAAACACTTTGGTTTATCACTTGTGAAGAAAGTTCTGTTCAGCATGAATCATTTTATGTAACTAAGTCTCACTTCCCACTAAGCACTTGGCATCTCACGACTCCAACACAAAAGCCTGTCCATGCACATTTTTCAGTTATCTCTTAGTCAATAGTATTCAAAGTTCCTTTACTCCACCCCGGATTAGGTCTCAGTCCAGAAGAATATTCTCACTGCTGTAAAACCTGTTTTAAATTTCTTTGCCAACACTTTTTTCTTTTAGTGCTAATATCACTCTTTCTAGCCCTCCACTGGTATTGATGTAACTGGGCACTATTACTCTATAAAAACCGTCCCTTATTTACGTAT
>JAVJGJ010000001.1:67000320-67028908 GCA_035590215.1 Microhierax caerulescens
CAAGCTGCATGCTCAGAAACTAGCGCCTGCATTGAGAAGCTGGATAATTTTCAGGTGTTCATAACACTTTTCCATGTTGCATACCTCCATGGTTTTCTAATATTTAAAAAGAAAGCTGAAAAATTGTGCTGCACCATAAGCACCCAGGAGGACATTCAACACAGACTGCTTGCTACAGGAGCTACTGCGCACAGCTGGAAGCAAACTTACAAGTGGAGCAGCCCAAACTGCAGAGGGGACCTAGAACAGCATGAATCAAACACTGGAGGAGGTGACACCAGTCCTGCAGCTCTCCTAGGGCAGAGCCAGAATAAGAGCTGGGAACAAGTACTTTGCCAGAAGAAACCCACGCCACAGCAGAGGCAGCATTTGGGGCAGGTTACAGGGAAGCACTGCTGGAAAGGGTAGCACTTGCTAAAGCAAAAGCCAAGGAGAAGCATTGTGGCGGGCCAGAAGACACTCTCTCTCCAGAGCGATAGCCCAGGCCAAGTGCAAGGAGACCAGGATAAAGTTCTCACCACAGTCTCCACCACCCACTAGCAGCAAAACCCCAAAGCCACTCACCAGCAGCTGCAGCCCTCCTGGCTAAGTCAGGCACACATCTGCAGACCTCACGCCGTGCAAGGTCTGATGTACCCACCAAGGGTTCAGTTAATTCTTTTTTGCATTGCTTTCCCCTTCACAGAAGATTTCTTGTGAGCACCCTCAAGTCTTAAACTCCCCTGCTGGAGTATTTGCCATAAGGAAGCACAAAATCCACACAACTCAAGGCAGCAGAAACCACTTCTAAGAACCACTGCACCCCAGGGCAGCTTCCCTTAATACAGCAAGGAGCAGGTGCCACTGGGGTAACTGATTTCACAAACCAGTCCCACTTCACCTGCTTCTTAAAAGGCTTCAGGTGCCAATAAGCCTTACCCTCTTGATTAATTGCGTTCCCTACCAGCTGCTACTGGTTTGGGTTAGGCTGGTGCTACTCAGCCCAAAGCAAAGGGAAAAAACCATAACTGTGCTGCAGCAGCAGTTGGAAGGATCCTGACTGGCCAGAACAATTTCCTTTAGCTTATGGCAGGAGAAGGCTTCTGCAGCTTTTTGGTTTTGGCAGTTTCTTCCTGCTTTCATGTAGTTCATAAACCTTTGTGTCACGCCAGCGCTGTCGTTCTTGATGTGGTTGGCGCAGAGGCACATCAGCACAATGGTGATGCTCCCATACTCCCACACAGGCTAATCAAGGGAAAAAGACCATTTCCAGAGAATGCTTCCTCTGCAGCCCATGTTCACTTGCAGCTTGCTACAAGAACACAACTGGGAAGAAAATCTAGCCTCAACACCAGGACAAGGGAAAAGTGGTTTCTAAATGCACCTCTGCAGTGCAAACTGGTCAGGTCATCTACACAGCCAACATGTGGTTCTCCAAATGGGACTTTTCATGTCTTATCTTCAGGAGTATCCCCGAAAGGATAGATATATGGGAAAACTGTAACACCACTGCAGCCTGGCCTTGACTGACAGTACAGTGCAGCCAGGCAAGCATCAGGCATCACTTCAGCTACCTAGTTTTGCATTGCCAAATGCAGTAGTAACACTGGAACCTCAAAGGCACCAGTTCAGACTCTGGTCATGCCAGGTGTACACTGATGCCTCCACACTGACTTCAGCTGGAATTACTCTTCCCAATCAATCTATATTGTCTCGGAGGAGATGGGCATCAATGCCAGTGAAGCCACGCTTTTAGAGTGTCATATTTATTAAATGGGGAATTCTGCCCTACTGACTTCAGGAGCTGGTTTTCCTGGGCCTAGCCAGCTCTAGCTGTAGGGAAACCATCATTCTCCCTTTTGTCTTTTTTTAGGTAAATGGTCAAACTTTACTATGGTCACTCTTAAATGTTCAGCGTGAAGGATTTCTGTGGAGCTCATTGTGGCAGACATGAGAACCATCTCCCCCTCCAAAACTCCTCGGCAGCTTTTGTCAGCAGCAGCTAGGGATCATCCATCTGTCATTAAAGTGTTAATTTGGTTCATTAACATAGAAAATATTCACCATTTCCCACTTTGGAGGGGATGAGCTGTGCTGTCCTTTTAATAGAACTCCGCTGGAAATCAAACACAATTTTTATTCAAGGGAATGATTACTGTGTCTTGTTTAATTCTTGCCTAACAAATGTCAGCGCTAATGTATTACAGATTATTCAGTCAATTTGATGGTTCCAGGTGAAAGAAAGGAACACAAATCTCTTCTTTTAGTGTAAAAAGGGTCAGCTGGATGACTTCCACTGCAGGAGCTGAGATGAGGCTTGACATGAATCAATCAAGCAGGCTCAATTTTACAGTTATAGTGCCTAATGCCTAAACATGAGCGTATGGGTGGAAATTAGCACCCGATTATGAGCATACATGATCTTCCCTTGGAAGACAATAATATTGGCATTAAGCTTCTCAAGAGGGAAGATGCTGCTGGTTTTTAATATGTCTTAAATTATGTCAGGAAAAACACTGGAACATCACACAAAAGCCACAGTCAGTGTATATTGCTATCTCATAGAGCTGGAGATCTTTACAACAATATTGACACAGGAGCAGGCAAGCAAATGTCAGCCAATATAACATATGAAATACTTAACGTAACCAATTTTCAGCTGTCAATCAGCAGGGAATAATGACTGATGCAAGGAATCAATACACCACAATTGAATTCCAGCTCACAAACTTGTTTCGTTCTGCGCTATAAAAGACTGTCAAATGTCACACCCCAAGAGATGCAACAGGATTCCAAAGATTTATTTATTTCAAGCTCTGAAGTCTATTAGCAATAGTGCTCCTTGTGCTATTGGAAAAAGAGCTTTGATGACATTAAATTTTCAGAATTGACAACGCATTGCGTTGGAAGCCAATTAATTATGCCATTTTATATCATATTTCAGCAATCCTCTACCATTTTTACTAATAAGTAATTATACATAATTATATTTAAACAGATTATTTTAACTTTAAAGTTACAAATACTTTATTGTATTATATAGTGTATTAATCAAATATTTTTAAAGAAGTTGGTTTGTACTTTTGATAAGAATAATATAAAAAGAAAGCTCATGCTATCCTTGGCTCCATTTCATTCAGATAGCTTAAATGTTTAAACTAAAAGGTACTTCTCCCTCAGCTGAATGAGTAAGATTTACTACAGAAATGCAGAGAGATGTGTATTAGCCCGTATATTATCCTGCACTGTTTTTTTTTCTTTTTTATTTAATAAAGGCAATGGAAAAAATATTTGTTTTCATACTTCACAGTACTGCGGTGTGATGAAAGGCAACAGAAATATCAAAAGGAAAGTATGAAAGGATGCAAAGGTGGGGCCTGCCAGAGTCACAATATCCAAAGAGTATATATTATCTATATAAAAACACATGGAATATACCCACCATTTAAAGAGAAAAAATAAATCTATTGGAGGTCAATTTTAAAGTATCTGAAACATAAAAGTATACTTATTTAATAACATAATCTGGTTTTGGTAATAGATGACCCATTCACTGCTTCATTCCTGACTTCTACCTATTGCACCTTTACATTTCTTCCGCCTTGCAATCTTTCCTTACAAAAGGAAAATGGGAAGATGGTAGCCCCTTCCTCTCTGGCTAGATCCCTCGAAACTGGTGAGGCTCTGTGCAAAACTGGGTACCTGTCTGCATTTGGACGGTGGAATCTGGCCCACGGTAATTGTAAGACTATTAAAATTAACATACTTCCTTTACCTGAGGCTGAAAGTTAATTAAAATCTGACAGTACAATGTATACAGAAGATAAACACTACTGTATTTTCTTTCCAATACATGGATATATAGTAATTCATTTAAGACAGAGAAGCTCATGCTGTTGAATGTGCTTATTAAAAACAGCAAGGAAGGTCAGGGGCAGTGCTTGCTGTATCCTTCATTTGTTCTTCACCAAAAATGATATAACTGAACTGCAAAAGTTGAGATTGAAAAGCCGCTAGCGTGTTGTCTAATTTCAGTCACAGAAGCTGCTGTGCACTCCATGACTTTATGAGGGAATAAGATTACAGGTCACAAGAGCTTCTTTATTTCCCACCTGTAGCTTCTAACAACATTTTATTAAGGATTTTCCCATCTTCTCTCTCTGACCTACAGGGGACAAAATTCTAACAGCTGTTACAGGACCCGTACCGAAGTGGCATTAACACAGATTAGCAGTTCTGGAAAGTGGTATCATTTTATCAGAACTATATATATATGACTGCTAACTAATATTTTTACAGTGCATGTAAGACAAACACAGCATATCATTATGTAAACAGGAAAAAAGGCATTTAATACAGTTAAACACTTAATGAATCTTGCTTGTTTTGTCTAAAATCACGCTAAGCTGCAGCTTGAACATTTAGCGTTCATTTACAAAACAAACACGTGGGTAGCCCATGCAGTCACATGTATATTTTACTGTTGTCTGTATTGTATAGGGAGGTTATTGATTTCTTATTAATCAAGTAGAGTCTATGTGCACTAATACTCCTAGGTAGGGGTAGAACCTCTGCCAACCATTAAGTCACACTAACACACGTTCCGAGCTCAGCCTTTCCTTTACCACTTAGTGCAGTTTTGTTTCCATAAGGACTGCAAGGTTAGGACCTTGCTAAGTTTATTGCAGAAACAATAATCTTTGTTATTGAGGTTGCTTGTTACGCAAGCTTTTTTCATTCACACAGATGCGAGAGAGAAAGGAACAGAGAAAGAGGAAGAAAGAGGGAGAAGAAAGAGAAGGAGGAGGAGGAGGAAGAGGAGGAGAAGGGAGGAAGGACAAAAAAGAATAGCTGTACTATTATGTTATTATTTATTATTATATGTTATTATGTTATCAATTTCTAAAATGGTTTTCCACAAATTATCCAAAAGCAACCTATATTTCTGTCTCTTTATCTTCCAGGAAGCACAAAGTAGATGTCAAGTCTATCTACAATGAACCTTTTCAGAAACTTCTCTACGTGCATTCATGGTGGAAAACCCAAACAACTTTCTTGAAGTTTATATTAGTCATCTTCAAGGCTGTGATAGATCCTTGTTTGACATCACCTTCTAAGTGTAGCTGCTAGGCAAGTCAAGCTGTATTATTTATTATTGTACCAGAGAGTTAGGAAACTCAAAGACATACAGAGGTACATCAGTAACAAGACGAAGATGCCACATATGCATTGAAATATTCAACTGGCCTGCTTTACCCTCCCCAAAGACCATTTTAGCCGATAGGAAAGTAAAATTTTGTTAGTTTTCACATTATTGAGACTGATAAAGGACTGGGAGGGAAAGTAGATTTGTGCAAATGGTTGCAGTGCAGCAGAATAGTATGGTGAGAGTTTTTAGGATGCCACAATAATCACAGCTGAGTTCAGATTTTCAGCTCTTATTTGGGTACCTGAGTAGGACAGACAGGTTTCAAAAATTTCACAGCTACCATAATGAGGCATTTTGAAAATCCACCCATGAATAAATGCCATATGGTAGGAGTTGCTCAGTACTTCTGAAAATCTGGCTCTGTATGTAACTGTGCTGAGCCTTTTCAGTACTCTGAGGAATATGGACAGATATGACCAATAACAAAACCACAACACATTACACGTTATTTTAAAATGTGGATAAGAAGTGATTTGTCCTTAGACACCAGTTCAGCTCACTGCTCTCTGAACTGCTCCAGAGCAGGGATGCCAAACTTCTGAAAGGCTTTTCTCAGCAAGAGCATCTGGATGCTGGCAGGCGCTGCAGCCAGTTGTACTTGCTGCTTTGGGTGGGCTTTCCCCCATCTGGCAGATGTCAGACTACTGCTGAGGGACTGCCTGGGCTGGATGCACCTTCTGCTTAAAGCTGCTCAACCTGTCACCCGAGATTTTGATCTCTAATCCCCTTTAAGAAAATTCAGGACCAAATTCTTGATTACAGGACATTGGCAGAAGCAAGAGCTGTATTTTGTTGTCCTAATGCTCATCTTGCCTTTCCTCCTGAATTCACACAATTATTTTGAACCTTTTGTCTGTTTAAATAAAGGCCCCTGGTCTCTACCATGAGTGGAAATAGGATTCCTTTGACATGACTACTGGGAATCTTTCCTGCATTTTGCTCTAGATCTTTCTGGCAGCACAGCAGATGTGACTGCAGTATTTTGCTGTCTGTCAGTGACAGGGATCGGTTGGCTTTGGGCAGAAAACAGCAGAAATATCCTTCCCCTGGTGGGAGGGAATAGCACTGGGGAGGAGGAGTGCGTGCCTCATCCTGCTTTAAGGAGAATCGACAAATAGTGAACCAGCGTGGGTTTTCCCCAAATCCTGTCCTATGAAACTCCAACTCGGGCTATGACTGCTGTAGAAAGTTCAGACTGGCTCAGGTCAAGCTCCCAAAGGCTGAAGTACTTGCTGGAGCCTGTTTGCAGCCTCTGACCCACTGGGCAAATGCCAGCATGGGTCTCCCAGGCTGCCCGAGGTTTGTTTTCAGCCCTTGCTTTCTGAGGTGTTGACACTGTTGTTGCTGCTGCTGCTATTGTAATATTTTGGTGGGATGTGAAGTATTGCCTTTGCTGCTAAAGCTGGTCCTGTTGCTGTAGGTGTGATTTATGGATACTACAGAAATAAACAGTAACATATTACTATATGGAAAATTCAGATCTAATGTATCTTTTTTATATTTTTGACTAGGTGAAACTGTAGCCCACCTACCCGAAATCCTTGCCACCAGACCCCTTCTTGTTCTGAAGTTATTAAACCACTTCAAATACATTGAAGTAGAAAAGCCTCTTGCAAAACATAGGCAAACTGCTCATGCTGCTATATAACAACCTTCTGTAACATCCGATTTTTTTGTTGAGAAGCTGTTTTGACTAAGCAAAGTAGCAGTACAAGCCAAGGCATCAGCCCATCATTTTAGGTGTTGATAAACTTAATTTATTTTATGGGCAAAGTCAAACTCTTACTGCTATTTATTTCATAAGTCATTAAGTATTGCTGGCTGTATGTGTGGAATGGAGAGGATAGAAGTACAAGAAGTAAGAACAGGACTTCAGTTTCTTACAACATTTAGTTAAGAAGAAACTTGGCTTATATATTTTCAATAAAAAAACGTGTATATCAGGCTAGAAATTAAGACTGTTGTACTATGTTCCCATGCTAAAAAATCCCTGACACAATAACAGCAGCAAGGTGTGTGAGATCAGCATATTAGCACAGATAGTTATTTTTGTCAACTAGTAATTATTTCGTGGATTTGCGTCAAAGCTTGAAGATTACCTTGGGCCTAATCTTTTACACAAAGATACCTCCCAATGAAGTAATTGTATAAACAGCATGGAATTAAGTCAATACACTATCCTGTGACTCGTTAGCAATTCTTCTACATATTTTTTTTGCAGTATAGATATATATATTAAAATACATACTTGGAAAAAAAACAGGGACTCACAGGCTGGTGTGTGCAAATGAAGCACATTTTTTCCTCAGAACTGCTGAAGGCCTTGCTTCTGTGGCTTTCACCTTATTCTTCTTGCTTGGTGTCAGAGGTTTCTATAGCGTTATCCTTCAGTTGAAAGAAAACTTCAACAGTAGTCAAAACCAAAACTTTCCCACAAGAAGACGTATTTTTGTAGCTTTGAGTAATAAAAGATACACAGTAGTAGTTCCAAGGGAACTAGCAAAGAATTGTACCATCAATGACAAATAAAGATCACCAGCAAAATATAATCATAGTAAAAATCAATTAGTGCAGCCAATCCTTTCACCAGAGCTGCAAACACTCTAGTCATAAACAATTTGTAAGCCCAGTCATTCATTTTAAGCATTCAGAAGATAATGCCAATGGTCTTCCTGTTGTATATGTTGCTTTAGCACTTTTGGTATAGGGTTTTACATCCTTAAAGGATCACCAGCTTGTTAAAAGGTCCAGGTATTTTATAATGTGTAATACCCAGTAAAACCTGCAACGCTGTGTGGAAACCATTTTATTCTTCTGGATGACTGAAACTCCTAATACAGGTGGATAGAAAATAATCATCTCTTCTACAGAAACTGAATTAACCAGGGGGAAATTCTCTGATCTACAGACCCTTCTGTGGAATGTTTTCTCTGTATGATGTGAAAATACATGTGGTACTTCTAAACATGCTTATCTTTCAGTTATAAAAATGGAAAACATACACTTTAACTTCTATGGAGCAAGCGTTATTCAAACAATTACACAACATATTATACTGTGTGCAAACCCAACACATTATATGCAGGTATGTTTGCACCCATAACAAAGAGATAACACAACAACATCATTCTCCTACCTTGGTTTAACAACTTACAGACTTTTATGTTGTAAGTTAAATCCTAGCTTCGTTCATGATCTTAGGCTACCTGTGAAAATCACTTGAAGAGTTCAAATGAAATACTGGCATTTTCCAATGCACTTGGAAGGTGCATATACAGGTTTAAAATTCATAGTTTATGCTCTTACCACTTAACTTGTCTTAACATGTATACTGATAAGCCTCTTTTGTAATACTTGTGGGTACAATAATATATCTAGATTTATCCTACGGGATTTAATCACTAAAGTTGAGGAAATAACAGTGATTGACCATCTACTCAGTGCTGGGAGATGGGTTCTCTGGCCTAAAAGAACTAAAACCAGAGAAAAATTTCCTTCCCAGACCTGCCTATTCCCAGCTACCCCTCCCAGCCCTCTTTCAGCCAGCCCAAGCCGGTGGAGACCATTTGTCTTTCATTGCCCTGTTTAGTGACTGAGAAAACAAAGCCAAGACAAAGGCAGTAGTAGCTTATTGCTGGCTTATTCCATTTTATGGTGGGAATAATTCATCTGTTGGCTGAGCAGAAGGTTTCTGCGAACTGTAAAGCCCCACGTACATGAAACCTGACCTGTGGGCATAAACCACTTAAGTTCCCCAAGTCATCCTCCAGCGATAAAGAGTAAGTAAATAAGGCATTTGCTGTTCTCTCCAGAAGCATAATTTTTTACAACAGTACATGCCCTCTTTCGTGAAGCCAGAAACACATGCACATACTCCATTTTATGGACCCAATAAACAGCAGAGCAGATTCATTTAAACAGTACCAAGAGATAAATTTCACTTTCTATTTATCAGTGTCAAACACTGAACTTACCTAAGCAGACAACCTCTAACTCTAGGGAGATTCAGCACTTAATTGACACAATGAAATAAGTATGTTTGCACACTGCTTGGTTTCAGGTATGACGCTACATCCAGGACAGTCAGGATGACAGCAGGGAGCCTTTCCAGAGTAGAACAGACAACTGTCCAGCCTGTGAAAGAATACCTAAGAAAAAATGATAAATAATATTGAATCCTGAGTTTGTTTCACTAGGAATAATTACTACTGTCCTGATCCTGCCTAAGCCTTGTCTAATTATTGATAGGGGGGGAAAATACATGAGAATGGTGAAGCTCCACTTTTGTTTTGTTTTGTTGTTTGTTTTTTTTTTTGTCAGCAGGCAAGAAAAAAGTCCCTGAAAGCTTAAGAAATTATTCTGTACATGATTCAGATGAAGCGAGATGGCATTTTCAAGGTCTGGTTATATCAGCACCCTGAAAAGCTGGTTCTGATGATCCCATTGTTGAGATTGCACATCTAGTGAAAAAGCGAAGACTTCTTGCTGCTCAGCAGCTTTCGTCATCCTCTTTTCCCTCTCTTCCATACTAGCTTCCCTCTTCACTGGCAGAGATACACCATTAGCTGAAAAAGAACATCAGAGAAGGCTGACCAATTCTCATACATATAAAAACCTTCCGTTCGTCAGTTTGGTCCTCATCTATCACACGGCCGTTTTTATGTGTTGGCCCTGGCACAGAGTCATGGACCTCTAGGCTGTGTAACAAGGCCATGAAGTTTACAGCATTAGGCTTTTCAGTTAAATATGTAATTCCAGCTTTCATAAATTTCAATAAATACATGAGATGGGGGAGAAAAAAACCATATCGCTTTTTGTCTTCTCTACTTGCTTTCAGAAAATCACAGGACATGCAATCTGTGACTTTCAAGCCACTGCCTAAAGATTTCAGATGTGGCTCCCTTATAGGTGTATTCTATTCATCGTACCTTTTCTCATTGCTCTGATTGCTTTAAAATATGTTTATACTAAACAGAAACTGCTCTTTAATACTTGTTAAGACCAGTCTGCATCTACTAAAAAAGAAATTACAATTTTCACTGCCTTCCATAACACACATTAGTCATACAAAGATAATAAAAATATCCAAATAATTTTCAGATAATTGGCGTTGACCAGGTATTTATTTATCTATCCAGTTTAAGAACAGAATAGGGTTTCATTCCTTAATTTTAAAATCATTTACCTCAAAGCTATGAAAAATACTTTTCTTTGATCAGATATTACATTTGCTTTCAGATTATTATTTAGAGTCTATGCCTCAATACCATGTCAGATATTTCTCATCTAATAAAGGCCTCTTACATTTTGTTCATATACCATGCATTGACCCATCAACACTAAGCAAACTTATTTTTTTTCCCTTCCCTTTTTGGATCAAGATTTTCTGGGCAATTTTGCCTTTCCATTTTTATTGCATTTCCATGGCATGCTTAATATTCAACAGTAGGTTTTCTGCAGCTGATCTTTTCTTAAAGGCTGTCTTCCTAGCTCTTTAAAAAACAGGTATGGACCTGACAACTAGTATGGCACATCAGCTCTCTGAGAACATACTTCCAGGTTATCACATCCCCCACAGCTCAAACTGTGCCTGCGTCTCCCAGTCACTTACACATTGTATTAATGTGTAAGAATGCCTACTTTTCTCTACACTTTTTAAAGCCAAGGAGCCTTTTTAACAGTAGAAAAGCTCTCTGCAAATCATTGGTTAAAAGGTTTTTTTCAAGTGTAAAAGAAAAATGCCTCACCAGCAATTCACATTCCTCAAGCATCTCGCTGCTGCATCACAGTGGGGCTGTGCCTGCTGGTGCCCAGTAGCAAGCACTCGTGGGAGGCAGGGAGGACCACCAGAAGCCACATGGTTATTATTAGGGGGAAGAAAAAATACCAGGACTTGGTTTGGCAAAGCTTCTTGAAAGGCATGATGATTTGATTTTAAAGCACTTTATTGAAATTTAAACTTTGATAGCATTCAGAGTTGCATAAAACATACTGGTATTTTATAGGTATGTTAACATTTTTATATGTGCAAACATTTGTACTGAGAGACAGAGAAAAGACCAGGATAACTGCGATAATGTGAACACAGAACAGACACTAGCATGTGTGGTAGCCTTGCTTTGTATCTATGAGTGTATTCACATAAAAGGAAATTGAGATTTTCTAGATCAGTTTTTGCTATTAAATAAATAAATAAATAGGCAGAGAAAGGACCAGTACACAAACGTTCAGGTGCAAAGCATGCTAGATGAGAAAAATAAAGCTTTATACCCTTTATCATCTATGTATCAAACATTTACCTTAGCTATCCAGTGCAAAAACGTGGCAATTGGCACTGATTAAATGCAAAGACGACTCATTACAAAGAGTATACAAAAATACCTAAAGGGCAAATCGTTTGTCTTCCTCAAAATACTTAACAACTTTCCTCTAAGTGCATGTTTGTAGCTGCCCAGAATTAAAAGAAAATACATGGGTAACAAGGAGCAAAAGAACAGTATGTCCCCTGTGGAAAAGGATGGGTAATACAGTGTAGAACTAAATGGCACTGGCTGTTACCTGAAACAGTCACTTCACAGATTTTTTCTTCAACTCTTGGAATGATATGGCATTTACCCCACCATTTCCAGAAACAGCTGTCTCAGTAAGGCATTTCTGTATTAACCCATTTTCCTTCTCCAGCTCTTTCCCCAAGGCTAAGGAGATGACACCGCCAGCCAGTACATCACAACCGGTTTCGAATCTGCGCAGAGGTACAGCCAGGGAACAGGCAGGCTGCCAGTAGGGCTGTACATCCGATCCTGTTGGAAAAGAAAGCGTGAAAACACTTGTATTGAAACAGTGAAATGCAAACCAGTGTGTCAGCAGAAGACACCCAAAATTTCGAGGGCCCACGGAGCAGCAGCAAATAGTGAGCCCAGCTCCCGGGCTGTGTGAGGCAGAGCGGTGTGGGACCAGCCCTATCCCCAGACATGGCCATGGGCTCAGGCAGGTGCTCTAGTGACTATGCTTGTATGTCAACGTGCATATGTAGCGCCCTGGCTGAATTTTGGAAATTCTGAATCAAGAATTATGGTATGTGGAGGATTGTCTGGCTGAGGTGTGCTTATGCGTCCCACTTACACCACAGAGGAGGTATCTGCAGATGGAATTTTAAATTTGGTTTAAAATCTGGAATCTTGCTATGCCAAAACAATGTGTTTGAATAGCACATCACATTCAGATAATATTAGAAGGCATGTATTTATATATACATATCTATAAAATACTTTGTAATTTTTTTCATGTCGAACCTCAAGACTGGAAGCTTTTGAGCTTTAGTGGTTTCTCTCTTTATTCTCTGTAATGGCCTTCATTGGTGTATTCACATGAAAAAAGTGAATAGTTCAGTAATAGTTTTCTTATGATTTCTGATTGTAAGGTTAAACTAATACTTTAAAACCTTACGTTCTACCCTTTTATCCTTCCCAAACACCAAAACTCGAGTTATAATTGCAGATTAAATGTGAAGAAATGACTAACTGACCACAGAAAATGAGATAAAATCCATTAACTAATTTGAAAAAATGTTTTACAATGCTCATTCCCTTCACTTCACCAGGCATCTTATTTTTATTTTTGAAGTTTATTTTGAAGGAGAAAATACATACTATGCTGTCTTCAGAGTAAATAATTTCCACAGTAGCTACAAGTTGTTAACTAAAAGTGTTTTCATTTTACTTTGTCTGGAACGTGCTTTTACCAGAATATACTACAACTCTTTATGTAAATACAAACTTCAGCAGCTGACACCCGGTTTAGTGCTTAGAAGCACAGAGGAAAGACCAAGATCTAGGCAACTTAAACCACTCTCTTGGAAGACTTGTAGAGGAACATGCTTTGTTTTCATCTTTGAGATGTAGAAAAATATGCAATTTGCATAGAATGCAGCTGTCTCATGGAAGGCCTGATTAATTGGCCTCTATGTAGATGAAGCTCATAGAGGAAACGACCTCTAGCCTGTGCCAGCCAGCACAGAGCCTTTCCCACCGTTTGGAAAGTCCATGGACTCTCTGCTGGGCATCCCTTGCCTCCTTCCCATCCTCATCACCCTCAAAGCACGAACGGGTGCTTGTTCCTTCACCTTTACGTTCAGTGATGAATAAACCCCCTAAAACAAACTTAGCCAATTATTTCCCAGCAAAGAGATTATGGCTCAATTAAATCAGAAGTTGCATGCCAAAATTCCCCAACAGGAGAAAAAGAAAAGAAAAAAGATGGTTGAGCTTTCAAAATAGAACTTGGTATCTCACATAAGTTAAATGTCTCTTCAAACTTATTCTAGGCACTTGGCGTCAAGAATCTGGCCTCTAGCACAGATTCTACAGGGAATATTGCCAGCATGAAGCTGAGAAGGGTTAAAAATTACAGTTCGTTAAATTCATTTAATGAATTAACTTTTGCTTTCACAGTACTTTCTAGTTTTCCTCTTCTAAATCATTTCATGTCAGCATTTCATAGGACCCAGAGCACTTTTCTTCTCTGCCTCACTTTTTGGAAAGCATTCCTCTCTTTCCTTTTGCCTTCATATTGTGTTATTTCTGACCTCTTGCTCATCTTTTATTACTCTCCAGTTCCTAGCTCTATTATTCAAGCTGATATTGCAGCTGTGATTTCTATTTTTTCTTTGCCCTTTTTGGCTTTGCCAGGCATTTCATTAGCAGACTCATGGGGAGCATTTATACTGTCTCTGCCATGACAGAGTTCAGTGGGATTTACTAAAACTGATTCCTTGGCTATATCTGCTTCCAGTTACAATTAGGAACCTCTTTCCACTGAAGCACATCGAGGAGATCAAATTCAGATCTGGTGAAAGCACGCACGAGTACAGGGAAGCACAGAAGCCATCAGTGTAGGTGCAGCTTCTTAGACCACATCTTGACTCGGACCATGGCACATCAGTAAAAACCTGGCCCAGATAACTACATTTTGAGTCCAAACACCATTCCTGAAAGTCATCTTGCAGGAGCAAACTCATGTCCCCTACAGAATAACTTGCAATATCAGAGCTCAGATATTGCAATGGAGCGGTGGAGTACCACAATCAGCTGAAATAAATTATGGCTGGGTTCTTATTTAGAGCTTTACAGGTCAATATATTTATTTTTCCAAAGGAAAGCTAAACAGAGAGATTTTTCTTTGCTGCAGAAAGGCGAGGTAGCTAAGATATCAGTGCATTCATCCCTGGGTTTTGCCTTGTGCCACATAAGTTCCTCACTCGGTTCTCCCCTCCTGCAGCTCCCTTGCTCCCACATACCTTCCTAACTTTCCTTCTACCCTTTTCTTTTTCTTCTCCCCCACCCCCTTTGTTGCCTTTTGAGCTTACTGAAAATAATGAACTCATGTGGCCTTCAACCTTTCTAATGTCTCTGCTTATTTCTGTAAGTTAGTTTTGGCTGTTAGGTTATGTTATAATGTTCCAGCACAGATATTCCTTTTGTGATGACAGTAAATAAGATACACACAGACTTTTCTGTTTATTTTTTCAGCTGTTCATTTATAGTAAATTTTAATAAAAACTGTGAAACAATTTCGTTCCGTGGGGGAGGCTTGACACAAAAGTAGAACAATAATGTGCCAAAAATGCATTGTTATGATCTTTCAGATGGGTACTGTCACTAGGAGGGGTCTGCACTTCAGTCAGTATGAACATGATAAAGTATGAACTGTACAGCTGCAAACTCCCTTTGGATAATGCTGCAAAACATATGGAAAACGTTTCCTGACTTATGAAAAATAATATTGGGGCAGAATATAGTAAAGGGACTAGGTCAAAAGGGTGCATAAAGCATTAGCACAAACCTTAAGTGCAATCTTGTAGTCATAAATTCCCTACTATTGAAATGTATATGTAATTCTTACAGCCCCTCCGTGTTTGAAAAATCTATAGTGTTAATAAAATGACATAGTTAGAAATCTATACGGGACCTTATTTATTCATTATTTATTTTAAGAGATGGCCTTGAATCTAAACATTCCCTTTGGGAAAGTTTGGATTGTGATTTAGGTTCAAATCTGTACTTTTCTGGCGGGGATCCATTCCTATTTCTGCTTGGTTTGCACACCCGTGCGCTGCCTTGTTTAATCCATCTTGCCCAAAGCTAGACACTGGGCTGGCAGCCCCACAAGTCCCCCTTGGGGCGACCAGCCAGGCCCTTCCTCCCTGTGGAGCAGGGGCTGGGGCCACGGCATCCCTGGCTGGAGCTACTTGCGTGCCCAAGAGAGGTCCCAGCCTTCCCCCTCCACCTTTGCAGAGGTTTCACTCCCCCGGGGTAGCACTAGTGAGGGCTAAGAGGGTCTCCCCTTGCGGGTGCCCTGTACCCTCTCTCCCTCTGCCAGGAGAAGCTCGCATGGAACAGACCTCCCTCCGACTCAGGCTCGGACAGGATTTGGCAGGAGCTCGGCTCCCCCGACCCCAGCCTCTACTGGTGCCATCTGACAGGGGTCTGGGATTTCAATTTCTCCAAAAGGGCAAAGCAGAGCAAAAAACAAAAACCCAAAAACAAAAATAAAGGTGGAAAAAGCCACCTCGCTGATATGGAGGAGCAAGCAGGTGCCCAGGCTAAAGGGGGCAACTCCCAGATGAAGAATGGAAACAAAAGTCACAAGCAGGAGTTCAGCAGCAGGAGCCCGACCCCACCTTGGCAATCCCGGCGGATCGGACACATCTCTTGGGTGCCTGCAGCAGCCCCCACCTGCACTGCTCCAGCAGGATGTGGCCCCACAACTTGTGCCAATAACGCGGTCAGCAAACAAGTCAGCGTAAGGCAGGGTGGGAAATACATCTGAAGTTAAAAAAAAAAAATAAAAAAATCATTTCAGGCTTCGGAAGGACTAGCCCTTTTTAATAATTATGCTCAAGTATCTCTTACCTGGGGTAAGAGTCATGAAGTGCAGGATATAAGCGCTTTTCTGTACTCTAAATTGACTCTGTCACCTTCCTGTGGTTTTTGCTTGTTTTATAATCGCTCACTTGATCCTACCAAAAATAAACTAGCACAATCAATGAAGTAGGTAGACCATGGGAGCAACGAATATCCACGATTAAGGGTTTTCAGGCTTAGGTCCTAAATAACCATAATTGCCACTCTATTATCTACAGAGTTAGAGAACAGAGAAAGGTAAAGAAAGAAGTTCTTACTGGGAATTTATGATAAAAAGCCTGTCCTCACACAAGAGCAACTATCCTCACTCTTTTGGATAATAATAATTAAATTCCAATAATTGAATTAAAGCAACAAAAAAATGTAGGGTAAATAGTAGAAACAGACAATACTGTTCATACTAATTTTTCACAACGTGAAGGTTCATCAAAAAGATTGATTTTTGCCCAGGGAGCCTGGTCTCTGTACAAATGCTGGAGCAGGAGGGACTCCCCCAAACAAACTGAAACATCCAGTATTAGACTTCTGCACTGAATTATTTCCTGTGAACAGCAGAGAGATACCAGGAAGAATATGTTATCAAGGGTAAATTTTTGTCTTACACCTACAGCGGGATGCTGTGAGGTTCCTGATCTGCAGTTGCACAGCAAAGAGATGATGTGGGATAGTGCATTATACAGCTGATGTGCAGTCAAGAAACAGTCAGTGCTAGAGTGGCCACTTTAAGTTGCTTACACCTTCCTGCTGTTACTGATGGGCACATTCTTCCTAGACTTATTTCCATTTAACAAATTTATCATAACTGCCCTGTGGGAGTGGGGAAGAGTTATGGCAAAGGAAGAAGGGGACATTGGATATTACCCTCTCAGTCACTTTTTTCAGGGTGATGGGTGGAAAAAGAAAACAAAATGCATTTTCCCTTAAAGTAAAAAAGAACATTTTGCCCTTTTCATAATTCAGCATATTAGAAACATTCCTTCTATTAACATACATATGGCCCTTAATGAAGAATATTTTTTTTGTGGAAACTGAAAAAAAAGAATCAATGGTAGGTTTTAAGATAAATTAGCAAAATTAATCAGAGCTCCAGGGAGGCTCATAGCAAGAGGATGATAAAATGAAGTAAAGCAAGATAACCAGACTGAAGTAGGGTAAGAAGCACCACTCTGCAACTTTAGTTGCCCAGTAGGCTGATTGGCTACCTTTTTTTTTTTACTAGGTGAGCTTCACATGCCTGTCTAATTTCACACGCTCCAATGCAGTAACCAGAAGTACTTACCCAGCTGTGCCAGCTGTGGGGAAAGCTCAGCCTGTACGGCTCTGGGACAGAAGTGTCACCCTGCCCAAGGCACAGGATGCCAGGGACCCTCACCCTACCCCAGAGTGATCACTACCCTGTAGCAATTGAATGACCAGTTAGTTGAATGGTTCACAAGCCCTCTGACAGGAAAAGAAAGAAAGAAAAGTGCTTGGTGAGTGAGACACTAAACCAGAATCCTGTGAACAAATTCAGCCAATATGCCAAGGACGGGTTCAGAAAAATTCCTTACTGCTAACAGACATGGAGCCAAAAAGGGTAAATTTTTAAACACTTCCATTAATATTTGCATGATCCTTGCAGAGAAAAAAAACGCAGCAGAGGAACACATCAGAAAATCACATAGTTTTTTCAAGTGACTATGGCCATATAAATGCACCCCGAGACACACTAAGGGCTATCGATCCTTTACGAAAGGGAAGGGTCCCTCGGGTACCAGCTGGTGAAGAAATGAGGCAGCGTGTGTGCATAGAATATGGTCACTCTTATCCAGCTAGCAGCTGTTTGCCTGCTTTCAACACTGATGGCACACGTGCTGGATGTAATGACAGCCTGCTTGGTGATACCTGTGCTGCAGAATATTTGGAGAAGGACCAGCTGCTCACTACAGCACCCAAGTCTTTCAGAGTCAGCTCACTTCTGTTACAAATCTGACTCTCTCTGGAAGTTATTTGATCCGATTAGCACGCAGGTGCAAGGAGGCCACAATGGCAATTGTTTAGCCATTACTAGGAAACTTTAGGAATCTAGAAAATCTTCCAGAAGAAACCAGGTATGTTAAGATACTAGCAGGAAGAAGAAATTGCCTTTGTTTCAGCAGAGAAACAAGTAGAGATCATCTTTGTCACTTAAGGGTGTGTTTATGAATATCTCATATTCATAAACCAGGATGCTGAAATCCTGTGCCATATTGCTATGAGAAATAAATGCGGTATCATGTCTCAATTTCAAATCTGAAAGCTCCATATCACATAGAAGGCCCAGACCTTAGAGCTGTCAAAATAGGAGGTAAGAAAGTAAAGAGATGGCGCATGGATACTCTCTTTGCCATCTCTGCTGGGCCATGCTAAAATCTGAACACAACTAAAAAGCCAATGTAGGAGCAGCACCTATTCACTAATTGGTTTCTGTATACTATTGTCCAGACTTGTGAAAACCAGGAATATATGAAGCAGCAGTAGGCATGCTGCCATGTTGGCATGTCCTCTGCAAGACCTGTTGAGCCTTTGCTGGGGAAAAGGCAAGGGACAACAGCTGGGAAGTGGGTTTTACCAGATGCCTCAGGACCGCAGCACTATTAACCCTGAGAAGGAAATTTCAGCAACAGAGTTGCAGGCAAGACATTGTCCAAATGATATGTCCTGAGGAGCTGAGGTACTCCAGGCGGTCTAGGGCTAGCTGGGAATAGACAAGACTCTGTGGCCTGTAAGATGTTGCCTCACATTGCCCCCACCCCACCCCCTGTAGTCATTTGCAGTCATTTATTTCCCCAGATAGCGATTTTACAATTACCCTGAAATATATTAATTAGCTCTTTGAGGTCTGTATTTCAGTTAAGGAAATACAGGAAACCAGAAGCAGCAGCTGCTAGAAGTCAAGCTTCTTTTTCTTAATATGAAAAGAGCAGCCTGGCTCTTACCGGGGCAGTAGCGCTGTCTCCTACAGTTACAGCACGCTCGGAGAGCACCCGAGTTCAAAAGCATTCTGCAAGGTCCTGGTGTTAGGGTGAGGATATTTGAGTCCTTGACTCCAGTCCTTATCCTTTTACAGGACCAAGGTTTTCAAATGTAAGCTTCAAATAGCAATTAAAAATAGAAGCTAAAAGCATTCTTTAGGTATTTCATGTTGTCCTTGTTCTTTGTTATACACCTGCCATGGAAAATGTTGGATATGAAAAGTGCAGCAAGTTTCAACAAATGATTTCTTATTTAATTAGAGGTATGTATGGTTGACATACTATACAAGATGGAAGCCAACAGGTTGCTCATGGGACATCCTCAGAGTGCCTATAATGGGTCTGAGCTTGAGCTCTTTGTTTTACGTGTTCACGTCTGAGAACTCTCAAACTAAAGATGTCAGAAAACCAGTTCCATTTCAAATATAGCTGCATGTCCGTCTTTCACAGACACACCTGTCCTCGCTGTGCTGAATCACGAGTTATTTCTTTTCTATTTCAAGAAACAAACAGCTTAGGAAAAAAATCAGTTTTAAAGCTGTGTAGTAGGATACTGGATATACTTCCTACGCACAAGAAAATGTTATTACAATTGATACATAACTTGGACTTGCTGAGCCGGGTCCACCTCCACTCTTTTTTTACATGTATAGATTATACATATATACACACATTATATATGTATTTTTATATCTATAAAATGATGATTTTCTGGTCCATACACTCTTCAAAAAGCAATATGGGGAGGGATGCTGGGCTCTTAGCGCTTCTGCATTATGATCTACTGACCCTGAAAATAGGGTCAGAAGGAGGTCTCACTGCTAACTGGAAAACTAATCAATATAATTCTACCAAAGGGCTGGTACACACCAAGTAATATAGTCCCCTCCCCCTCAGCAAAAGTCTGTGCCTCATTGTAGAGAATATAAACCTCACATTTTGATACTTGGGGAAAAGGGAAAATACCAACCAAACACAAAGGTTTATGCTTTGTGAGGCTGGGGATATCACCAAGCCGTATCACGGTTCTCAGATTTGAATCCTGAGCAGTTTGCTTGGTTATGTTTTACGGTTTGGGCTTCATTCCTTAGTAAGAAATGTAGAAGTGTGCCTTTGTTTCCTTCTACAGTTAAAAATAACAACCAATGATGAATAAATTATTTTCTTCCTCTGTCATTTCCTCTCCCCTCCTGCCTTCCCCCCCCCCCCCAATATTACAGTTACACAATGAGAAAAATAAACCAGTCTTACGCTACTCTACGAGTGGTACTCACAGTAATGGAGGGTAGCCCTGTGCAGCCTGGAGGGATGCCATCATACAGCAGGGCTGTATTTGATTCTGATCAGGTACTTTTACTGAGAAAGAGAGCAAGACAAAGGGTAAAAGGTCACTGGTGACTAATTTTCTGAAAACCAGCAGCTTGTGTAAGTAATAGAACATTTATTGTATTTCTCTGTCATCCCAGCAATGAGCTAGAAAATCCATAAGAATTCCCAGCACTAGCCTTTATTAAAGTATAGCCCTGGATTAGTTTAATGTCCAATTTAAAGTCACTGCCTGCACCTACTTTACTTACTTTTCTTGAAGAGAGCTATTTTCCCCCAGTTACTTCCCAATTTAAGTTGCCAAGAATATCTTTTCCCTTAATAAATAGTAAGGTTTCATTTATTTTATACACGTGTGTGTGTGTGTTGAGGAAAGAGCACTTGAGCGCTGCATTCCTACATTAGTTATTTTTCCCACACTGAAATATTAAAGCATAATCGGAGCAAAGCAAATACTGCAAAATCCAAGCACAGCCTGCCAGAAAGCAACAGACCAGGAGTCACAAACTCCCTTTACAATGTTTGCACCCCTTCCTTGTGCTCTGTGTAAACATTCATATGGTTTCAAACTATTATTTCTCCAAAAGGATGTTCATAGAGTTCAACTCTGTTGTGGACGAGACAGCAACTGTTAACCCGAGTTCCTCAGGTCTATACCCAAGCCACAGGTCTAAGGCTATAACCAGCCTGAAAAGCAGGGGAATGCCCATTCTCCAACGGGAAGCTGCTGGTGCTTGTGATCATTATGCTCCTTATCCGCCATGACTTGACTGAAGACCCCAAGTGTCTTGGCAGTGCTGGAGGTGGCAATCAGTGTTTTCAGCCAACGCACGTGACAGCTATAAACACTTATTGGACCTTCACCGAGATCCTTGGCACACGTTAACCCCACAGATACAATTACTGTCTAGGCTAGACTGGAACAATGAAATGTAAACACTTTTGCGTTGAGTGAGCCCTCACCTCTTCCAGAGGGTTTTATTGGGCAAATTGTCTTTTGCTGGCTGAGATTTCACTACATCTATGCCTAGATGAGTTTCCTGGTGGATCACCTGAATTATACGTAGCCTCCAGACCATGCTGTCCTAGAGTGCTGTCCTAACATGCCTCTGTGCGAATTACACCTGAGCATATCTGTACTGGCATATGCTGCATCTCTGGTGGTACTGGCCACCAAAGTCCTTCAGAAACAAGCCCACAGCCCTCTTGTGCCTGTGACCGTGACTGCTCTGTGAGCAATCCTGAGCTGCTTGGTAAATGCCACTGCGATGGGAAAAGCTTCCACCATCTGAAACCCACTGCGAGTCTGGGAATGCCAGTGCTCCCGCTAACATGCCTGCGAGGCCATTGCTGCGAGCAGTCTCTGCACGCTGCTGAGAGCGCCAGCCTCCTCCTTGCCTGTCACCTTGGACTTTTCTCTGCCAATGTCCAGTGTGTCTTTTCATTATGAGAACAGGGCAGGTGGAAAGAGCTCTCAGGAGAGAGAGGCTCCACCACAGTAGGTGGTCTTTCACACAGAGCATTTCCAGCCTCTCTCCTCTTTCCCTTCCGTGTTTATCATCCTGACAGGTGTCACCAGAGTGGTCAGTACTGGAGAAGACGTGCTCTTCTCCACTACACCTACTGTCAGTTCTGATTTGCTCATGTGCTCAGGAGCCTCAGAGAGAAGGCGAAGGCAAGAGCCTCCTGAGCAGTACTGGCTCTCGGGGCTGCCCTCCCGTTGCAGGTGTTGACAGCTTTCTTCGTTCACTGGCAAGCACTGGGTTTTGGTCTTCTCTGCCACAGATGGGCCAGTCTGCAGCTCCTTTGCTGTACCTGGCTGCACTTCCACCTCTGGCCAGAGTTGCCAGAGATCACAGAGCATATTCTCCTGGGGGAATAAAAAAGAACAAAATGTTCTTCAGGCAATTTAAATTCTCTGCCATGTCGAGCTCATAATTCATGCTTATGACATCACGGCCAGGAATCACAGTGAGAGAAGACAGGAGTTTAATATGAAAGTTTTCCTGTATGGCCAAAGTTAATTAGAGAGGATTTATGTTTTACATTTATTACCTATAACTAATGTACATTTTCAAATATATCTGAAACAGTACATTGTAAATTCACAGATTACGGACTTAATGAATGATTTTTATTTTTTTTTCAGGCAACAAACCTATGAAATACTATTTAATGAAATTGTTTATACTCACATACAGGCCAGCTACTTGATGGATGTATGATTACACATCCTTTAAATGCACATGGATATACTATTAAACTCAAATTCACAGCTCCTTAACACCTGCTTTTTCCCATTTGGTTATTTATAGGAGAAAAGAAATATATGGTTGAAACTTGTAGTTGGAGCTAAAAACAACAGAAGAGGCATAATATACAGATAGGCAGGTGACTCTTTCAGTATAGTCAATACGATGGTGACAGTACTCCTCTGTCTTAGAGTGGTTTTCAAGTGAACAAAAGATGCAGAAACAGCAGAAATTTGTAAAGTAAGGCAAGTTGTCCATTCTCAGAAGTGCCACTACACAGAAACCTTTTTGCTTTTCACCAGAGGAAATCCCATCAGAGAACACGTGATAAAAGAGACAACCTGTTCACCTAACACCGACAGAAGCTGACTGCTTGTTTGGGGCAAAACTCAGGAAAACTGCCCACATGTCAGCTTCAGAAAGTAGGAAATGCCTAACAAGAAAATTTTGTTCCAGTCTGTGTCTGATACCGTATAATACAGATCACATAATGCAATTGCTTTGCATTTAATTTTGATCATGAAAGCTTCCAGTTCAGAACACTGCAAAGTGCAGTAGTTACTCTCCTGTCCTGCCCTTTTCCAATCTCTGCTCTTCAGAGAGCAGGCAAGGCAGAGAATGTGTCCAGGTGCTAAATGGAAGTAAAATTTAGCGAGGCAGGAACCCCAGGAGACGTTACCAGCTGGTTACAATTACCAAAGTTCAAAACCTGAGTTAGAGGAAGTAAGATGGTAGATGGAACTGAGCAGGAGGCAACAATAAACTAATATGGTTTTGAAAGGAGACAGAAAACTAAGTAGAAATGGGAGTATTCAAGTACTGGATATAATCTGGGGCATATTAAGTGGAAGAAATAAATCAAGCAATAGCTTTGAGCACATGGTATAGAGCTGTGTTTTCCTTTATAATTTGTGAAACGATAGCATTTTTTGACAGAGTTTTTAAGAATCAGCTGGACACATATTGGAGATGAAGAGGTAAATCTGCAAACCCACACCACTGACAATCTGGAAAGCCTGACAGAAGTACTCTTACAACAGCATAAGGCCTGAGTTTAAGCAGCTTCAGGCCAGTACAGTGCATCCAGAGATTACTAAAGCATTAGGCATGACAGTTCCAGTTAGATGTTAACTAGAAGCACACAGTACTGTTTCATGGAAAATGCCTTGGTGAAAAATGACAAATAATGTTAAAAATAATTAAAAAGAGAGCATAAAATACTGTATGCAAAAAGATTCTGCTTTTAAACGTGACAGAGTTTGAATGGTGCATAGAGTAACAGTTAAGTATATATGAAATCAGAGAAAAAAAAGGAAAACGCAATTAGTGCTAACAAGAGAACACATCCTTTAAGTACAATATAGCACTGTGATGGACTATGGCTCTAGTCATGCAGCCTGTTCTTCATATTTATGCCTCCAGGCATGCAAAGCAACTTGCAAGAAAGAGATATTAATAAAACTGAAGTCCTGAGCCTACTAAACGTAAGAAGCAAAATATCCAGCAATGTCATGGGATGGGGGAAACAGGAAAAAAGGTGTGTTTTTCAATGGAATCATTTTGTGTTAGAAAGTGTCAAAACCTTTTTTAATCATGTAAAGACAGTTCTTGATTAAATTTTTGCTCAAAGCATGTAGAAAGAACAGCTGATAACCTAAGAGTCGAGGCATACGTAGGCATTGTGGGAAGGTATTAACCCGATTTCTCTCTATTGGAGATGAAATTTGGATAAATAATTATTTGACTAGAAAAAGATAGACTGATCATATAACCTAGTGATTTGGACACTTGTCTGGAATGGGACAAAAGCAGAAACTTGATCCCATATCCCATACAACCCATAGATCTCCAACGAGCGCTCTAGCCACTAAATTATTGATTTTACTGAATTAACCTGCACATATTGAATTAACCTCACACATACATTCATTTGCTGCCTTAAGCCCCTGACATCATATTCACAAACAGGATATTTTTTAAAGTTTCCAGTATTGTTCTGAGAAAAAAAAAATAATGTCCAGCCAATTGACTTCACATCACCATAAAAAGTTGTAAATAAAAGTACAAACATTACAAGAATAGCCAGGAGTTATTATGCATACATTTTTTCTCAGGTATTTTAGAAGCAAGAGGTCACCAAGAAGATCATGAGGCCCCTTATGGCTGATGACAAGACTAATTTGTTGACAGAAGATTTAGCATTACTGAAGAATTATATGAATTCTTTTTATCAAAGGGAAGAATGGCTGATAGATACCAGAAACAGATTTATTTCCCTAAGGAGGAAGAAGAAATACTAAAGGAAATCAATATCAGATCAGAACAGGTGATTGAGAAATTTGAATGTTCTAGTTGCAGGAACAAAAGAAGTTTTCTATGCTTTCCCCCCCCCAAAAAAAAGACTACGATTGTGGTCTTAGAATTCTTCAGTTTGAAAAATGGAGAACCAAGACCAAAGAAATTCAAAAAGATTCAAACTAATTGTTTTACATCAGGGTCATCTCCACATAAATGATATTTCAAAACAGTTTCAGACAAACTGGATGGGAGATTAATTTTTTTCACTTTTTTATCTACTTCATCCTGGTTTAAAGAAAACAAACCAGAATGTGAAGGTGGAAGACTTCCACAGCAAAGAAGCTCTTGGTCTGGACTTGTGATCTGTCAAGAACCAGAACTGTCAGCTGAGGAAGGAGCATGCGTAGTCCTCACAGGCAAGCAAGCCGGAGGCAGCAGTAGTCTTGGCCTGAGAACTAATTTGGGTTTTTTTTGCTGTCTATTTGGAAATCAAGCTCCTACATAATTCTTCGAAGTATTTTCCTGCTTGAGTTCCTTCCCCTTTCCTCTGACAATCTCCCTCAAAGTAATCACAGGCTTTGTGTGTGCAGAACAGAGAGGAGGCAGATATTTTTGCACAAAACACAGGAAAAAATAGCTCCTCCTTAAATAAACTTCTTCTGAAGCAACCACTGAGATTAGTCTTAACAGTCCTCCAAAAAAGTGGAGGATGATTGATAGTGTCTGGTTACAGCATGACAATTTTGCCCAGGACAGAGGCAAGCTTTCCAAAACCGCCACTGTTTAACATGCATCTTCTTACGAGTATTCAATGTAAGATAACTTGATTGCACGTTTTGAGCTCTCCCATCACATCATGGCTTCTCAGAGCTCAGTACTGCTGAAACCTGAGAGATGGCCATCAGGGACGGCGGTCTTCAAGGGCAAATACCAGGTTTTGACATGTTTGTTACATTTGAGCTGTCCTCACAGCATAGTCTAGGAAATATTCACAGACTTTAGTAAAGAGGCACTTCAGCACTCGGGTTGTCCCTGGGCTGCAGACCACCCCCTCCTGACGGTGTTGCTCCAGTTACCTGGACTGAGCGATGAGCTGGAGCGTGACGTGGCACCCTTCCTCTCAGCCTATTCACCCGTGTTTCCTTCCCACGGACACAGAGGAGGGAAAGGCATCTGAGCCTCATCCAAACAGGGAGATGGCGGCTGGTCAGGGGGAACATCTGGAACAGGATGGCCCTTGGAGGTCCCAGGGTATGGCCAGACTGTGTCAAAGAGGAAACGTCAGAGCACATTGATCAGAAAAAGTGCAGTTTTGTTTCCTGCCACATGCTGCTTTGTAGATTTATAACTTCACAAACAATCCTAATAAAAACAGGAATCATTTCCACGATAAGCTGCTCCTCAGCATGAATAAGAAAATGGGAATCAAGCTAAGTTACCTAATACCAGCTGGTGGTTCTTCAAGCATATGGGGAAGACTGAAGAAGAAATATGTAAGCTTCAAGTACTACTATAACAATCTATGGTCTCACGATAATGAGCTGTTGTGGAAAGGGGGGGGAGTATCAGGGTGAACTTCTTCAAGTGTTTCAAGTAAATTTGGCTATATTGGGCACTGAGCCCTAACTTAATATCAAGAAAATTAACTAAGGACTAATAATCATGGAATATTATAGACACAGTAATTCACTAAGAGATTAATATATAGTCTATAAAGGTGCAATTCACCGTTGGAAATTTTTGCAAGGAGACAGCAGAAGAGAGGACAAAGGCTTCAATAAAGCTACAATGAGGTTAGAAAACACTATTGACTTTTTCAATTTCAGTTCAGAAGAGTTTAAATGCAGACAGCACTACCATGACTACTGAATCAGAAATACTCCTCAGCCAAAGGTACAAGCCCAGGTGCTTAAAGGCAACTGGCTTCCCAGGCTGTAGGGGAGATGGTCTTAGGGCAATCACTCTTCCACTGCCACACAAATGGTCTTTCCAAGCTGGGAAAATTCCAGCCAGCTAATCCCCAGGCCTACCCATCACTTTATATAAAGTATGCTGCTTAAAAAGAAACTTTCCTCTGACTCCAGCTGTTCCTACTCATTTGAGAATACATGTTTCTCTGTACTTCTCATGCAGTACCTAAATGACAGTCACACGTGCAAATCCTGGTTAAAAGCTGCCTTTCACATCACATTCATTAGTTAACAACCACTGCTGTGAGATTTCCCTTCGCTATGATTCATCTCTCTTCAGAGGCAAGCTGATGTCCTACTGAATCAAAGGTGATTCTAGACCACAGGAACAATTTTAGTCTTCATCTGTTTTAACTGCAAAGATTTTTGAAGAAGGTCACAAGAAAATTACCATCTCTCTCTCATTCTTATCTGGTTCAGACTTTCTTCAAACTCGGTAATGGTTAACTACTCAAGCATTCCTTTAAAAAAATAAAATAAATAAAAAATAGAAAAAGAGGAAAAATGAAACTCCTTTTGCAAAAATTCCGCCTGTCCAATAAAATATCAAACATTTAAGATTTGAGGGTAACCTAAATGGGAATGTGAAAGTACAACAGATGCTGCAATTACTACTGGGTCTGCTACAATTGCCTACTAAACATTAAGTTACCTGTGGACAACAGGGAACATTACCCCAGGAGAGCTTTCCATTATGCACAAAGAAAGTCTGCAAGCCTATGCAATGAAAAAGATAGCCTCTCTTCTTCTCATCTTCTGGAAGTCTCTAGTATTTTGACAAGATCCTTCCTGTAAAGACTCCCATGCTGACTAATGTACCTAATCCTTGCAGAGGATCCAAGGACAACAGGAGAAGGATGCTTCTCTTTTAATCCATGGAAAACTAAAAATAACCTGGTTCTTGGATGTCATGGTGAACACACATGAACGTCCTGATTTGTGTTGGGTGGATTTCTTATCCCCTGTGCTAATAACACCCAAATGAGGTAAGAGTGCCAAGATAGGACAATGGCTTAAAATCTATTGTGTCTTGCTTCATTTGTTTTAAGAGCAATACAGTTACTCCATAGTAACACCGTCTTGTACTTTGCTCTCCTCATTCTTGAACATTAATGACTAAGAGCCATCTCTGACAAACGAGTCTTGATGTTAACAAACAGTTTTGATGTTAACCCAAAAGGTCATATTGACTGAAACTGGCAATGGAAGTTCTTGAATCAATGGCTGTGTCAAAATTTTTAACCAGAAAGCCTTTAATACACTGTATTCTGTATTTCTGATTGTCATCAACACTGCATTTACCTTGTGTCCTGTTTGAGCTCAGCTTCAAGTTTCAAATTTGCAAAAAATCATCACTAAAGTGCTGCTAGAAATCTGTGTGATGGTGCTTTGTACGAGTGGATCATGCCTTACTCTAGTCAGGTCATTTTCCTTATTTTCTGTTCTTGATATACTAAACATTTCAATGCTGTCAGCATTCTTATCATAAAATGACAGTAATGTTATAATCCCAACATCTCATCTCACGTGACACCTCCTTGCTTGGCTTTCACAGATGGGAGCAGTAGCACACTAAAAGACAGTTGGCAGCCAGCACTGATAGAGCAGAGGCATGAAACTGAGCGTGGGGCAGGAGCTC
>JAVJGJ010000001.1:67040531-67055712 GCA_035590215.1 Microhierax caerulescens
GCGGTGCGGGTGGGGGGTTCTTGCCCGTCCCGCCGGCGCTGAGGGGCGCCCCGGAGCGGGGTCCCACCGCCCGGGTGGGCTCCTCGGTGCGGACCTGCCCCCCGCAGGGCTGCGCTGCGCTGTGTTGGGCTGCGCTGGGGTGCTGGGGTGCGCGTCGGTTAAGCCAGGGGATGGGTTCGGTGGTGGCACCCTGAGGGGCTCCGCCAGCGTGGCCGGGACGCCGGGACGTTTCCTCACTGTACCAGAATATGCGCTTTGCAGATACGTTTTTTTCTTCCCTGTTACTTCTAATTGTGGCCTTAGTTTGTTTCCAATACCGAAACAAGGTGGAGGGTCACTTTTCAAATGAACCGCAGACCCTTCCTTACCTTGGGAAGCAGAACTCGCCGTCTGGCTGCACTAGCAAGTGTGCAGGGAGACACGGCTTTAGCAGTCTCTACCAATTTCAGTTTTATTAACCTTATAGTTGTAGAAATAAAAAAGATGTTTCATCCCAGTGTAAAAGGTTAAGCTAAAAAAATCAGCACTACTGTTGATTGCATACAAGGCATAGAAGTATTAATGAACTTCCTCTAAAGTACTCTCTAATGTAATCCTAGATATTGTACATTTAACTGACACATCAATTTCATAAACTCAAGCTCTTTTTTTTTTTTTTTTTTTTTTAACTTGGGAAGGTAACCTTAACACTTACTTGCTCAGGTGTCTTGTCCCTCTTTTTTTTTAAAAAAAAAAAGTTTAGCACCCCTAAGCTGTGATTTGGTGAGAATTGTAGATATTCACAGATGCCTGAATATATGTTTAAGTTAAAAATAATTTTAGCACATAATTTTAGTACTATTTGAGACATGACAAATTACCTTTTTCAGGATCAAAGCCCTTTCCTCGCTACGGATATAAACCATCACCACCAAATGGTTGTGGATCCCCTCTATTTGGAGTTCAGGTAAGTATTTCCATGTTGGGACTTGTTTTTGTTTCTTTCATACATCAGCTTTCTTCAGTGTTGGGGTATTTTTCCCTCCCCCATTCTAAGGATGAGACAGCATCCATGTACAACATCCCTGCTTTTATCAGCTCCAACACATGCATTGGTAACAACATACGGAAAATGTATTATAAACTAATATGGCGTAAATATTTTCATCACTGACATAAAATATTATAGGGATAAAATGGAATGTTGATGATTAATTTGTAATTTTTTAAATGTTTGGTGTAGTATTTTGTTCTCACGCTCTTGAAAGCGTTGAATGACCCCAACAGTTGCCCTGTGAGAGCAGAGGGTTTGGCTCTTGACTCCTGCTGTCCTTGCTGACACTAATCCATTTTCCTTAATGTTAGAAAGAAAACACAGGTTAGCTTATGTACTGGGCCTGGCTGGGGTGGAGTTAACTTTCTTCATGGCAGGCTGCATGGTGCTGTGCTTGGGATTCTGGACTAAAACTGTGTTGATGGCTTCCGTTATTGCTGAACAGTGATTGCACAGCTTTGGGTCTTTCTCTTTTTTCCTCACTCTGCCCATCCACCACCCCAGAGCATAGGCTGGGCAAGTGGTTGGGAGGGCACACAGCTGGGGCAGCTGACCTGAACTGGCCAGAGAGATATTTTGTACTAAGTAGAGTCATTCTTGGCTACTAAAACTGGAGTAGTGGAAGGAGGGTGTGGTGGTAGTGTATGTGCTTGGCTTCCAAGGTGGCTGGCTGTAGCTCACAGACTGGCAGGGCATCTGGCTGCTTGTGGGATGTGGTTGAACTATTGCTTTTGCACTGCTTATTTTGGGGCATTTTTTTCATTTTTCATTTATCTATTAATCAGTCTCTATCTTGACCAGAAGTTTTCTTGCTTTTGCTCATCCTATTCTCTCTTCCATTTTGGGGGAGGGGGAAGCAACTCTGTGGGTGCTTGGCTGCTGGCTGGGGCCAAACCACCAGTTTACTAGAGGTGAACAAAAAAATACAGAGATAAGTGAATGACAGCTGCATTGATTGCATTAGCTTTTAATTTAGTCTGTTCATAGGCTTTATCTTTCTTGACTGAAATACTAATGGAGTCAGGGGTGGGGGCGGATTTCTTTACAGTTTGACATTGGTATCCCTTCGATGACAAAGTGCTGCAATCACCACGACAGATGCTATGATACTTGTGGCAATAAAAAAAATGATTGTGATGAGCAGTTTCAGTCCTGCCTCTCTAAAATTTGCAGAGATGTGCAGAAAACACTTGGAATCTCAGAGAGTGTCCAGGGTAAGTGTGAAAAAGCCTTTCTTTTTTTTTCAGAGTTTAACCAAGCTTATTTGACAAAGAATTTTTGTGCAGTGCAGTAATGTCATATTTTCATAAACTGATGCCATTGCCTTGTGCCTTTCAGACACTTGTAGAGCAGAGCAATGACACTGCGTAGGAAAATGATCAGGGTTAAAACTAACCTTGAGGGGGAAAAACATACATCCTATTTAGGAGTATGAATATGGGAATACAACTTGATCAAAATGCATGTATAGTTCTTGCATTTACTGTATTTACTGCAGTATGGTAGCATAGCTGAATATTCACTGTTCTGCTGGGTGATTTCTAAATGCCTACTATGTGCGATTGCTACTAAACTGTAGAAAATACTGAATTGTTTCCTTTTATGAAATAATCTATTATTATAATAATACGTTGTCATAGTGGAAGTAGTTAATGCTGTCCTTTAGTAAATAAATTTTAGGGGGTTTAGTAACAGACAGTATGATAACTCCTTCTGTTTGTTGGCCTGCATCTGATGAATACATGTATATAACCACGCTTTTTAACTTGACAATATCACTTCTAAGTAAGTAGTCCCATTGAAAGTAATAAGTTTTTAGAACAAGCCTGTATTTGAATGTCTCAGATTCATTTTACTGCAAATACGTCATCACATTAGCATTTAGTGCCAGAACTGGTGAATCTCTGCAGTTCTGTTGAGTTGCTGTTAAAAATAGCAACCTCTGCATAAACTGGGATGCAAAAAGTGAGAGGGGCTTGTCCTCCCAGCTGAAACCAGGACACAGCTCTTCCATCTTTCCAAGACTAAGTGAAGTTTCTAACTTTGATTTCATATGCAGTGAATGTTCTCATTTGTTTTGTTTGGCACATAAAAAAAATCTTTACTCACAACTTAAAATGATTCTGTTTTAGTTCAGTCTTTCATTTGACAATCTATTTGCTATGCCTAAAGAAGATTGCTTCTTTTTTAGAATCATCCTCAGTTTGCCTGAGTAATTTCTGTTACTTTCATATTCCGTTCAAAGAGTACTTTTAACTGAACTTCTCTTTGCTTGCAGCTTGTGAATCAGCTGTGCAGCTATTGTTTGATGCAGTTATACATTTAGGATGTAAACCATATCTGGACAGCCAGCGAGCTGCATGTATGTGTCATTATGAGGATAAAACAGATCTTTGAAAGAAGATACTGAGATCTCATGGTGTAGAAGAAAGTCAAAAGACTCAGCTGGAACGAAGCAAGTGTTTGGTTACAAAGCTGTATGCTTTTCAGAAAGTAATATATTAAACACTGACATTAATATACTGGTTTAAAAGTCACTGTGATACTCTTCCTCATGTGAAAAAAGAAGCAAGTCTTCCTTCTCTTCTATGTCCCTTTATGCCAGAAGCTTGGAAACTAAAGTGAGTTTCCTTTGGTGTATGTCCGCTCAGGGTATGCTATTGTAAAACACTAGTGCCATTTTAAAGTTTTTAAGAAAACTCCATAATGAGGAAATCGGAGGCACAGAAGACTAGTATTGAATTCTCAGATGATTTTCTAATATAGGTCAAATTTTATGTTTACTAGCAGTCAGTGCATCCAATAGATCCAACAGGAAAGAGCATTTTGTGTGTGTTAATATGGCATCTTAAATAGTCTGTACTTCCATGCTTGTGGTAGAATTGCCTTCAGTTCTCGTTGATGTATGCTGACCTGTGGGTTTGTTTTTTAACAAAACCCAAACCAAAACAAAAAAAACCCACCAAAACCAAAAAAACAAACCCCAAGCCGTCAGCAAGGGTATACATCTGCACTACTATTCCTACCAGGTTCTAAATCAACCTTACTTCTGCAGCACTTTTCAGATCAAATATGTTGATCCTTGTAAGGCTCGACCACTAAAATGAACAGTTTGCAACCTAAGGATATACTTTTAATTTGCTATGTTATTTTAAAAATTAATCAAATGTTTATTTTTAAAAGAAAACATTTTGTGATGTGTTTTATATGCTTAGAATGGATATATTGTTCGAGATTGTTGATTTATATTTGTCTTGTTGCACAACTTGGTTACTGTATTCATCTTTGCTTTCACTAGTCCATTCTGATGAAAACTAGAGGAAAGTTCCACAGTTGGGTTGGTATGCCCAACAAACCTTTTTATTTAAAATGCCCTCTGTGAGGCTGACAAATATCTGAGCCTGTATTTCGGTCTTCTGTTCCTTCTCTGACTTCTCTAGCTGAAACCACCTGATGTCTGAATTATTTGGGATTTATTCTCTGTACTGATCTTTCACTACTTGTCTCCAGTTATCAGACCTCAGTTAACTTTTGCCTTAGGTCCTCTGTCATGAAGATTTTCATTTGCTTTCCTGCTGCCCTGATTCTGCCTTAGAAATCCACAGGAAGAGAGGACTGAAAATTAACGTATTGCATCTGTGAACAGGGCATGGAAACCATGCTAAAAGCCTAACATTTACTAGACTTGTGGACTATACTGTGATTTCTGTTCTGGAAGTACTTTTATGTTTTTTCTTTACCAGTTGTTTGTGGCATTTTTGTTCTTCACTAGAGCTTACTGTACATGACAGTGAATGTAAGTGCCTTGTAGAATAAAGTTCCTGCTAAAGTTCTTTGGCCATGTTTCATGGTTTATTTTCGTATTTGCAGATATGAAGTAGCACTGCAAGAGAAGTAGTATTACAGTTTTACGAAACTGTGCTTGAAGAACCTGTGGTTTCTCTAAATTTGGTGGTTTATTTTCTGCGATAGAATTGAAACAACTCTGAATTACTGTGGAATTCCATGGTTGGAACCCCGAAAGTCTTTTAGCACCAAAGCAGGGAATGGTAATGGCATTGCTTGATTAAAATAAAGTACCACAAAGAGTCCAGAACACTTGAATTCAAGTAGATGGCTGTTGAGTTGGGTGTAAACAAGGTTAAACTAGATGCTTGAATGAACACAGGAAATTTTCACTGTTGGAAGGAGCTGGGTTTTGTTCCCTTCTGTAATGACCTGTAATTATACCACAGAGCCTTCTAGAGTTTCCTTCAAGCCATTTATAACACTAAAAAGAGCTCTAACACTGCTGGATAGCACTTTGATAGTTCTCTGCAAACCAGAGGAAGCATCTGACTTCTTCTAGGGAGTCTTCGCTTTGTGTAAGCTTTTCCTGTAGCAGAAATCATTGATTATAGTTACCTGCAAACTAAACAAAATGCATTTTACAGGCCACAGCCCCAAAACGAAGACTAGCTATTATCCCCAGGATTAATCATACCATTATCAATTTAATCTATTTATATGTAAAAAATATAATACTTGTCCTGGTTTTGGCTAGGACAGAGTAGCTGGTACAGTGCTGGGGTTTGGATTTAGGATGAGAATAGTGTTGATAACGCACCGATGTTGTAGCTGTTGCTGAGCAGTGCCTACACCAGGTCAGGGACTTCCCAAGGTCTCACACTCCCTCGCCAGCGAGGAGGCTGGGGGAGCACAAGAAGCTGGGAAGGGACACAGCCAGGACAGCTGACCCCAACTGGCCAAAGCGATATTCCATACCATATGGCATCATGCCCAACTGGCCAAAGGGATATTCCGTATCATATGGCACCATGCTCAACAGTAAAACGGGGGAGATGGCTGGGTGGTGGTGGCCCACTGCTCGGGGACTGGCTGGGCATCAGTCAGTGGGTGGTGTCAACTGCATTCTGCATCACTTGTTTTGTATATACCTCTATCATTACTATTATTTCCCCTTCCTTTTCTGTCCTATTAAACTGTCTTTACCTCAGGAGCTTTACCTTTTTTCTGTTTCTCTTCCCCATCCCACTGGGTTGCATGGTGTTTAGCTGCCTGCAGGGTTAAACCACAAGAAGATATCATCTTTAATCTTTGCACTACAATAGATTAGAAATATAAAAAAAAAAAAAACCAAATGGACAAGTTTGCTTAGAGACCTGAGAAGCAAAGCAAAGGATATCAGAAACCCGAAAATTTACACAGAGGGATTTGAGCAATGACAGCACCAGATGCAGGCATGATCGAAGCAGATTGAAGACAAAATGGTGCTGAACCCACACCACAATCTCAGGGCACTGGGTAAGGTCCTTCTATCAGATGCCAGGCTTTAACACAAAAGCAGCAGCTTCAAATTGAGATATCAGACTTGTCACTCAAAAACTTCCAATTTTTCCAAGTTTCGAAAAAAGTTTAAATTGTCACTGAAGCACGTCTGTTTTTTTTCTAGTTAGAACTAATCAACAGTTTATCAAGATGCTATTTGCTCATTTTGTCTAACCTATCTGAACCAGGAAGGCCAGAGAGTCTTGAAATAGTCTATCCTTAAAGCATTTTCCTAAAGAAATCCAGACATGTGGAAAAGAAATTAAAATACTCCTAAGTTTCTTAAAAACCAAAGTACTTTCTGCATGCTAGGACAGAGATTTTTGAACTGGTTGACCAGGATCTACAAAGAAGGTTCAGACATTGAGCCTTGATAGATGGCCGCAATAACTTTAATAAAGCAGCTGCTATTGGCACTACCAAAGTTTACATATCAATTTATGACAGTGTGATGTGTCAGTACAGTATTGCTTAGTAGTAATTAATTTTATTTGGAGTGATTAGACGTTCAGTTACTTACAGAGGCCTATGATGTTAGGAACCATTCCGAATTTGTTTGCACATTTCTGCTTTGAAAAACCTTTGAGTATTACAGATATTTCTTGCAACCCATAACCCAGAGAAAAAAAAATAATGGAAGCAATGCTTGCAACAAAAAATGTCAGCCTAGAATGAATGAGACAAGGCCAAGTTATCTAAAACCAAATCATCTAAATGTCAGTGCTGCTACCCACTTCCTGGAGAGGAACTGGTTTCAGCCAGAGCTGTGGCACTGGCACAACTCCAGCCGAAGAGCATTTCTGGGGCACCCGCAGAGTGCGGATCAGCCACAGGTAAGCAAACAGGAGGTCACTCCTCTTTCCCTCCATTCTGACACCCTCATCTGTTGGGAGAAAAGTCCTGTGCCTTTCCCGATGGGGCTCTGTTTGTGCACACGGACCAAAGCTGTGTGCTCGCAGGGGCTGCACAGGCACAACGGGCTCTGTGCTAGCGCAGCCGGGTCCTGACTGCCGCTCCAGGTCAGATCCTAGCCCAAAACCCCTCGGCAAAACAGCAACAGCATTACAGTAGTGCTGCCTGTTGTGCATTTTGCTGTGGAGAGCTCTGTATCTTATACGCAACCCGGTTTCCCAAGACAGGGGGTGTTTCAATTGTCACATTAATAAAACCTTAAATATCAATTGCTCAGATGCCAATGATGTTAATAGAAACATAAATATGAACTGTCAAAATTTTAATATTCTGGTGACCATATGATACTTTACTGGTTATACACACGCATTTTGATGGGACTGCACCCACTTCTGGAGCGAAGGCCCTTCCCTTAGTTAAACAAGGTATGAATTAATAAGATTAACATGGTGCTACTCTAGTAATATTTGCCCTTGTATACCACTCATGGACGCTATATAGCATGTGATATACTCCAGCCCTCCATGTTAATTCCAGGTCACAGTTTAATTAGCCCATGCATAATATATTTGAGGAATCTCTATTTGTGATGTGATTGCTTTTGTGTTGGGGGTTTAATTCAAGAATTGCTTCCCATATCTCTATTCTGGGCAGGGGAAGACCATGCTGGTCCTAGCACAGGCACAGCAGCCTTTGGAAATCCTTTGCCAGCAATGGGGTGAGACGAGAAGCAGCAGTACCACAATCTTCTGCATTAAACTCCCTTGTCCCCAAAGCACTCTGTTAAGAGTCTCAGCCAGTCTGCATTGCGTGCCTTTGCATAGATACTGATCCCTAGTGATTTTAGCTATTTCTTTTCCAGCATCTAAACCCAAAACTCTTTCCAACACAAATGTCAGTCTTTGAACCTCAGCTGAAGAGCAGTTGATTACTTTTCTACGAAAGTTAGACCTTGTGTGTTACATGGCAAACTCTAAGCACTGACACCGAAACTTTAAAATGTTTCACAGAGAATATTTTCAAGAAGCAATCCTATGAGGTCTTCTGGAAGAGTTACAAAAAGCTCAGAAATGTAGAAACAGTATTTTACTGGTCTCCTTTCTTTAATTTGTATTTTTTGTCTTGTTTAGAAAAACTGTCTCCCGTTTTTCTAGTAATTAGGACTAAGATTCTAAATTATTCAGATTACTACTATTTGGGTTTAAAAATCAAAAGTTGCTTATTGTCACAAAATCACTCATAAACATATATGTAATACTGAAGTTTGTATCAATGCTTCCAATAATTAAGGAATTACTGAGTAAATTAATCTAAACAGTATACATATAAGTATAGTCAAAGATACAAAGTATCAGAAAAACAAAAATCTGAAGACTTTGACGGTATGATAGCAAGACAAAAAGTATATCCATATAATTATTCAACACCAAACATTAATCCAATGAATAAAAGCACTAAGGATTTAAAGTAATTTGGCTAGCACACACAAATCACTTTGTTACAATAATCACACGCTCAGACTAATTGTGCACCTGATTCTAAAATAAACTTCACAGCTTAAAATATTAAGCAGAGGGTTAAGACACTGATTTGGAGGGTGATAAGATACAATTATGTGTTCATTGTGTTTTAAATAGGATTGTTTTAAACATCAGTGCTAGCTTGGTCTACAGCAATCCAAGAGTCTGAGCATGTTCATTGGCCATACACTTCTTTGCTAATACTACAATTTGCCTACACAACATACTGACAGGGTAGCAGGGGAAGACAGAACAATTAACTGATGTCATTTATACATACCTTAGGCTCATTTCATTTGTCTAACATAAATTTAAGTTGGTCCCCACTGCTTTCCTGCATTTCTGTGTTCACTAGTGGCATTTCTTTCTCAGGCAATATTTTCCTTTACACAATCTGTGCCTTGAAAAGGTCTGCAGAAAAAAAAAGCAAGCCATCAACATTTCTGAAGATGTACTGTCCTTCCTTAGGATAATAAATTGCCTCTGAGGGTACACATTAAATCACACATCTCCTACTGTAAACCATGTCTTTGCTGTTTTCAGATTCTTCTGTACCATGTTTGTTCCAAATAAGTGCCACCTGTTTCCCATAGCAAAATACCTTATTAGTCAATTGCTATCAATTAACCTTCAGCAACCACATACTGCATTACAAAAGGATTATGAATGTAGATCAGATCACGGTCCATCACAGGGAGGGAATTAGGTGTATCCGTAATCAAAGGTCATTACACCATACACTGTGTAAATTACCACAGCAGGACAGCATCGGTGTTTTTGCTATATCTGAAAAACCTTTAGAGCATATTAATACTTGTTGGAGTTTCTCAAGCAAAGAAGGGATCTAGCAGTAGTTAGTAGTCTAAGACATGATATTAGAATTTAACTAAATTTTATTCTCCTATCTTTCCTATCTTTCATCCACATCTCTTGTCGACACATTATGTATTCCTTGTGCCCAGAGAAATATTCTTCCCCACATACAAACAAACCACCAATCTATTAATGAAAATTATTTACATTAACATAAAGAATTATGAATTCTGAGATCACAGGAGTTATTTCACCACAGAAATTAAACCTACATTTTGTTAAATATTACGCATGAAAAATCCCTAGGTTTCTCCTTAATTCCCATGTTTTCTTGGTATTCATGTGTCACATTTTCTTACGGTTCTTGGGTCTGGGAGATCAACAAATATGACTGAGTTTGTGGTCCATCCTAATTCCAGTCCCATGACAAACCTCTGGCAGCAGCTGTGTCACAGCTGACAATTAAAAACACAACAACATACTGTTGAGAACTGGCAAGGGATGCACTCGGTGATCTGACACTCCTTCATTTCTAAAATGCTGCCTTGCCTCTTAAGCTGCATGATCCCAGTTAACTCCAACACAGATTGGGAAGCTGAACTCAGATGTAATGATTGCAAGCTCTTAGAGATCATAGCCCTGTTACTAGACACCAAACTGAATGGACTGCAGAAACAAGTGACAGTAAAAATGTTATTAACTGTTCCCAGTAGTCACTGCTTTGAGATACAGATTCACCTCAATATTCTCTCTCTCTCTCTCTCTTTGGTGCTTTCTGATAAAACAACATGCATGAGAAAATTCATCCTTTCTCTCTAGCTGCAGGTTTTGGTGTCTACCATTGTCTTCTTTCCTTGTTCCCTTTCACTCTGACATTCCTGCATTCCCCCAACTGTTTGTAATGTTGGCTGGTCTAAAGAAAACTGAAAATCAAATGTGGTCCCCTAAGTAGCCATTTTTAAGTAGCAGGCTTTCTCTATCAGTGAACTTGCTGTTTAAAGGCTAAGCCACACTCACGGAAGCCAGTGACAAAGACCAATGAAGCCAGTAGGGCCTAGATCAGTCCTACATTCAAGAAACCTTACTGTGTCTTGAGGCAATGCCGGCTGCTTAGATGAGAATTGCTCTTTCAAAGAGCCAGGACCTGGGAATGTGTCTTAGGGAAACCTGTCTCCAGGATTCCCCATTATGATTTGGGCATCTTAGAGTGGGAATGTGTCTATGTTCTCACATGTACGGTCATCTCTTCATCTTCAAAAGCAAAACCAAACTGCATCATTGGACCTGATCCTGGCAGACTTCAGGCCACTACATTTCTCCATCCCACCACACACTTATGGCTTCCGCAGTCACCGCTTATGTGTAAGTACTCAAGTGTATGGAGACAACCACATTATCACACCAACCACACTGGCCTAACCCCCGAGGAACACAAGCCAGCAAGAGGAAAAGAACACTATATTTCTTACGCTATTTCTTAAGGATCAGTTTCATTTTATCAAGACATTTTTGTTTCTGAAGGAAGAAGCAAATATGCAATTAGAGGAAAAGGCCCAGCATATGAATGTCATTTGTATGGTTAAGTGGAGATAATACAGTGTTCTGTATTTAAACCTACTCCTCCCTGATGTAGTGCAAATGAGAAATTGAAACTTTGGTCAAACATCCACAAGCTTCATTACTTTGTAGCACTGTTTAATTAACAGCAGAGTTCTAAGCTTCATAGTTGTCTGATGTCTCTTCCTACGAGGTTTGTAATGTGTCTCCCTAACAGGACCTGAAGAAATAAGGTTGAAAAAATGCAATGACAACTCAGATTGTGAACTTTGCCTTCAAACTGCTCAGTACAGGAAGAGGGGTAGAAAGTTCTTTCCACAGTTTCTTTTGTTTCACAGATCTGTTCTTTCCCCACTGCCAACACATACAAACCTCAGTTCTGAAATCCTCTGCCTCTGGTTCTTGATCCCACCCTTGGCCTCGTGTGGTTCCTATGCCCTCTGCCTCCTCCACGCCACAGCCAATCCATCCTCTCAAGGCCCATTTCCTCCCAAAACCATTTCACCCTGGGGCCCTCTCTCCCTGTCCTGGTCCTTCCCATGAATGGCTGAATGGAGACTGGCACTTGAAAGCATCCAGACACATTACCTCCTGATTGCACAGTGCTTTCTCGTGACAGTGCTGAACACCTCTGTGGCAGTCATTGTGCATAAATGCATAAATTAACGTGCATAAATAGAGGAAGAACTGTGGGCTTGGGGAACCCAAAGTACATTATAAAGGCTACTGTTTAGAAGAGGTAGTTTCCACGCCCCAGCTGATGTCCCTGTGATCCATGCCAATGCCCAGCAAGAACCAGCAGAGTGATGTCCTTACTGCTGCTGAAGTCAAAAGACTAAATTCCCCCTGTTTCAGGGGTGCCAGTTCAAGGCAGGAATGGAGTGTCTACTTAATTAGGACCCCATTTTCCAGCTACCTAAACTGTTTTTCCAGACCTGCATTCCCAATTTATACCACTGGAAATGAAGGAAGAGCTATGTACTCACTTAGCCACTTGGTTGAAAGCTACCCATGGTAGACCTACAAAAATAGATTACTAAGAATGTGATATATGTAAAACCAATTCAAATGACAGGAAGTGACATGCATGCAATGTAGGCAGAGCTATGCTTCAGTCTGCATAGAAAATGGGCAGAAAATAACATTTCTCCCAAAGTCCCAGCATGTGATACACTTCCTATTGTCTTCACACACGAGTACTTTGCTGTTCGCATCCCAAAGGTGTGGATGACAACAGAACATATACAGAAGCCTGTGCAATAATCCTGCTAAAAGCTCTGACGAGAAATCTCACCGATCATGCAATGCTCTAGTGTATCGTTCAGCCATACAAAAATACATTAGAACTTTATTCCAGCATTAAAGCTACTAACTTTCTTTGGACATAACCCTTTCTATAACCTGTCCTCATGAAATTATTTCACTACTACCTTGCTCAGAGCATTAATCTTTCTATTACCCATAATTATTTCAACATGCTCCCTTTAGCCCTTTTATTTCTACTAAGCTATAATTACGAAGCTGGTTCTTATCCTAGACATCCTTGCATCACTAAAAGCAGTAGACCTCCATCAGCCTATGTTGTTAATCTTACCCATAATGACAGAACTTGTAATATTCTGGAATCAATCCCTTTTACAGCTCATTTTACAGCTCCAGGGTTAGTTGTAACAGTGACAGCTCTTGTGAGATGAGATTAATACATCTTTTACTAAACATGTAGAGCATTTGTTCTGATAAGGTTTTCTGGTAGTTTTAATGTCTTCTACTACTTGATTATTATTTTCATAACTAAAGTATCCCACACAGTGGTGCAAAATATGTTAGTTTTCATACTAACACCTGAAAAAAACCTGCTTCCCTGCACTCTTTCTTTTTTTCTTGTCTTTTTTTTTTTTTTTTAAACTACTCAAAGACTTAAAGAGTAATTATGAAGGTTTCAGTTTTAATTCTTCTTAAATCTGGTCTACAATAAGAAATACCTCTTATAGATTTCCTGACAGCTTAATGACCTGGACTTTAAAAAATGGGTTTTTCTTGTTTCTTATGCTGGAAAGGAAACCAACATCAGCATTGCATCTAAGGCAGAAACAAACCAAAACAAACCAAACCACCTAAATGGGTGTTGGACATAAGGAATTTTGTAAGTTTGAATTTAAAATGCTTGTTTTTAGTGGCAAGCAGCTTTAGGAACCAATTATGCATAACTTAAGTACATTGAAATTGCCAGTGTGACTTACATTTAAGGGGTGTGATACGAATAAAAGACCAGCCTGGATTTTGAGCAGATGTGTTCTAGGCAGCAGATCTGAATCTCTTTGAACTTTGGAGAAATTAAATGCAGACTAACATTTGTGGCTTTGGTTCATCTCCACAAGGTTTCACAAAACCAGAATATCAAACCCAATTTCCTCAGAAACTGGAGTTGCTCTGATCTACCTCCGAACTTCATGGAGGCACTGAGTAAGGTTCAACAAGTGGTTTACTGGAGTTCATTGAAAGATCTGAAATTTAGAAAACACCATCCTAGATTAAAAGAAAAATATTTATGGTTACACAAGCAAGAAAGTCTGTGACTTATGCAGAGAAGAGTGCATCCAAGCACTACAAGCAGGTGTGAGAAAGCTCATTTTAGACACTGTACTTTCTTTTTGCTGAAATCCTTCTGTGAGATTTTCTGTGTATCATAATCCAAATTAACAAGATTCAGACACTGTTAGCTTATCCATAAGCCAACTTATAGGATATATAAGGATAACTTATCCATAGCTGTTGTATTTTGTTAGTGCACGGATGCAAGCAATCCTTTTGACTCTGTTTCCTAGGACTATTCCCTTAATCAGCATAATAATATCATCAGACTGGCTATTATTCATCCCAAGAAAATCCTATTGATTTCTCTGCAGTAGTATTAGACTTTGAACATTTACAGATGCTGGATTATACTCCTGGCAGCTTCTTATGGATCTCTCCTATCCTCCAGTTTCTGCCCTCCATGGAGCATTCCTCAGTAGACCCATGTCCTCTATAAGGGTTTCACCCAGAAGTCTTCACCTTACCCATTAGAGCCCAGGGATCCTTTGGGATGTGAGTCAGGCCAAAAGGCAATCAAAGGTTGTTCTAACATCTATTACTTGAAATTGTGCCTTGTTATGCTGAAAAGTCAATTAGCTCTCAGATATGCAATTAAATGAACCTATGTTGTGTCTCATTAAATCGGATATGAAGCAAAGAATTGTTTTTATTTTTTTTTTATTTTTTTTTTTTTTTAAAGACAAAGATTATCCTGGTCTCAAAAACACCTGAGCAGCTTCTATGCATAAAATTTATCCTGGAGCTATTTGGGATAAGATTGCCAAATTATTATGTGTCCTTTGGCTCTTTGACTTTAGCGAGAGCTGAGTGGCTGAATCTTTATGTACTGCTTAGAAATCTGGGATCATGGGAGATGCACGTCTCAAATCCATGAAAGAATAATATTGCATGTATTTTAATTATTCTCTCAGCACTTATCCATGAAGACAATGCCAAAACACAGGAGTAAAAATTGTAATCCCTCAGAGGAGTGATGGAAATTCTTGTATGGCTGCAGCAAAAGCAGTTCAAAGAAACAGTCAAAGCTGTTCAGCTGTCAGCACGTTTGACCAATGGCTGCCAAGGTGGAAACTGATACAGGAATGAAACATTCATGAAAATTAGAATTTTCACAAATGTCACAGGATCTAATTCAGAGGATCCTCAAGATTTCACTTTAATAAAATATCTGAAGTCTCACTGAAGACCATACCCTACTTCCTGAATACCGTTTATTTGAAAGCTTGAGTTTCCAGTGACTTCAGGCTCCAGCAATTATAAGACCTAGTCAAAAAGGCAGGATCAAGAAACTGGGAATACCATCAGGGGAATGTGGAAGGAAGACAATACTATAAATTATATTGTAACAAATTAGAATAAAAATAATATTGAAAAAATAGATCTGCACTATTATTCCCTATTTATTTTAATTATTAAAAAGAAA
>JAVJGJ010000001.1:67055722-67079322 GCA_035590215.1 Microhierax caerulescens
GGGGGGGGGCGGTATCGCACTTAGAAGTCTCTCTTGCCTGCCAGTTACTTCTAGTAGTTTAACAAGTCCCAACTGACTGATGAGGACTGAAAACAAATGACACAGCTACAGCAAGTAATTAAAAATGGCTAACAGGGCTTCTTTGGCCACTTGTTTGTTGTGGAGATCTGTCTGTAAATTTTCTCCATACTTTGGTTGTAAAAACACATATTCTAAAGCCAGAAAATCTGCCAGGGTGACTGACATGGTCCAACTAGTCAAAGAGGTCTCTCTCTGTTCATACATTTTCCAAGATTTATTTTAACTCATATCTACTTTAGTATCAAGTTATCTATATTTGGCTGTTAATGAAAATCTGCTACAAAAGTCAACCTCTCAGGAGGCAAACATAAACCAAAGATAAGGATTTGGGAGTGAGCTACAACTCAAGGACTATGGCAGCATGAGGTACGAGCATCACAGCCCTCTGGTGTCCCACCACCCCATCTCCCTCCCACGTTGCTTCAGGGGCAACGCAAAACACCCTGACCCTTAGCCTCAAAAGGTTCTAAGGTTGCTAGCTTGCCCTCAGGGATCAATTCAGACTAATTTATCTCCTGCTGCATTCAGAGGGGCTCATAGTTGTTCCTGATGTGCTGTATTAATGCCATGAAATAGCATTTACCTCACCTGTACTTTGCAGCTCCCCAGCAGTTCCAGCAGAGCTGGGGCAGCAGGATACAAGCCCCCGTTGCTGTGCTGGATTGCCAGCTTCCCACCAAAGGACATCCAACAGGCACTCAGGGTTGTCTCATCCAACAGAAGAGGCAGAAATGTTCCTTTTGGTGGCTTTTTGCTTCTTTTACAGGAATTCGCAATTTGACTGTCACATTAAGAGAGCTGTAAATACATGATTATAATAATCCAGCATTTCTGTGCATAACTCAAGCCTCACTAGTATTACAATAGAATTGGAATTTCATTAAAGACTATTAAAGAAATTACAAGGCAAAACTCTCCCCCCCAAACTGGACTGGTATGAGTAAAATATTTTTATCTGGCATTTCCTCTCACTTGTGAACAGCGGAAGCTGCTTTTGCCCTTCAGCTGAATTGCACAACTGTGCATTTACACTGAGGTTGACTGAGGTGCAGAGAAGGGTGAAAGCTGTGTGAAACCCCTCAGATCCTTTCCAAAATGTGTTTCACTTCTGTATATTTCTAGTCATACTAAAATCTAACAGCTCTTTAGCTCCATTTAGAAAGACAAATTCAGGGAGAAACCCAGCTCACTTTTAAGACCGGGGATTTAGATTCACATCAGACATTCAGATGATCTTATTTCAACTTAAAACGCATGTAATTTGGCCATTGTATTTTTTCCTCTTTTTATCTCAACTTATATGATGTCAAGAAAAACTCACCAGACACAGGTAGGTTCCAATGATGTGGTCCTCAGTCTGTGGTCTCTGCTGGTGTGAAACCTCTCACAAGCTGTTACTCTGTTTAGCCTGCACAAGAGTTTCTTGTGTACCATTGGTAAGTCACTATCTTATTTCAACCTTGTATGACTTGGGGTTTCTAAATGCAAATGACTTAGTAAACTATGCAGTTGTCTCCATCTATCCTCAGAGTGATCTTCAGATCAAGAGTGAAATGAAAACTCTCCTTCATTTGCTAAAAAGTAAGCCTTTCACTACTAAGATTGTAACTTTTAATTAGGCAAGAAATAAATACATGAGAGTTGGGCAGACTATAAAACAGTAATTACCTTTTAAAATTACTGCTAACAAGCAAATTAGCCACAGCACAGAATAGCAGCAGATCAATAGCAACAGTAAAACTAAAAAGATTTTGCTGATCGCGTATTGTCTGTGGATGCAAACTGTAAAAGAGGTCCCCACAGGCCTCACAACAATAACCTACAAAAGAATGAGACTCAAAAGGTATCGAGCTCAAAGATGCTTCAATTTCCCTAGGTGGTGAGCGCTCGTCCTATCAAACCACCTATTAGTCACAAACTCATACAACCAAGAACTCTCAGGCCTCTTGAGGTCTCCTGTCATCTTGAAAGAGGTAATACCAATGAGAGGCACTAGTTCCTCTTGAAGCATGTTCAGTTTATTGTTTTTCAATGGCTCAAGCAATTTACAATGGTGATGCTGCCAACACATATAAATAAGTTTGCACATCCGCTCTTCAGCAAAAGTCTGGAGGCTCACTGCAAATTAGTTATCTCGGAGAATTAAAACAATAAATGGGCAGAAGCTTTGAAAATCACAAGATTTTGCCACAGTGAACTAGAAAAAATAATCTTCACAAGCTTTTAAAGTTATTGGTTGACATCATAGCAATGGCACATTTACAAATGCCTTGTATGGTTGTATATTTCATAAAAATAATTAAAACTTCGCTGCATCTGACTTTGCTACAGCACACTTATAGTTCTTTCTGAAAACAGTGAATGATACAGCTATACTTTGGTTAAAATATTCATTTTTCAATACTGAATACTAGCAAGGTTTGTATTTGAAAAGTGAAAAATGTTGCTTTGAGATACCTGAAAATAGGATTTCCTTTTTTTCTTTTACTCACTATACACTGTAACCCAAATAATGCATACAGAGAAATAATATTACTGAATATACCTGTTTAGGTATCCAATGCAGTTAAAACATTTTCAAGAGCTATGTTTGTATGTTTGCTTATGTATACAATTTAGGCTCTATACAAACTATAACAATAGGTTTATTTTGAAATAAGTTAGGTACACACAAACCAAAATACCCTCTGTCAATGTGTTTGTTTAGCAGCCAAGCAATAAATAGGTTCAGGAAATCTTTCAGGTAGGACGTTAGCTGCAATTAACAGTACATTAGTTATACGGTTTACTGCCAGAAACTGCACGTACAGCACCATCATCTTAGGGGTAAAGGTGTGTGGTACAACAACGGTCCGCAGCCTTCCTATCACGTAGCCACTGCATCTGTTAAGGTTGAAAAGAAGGAATAAAGCTGATATTTGTGGTGATAAATAATGTCTGTTCTTCTATTCTAATTACTCATTTACAACCATCCTGCTTATTATTATGCTATTAATTAGTCAGAGTATGTTTTAAGTGGCTCTTCTATCAGATGTCTGTCTTTGTACAATTCACAGCAACTGCAAGGAAGGTATTTTCACTACAAAGCCCAATCAGCATTCAAAAAGCTCCTTTTAATTACCTTGAGTTGTATGTTGCATTCCAGAATGCCAGAAATATTAAATGTTTTCAGGTTCATTAGATACATTCAGACAAAGCTGATTCACTGGAAATAGCTTTTAGACCATTCATCACTCTAGTGTTTGAACACATGCATTAAATGGGAATTCATACACACTAAACGGAACACATGACAACAAAACAAAGTTGTGCACTGTCACATATTTAAAGCTATTACTTTTCTGGTGGCACAATAGAAAAACTTAATTCTGCCATTTGCTACATTTTGAGTACTTGTCTTTGGAAACAAAACAGAACATATTTGCATGTTATCTGTGTTTTATAACCCCTGAGGAAGCCTGGTATGGCATGGCGTGGCATGGCAGCAGCAGGAGAGAGACAGTAATTTTTAGAAGACACATACCCTCTAGAAAGCTGCCCACCCAGACACAGCAAGAAATTCCATCAGTTGACTGATCCTCTCCTTTACTCTGGGTAAGGCTCACACCCTGTGGACAAGATGTGGACAAGACTGGGCTGCTTCTGATAGCACTAACTCTGCCTTCCCTGTTGCTAGGGGGTGGGGGGGGGGGTGGGGGTGCAGCCGCGTGCCCACCAGAGATGCTGCTAACACAGCAGGCAGACCACCACACCAACCTCGGGACAATGCACTGCGGGGGGACTCCCCAGGCGTCCACAGACCCCGTGGGCTGTAGCAGAGCCCTTAAGGCCTGGTCAGGCATCCCAGAGCCTGTTAAAATTCACCGTGAGGGGAGACGTGGATGAACTAAAAGAGCGCAAATGTCCTGTGGATATGAAAAATGCTGACTAGGTCTCAGTCAGTGGGGCAAGTAACAATTGTGAATCAGAGGCTGGTATTGCCTCCACCACATTATTCAAGGTATGCTTCATTTCATTTTTAATATAAATATCTGTGTTACGCTGTATGCCTGTGGTTTCATATTCCCAAGAGTGAGACTGAGGAAGAAATACCTGTAAAGGTGACTACAGGGCTTAAATTTTAAGTCCCTAAAGCCTGGGAGCTTTAGGTATGGGCTTGAGCCATATGTTTTATTTATTTTAGGAAGGGTCCCCTAGACATATTATTGAACCAGCCTTGGTTACTGTTATTGATATCTGACATAAGGTTATACTTAATCACTAACATTTAGTACCACCGCTATGAGGAATCTGAAAAATCCAGTCTGACCAGCCAATCTACCATTATGGGAAATCCTTCCCAGACCCCAACAGGCAACTGCATAAATAAAGCACACAGCAAACTATCAAACCAATGAATAAGCTGTCATATAAACAAGCCAAACAAGCTAGTAAAAACCACACTAGCATGTAAAGTAGGAGAACAGAGATCTATGCCATCAGAATGAGACATACAAACCAAGACAGCAAGTGCACCTTCTTGCAAGGGATCAGGTGGTGGAGGGGCAGGCAGAACAGCCGAGCTGCAGGCTCTGACTCCCTCTCTGTAGTCACACACCAGAAGCAATAAGCAGTACCTTTTCAAAACCAGCAAATATATGTTTTTAGTGTAGGACTTGGCAATACGTGAAAGAACAATCCCTCTTTCTTGCCTATAAAAGTTCAGTGTAGGGAGGTTTCAACTATTTCTGTGTTGGACCCGTGCATGACCATTCAGCAAGCAGGGGTTCGTCTTTGTAAAATTAATCTGAGTACAGATTTCAAAAGCTGCCAAACACTCCCATGGATATGTAAAGAATGAATCTATACTATACCTTCCAGCGTAGTGATGGAGATTTTAGGGAAAACCTTCACCCTTCATAGCCAGATGAATACTACATTTTACTTTTTCATCCCTTCAGGAAAGACAACCACGCTCTACAAAGAGGAACAGAACTGAACAGGTAAGAGACCAGTTCAGCCAGTACTACAGCTCTCCACCACCTGTGACAATTAAACGCTGTTTGTATTAACTGCATTCACATTTTCAAATTTTAAGAAGCCAAGGAATTTTACGTTCTTGGAGAACGACTCATCATCACCTCTAAGTCAGAGCTTGAATGAGAATAATCTGACATAATTAAGTCACTAAAAGTCAAAAGCGTGAGGTCGAGTCCACATTGTTTACACCAGCAAAGTACCTAGCCCAATAAGCTTAGCCCAGCCCCGCATGTACTCACGTGCACCACGTAGGTTCCAAATTAACCCTTTTCCAATATCTGTATCAAATACCATTTATTTCTCTTCCAGCTTCAATGCTGCTGAATTTGCATTCCAGCTGAGACTCAAAAGACATTATATCTATTTTAGCCTTTCTGAGAATATGAGAAGTAGAAATCATACAGACCATGTATACCACAGTTACATTAAAAAAAAAATTAACAGACTAGTAACAGATGCTTTAATCACAGTGTTGCATATAGTAACCATCCCCCTTTCCCACAAGCTAAGTCTGTAACGACTATGTATTCGCATGGGGGACTTGTATCTGAGACCTGTGGCCGTAATGACAATCTTTTGTCTTATTTTTCACCATTAGTGCTGCTACATTTTTATTTTTAAAGTAGAAACAAGAATCCACACAATGTCTAAAAAAAACACACACTGAAGTATTTTTAAAGAAATTAGTGGGCAAACCTGTCAATGGAAAGTTACTGTGTGCCACTGAGTGTGGTTTCAAAAAGAAAACCACCCACTAGATTTGTGATGATGCTCACATATACCCTTTCTTCCAAAAGGATGTTAGATAACTCATTTTAAGAATAAGTTTCACAAGAGTATTTTTTTCTTCTCACACAGAAACTTGTTTGGTTTGGGAATTAAAAATGAGTTACTTGACCTGTTGTGATGGATCAGATGTCTGAGTCACTACACCCCGCTCATCTCAACTGTAATCACCTAGCTGCAAAAAGGGAAAAATATGTTTGAATGCACAACTGAATGGTGATCTCCTCACATTATTTCCAGCAGGAGGCAGTGGCAAGAGCTGTGTGGCATGGCAGAGATCCAGAGAATGAAGGTTTTCTCATTATAGTTCTGCCATGAAGTTTTATGCTCTTCTTCACTATTTATCTCTAGTCCAAATTCCCAAATGCCCATCTTGTAGCCAAATAATGGTTAGGAGCCTAAATAAGCTCCAAAAGTACCTTGTGAGTATTCCATTTTCATCCTTACCTCATGTAAAATTCCTAGATTCAGTTTAAGACCAGTATTCAGATAGACAGGGTGAGTACGGGCTGACAACATGAGTTGTTGATGAGAGTTACAGGGAAGAGGAGTTCATGAGGAAATGGATAGAAGTTGTACAGATAGGAAATGAAAAAGGAAAAACGTGGAGGATGCCAAATACTGATAAAATAATCATCTCTTTTGGCATTTAATTGTTTTGCTTTGGTATTATTTTTTCTATTTCAACACTGGGCTAAAATAGGGGACACAGTACCTGCCAGGATCAATTCTTGTTGTTTATGATGGATTACAACCACCTACCTCTATTTGACCTCTTTGGCAATCCCAGTTAGAAGCCATAGGGTGCTACAATCACAGAAGTAAGCTGAAAGCATCACAGAGATCACTAAGTTTGATTTAGACTGGTTAGCATAGGTCCCTACAGTATGGATCTTAGCCACCTGTAACAGCAAAAGGTTTAGTATCACCTGTTTACACAGCTTGGCTGCTTGTCATTGTATGAATATCCTTGGAGAGCCCTAAACAAGGTCGGGTAAGGGGTTTCCTATACGTGTTGTGGAATTGTGTATTGCAGCTGTCAGCGTTTCCCAGCCCAGTCTGGGACTCGGCAAGATGTCACCAACTGTTCAGCTTTTGACTCAGTTGATCCTGAGCAATTCTAAGCCTAGACAAAGCTACCTTTGACTCTCCTTTTCTCTTTTCCTTTTCTTTAACACCTTATCCCTGGCTGATCTTATTCCATTTAAAAAACAAGCATATAATCTCTCCTGGCTGTTGGCACACACATCTACGTTTCTGCTCCAGAGCTGCCAACTAAACTGAAATTTAACTTTGTTGTTATAGTATTGTCTCTGATATGACATATGACAAGCCATCATCTCAATATGACTAAAATAAGAATCCCCCTTTCTATTTTTTCAGTCATTTCCTACCTCTTAGCTTTGAGCAGAGTATGTTTTCCTTGATACCTCTTTTTTACATTCAAGGCTTGTGCCTGCTTTCTATAACACATAGTTAGGATGCAGACTGTGCAATGCCTGTGCAATGAAACTCAGGCATCAACCATAACCTTGGACAAAGCAAATCCAAGTTTGGCCAACAGATACCTGCCCAGATGAGTATTGCTGCTCAGATCATTTTCCTAGCTCATTGCTTTGCCAATAGCTGCTTCCTCTGTGCATTCACCTTCTCTGCAGTGTCAGGCATAAGCCATTTGTCTTTCCTTTCAGAGCTCTTCACCGTCACCCATGTCCATTCATTGTCAAATGATTGACTTCTGCCTTGGATGTTCAGTCTGCTCCCAGCTCCAGCCTCTCTCATACTCCTGCTAGACATAGGAATACATATCGTCAAACTTTCTACCATGTTACACACAGAGTTACCCATAAGTATCTATGAAATTACTTCCTTAACCTTCCTTCCAATCCATCTTTAAAGCTGTCCTTGACAACAGTGACTCTGGAGATATGCTCTACCACTGCACAAAGTGCTGATGTTTGATTCCCAGCGCTCCCTCCTCTGCATCCATCTGCATTTTCTCTCTTTTGGTACTTGGATATTGGAAACACTTGACTGCAGGGGCTTGCCTTTGGTTCTGTATTGGTACAGCAAGTAGTCAAACAGGTCCCTGGCCCATGACTTGGCTCTGATTTATGATGGTAGTAAAAAGAAACAACAATAAGAAACAATAATAACAACAACAGGAACAACAACAGGAACAACAATCATAAAAGAACCTAAAAGATTTTAGTTTTTGAATACTAAACACACTTCATTGCAGTTGTCTGGAACACGCCATAAAAAAGCACTAGCAATGGCAAGGAAGGCAGGGAGCAGGGGAGGAACAAAACCAAGTGAAATAAAAATAATGTCTTAAGATGGTATCTTATGCTTTCTTTTTAAACTAATTTTGGCTATTAAAATGTCACACACACACACAAAAAATAAAACCAGCCAACCAAAAACTAACACACCCCCCAAAACAAAGCCCCAAAAAACCAGCAAGAAACAAAATCAAAACCCCATAATCCAAACAAACAAGCAAGAACTAAAAGCAGGGAGGAAAAGAAACAGTCATAGGAATTAGGAGGGAGAAATGCAGATGACACACAGCACGTCAGACAGAAATAATAATACAAAGCCAGGAAATTGTTGTCCCCTAGTGATGACTTTAAGCCACAATCATGCACAATACTGCTTACCCACCTTCCAGTATCGTTTGGACAGTTAACTGCAATGCTGTGTATAGTTTCATATTTTATATTTATATTTACTCATTTTTATATGAATTCCACTTGCAGAGCTTAAGGAAAACATATCTTTCAGTGATAACTTCTTTAAGGTGGATGCTGTCTCAGTGCAGAACTAGCTCACTTTTATTGCCTTTCACCCCCTCATCTCTGACATCAATGGGAAATAACCATCTGTGTAACTACCCAGATACATCTGTGAGAAAAAAATCGATGCTAGAAAATAATATTACACTCCTGACCAACATCCCCTCAAGCAAGGAAGTTCAGTGACGCAGACGTGTCTCTGTCCCTCCTCTCTGCGCCCACACAAGAGGGTCAGAGACAGATAAAAACCTGGCTTTGAATGCTTGACTTGCATGAGGCTCCTTTGGCTTTGCTGGCACCTTTGGTGCTTACCTTGCAGCTTGTCGTGTCCCTTGTATCTGTCTCTCAGAGCAGCTAAGAGGTTTTTCATTACAAAGTCTTGTGGAATTTGTACTCATTTTCGAAAACATGAATTTTGAAGTTTGGGGGTTTGTTCTTCTGCTGAGATTTTTGTACTCTTGGCTAATTTAAAGAAAAAGCTAGCAGAAGATGAACAGAATAAATAATACAAAAGGCTTACTAACAGATTTCTGGAATAATTTAGTGCCTTTAGGTTTAAAACTGGAATGTTTTACAGTAGCCATATGACAAACAGAAGCAAACCCAAACAATTCAAAGGACATTAGTAGTTCATGTTAAAACACATATTTAACGAACAGCGGGAATTTTTGACTAAATAAAAGCAGAAGTAAGGAGAGACAGCTGGGAGAGGGAAACAAGAAGGCTTGAAACTGTGACAACAAGTGATAAAATACAGTTTTTACAAGACTACTATCTTTATTTTTTACTCAAATAAAAGAAGCATTTTGCTACTGTCTGTAATGTTTATGTACTGACTAAAGCTAAAAATACACTGGCTGTGTGAAGTTTAATTTTTTATTCAACAGTTTATGTAAAACACAGGCAAAAAAAAACCCAGTGCATTGTGCTCAAACTTAAGTTTCTTAAAAAAAAAATATTAAAAAATAGATGCTGACCTTGTAACCTTTCTGCACACGAGTAGTCACTTCAGGTCAATAAAACCAGGTAATTCAAAGCACTACACCTGCATTCATTTATCAATGGGGAAAATTAAGCATGTAAAGGCAAGTCCAGCAAAAAAGGATTTACAGGATCAGGTCCTAATTTTTATCTGTCATGTTTAAAGTGATTTAAAACTAAATACCTTCAAAAGCCTGAGGTAAAATATAGTACATATACTTATGAGTTAAACAGGCTGTAGAAAGCACAGAAGATAAACCTAAGAAGGCAAGAACAGTAAGTTCAGTGCCTGTTTATAAGCTTTGGGTTCAGCATCCACATGTTTTACAACTGCCAAATCTTTTTCAGCTTTCTCTTGCTCCAAAATACACTTTAAAAGAAAACACTGTCAGCCCTCTATGGTGTACTATAATACATGTGTGCGTATTATACATTAAGCAAAGAATATTTCTGTACAGGGTGGAGAAATTGATATAATTTCACTGAAATCACAAGCCACAGATTAGAATTTAGTTACATCATTAGGTAAAATGTAAAAGGTTTGGAAAGACACTTTTTAAACATATTTTTTATGCCCAAACGCAATGATGACAGCCTTTCTTAGAGCACCTCCATACTAAGGAAGGCATATTTCTTTCTTTAGGTCTTCTTGTGCCAACAGTTTTTTAGCAAAAGTTGAAATCAATTATTTGCTTTGTCTAAAAAATCGATGGCTTTAGTATTACATACTACAGAGGGATCCAAGACATACATGGAGCTGCATCTAAAAGAGTCATCACAGTAGTCCAGAACAGTTCCATGATTTTATTTCGATGAATTACATCCCTCCTTTTTTGCGGTTCCCAATAGTCCAGATCTCTATAGAAAACCATTCCTCTTTTGCAATGGACTGACACACACAAAGAAACCTTTTCCTGGTCCAAATATGTGCATTTGTAAGCTTTTAGTGCAAGCACCATGAATCTTGGGCGTTTTGGCTGGAACACTAGGAAAGGTAACTTTGTATTAGTGAAAAAGAATCCCTCCGTGAGCCAGGGGCTGAAGCAGCATGGATTGTGGAGCCAAGCTGGCAGACGAACAAGTAGAGATGGATCTTATGCAGGGCTGTCAACACAGTAACGAGGAGAACATTCCAACAGTAAATTAAATCATATTGAAACTGTATTGCAAATGGCATTTTAAAAGCATAGAAGAAAGGAAAAACAATCACTATAGGTGCAAGATGGTAAGCAGCACCAACAATGACAAGCATTAAAAAAAATAGATCTATTATTAGCAGAGGATTTTCTTATACTTGCACTCTAAATCAACACTAGCAGCTGAATATGAACAATATTAGCCAAAGTTTTGTCCCAGCTAGTGAACAGAACCAGTACAGGTCAGAAAAAATTTCTCATGTTGGGATGAATGCTGCTCGTCAGAAAGCATCATGATGAGCAGCTACAGGGAGACAGCTCTACAATAATCAATCAGTCATAGAAAGTGCTTATTCTGCCATTATACAAGGATCTTCATTACTATATGTGCACTGTTCTCAAGAGAGAAGAGATAAAGGTTTCTTTCGATGATTAAAGCAATAGTTGCCATGCATTAGAACACATTTAGTTCTAGTAAAATGCAAAATAAATCAAATCCAAACCAGGGAAAAAATACCAAATGACGTAGACTGAAGTAGTATTAGTATGTGTAGTATTTAGTAGTATAGTAGTATATAGTACTTTATTTAAAAAATGCAAAATTATAGATTTTCTAGTTTAGGAAAGGGTAAATTATATTATAAATGACGGCAAAATATTCTGGAAAAATTTAGAACTAATATTCCCAATTCAAAATGACAGGAAATATGGCACCGGTCCAAATTTTGACAGTGGAAACTGACCCAGTGAAATGCATGCCCTTTCAGAGTAAGCAGAGGGCTATTTTAAGCTCCATGGAAAAATATTGAGTTATATTAGAAGGTTGATAATAATATTAGTTTAAGGTAAGGGTTAAGTAGCTTAAAAAAATTGTGTATAATCCTCAGCATGAATACAAAATCAGAGGGCAAAAATGGTTTGAATCTGCAGAAGTTTTTTATATTATAATTCATAACTTGAGATCTGCAGATAATAATATTAAATCCCATGGAAAGTGGGGGTAGAAGGAGAAAAAACATTTCTGCTGTTCATTTTTGAAACGTAGACATTTTCTTTCCCTTAAGTGAGCCTACAACCACCCTGGCACCTATTCTGCACCACTAAATAACAACTGGATGCTCATGCTTGGAAAGCTGGGTGAGGGAAGCAATTTAAATTTATTTTCATAGTGGAAAATAAGTTTTGCCAAAATAGTTTCAGTTTATGAAAGGAGAGAACAGCTGTATTTGGTTTATAATAAATCTTTCACAAATCAGTAAAAGCAAATAGACAGCACAACTGTAACCCATAAAAGTGGAAAATATTAAACAACAGACAGTGAAGTTGTTAAACTTTCCCACAGATGCTGTTGGTAAAAAGTCTCTGCAGAATACGTACATGAAATGTGGATGAAAAGGAAACCTGAAGGCAAAGGGCACTGGAATCAGGCAGAATCTCTTGTTAGAGGCATATCTTATTAAGGTGGCTATTCCGGGTATGGAGGAAGGTGTCTCCAGCAGCTTCCTACTCCCATTACTGAGTGTTAGTGCAGAATAATTACTTGCTTGCCAAAAATGAGAGGACGTTGACCCTGCAGACTTATTGAATTCGTACTGCTTGCCTCCAGGCCATGTCGGGGGTTATTCAATTTTGCCTGAGGAGGACAATCTATTATGAGAGATGAGTCAAGAAGGCATCTTCCCTGATTGCCCACCAAAACCATTATCGCAGCATGGAGGGGGCATGAGCAGCGAGCGGATGTACAAGGCCGCACTGATCCCGATTACCAGGGGACCAGACACAATTTGCATGACGAGCAGCAGTGAAGCTCAGGGCAATCAGCCGGGGACAGGGCCGCCAGCCGCGCCAGCGCTGTGCAGCTAATTGCTTGTGCTTGGCCTGGCAACCTTCACCCTCGCGAGGAGCAGGCTGATCGGCTTGATCTGCCACCAGGTGAATATTTTTACGTTGACAAAACCCCACAAGTTATCCCCAAAGGGAAAACCAAATGTTTAAGGTGCAGCACATTTTTACGCCTCTGGCACCACCTCTTGTTACAGCATAATTGTTTGACATTGGTGTTTTCCAGCCACTTAATGAGGCAGAGGCAAGGCACAGCTTCATTTAAAATGAACAGACTAACAAAACCAGCAAAAATGTTTCCACAGAGTTAAAAAGCAAAACAACAATAACAACAAAACAAAACAAACTCGAGAGGATTTGTTTTTGCCAAAAGATAAATATGTGCTCCTTTGCAACAAGCGTGCCCCACATAAACGGGAATATTTTCAGTGGCTTTTAATCACTTTAAATCAGGCCCCCTTTTTCAAATGAAGGTCCTGTTCTTACAAGTTTTTTAGTTTCTTAGCTTTGAAAGGAGCAGTACTGTATTACATACCTGAACACAGTTGCTTAATTTATGGAACTAATTGGACATGTAAAATAAATCAATGTTTTCCAGTTCTCAAAGGATATGCTCTTCCCCACGTTGCCTGGTGCTAGTGAAATTGATCTGAAACCTGACTCAAAGCAAAATGAAACCACTGGAAACTCTATGTGGCTCATTCAAATGTGTTGGGATTTTTTTGAACGTCATTAAACTGTAAGAAAACAGAAACTTACTGCAGGAATTCATGTGAAAACATAGGTATCAACATGGAAAAATGCAATTGTTTCCTCAGTTCTGTTACTAGAAAAGTGGGGAATCGTCCGTCTACCTTTGCATCCTATTTTCCAATATTTTGGGTAGTCTGGAAATGTAAAATTGTAATGGGAAGCTGTTAACAACAAAACAATTCAACATTTCCTAATGTCCGAGAAAGTCTGAAATATCTTTGTCTAAGTTTGAAAGTTAGAGAAAACCTATGGCTAGTACGCTTACAAAATTAAAGTCAAACGTGCATTTTAACATATAAATTAATTAGTAAACATTAAAAAAAAAGTTTGCATTGTTTTGTTGTCCATGTTAGTAAAAAATACCAAATTTATAAAGAGAACAGAAAATTCTAATATTATCCATGGATCACTAAAACCATAAGCAAGGCAAAGTGGGTATGAACATAAACTAATGCATTTTGCCATGGTGACTGGTCTGTCACTAGTCTGTGGGGATGGTTTGATGGGTATGTATTTACAAGTTCCCAGACTGATTCCTCTTGAAACCATAGTTTGGATTACATTGAGGACAAAAAAAGGAAGATGAAGACATCTGTCATTCTTGTTTGCAGTGAATAAGAGCAGCCCACATTTCTTGATTTAAGACCTCTAGTTGTATTCAAACTGATAAAGTCTGTCCTTTCCTCATGAAAACTTGGTCCCACAATTACCTGCTTTCTTTATAAAAAAAATAAAAAAATAAAATCAAACTCTTCATAGTAACTTTTTCCATTCATGTATTCCTTTCATGGAGCAGAACAGCAATCATCAGAGTAACAACAAGGTGCATGAACACAGATATTGTGTGTCACTTGGGCTACCTGGGACATGCTTTTTTGTCCAGTTGCTGCAGAAGGGCTCAGGTCTCCCGTCCCTATGCTGGGTCACCTGTACCAACCCCTCATCAATCTCTCCAGCTGGTCTATCTACAATGATACAAGGTAGATCTGTTCAGATATTTGATTCACAAATACAAAAACACTACAGAACTATTATAAAGCATTACATAATATTAGGCAATCACTAAAAGCATTTAAGCCTTGCTCTGAAAGAGGTTTTCTTAATTTTATCCCTGGCTCTTCTGGAGTGAGCATTCCTGTTAACATCAGACAGCTTCAAAGCACTGGGACAACTTCTGCCTGAAGTGAACCAAGATACCTCTGGGCAAGATCGTCCTTGTCACATTTTCCAAGCATCCCAAACCACAGTATATGCCATGCATTGCATGATAAAAAGTTCTTGAGCCACATATTACTATAATGAGACAATGATGATGACAACATTTTGTTCTCAATTAGTGTCTATTCAGTTAAAAGTTAAGTCCCAAGTTACATTCATGAAAGAACTATATGGAAGGAGACTCCATTTTAATATTTACTAACTTCTTAGTGCCTGACTTGGCAACTACCATGACATTTTTTTCAACCATAAGGGTTTTTGAAGGCTTTGTGTTCTTTGAACAGGATTGGGGAAAGCCCTGGGTGGATTTCCTTTGTTTTACTTTCAGACATGCTAACGAAAGAAATTGCTCCGTGGAGCCTTGTACGGACATCCAAAGGCTCCCTCATCCATGCTGAGCTTCGAGGTGCCTCATCCACACTAGGAAGAAACGTACAGGTAAGGGAAGGGCATACACTTGACTCCTTTTCCCCAAATCATGTGTGGAAAAGAAAGAAGCAATCAGCTGGCTATTGCATTTTGCAAATAATTGCTAACAGCAGTGCCACAGTGACAGCCGAGAATCTTCCTTGCTGGCAGGGGAGAGAAGCTCAGAAAGGTGACTTCCCTGCCATCCTAGTCCTCCTTGCTCAGCCTCTTTTGCCCTGCCAGGAGGGCAAAGTGTCCTGCCTGAGGAGAGGAACTGTGCTAAAACGGCTCTGTTTTTTGCCAATATAAAGATTACCTTCCTAGAGTATTTAGCACAATCTGCTAGTGTTGAATAGTAAACCCCAACTATTTTGGTAGCCTCTACACAAACCCCATCTAGCCACCCTTTCCACAGAGGCCATACCAATTCACATCTCAAGATAATATAGGCATCACTCTGATCTTGACAGACGAAGATTATTTTTCAGATTAAATACATTTTTAGCAATTCATTCTCCGTCACAAGCTTGCCCCAACCTAAACAGAGATCAAAATTCTTTGGCTAAATCTGGTTTTAGTTCCATTAGAAAATATGACTGCTGGCCCTGCAAACTTATTCTAAGGAAAGTTATTTAAACACAGCTTTTCTTGCTAACAGTCAGTTTCTATAGCAGAACCACAGAATTTCTGTGCTCCCAGTGGCTTCAAGGAGATGCAAGCATTTGTCAGGTGACATTCACAGTCCATGGGTCCTGGGGAATGTCTTCCAGCACAAGATGGATCTGAACATTCCACAGGAAAGAAGAACTGCAGGATGATCACGTACTTTCTAAAGGGCTGTTTATCAGCAATATATGGCGGCTTATGGCTGGAAAGACAAAGGTTTAGTGAATCAGAAGGAAGTGTTCCTGCTTGTTAAATCCCTCACATGGGTATTTTAGAAGTAGGTGCACCAGATAGATTTCTTTTCCTGGCATTTTTGCTTTCTTTCATACTAGGTGACCAGCCTTACTGATACTCCCAGCGCTGGATTTCTGAAAATTAGTATGTTGTGATATTTTCTTTATGAGATGGTCAGGTGAACCACAAATGACAGAGCAAAGAACAGAGAACATTGCTCTACTCTACCCTTTACTTGTGATTCTCTCATGAAATCAGCAACAAGTTTGCATGTGTAAAGGCAGGAAGATTTGGCTGGGGAGCTGATGCTGAGCTGCATCCCACACCATGAAAAGGCACCTGGTCCTTCACATTCTGCCATGGCAGAAAACAGCTCTTTTAGCATTTTACGTAAAATAAAATTACTCCTCTGAGGAGACTGGCCTTTTATTTTCAAAAGCAGCCTTCCTCCTACCACTGGAAGTGCCTGGAACTCAATCAACACCTCATCTGGAAGGATTGACTTGAGGCATTGATTCTTGAGGTGCTGGATTAAGGCAGCAGGAGCAAGGCAGATTGATCCCATTTGTAGATTTGTCTCTCAGCTTTTACACTATAGAAACCATTTTTACATTTTTCAACTCCTGTTTGCTGTCTAGCTTTTAAGAGAGAAAATGCTTTTATCTAAGGTAATTTTAGACTTGCAGATATAAAAGTGTATCTGTGGGCATTTCAAGGAGCTGGTCAACTTAAAATGGACTTGAATTTGACAATTCAGTGAATTCACTAATTGCAACCAATTCTTCAGTTTTATTTGTGGATTCGTATTAAATACAGGTTTTGTTTAAACATATTTTGGAAACAAACTCCTTTAGGCCACCAACATATTCTACTTCATAAATTACTGTTTAGACAATCTTTTGTGTAAGAAAGTTCCTTATCTAACACAGTGCAACAAATCCAGATAAGCTGTTAAATTTGCTATAGAAATAATTAACATGTGTTACTCTTTAAAGAATGTTAAACGTCTATAAAGAAAACTTTTATTCCAGATTCCAAGTTATACAGAGACCTTTTTGTGCCACTCCACAAGAGCAAGTTACCAGAAACTCAGTGGGCCTTGTAAATGAAAAAAAAAGCCTGGGAAAAAATGATGAGCAGCACAAGACCAACAAAACATCCTCCTTCACTGTTTCTCTGCTAGGAAAAATTTGGCTAAAATGAGAGAGGTTTGCTTCCCAGCAGTCCCTCAGTGCTAGCGCAGTCCTTGGGAGCCATCGTCAGCCATATGTTCAAGTAAAGCATGAACATGTTAAACCTGCCTCTGTAATGAATAAGGTCCTCTGGCACTGCACATGTCACTTCTGGTCATGGACCATAATTCTCAGCTCAGCAGTGTTCACATATATACCTCCAATTTGGGACAGCAGCAGTAAAGGTCTCTGGTTTCCATATGATATTTTCTGGCATGGATGGATTTTGCTCTGCATTGGAGGATTAGGATTAGAGTACAGACATAATAAAACTTCATGGCTTCTTTCCCAACCTGCGTTCTTATTAGAATCACATGGGGACATAAATTGATCATAAAAATAGTAAATCTGTTATTATTTCAGTTATATTTATTCTTTGTACATGGGATATATTGTGAGGAAAATAAATTCTAAATGCGTATCAGCAAAGTTATATTAATAAATAAATCAGCCATGCTTACTTTTCCAGACACAAGAATTGCTTAAGCAAATAGCAAACTTTAAAAAAATCAGCTTTTGACTGGCTTGCACTATTCCTTCCATACAGCACATCAAAACCTGGAGTGTAAGGTGCAGGCGTTTCTGTGACAATGCTGTCAAGGTTTGTCTGCGTAAAAGGTGGCAGGACATGCAGCTAGGACAGCAGTCCATCAAACTGGCAGCTGAAGAGAATCCCAATGAGAATTGAATCTAAGTTGGTGAATGGGTGAAGGAAAGACACCAGCTTATAACATCAGGAAGAATATAGTCTCCTAGGTTTAGACATAGCTTGGGTGAGAAGACCTAGAGAAAACCTGGTCAAAGGTGGATGGAGCGAAGAGATCTGACTGACAGGCTGACCTGACTCACCTGTAGCAACAGAAACAGGAGGCACTGGCAGAAGGAAACAGAAAACATTGAAAATCTTTGAACCAGAGGTGATGGCAAAACATGTGAGAAGAAACGGCAAAGAAACTGGCCAAGGTACTAGCTTGAGTAGAAGAAAACAGATCCAGGGTAATGATGTAGAGGTGGCAGTTTGCTTAAATAAAGTTGTCACTCAAAAGACAGAAACAAAGACAAGAATAAGGTCCTCTGAGTGTGAATATGCACTTCTGGCCTGACTGCAACCACAAACTTTGTAATAGAAAAATCAGCTCAGCAGCCGTGATTCGAAACAGAATAACCACCTTCAGTACAACTGGGAGCAAACCTTTTGAGCTCTTTTCCTCTCCTTAACTGGTTTCTTTGTCAGTGTTTTCCCTGTGCCCATAGCAATTTTCTGATGTTTTCTCCAAGAAATTTTCTCTAGGTTCTTGCAGCACCTCTGAAACACATAAAGTAAGAGTGTGGAGCCAAATCAAATCCCAGAACTAGCTGCCCAGCCTCAGTTCCCTAAGGAAGTACTAACTTCAAACACTTTCAAGCATGCAGCTCAACAGGTTAGCACCTTGTGCTCAGATAACCACAAGTCAGCTGATTTCTGGAGGATGCAATGGGCTTTTCTTTCTTAGAGATGTGGGAGAAAATGAAAATGTCACTTTGTGTTGTTTACAAGACAAAAACTGCAGACCTGCCTCTCTGGCTTCCCACATGATGTATTTGAAGGTGCAAAATAACCCAGTGACATGGCAGGCTGTACACACTGTGTGTTTAGTGTGTACAAACTGCTGTGTTTAGATTTTTCCATCTCGTGATCAAGTCTGAAACAGGTGGCATGGCTCTAAGTGGCCTCTAGCCATTGGACAGCCACAGACAAAGCTGCAAGAACAAGCACTAGTCTTGGGGTGAAGGGAGACCTCAGATACCCCTTGTTAGGGAGTGCGAACTGTGCACAGAAAAGGGTGCTCAGGGAGGTGAGCAGAAATAAGAAGGGAGGCCAAGTATTTAAAATACGTTTTAAACCAAGAACTAGAGGGCAGTGCCCCACAGCCTAGACGTCAATGATGGTGGGAACATGTGATGTGGCAGCTGGGTCAGGTCTGTTACCTGTGGCCCTCTCAGATGCTGCAACACGTGCAGGCTGCTACTTTCCAAAATAAGTGCACACAGATTGGGGCAGGGCTGCACCATCTGGCCTCACGAATGCTGTGCTCTCTGTACTCCCCTGTGCCCAACACCTCTCAGAGTCAAGAAAGGAGCTCACTTTTCTGCCACTGGCAGGTTTCAGGGGGTCTATGCTGCACCCCTGCCTGTCCTCGGAAGCCCACAGCGGGACAAACCCCCTCCCAGCACTGCTGCTGCCGGAGCCGCTGCTACAGCCAGGGTCACCTCCTAACTCATCTTCTTCTCCCAGGGCCTAACATGCTTTCCATTTCAAAACTTACTTGCTACAAGCTTTCAAACTTTGGCTACCATAGAGGCACTTAGTACATTTGCCATGTCTTACTATGAGTTTCGAATGGAGTTGAATTATTCTAAAGCATTATTTTCTGAGTTTTTTCACTCACCTTTGTCAAGTAACTGCACAAATTGTCACCTGTCAGAAACACTCTTTTGTTCAGGCTGACCAGTTTTCAAAGGACCTTTTAAAAAAAAGGGGGGAAAAAAATAAAATTCTGTCTTGTGATTGAGTAGCTCTTTTTAATATGGGAGCACCAGCACCACTTCCTCGGTTGTTTTTGCCTAATGATCATTAAAAGCACACATGTAAGAACGCTGGCGCATAAAACACCGCACTAACATTTGGCACCTGGAACAGTGTTGCAGAAATTAATAGCTCCAGCATGCAGATAACATTCATATTGACCACTGATCTATTGAATTGTTATATTTAGAAGGATCATTTATAGGAAAATCTCATAGGCTATTGAATTTGAAGCTGTTCCAGATGCTCTGCAAGGCTTTTTTTTTCCCTTCCTTTTCTCTCTTCTGCAGTGGAATTCTCCAAGGCAAATGGAGTAAAATATTTTGCTGGAGGGGATGCTTTACTTTCAAGAATTATTCCTTTGCACCACAAATATATCAAGGGCGAGGGGGAGGAATCAAAGACAATAGCAAAAATGTTGAAAGAATTCAAAAGTTTGTTTTCAATCTTAGTACAAGAGTTTGACAGTCAAGCAGAGATTGTTTTATTGTGCAAGGGGTGTTAATTTTTATATTAGGCAGTTATGATCAAACTGAAACAACTCACATTATTTTAACATTAGTCGTTTCTCCTTTGATGCCATGTCAAGGGAAGAACTGTCCTTCCTACTTATCTCGGACATCTGCTACAGAGGAATCATCTGTTAATTATCTTGACAGATACAACCTGCAAGCTTGTTTTGATGAGCTGTGATCTATACAATGTAAAATATATCAAAGCAGCATGTGTACAGGCCTATTTAGCATGCTAGCAGCATGTATTTATAGATGCTTGGTCTCTACTTTTCTCCTACCAATAGTTTGTATGTCGAGCTAACACCTGCCTTCATATTTGCAATATGATGGTCAGACCACCATGTGCAACCCCTATTACTATCTGCCTTTCTCTGAGGGTAAAAATATGCATTAGACTATTTAATAGTCTGCAAAATCCAAACCTGAGGGAATATTTTGCTGGTCACTTCATCTCATGCATTCTTTTCCTCTTTATTCTCTTCTTGAAGCATCACATGTGACTTTTCTGCCCTTATCAAGTGTTGATACCGAAAACAAACAAATACATGATATTATTAAAGAGATTCTTGCCAGGAGGTAAAAGAAAGATGTGTCCCTATGAGATTTGCTTACATATTCTGTGGATTGTAGATAGTATAGCTTTACATTTATTGAAATTGTCTTTTCCCCTGAGTTCTAAGAAAATGTGCCTAAAGCTATTATCGCATCTATCGACTCTGTGGGATTTAATGGACGTGGCTCCTGCTCCCAAGTGGTTGGAAAATGACCTCTATGAAGCAAAGTTCAAGCAGAGTGAAAGCTCTGAGACTGAGATTAGAGACCTGTCAGTTGCCTGGTAGGATAAAAGTGTAAAATTATATGTGACGCTCAGTTCAGTCACATCAAACAGCTCAGAAATGTTTACTGAATGAACTACACAGTCGCTAATTACACTTTCCCCTTAAGTATTCACATTATCATGGGCAACAAATACCCAGAGAATCTGGAAAGGGAAAGCTTCTAATAAGTATGCAACAATTACAGCAGGCATGGTTTTGCACCTTAATTTTCTTACAGTGATTATTTATAGTGAAGAGGCAAATTTGGCCTGTCATACAGTATCTTTGTATCTCTGTTTCAGGTCTTCTAAGAAAAAGATATAATAAAGTTTAAATTGAAGTATAGCAACAGGAGCCTATCTGCTAACACTAAAATAAACACAGCTTCCTCACAACATGGTACAAAACATTGCCTTAACCTAGTGACCTTTAGTGACCAGGCTGTTCAGTATGACCATATATATAATGTCTAATGATTAGAGCAGCAATTAAAAACCTAATGAATCAAAATGTGTTGAAATTGCTCTTCCACTGGAAGTGTATTAACCTCGTATACCTTTTTTTTTTTTTTTTATCCTTGCAACTTCCCCATGTTAAGAATTGCCTTTCTCTTGATACTCACCAATTCCAAATTTTGTAACATAATACGGAAGACTAATGAACTGTTCTCCTTCCACAAGCAAAGACCCTGCTCTACACTTTGACTATTGCCCTCAAAACCCTCTGACGTGGACATGATCCAGAAAGCAAAAGCAAGATGCAGGGGGGTTTGTAGGGCATTTGTGGGAGGTTGACATGAGACACTTTAGGTAGAAGGAAGGACAAGGCCAGGGTGTCTGCTGCTGGTGTCCATGTGCTAAAAGATATGCTCCACCCCGTCCACTTCCAAACCATTAGAAGCTCATCGAGGCATCAAGGTCATTACTAAACCTGCAGAGAGAAACCTGGGATGATCCATTTCCACAGGAACACAGTCAACGGTGCCATGAAGCACGTGGCTGTGCAGAAAGAGAGGTAACTGCTCAACCTGCTGCCATTTGCATGCTGTAAACAACCAGTTTATAGTTTCTGTTTAGTATTTTTCTTCTTTCTTTCTTTGAAAATGCATTTTATACAACAGGAATCTCTTTTTTTCTTCTCAGTGATTTTTTTAGAGCCATACTATACTCTAGTCAGGGAAGGAAGAATCAATTTTTTTGATGGAATAACTACAGCACATAAAAAATGATACACAATAAAACTCACAGTTATACTAAACTGCTGAGCCAGTCTGGAAGAAACTACTGGTTTGCCATCTTAATATTTCTATTGTCTACTCAAAGTATAGTTTAGTTATAGTGTTTCACATTAGCAAGTTTAGACAACATTATTTCACAGAAAGATATTTGCTGTAACAGTTATCACACAAGCATAGCTTTATTTCTCTCCCAGAATTTAATTTATATCTTTGATTTTTTTATTCTTGTAATTTTTCTCAGATAAAAATTAGCTTTTCCTGTATCTTTGTTAATTCCAAACTCTGTAACATAATAAAAAGCCTAATTAACAAATGCAGAACATTAATCTTCTACAATATATTCAATAACCTGCTAGTAAGAAAAAAATGATTTTTTTCTCTCCACTTTTATATGATCTCTAAAACATGTGCTTAATTAAAATTGATCTCTCTTACTTGAAATCTTTACAGAGTGACTTAGAGAAACATGGCCTCAAACGCAGTCATAGTAACATACATTGGCAGAAGACCTAGCTAATAATACGTAATTGCTGTTACATAGTGTCATTTACGCTTAATGCTACTGTCTCAAGAATTTTAATCACAATAAAACATATGTTGTTTCCAGCTGAATTTTATAGACTACATGACTAAACCCCCAAAAGTCTATAAACCATTGTACCTGGCATGATGATCAGCATGCAGGACAGGTGTGTTGAATTTTTAAACAGGGAAGGGTTTTTGCTCAATATTGGTATTCTGGAGCACTGGGAGTCTGATGCCGAGTTCTGGGGTCCAGGTCACAGTTACAGGTCACAAGGGGCACATCCCACAGTATTTTCCCTGTTAGCTGAATTAGCCACGCCATGAACTCCAAAGAATTAACCCAAGATGGCAGCAGTGGGGGCATGATATTCTGCTTTTTAAGGCTGTATCATTTAAGGTTCTGTAACCATCTTTGAAAAATCAAGTGTAACCGGAAAAACACCTTAAAAAAAACTCCAAAACTTTCCTTCTAATTTCTACCTGTGTCTGACTAAATAGGTAGTAGCCTCATTGATTCATTACCTTCCCCACTCTCTTCTGAAATGCCTGTCTGATGCTTGGCCAGTTAGAAACTACAAATTTCTTTGTTTCACTGATAGAGTTGTTAGTTCTACCAGGAAAATATAGAAATAGATGCCAGAGAAATTAAACCTGTACTGCAGCCAAAACCAGTTAAAACACAAGGACATTTTCCAAGACATCCAAAGTAGCTCAGATAAACAGACATCCAAAGTAGCTCAGATAAATTTACTTGGGGGGGGGGGGGGGGGGGGGGCCCCCAAAAA
>JAVJGJ010000001.1:67079332-67091057 GCA_035590215.1 Microhierax caerulescens
CCCCCCCCCCCCCCCCCCCCCCCCCCCCCCCCCCCCCCCCCCCCCCCCCCCCCCCCCCCCGCGAAAATATGTGGAAATAAAAGGAGTACCTCTTCCCCTGTGCTTTGCCAGAAGGAAAAATCCCACAGCACTGCCATTCTGCAATTTATACCATCACTGTCTCCAGGTATTTTGAAGGTAAATGCCCCAAAGACAAATGCAGCTCAGGTGACTTAGCAGGTACCCGAAGGAGCAGAGACAAGTCCACATTCTGGACTGGCTGATGTATGAAAGATACCTCAAGTGTCTGTCACATGTGATCTGTTAAAAAGTGGTGAAATTTTAACATTAAACCAAATGAAATTTTGGGTAAGATCAAGATAGAATGGACAATTGGTTTACTAAAAATGTTTGGAAAACATGATGAAATCAAGCACTTTTAAAAACCTGTGCACATGTTTCATGCCCAGAATTCAAAATCTGTAAGGAAAGAAGTGCTTTTGGAGGAGATAACTTCCTTCACCCTCTGCCCTTCACAGAGTTCATGCAGTCCTGAATCTCCTATTCTTGACTGCAAAGAAACCAAAAAAAACCCATACGCTATTATTTGGGAATTAATATCCAAATCTTCCTCCCCACACTCCTTGTTTTCTCCCTTCCCAGTATGCAGATGGTATTAGCAATAGCAGTGAAGAACAGCTTCTTAGGCTCCTGCTAATTGCAGGGCAATGGCAAACAGGGAAAATGCCAAGGGAGCTCTGCAGTGATGGATCCCTGAGTGCCTGCTGGCAAGAAGTTCTTGTTTGGTACCCATTTTCTGGGGCAGGGATGCTAGTGTATCAGAAAACATGACCTGAGCTAAATATAGTCTGGAACTGGGTCCCAAAAACACAAGTTTAGCTTTTGTTTCTGGGATCTTCTCCCATTTGACTTTGACAATTCCTGACCTCTGCAATGACAGTTATGAAAAAGACGTTTTCAGTAATACAAATATTTTTTAAAAGGTCAATTTAAAAGACAGAAAGTGTTTTCAGATGTTTAAAACTTTTGTTTCATTCGTTTTTCATAGAAGTTATTTTCAAAAAATAAAGACGTGAAGGATACGCCCTGGGTTTGACTTCCTGTGGGCTAAGAGTGGGATAAATTGTGTCTTTGCATTGTAAAAGGTGACCTTTCCTCCCTACCAGTGCTATCGGCATCTGCAGCTCTGTATCCACAGAGAACAATTAATTTTTTCCCAAACAAGTTTACTCATTAAAGTATCTGACTACCACTTTATTTATTCCCAGTAGATTGCGCCCTTTTTTTTTTTTTTTTTGTAGCAGCTGTTGAAACCAAAAATAAGGTTCTTAAATGTATGCTACTACAGTTAGGGAATGTCAAGTGTAGCCTGCCTTCCATTTGTGCTACAACCAGTAAGAAGCACAGCCTCTCCTTCTGGTACTCAGTGGGAAGCTATAACCGGCTGACTGATGACCTGAGAAAGGACAGGTCGAATTTTCAACAAATATTTTCTTTATATAAAACATGAATTATAAACCAAAGACAAATATCTCATGATGAAAGCAGGAACAGATTAAACCCCACTCCCTTTGCAGATGCTCAGTCTTAACTCTCCCCTTCTGGCAGCACCACATCCCTTGGCGTGCAAAGAAAACAGTAATTTGCAATGCCCCCTCCTGCCTCCTCCATCTCATTTTTTCCTTCAAAAAAATCATATCTGATCTTATTCCCCTATTATAAAATTACTTTGTGAAATATTTTTCTCTGAAATTCATCATTAACAATTCCCCTCCTTTTGCTCCTCCCGCACCCAGTACTCTGGATGGCTGGGTAGGTTGCTTGTATCATCAGAAGAGAGGGCACAGCAACCCACCGCTCCCCTCACCATGGTCAGTTTGCGACAGTCCTTCAGGCAATTTAACAACAGCTCCCCCCACGCCACAATAAACCACTTTATAGCGGTCTTATCCGATTCAAAATGACCTGCAGGGCACATTTCAGTAGCAGCTTAATTCACTTTCTCCCTTCCCTTGAGCTGAAAACAGTAGGGCATTAGTTGCTGTATAATGTGACATCTATGTCTTCTTTCTTCTATTATCTAGACTAAGTAAATCATAACAAAAGCAATACAGTTGTGCGTTGATTTAAATGAAGACATATGGTTCAATGTTAAAATAATTCTCCTAATTTATATATCCCAAAGCCTCACACAACCTATTATGTCAACGACATCCCAAATCAAGACGTGCAATCTTGAGAAATTGTTTGATTAACTTCCGTCTTGTAAAACATCTTCTTGTGGCAAAGTAGTTAAGCCTGCAAGAGCTGCCAAGTTCAAGCTAGTGTGGCTCGCGCTATAAGTCTTTCTGCAGTCCTTTGGGCCACTCTGTAACAGGAGCTACCATTTTGCTGTCACTGTCACTTCACATATCCAGTCTCTAAAGCTCTGTTTGTTGTTTCATTCTGTTCTATGTCTCCCTTAGGAACTTCTTCATTTTAATATAAATAGAGCGTTTCATCATGCAGTGCCAAAGACTGGTGGAGGGTACAACTCTCAATATTACTGAAAACGATGCATACAGATGAATTTGGCAGCCGATCACAAACAAAAGGGCTTAATGGAAAGGGGCAAACTTCCTAACCCAAAGGGACAGAAAGGAAGAGTTTGGAAATAATAAAGGAAAGGGGAAATGCACACCTCCCTCTGCTAACTATTGGTTCAGTCGTTACTCACAAACATCACCGGAAGCAGATAATTATGGCCTTGGCCATACATCATGAATACACCGTATAGTGCATACTTTTAAGTTCATTTTTAATGGATATTTTTCTTTTAACATGGAAATTAATTTTCCTTCTGAATTGGGATGAATTTTTAAAATTCCATAGTATTTCTAAGCAAAAAAAAATGTATTTATTTAGAAAACTATGTTTCAAAAAAACGTTAATTTTGGAAATTGTAATGGTTGGGGTTTAATGTTGTTTAAAACTTTGCATACTTTTCAATTTTGCCTTTTTGTATCTGCCCATTTATATGACACAATAATAAGATATGACATAATAATATTACCACAGGAAAATTAGGGCAGGATAATAGGATTAAAGATGCCCAGGCAACAGCATGAAAATTGATGTGTTATGTGTTAAGAAAACACAAAATAAAAAGGCGGTTTCTAAACAAATAATAATAATTATAAATAATAATAATGTGCTACAACCACTGCATGTCACTACATGACATGGTAGCTGTGATATGTTACATTCTGGTCACCTAATACTTAGTACCAAGATAACTTTTTATATTTTTGGAAGGAAATGTCTCCTATAAAAGTGGCATTTGAGACGTTTCATAAGAGATGAATGAAATCAGGGGTTATTTTAGTTCTGCAAATTTTACTTCTCACATACATAAAGCCCGTACTACTGACAGGCTGAATCTCATCCCATTTTGTACAAAATAACATGAAGGGATCAAATAAGTGCTGGGGTTTGCCCTAGAAATAGTTTCTAATGACTTAATTACATTTAAGCCATCTTCTCCACAACCCTTTGGCTTTAGCCTCTTGGCCAATATAACTGTTTCTATCATATCCACATGGAAATACTTTGGGGACTGTATCAGCTCATGCTTGCATATTTAATGTGGTTGTTCCAGTTTAATAGCTTACTGCATGACAGTTGTTAACATTTCTGTTTCCTTTTGTGCCCTCTGCAGTGAATACACAGGCTAGCTCATGTATTTACTACACTTTTTCAAATACTACATGTGCACAAACATCCCAGCCATTTGGAAATTGCTAATATCCAGTTACCAATTCACAAGTGGCAAATATGCAGCCGTGAAATTCAGTAGTTACAAAGCAGAACATTTGTACATTGTAAATTCCTGTACATTTCTTAAGTTGCATGATGGGGAGCAGCAGGTGACATTATCCAGTTTTATGTGCATTTTACCTTTCTCTACCACCCCTCTTGCTCCGATACCTTCCCTCCTGCCAATGCTGCTGAAGTATAGAGTTCCATTCATTCATTCTAATGCTAAAACCAATCATGCTAAAAAAAGAAAAAAAAAAAACCAACACGTTTCAGAGACTTGAATAGGACCAAAGATGATGCAGGCTTTTATCTGGACCATGTATTTGCATGGTTCCATATGTGCCGATATATGTGGATGAGAGCAAGCACAGAGGAAGGATGGAGGTCACATTACAGTATTTAATGGACATATGGTACTTACCCTTTCTACCAACCACTCTCTCTTCCCCTCGCCACAGAACACAAGCACCTCAAAGGTATTAGCACACCTAAACTTGTGACACTTCTGAGGCAAAGTTATTATCCCTTATTATATCCCTTATGTTATTATCCCTTTCCAAGAAACCAAAAATTCATCCTGAAGCCATCCAGTCAGGCCAGCATCTCCCACTTTGCTGCCCAGCAGCAGAGCTCTGGGATTGCAGGTTTCATTTCTGCAACCTTCCCTGCTAAACAGGAAAGTTTAGCAAAACTTTCAAATTAAACAACACTAAAGTTAGGGCAAGTCAGTTCTCTGGTAGCGGTGGTGGATGGAGGCTTTAATGTCCCAGCTCTGTTCCCCACCACAGTGAACACCTGAGTTACTTTGAGGAGTGCAGTGTGAATGCCCTCCCTCCTTCAAGCCTTCCCTAAGACCAAGGCTGCAGGATTGCGATCGTTCCCTCTCTTTTGGCCAAGAAAACCACACACAGAAAGCTCAGGCCAGACCTAGGCTTCCAGAGCCCCCACACCCAGGCAGCTCCCTCCGGGGAGGCACCTCTCCAACAGGACGGTTCCTCCTCCTGCAGAGCTCAGCAGGTGGCAAGCACCCTCTGGAAATCAGTGGAGTAGGACAAGCTGAAATGAAATTTATCTTTACACACCATGGAAGTATTCCTAGACGTGGGTAAGGCTTTTACTATAGAAATAACTCATCTGGTATATTAGCTCTATGTTCTTTTACTGTAGGTGCAAATTCGAGCTATTTTAAAAACCAATGAATTACTTAAATGTTAGAGAAGAGGTATCATAGGGGTGTATATCAGGTAACTACCAAGTCTTGCAAAATGCACTTGCACAGAATGGAAGGATGGGGCTACTATCTAATGCCTTTTTATATATTTATAATATAATGATCTGCTCCCAAGTTACATTTAAAAAACTGTGTATTCTATATACTAGTCACATCTCAGATGACTGTCATAGAAAATGCTTGATATCTATGAGGCCCTTTCACCAGGCCAATAAAACATAGTTATGTGCTTATTATTTTCAAATATTCAATATTCTACTTCATAAGTAGCCCAGTGTATCTTCACTCGGAGTAAAACGCTGCTTGAGGAATAAAAGGGGAAGAGTCTCCCTCAATTATAAAAGATAATGGGACATAAGCAAAGGTTGGTATGTAATCATCTTATACCATAACTGATACCTTCCGATGAGGCAAAGCAGGGGGCACAGCATATTTACTCAGAAGGCAAGTAGACTAGTAGAAATCCTTAAATAACAGCAGTCAAATTCTGCTGTCACGTTGCAGATTGATTGGTGGCAGAACCTAGTTTTAGTTGTCTGAAAAAAAGTCCTTATTACATTTTTGATGTATAAATAATCTACGGTAATTTTATGAGGAAATAGTTGTGTAACTCATACATTCACTCTGTTTGTGCTTGGAAGTTTTTGCCTCACCTGTGTCAAAACATCATAATCTTACAGCTGCTAATTGCAGCAGAGTGGCGCCTTGAGTTATTTTTGTGGTCAGCATGAGATAGCATGTGACATTATATGTTATAGTAACTCTCAATAAGGCCTTTCTATCGTAAAGACTTTAATGCAGAAAGAGGAGGGGGTGGAATCTCCCAGCATCACTTTAATCTGTAAGTACATTTTTCCTGATCATTATCTAAAATTAAGGTGATTTGATTATTTGTCAGATTTACTACTTTAATGCTAATGCTCGGTGGTGTAACACATTATCTATCTAATAGTTTTAAGGCAGTTTGTCAAGATAAATGCGTATTAGTTCAGTTCCAGCTATGATGGACTTTTGCCCAAGCAGAAAATGAGCGAATAAAAGCAAGAATTTAACATGATGAGTCATAGCAAACATATTAAAAACTTACCTTTTAGGGAACACATTAGGTGATAGCCCATAGCCCATATTTAGTCACCCTGACATTGGCAAGAATTTTGCTGTGCAAGAGCCACATAAGATTTCAGATTTGGGCTTGCTCTGTCTTTAGAATGCCGACAGATCAGATGTGTTTTGAGAAACACAAACAACTGCATTTTTTAAGAGAACATTTTTTAATCTCTACCAGTTTCTTAACAGCCTATGAACAGGCATATGCTCTTTCAGCCAAGACCGTATATCAGGTTTCCTGGAAACCATCCCACTAGGGCATGACTATAGCTCCAATATAAGCAGTGAAGCACTTAAAAGGGGGCTAATTAGCTATTTGCTGTACTTGACAGATAAAAGATGTATGCAAGCACAGAGAAAAGACTGCAAATATAGATATCCCTGATTATGTTATTGTCCAACATTTTAATTAATTTCTTAGACCATCTTTGTCTAATGTAAAAAGGTTTTAAAAGATGTGATAGTAACAAGGCTGTGGTGTTTCTTTAACTAATCACCATCACTGCAGGGTGCTGGAAATTTTAAAGCACGTTTTATATGCTCAGTTCATTGAAGAATTACTTTTACTTCTACTGGCCTTAATTTTTCCTTTATTTGCAGAGCAGCAACGAGAAAGGTGTGATTTGATTCAACTAGTGTGCTGCCCAGAAGCCACAGTGGATGCCGTTTTGGCATGTAAATCATCTACAGAGGAGACAGGCTGGCTGGTAGCTAGAAATAGGGGCAGATAATAAAACCTTTGGGGTCCATCTGCAACTCTACAACTCATTCACTGGGTGAGGAAGTAACGCAGCTTCTCTGAGACTTGTATTATCTACCCACAAAAATCAGGGAATCATATCTACCTGTCACTTGTGAGCATTGCATGGCTTACACCCCACCACCGCCCCCACCTCCAAGGCCTCCAAGAGCCTCAAATGAAATTTTCTCACAACATTTTTTTCCTTCTAATTTTAGCCAAAACCAGACACAAAGCTGCATACAGCATGAGGCTACCCACAGAAATAAATGTATTAACTAAACCTTCTGAAACAAAAACATTTTGGACCAGGGTTTAGGTTCCACCAGGAATTAGGGCTCCTTCCTGGTTTACTGATATAGTTTCACAAGTTCACGATGACAACAGCCACCTTGGCTATAAATCATTTTGGTGTGTTTCCATCAGTGTCACAGGGAGGAAGGATTTGGCCCACACCACAACAAAGTCATGGGGCGGGTGGGTAAACAGACAGGTACCAATAAAGTAAATAGCTGTACAGAAGCCAGCAGCATTTTAAGCTTTGTTAATAGCGAGGGGCCAGGTACATTGAAGTAGCAGACAATTTGTTTGATAAGCAATTGATATCTGACAGGCCAGTGACAGTCTTGTTGTCAGGAGAACACTGCTTCAGTCTTAGTATGTGACTTTAAAAACTTCACTAGGGGAAAAATTACAGTCAGGCAAGCAGCAGCAAGGCATAGCCTAAGGCACTATCTGCCAATAACTAAGTCCTAGGGAAAACTGATTTGTGGCTTCTGATCACATGAACCTATAGCCTTCACTATTGACTAATTGTGGTTCATCTGGATGTAGATTTATCTTGGCTAACAAGAAAGCACTAGAGGTCTTCATTTAGCCATTGAGCTGCGTCTCTGGAGACATGTGTGCAGCTGTCTTTACCTTCTTACCAATCAACACATCAAAAGCTGCAGAATATATTTCCACTTTCAGAAATGCAAACTGCAAGTGAGATAAAGTTGCCAAACTAGACTTGAAAAAGAGTGAATGATTATGACTCTACTCCAAATATAAAAAATAAATCATTTATGGCCATACAGAACTTTGCTATCTATAAAAATTTAGAACAGATACAATGGAGTCAATTTATCAGCTGGACAGCCACATCATTTCAATGTAACTGTAAAGGATTAAACAGTTCTAGGTGCCTTTTTTTTCCCTACAAAGCATCCAACTGGGGAGAACACAAGCAGACCAGGTAAATGCACATTCCCTTGCACAAAACCATCATCGAATGACACTGTTCTGATTTGTTTTATTTCAGGGAAAATGGCATAGTTAAAAATAATTACTTGGTGCCATGAAAATCAACTATCAATTACTATGCAAAGTATCTTACCTAGTCCAAACATTATACTAAAACTGGGGGTGGGGGCGTGGGAATAGCAAACACTGTTATGGAAGTATTTGAAGCTAAAGCTACAGAAGAGACAGGGTCAGCAATTTTGACTGAAATAATTTTCCTGGCTTCTGCTCTGGTTAACAATTCATTCAAGTTAGGATTGGCAAGACACAGAATACCATCACTGAAGGAGCTGGGCTCCCTCATACTCCATAAATGCTATCAGAGTTCAAAAGTCCACAGCAATTTTAGGGCTCAAATATAGCTTGAAAGTTCAGGTTTTGGTCACGTTGGACTTAATAGGCAAACAATTTGCTTCAGTCCCGAACAAGCAGGAGTTTTGTGATGTCCAGGTAGGACCAGCCAGTGCTGGATCTGATTCTGTTTTGTGACATAAAAACCACCACTGCTTTTTCTCGTTTACGCTGACTTGGTAAGTCAGGAGAAAAGTTTTCTTGTGAGATCTCTGTTTCCTCCCAGTCCAGAAGAACGAGAATACAGAAAGGTGCAGAATCCTTGCAGGATTTCAGGATCTCTGCATGTCAGCTTGGCTGCAGGAGGGAAATGGCACATCTTTTTGCCACTTAACATTCTGCACAGTTAGATGGGGGTCTGCAGCCTGGCAGAGAAGAGCAAATTGAGCACATAAAATTAAATCAATGTAGAGATCCCCTTAGAACATCAATCCTGAAGCTAATTTTGCACATTTTTAGTTATATTCATGGATACCTGTTCTTGGATTGCCTATCTTGACTGATATCAAAGAGGAAACTAAAACTAGCTGAGCAGTCTGGGTCTAGGAAATTTCAAAATTTCAAGGGAGAGCCGATTTAAATTTAAAAGCTGTTCTTCAAGGTAGATTGTCCTATGTAGGTAAAGCAGAAGAAGCATGTGAAGATGTTTTCAAAGTCCTCAGGGTTTAACAGAATAAGTTTCTTTATCTGTTGAGGTATACCTATTGCTGCTTATTACTATTGCTACCAATTTTGATATAGCACACATACACTTTTTTTTTTTAAGTAATACATATATATTTTCACATTTCTTTTTGATGGATTTCCACTGTGAAGCTTTTGCCCAGTAGACTTATGATAAACAACAAAAATTCTTACAGGCAGGGCAAGCAGTTCAGCCTGTTCCCAAAGCTGCCACATTTTCTTGTTACAAGACCTTCTTTTCATGTTGTTAATAATTTTGCAAATTAATTCTGAAGGCTAACATTTTCCACACTGACATAGTTATTCTGGAACATATCTCGAGATCTTGCCTCTCATCTTTGAAATACATGAATACCTCTATACTCAAGGCAGGGATAGCTTGTTACCACTTACTCATAAATACCTTCAGTTGGCCAAATTGTAAAACTTTGTGAAGAAAAATAAAAATAATTTTTTTAAAAAAAAAAAAAAAAGACAATCACACTTCAGTACAGACTCAGTAAAAATAGCTTCCACTGCTAAGTTTTTTTCAAAATGAAAACTCTGAAGACATCACCTTACTGAACTCACTCTGAACCCCACAAAAGACAGGATGGGTACAAACCCAGAGCAAGGGTGACCTGGAAGCACTTCTCAAGCTTTGCCTCCAAGGGCTGCTGCCAGGTCTTGTAGCTAGGAGCAAGGCATCACCAACATTTCTCATGCTCCTTGTTATTGCTTCCCACACTGGTGAGGAAAAGCTGCTAGAGCTGGAAGCCAACACAATGGAAAACTACGAGAGGGGAAACACAGGGGTTGCAAAAAGAAGCCCACTGGGCATGCAAGCAGAGAGAAAAAGTTTAATCAGTTGGGGTTTTTCATTAGGAAACACTAGTCTACCAAGCTTGTAATCTTCCTGCAGAATTTACAGCTTTTCTGTTATGTGGGGTTTTTTATTCAGGAAAGGATTCTCACCTCCTGAACAGAAATTTTGGAAGGACAAAAAGGCTGGGGGGAGAGAAGGGAATGGGAAGAGGAAACTTATCCCAGAATAGCTCAGAGCTTCAAATGTGTGCCTGAGCACTATGAGACTCCCCTCAAGGGTCTATTCAGACCTGGACTTGAACATCAGCCTTCCATTTTCCATAGAAGTATCCTAACAGCCAGTGCTATTGGTTGCTCCAAGGAGAAGTGTGTTTTTTTCATATGCTTCCACACAACAAACTACTCCTCAGTTAGAAAATGCAAAATCCCTTCCCTTACTTACTCCCCACTCCTCCACTGCCAGTGCTTTATATCTCAGCTTTTACTGATACAAACATGCCTTGTTTTCTCAAATCCCCTTCTCCTCACTCAGTGTGTAGGACCTAGCTGCTCTGGAAATGAATCCAAGCTTTGAATGCAACAGCTGCAATACCCTTGCTTCATCCATCAGAGAAGTTATCAAGTCTGCAGGAAAAGAAATGGACCACTACAGAACACGACAAAAGGGGAACTCATCTCGTCATCAGAGCAGTTCATACTCAAGAATTAACTTCAGAAACACACACCTCTAAAACACCACCTTTCACAGGTGAACACTAACCAGGCATTTGTACCTAGGCACCTGAACACAAGCCAGAAGTGCCGATCTGCAGAATACACCACTCCTTGGTATACTTTTCGGGGCGGGGGGGGTGGTGGTGGTGTGAGTTCTGGATGAGAAAGCACAGGACTTCTTTAACCCTGAAATATCAAACCTAAATAAAAGATTGTTTCCATAAGAAGCAGGAGCTGATGGAACTGTGTGCTTACAAAGAAGTATGCACAAAACAAGGAGTCAAGTTATTCTGTTTTCTCATCTTAACCCCTCTGAAGTTTCTTGGCAATTGTTTTGCAGAATGGATTAGGTACTTTGCGAATGAATTCCCTTTCTTCCCATTTGGAATGTGATCTCCACGACTTTCTGGGGGAAACACCCTGTATCACTGATATTCTATGACAATTTAAAATGAAAATATCAAAGTATACAAGCCAGACTCTTGAGAGCCTGTGCAAAGTGCTCCTTCTTTTCTTTTTTTTAGAATTGGTTAGGTAAAATTACCTTTTTTTACTCTTAAGAGTTGCACACTTTTCAATTGCTAGGGCAGTAATTTTCATAATAAAGATAAAAATCAATACATATAAACCAAAATAATTATTTTTTAAATCTATTTGCAGAACTCTGAAACTTCAGAGACCCAAAACCGACATGAGTAAACTAACAAGTCCAGCTAATTTCACCATACTAGCAAGAAGACTGCACAGTTTTGGTAAAACCTTAGTTTTCATCAAAAGCCTTCAGAATTAGATGTGGCAGCAGGCAGCATATACCAACACCAGCCCTCAGGAGGGTAAGTATACTGAGGACTGGTGAGCTTTTCAGAATGGGATGCAGCTCTAGCAGGTCACTTCTCCTCTACTGCCGCAGCACTATCCCAACTAGCCAGATGCAACAAGGCTTTTACCTCCCCATACCAGGTGAACTTCAATAAGTAGTTCCCACACCTTGCCCAGGCACAACCACTGATAAC
>JAVJGJ010000001.1:67091353-67114848 GCA_035590215.1 Microhierax caerulescens
ACCAGCCACAGCTGCACATCATCCACATCAGCCAACCCACCGCCCCTGAAGCAAGCCCACAGCTGAATATTATCAATTTTAATTAACCTGCCTTTATTCCTCTGTAATTCCTCCATACTCTACCTTTTCCCAAAGAGTCTTTAGGAGGCAGAAGGCATCCTTAAATCACCTTTGCCAAGGATACAGCAGCCACATGACTCCTTGGCAGACGCAGAGTGCAGCTGCACTTTGAAGCGGCAGCTAGGTGTTCAATCCCATTTCTCCTGAGCCTGTGCCATCTTTTCACAGCAAGCCAAGTCTGTAAGGCCTGAAGTGCTTCAGGGCTTCCCCTTTTACATGCTGAGGAAGACACAGGATCAGGATTTGATACCAGGCTCCACTTGCAATAACTAGGGCACACAAGAGGTTTCACACGCAAATGCATGTTCCTAATAACTCCTTCTCTCTCTTTCTTTTTCTATCCCAAGAGCACAGCTAAACAATTCCCCCATAGGTATTACTTTTTCTTTTTTTTTTTTCCACTAATCGTAAGGTACCTCCAACACTTTAAGCACAGCAAACAGACCATAACATGAGATAAAACCTGAAGGTGTTACCTTGTATTTGTTCTAGAAAATGAGTGAGCCCTACCTAAAGTAACCCCAAACAAAAGCCTACTAAGCGGGATTGTCCCAAAGCTCTGTGGCAGGACACGTCCCTCGCGCCTATGTGGTCAGAGGAACCTGCAGGCCACTGGCTCACCCATCTCCATCTGCGTAACACACTGCCACCGTTTCTCAGCCAGCCTCATGAAATCCAGACCCTTCAGAAAAAAATGGTCCAAAGCACAGAAACTGTTTATTCAACCACAACTGCTAACATTCTAACCCTGTTTAGAGTACATCAGTGATTTAACAAAGCCACTAGTAAGTGTTGCAACCAAAAAGATTAATTTGAGGACTGGTACAAGTGTCCTCAAAATCACACTCAGCATGGGTGTATCACCTACCTCATTTTTACATGCTTCCTTCCATTTTCTTAACTCTGTTTGCAAGAAACATTTCATTCCCCCACAGGTACAGTTTTCCAATTATTTTCTACCTTACGGATTAAGCACTACATAATAAACAAAAAAGACGCCACCTTGTTTGGTGAAGGAGACCTGTCTTACACTTTGCTAACATTATAGCTAGATTTCACGGTCATAGGAAAACAAAACACCCCAAATGGAGCAGTTATTAATTCAATAAATCCAGCTGCTCTCAGTGCTCTGGGCAAAAGGCAAAGTTAAAAGCAGCTGCTCACTGACGACATGTGCGACCCGACCAGGGGAAGGTAGCTGTTTTAGCACATCATCCACCACTTTGAAGGCTGACTGCACTCAATTTCTTAGACAATCTACACACCATTTTCAGTTCTGTACCTCCATAATTTATCACAACAATACCCCAAGCATACAGATGGGGGGCAGGGGGAATGAAAGCAATTTACAGTATCAAGATGAAAGAAGCTGAACAGCTCAAGAAGACCTACTATGTAAATCATATCCACAACTTAAAGGAATGTCGCCATAATATTCTGGAATTAATTTTTCCAGCATTCCTATACAGGTCACACAAAGGTAAATGTAGTTTCCTCCTCCCCCTACCACTATATCTGGAGTTGTTTATCAATATGTTAAAGAGGAAATTGATTCTACCTCCCCTTTTCTATGTGGACAATAAGAACCTTATGTATAAAAACTTCTGATAAAAGTAACAGCAATCAGTAAAAAATTAGTGTGCAACCTGTCTACATGTCTTTCTTTCAGATATTTTAGCACATACTTCAAAAGTTACACTTCATGATCCTCAAGATTAAGAAGGGAAAATAATCTTTCCCACCAACAGGCTAGATCACACACAGTGTATCCCAGACATATCTCACCGATCCTAGCTAACTTCAAAAATGCAAAAGTTACATGCAGCCTTCATAACATTTCTAACAAATTAAATATGTGATTTTATACCATTATTTTTAACTTGATTTCAAACACGGATCTATATTTTTAGACAATTTTCTAAATTATAATTGTTAAATATGTCTGATTAATCAAAGGTGTGTTCCCCAATGGGAAAATACTTATTTTCCTTTATAAGACTATGTGCAGATACAACTTTTCCTTTTCATTGATGGTTAGGTAACCATTTTTTGCACACAAGTTTATTTTTATTGTGTTCAGCAGGTGCACCATATATCCCAAGGAGAGCCAAAAGTGTGTGTGCAAACCTTTTCTCTCCATTATCAATGACATATTTATCTAAGAAACCTCTAAATTTAACTACATTTATTGTGCACTTCTCAGCACTTGAACTGCAATATGCTTCTCAGCCTCTCTTTCCCCCCCAGGATTTACTTTTAAAGGTACAAGCATGTTAACAGTTTCAAACAGCTGCTATGGAAAAAAAAGTCATCATGAATGTTTCCTTCTTCCTCCTCAATTGTGGATTTGAATCTCAAAATACACTGAGGCCGAGCTGCAAGAAGCAGTTGCACTTACCGGATTAACTCCAGGCACCTCCTGCTCCAGCAGACTCGAAGTTGGGGCTTATACCAGTGGAAAAGTGATACAAGAGATATTCATCTCTTGCTTTTCACACCGGTGGGTCCTGACATTTTGGGTCAAGCAAACTTTTAATCAATGGGAAAACTATTTGAAGTTATATTTAAGTGCTTCTAGATATATTCCATGGTTTTATCTCCTTCCAAGGAATATATTTTTAGACTTCAGGCAGCCAGTTTTAAAGACACAAGGCTTCTGAAAAGAACACAAACTAAGACTGCATTTCAGCAGAATATGTAGTACGTCTGTGACAAGTGGTTCCACGTAGGAAAGGTAGCCCCTTCCCACAAAAAGGAAACAGGGGATAACATTAGCTCTTGAATGGATAATCCTCATATCTCAAACTGTGCTTCCCTTGAATCATTAGATAACATTCCACGTGCACAGGAGCCATATCCCCACTGAATGTGTAAACATTGTATTTCTAATGCCATCTTTCACATAGGCACGTGTGTAGAGCCCATTGATCCCTACGCAATGCACTTCAGGCACAGGCTATTCAGTTTAACATTACCATTACCTCATCATTCGTTTAGCGTAGTAGTATATAAAACTGTGCTTGCGATACTGTGACTGCTTGCCGAAATCACCCACTTCCAGTTTGACTCCACCCTACCACAGAAACTGACTTAAAATTAAAATTTGATCTTTTTCTCATCTAGTTCTAACACATCACTTTGTATCTTTAGATTTTTCTTTTATTTTCCCAGGGCAGATCCCCTCTGCGAGACCCGGATAATCTTGCCGATAGTTAACTCTTTGCCATCAAGCTACACATAACAATGCCATTGTATTTTAGGGGCTGATCGTTGCACCCCGTTTCACTGTGGCTCCACTGGGATACGGTGAGTGAATCACGAGATTTAAGGCTCGCCATGTCACAAACAAGTATACGCCACCTTGCATGGCCAAATGGTGTTGATCAGAGAATGCAAATTCTAATTGAACAAGGAGCATTTCAGAATTCTTGTCCAAACATTAAAAGCCGTTCAGACAATATTTATGCCTTTCTATAAATCCCAGACAGTCCAATGTGCCTCTTTGGTCTTTATGAACATGCAAGTTTAAAGGCTTTTAAAAGGACTTCTGGTAAAAAGCAGTTGATAACAATTTACAATACCAAAATATAGTATGATATCTACCAGATCTCCACAATAAATAGTAAAGATCCTTCCATACAGTGAGTAGCCCTGTACTAGCAAATGACTGAGTTAATACTATTATTTATACAGCAGTGGACTAATCAGAATGAATAAGGATAAAATTATGCCTCAATATTCAGCTTCCAAACATGCATCAGTGTTAACATTATACTAAGAAATGCACCGTGATTTAACTGAAGTTTTGGAAACTGATGTATTTTTTTTTTAATGCATAATAAATCATTAATTTAAAAATTATTAGCTTCTCCCTTGTTTTTACATAGAGAAATACAGAAAATAAATCCTTACCTGATTATATGCCATAGGGCTACATTATAGTCCTAGCTTGAACCTGCAGTGGGCTGAGGAATGGTTTCAGTCACTTTCTTTCCAATAGAAGGTTATGCTTCATGGTCCATCACCCACACTAGGTCCAGGTAGACTGACTGGGTGAAACAGCATACCTACGGCCCATGGATAAGGAAAAGGAGGAGCTGGAAGAGCTGCCATCACTGGGAGTCCAAACAGCATCAGGTCAAGACTGATTCACATGTTAGATTTATAGCACCTGCACTAAATTTGCACCCTGTCCAGGTACAAAAGACATCCAGCAACACTTGGACAGTCATCTCTGAAGAAGGGAGGAACTGGCTGTATATGCACAACAAATCTGATCAATACCAAGTCCAACACAGCTCTGGGACTCAACATTCTCTCTGCATTAGCAATGCCTATGCTGCAGGGTCTCCAGACCATGCAGAAATCCTGACTTTGCCCCTGGCATTTCAGCTAGATGAAGATATCTTGCTCAAGCAGGTAGCAACAACCACATTGTCATTTTCTGGAAGGCCCATGGCACCTCTTGTATCGTACCGCATCACCTTACCTGCTTGAGTGCTAAGGGGACTGTAAAGCTGCTCAAGTCAGATGTTTTAACATAGGAAAAGGCCATCAAGGGTGGAGAGAGGAGAAACAAGTGCTCACAGCACTCACTTGTGGGACACAAAGATTTATGGCTCTGAACCCAGAACTGTGAAAGACCTGAAGCCAAAAAGAAGTTGGTACCACACTCCACCTAATTTTGCATTGTTCACTGAAGTTGTGTGAATCTGTTTCACCCTGTTACAAATCAATAACGATTTAAAAGGAAGAAAAGAAGGAGTCTGGGGTTGCAAGGTGGCTCCTCAGGTCACTGGGGTGTGAGACATCATGAGCTTCCCTTGTGGTGCTGCAGGAGCTCGGACAGAATGATGGCCACTGCCCCTAGCTCCTGGTCAAGCCTAGGTAGAGGGGGCAAGGGGCATCCCACAAGCTCTCCTGGGAGGCTGGTTCACAGCTGTCTCAGCATTTTTAACTTCTATAACTGCAAAGCAGAAAGACAGAAAATGTACACACTGTATAACTCCTGTACCACACTGTCCTTTAGGAGCTCTTCTGCTACAATAATGTTCGGAAAGGAGAGAAATACATTCTTTCCGTCTTAGTTTGTTTTCCCACCTGGTGATTGCAACCATTCATTTTCCATGTTCTTGGGCTTGGGCTTTTTTCCCCTTTCAATATCCTGTATATTTTGGATATTCCCTGTCTCATTCTGGAAAAAGTAGCAGAAAAGTCTTAGTTGCTCAGACACTTCTCAAGCTCTTATTATGCAATTCACAGTAAAGATATGTGTATCATTTACGTTACAATTATTGCCAATGACAAATAATCACACCATGAATGTTGTATTCCTGCTGCCTTAGGATAGCTGTCAAAACTTAAAGAAGAGAAAGTAACAAGGAACAGGGCAGGAAGGGGAGGGGGGGAACGCAGTAATTTGTGCACCTTAAGTACTTGCTGTTGGAGAAAAATTCCAGTTGCAGTAGATTTTTTAATATGTTTCCCATGCAAGTTCAGAAGAGAGAGCTTCTGCTCAGGCAATTTTATAAAATTAGTAATCAGTCCTTCATGTCTATAATCAAGAATCCAGTTGTAGGACAAATGCACCTTATTATCACAGCAACGTGTATTTTTGTTTCTACTTACTCTCCTTACAAATATGATCAAATGGCTGAAAGTCAGCTTTGCTTTTGTTCTTCTGTTGTATCAGCCATTGCAGTACAAGGGGAAGGAAGCCGTGATACTCATGCAATCTTACTTTTGAGGGACAGGTCCTTCTAGGAATGAGGAAAGAAAAACACATCTGCATTTGATGGCATATGTTGTACTATCATGAAAAATAACCTGCTTTTTCTACAGCTGACTAAATGCTGTGTGAGATCCTGAGCAGATATAGATTAGTGTATATATTTGTACTTTATAATTACTGACAAATAACTCCCACTAGCTCATGACAGCTGATGTGCAGTGTCACAGTAAATGACAAAGCTTGACTTATCTATTACCATCAGTTTAAAGTTGGTGGTTTTACCTGTGTGAGCTTTAAAAAAAAATTTCCAAGTGTTTAAATTTTGTTTAATCTGATAGATTGAATGTCCCTGAAGACTTACTATGTAATAGCTTTCTTTAGAATGATACACTAAGTCCTTCCACACACACACAACATTTTTCCTTTTCTGTTAAAACCCACATTTCTTTAAAAAATAAAATAAAGCATGAGACCAAAAGCTTATATTTCAGGGAAGAACAGCACAAGGGGCCGGGGAGGCCACATAATTGGGTGTGATGTGTCAGTTTCTCTAGTGACTGTAGGGACTATTCTGTCATCACTTCCGCGGCCCATAAGCGAGAGGACTGCACAAATCCCTGCATCTCCCGTGACTTAACCAAACACTGGAGTCTTCTCTAAGAGAAAGCTAGTCAGAAGGTGGGCAGGTGGTTTATACATTAGCAAAGGAAACAAGAGAGGCAGGGACGTAAGGGAAAGGCAAAGGATGAGATAGTGTGACATGAAAAGAAGAGGGGCTCACCAAAACCTGCATATTCATATCAGTTTTGCTTAAGCAAATTGCACTCCTAAAAATAAAATAATTAAAAATAATAAAACCCACAACACAACAATCTAAAGCTACCCTAGCTAAAGGCAGCTTACATTACTGCTTTGGGCTACTCTGTAAATACAGCTCTTTCTTTATTTCTCTAGTTGCTTTCTCTTCCTTAAAGGGAAAACAGAAAAAAAAAAAACCAATGCATCACACTTCACCTACATTCTGAGCAATTTCTGAGCAGGCAGATAAACACGGTAGGTAGTTGAGAGACACTGCAGCTGTGGTCCTTTCTCCCTAAACCTTCCTAAGAGTTATCCTACAGTCATAATGGGCAGGATTCATTCCCCACCACTTGAGGTGGAAGAAATACAGACCTTCAGATTGGAGCTGGTCACCTCTTTATATTAAAAGGAAAGTAATAGGCAGATATACAGCATGGTTCATTTGTCAAATTTTAGATATTGATCTTAAAAGAAGAAATGTGCCCTAAAAGTGTCATTTTCTTTCCACAGATTACAAGAGTATAGACTCACAGTTCAGATGCAGACATCTACATATACCACGCACATAGTCTTACTATATGATGACTCAATAGCTATTTGTATGAGATAATGAAGCATCAGCATTAAAAGCAGCAAATAAAAAAACCCCTCTTTTTAAATAAGGATTATTTATTTCTGTTTTAACAAATTTACACTTAAAACATACCCAGTTCTGTAGAAGAAAAGGATCATGTACTGTATTTTGGTTTTGCTGTACTCCTCTGCACTTCTACTGCACTCAGTTCAACAGGAGTTCTCACTGTAAGCCATGGTTGCTGCCCTTCCCCTTTCTGATTCTGGAGCCCTAAAGGTCTGAGAAATTTAAAAATCACAAAATTAAATCAAGGTCACTTCATGCCTACTGGAACACAATTGCATAGGTTTTTTCATATAAATGTTGTTTCTTTGTCTTTGGAAACTGTCCCACATCATAAGGAGTGGTATTGATACAACCCCAGCTTTGTTTCAGGCACAAGATGCATACCAAATCATGGACCTGAAATGCTTGTTTGCCAGTTTCCTATGTATCTAGACAATTTCTGATTTGGATAGTAATTTATACCTGGGCCCTGTGAGTAGGTCAACAAAGTCAAACTCCCCTACATCGTGCTTCACTGCTTTATCAGTGAAGTGGGCACTGCAGAAGTTCACCCATACAGTGCAAGTTGTTTCAGAGCCCTTCCACCTGAAATAAGATTTCTGCTTACTACTGCCTAATGATGCCATGATTTATATGTACACATATGCAGTAAATTCCTCAAATTTCCATAACAGACAAAATTAGGGATGTACTATCATTTTTGCAGTGCCTAGCTTGTGATATAAGCTTCTATGTTTATATCTGTGGGCTGACACTATTCCCAGGGATCTAGGAGCAGGATTTTAGGGCACCATCTGCTTCTTTGAGTCCCATCCCTCACACACAAAGGCAACTGCACAATAAAAGAGCCCAGAAGGATTTGCAGATTATGAGGTCTCTGCAATCCTGTAACAAAACAAGACCCAGTGTAAAGAAAAGAAAAAAAAAAAGAAATAGGGGAGGGAAAAAAAAAAGGGGGGGGGGAACAGCAACAGAAAGCCATAGAAAGAAAATAGAAAGTAACATTAATATTTAATATCTTTGAAATAAGAGGAAACGTGCAAAAGGAAACAGTACAGTTTGTGTACACTGTGGATCACATCTGACCTGTTTCAAGAAAGAGTACTCCCCATGGTTTGAAAATCTTTCATCTTAAGCCTGGCAGAAAAGGGTGTACCCAAGAGGTTATCTGAAAATCAGACTCCTAATAAATTTACTATATGTAAATTATTTCAGGTACTATCAGAAGTGACCTGAAATAGCACCTGAAGCTCTGAACTAAAGCTAGCCTGAATGCTCTGATTTGAAACATGCAAATTAATTTAATTTATAATGCTGATTTTGTGTGTGTGTGTGTACGTTTTTATTATTAAGATGGGAATCAAAGATGCAAAACACCAAAAGGAAATATTTTGTCAGTAATAATCCTTTGATCAGAACAAGGAAGCTTGAGAAAACTTACAAGGAAGTTTGTTCTCAGGAGAGAAACTCCATCTTCATTGGAGTGTCCAGATACCAAAGCTAAAGCAGGTACATGAGAAATACCATAATGACCACAGCCTTGTATCTCACAGTATTTGAAAGACTTGCATTTGAAGAGCATGCAAAAACAGAAACAGATTTTCTTTCTACTCTTTCTGCATTATATATTAGATTATTATTGCCATACGTGAGACCTGTGGAATTTGGAAAAGAGCTTTCTTTATGGGCATGACAATGAATAGGATGAGCTCCAGAAATACTATGCCATAGGGTACGTGTTCTGGGACAGGTGTCCCAACCAAAGAAAATTTCTTATTTGACTTTGTTAGTCTTAAATGTACATTAATCACCTGGCAGGGTCACTGCAGAGATCACAGGATTTATTAGTTCAAACATCAAACATTTATTAGTTCAAACATTTCACATAAAATAGGGCAAAAAATTATTAACTTCCTATTATATAAATGACTGTAGGTGTCCTATTTGGCTTGTGAGTCTGCAACCATGACGGAATTGAGAAGTCAAAAAAACTAACAGCAATAATGCCTTAAAACATGCTATATATAGGAGATTCTCCATTTTTTTAGGAAAAAAACTCCAAATGTAGAAAACACAAACAAATCTTTTGTTTTATTCCAAAGTGCCTCTAAGCTAATTTCTTTTAGAACCAGAAGTATTTATTCACTTCACAATTTTTTACTCACAAATTCCACAAAATAGTGATTTCTTTTCAATTCTGTTTTTAAGAAGACATAAGTCTGCTTGAGTCGCCATTCATTGACATCTTGTGCTTAATAGCAAAACTCTGTGTGAAGGGACTGTGAAGTAGGCAGAAACTATAATTCAGTATTAATACAGAACAATGAAAAAGAAGGGAATTATATGAAATTTTTTAACCAAAACTACAGAACATGTCTGGTTGTGTTTCCTTTCATTAAATTTCAATTATATATATATATATATATATATATATTTCTTTATATGTAGTTTATATATACATAGTATATATAAAAAATAAATATAAATATAAATATATATCAAATGTAGTTTCAGTCACCATACCATTTTGAGCAGAAAAGGTTTCCTCTTAAATAATAATACTTTTAGAAGCTAATATTCTGTTTTTAAAATATATATGTGTACTTATCTACTAATGTTGTTACTCCTCTTGTTTAGACTAGGTATTTCCAGTTTCCACAGAGCTAATGTAGGACATATTTTTCAGAAAAAAAAAAACATGCTGGAATAACAACTTTCAATAGGCACACTTTTCTAGAAACCTATCCCAATAATGGGAATTTACTGATCAATCTTGCAAGGCTGAGTCCAATAACACAGGAGTAAGGAAACAGCAATCAAAGCACACAGTTAAATAAATACTTTGATATTAATCTAAGTTTCTTAACCAAAGCTATTGAATTGCATATAAAGGAGATACGATAGAGAGCTTCAGGAAGAACTCGGTGCTATACAACATCCTTAATAAGACAAGGATTTCCAATTTTGAGGAATCAAATTCCCATGTATTTTATTATTCTTGCTGAAGCAGCAGCCAAACAAAACGGCAGCCAAGCTGACATGCTGCCCACAACTCAAACCAAATGTAAGGTCTGATCCTCCAACTTAGAAAGCATCTCATATCTTCATAAAGATCTCAGGCAGAAGTAGAAGTTTAGCTGAGCAAGGTAAGTACTGACTGCAAAGCTGCATGCAGGTTGACCAGCCTTTTTAATTAAATGTGTCTGTGTGCTCAGAGCAAAAGTAGAAATGGATCTCTGGGTCAGATAAACTGGGTGGAAATATCTTAATTAAAAAAAAAAAAAATCATGGGCTCTTGCCAATGTTTTTAAGGTAAACGTTTTTAAGGTAATCTGACATAGGATAAGATATAAGGCCATGTCATTGTAAAAAAAAAAAAAAAACACAATAGGAAAACCAACTTTAATAGAAACCCAGCTTTCACAATGGAGAGCAGTTGTCAGTGGATTCGCATGGGAATCTGTGCAGTTCAACTGCCTCATAAATGACCTGAAAAAGAAAAAAAAATGGAAATGATAAATATGCTTGACACCAAAAAAATAAATCATTTGATTGTAGAAAGAATTAATGATGGAAAGATTAGGGGAAAAAATACTGTCAATGAATATGAAGAAAAATACAGACAGGAGAGGTAATCCCAATTATACTTACCTAATGACAGATACTAAAGTCAAGTTTCAGGAAAGCAACTGTGGATACATTGTGGACAGTAAGCACCAGCTCAATGCACAGCAAAAGAAAAAACAGCAACAAAGTATCCATATTTGTTATGTAAATAATAGAGAACAAACAAAATAAATTATTATGCTAATCTAAGTCATTGGTGTAGCAGCCGCTTCTTGAATACTGGGTGCTGTTCTGAGCTCCATAAAAACAGAGCAGAGCTTGAAAACACAATGTAGTGTACCCAGGATGAGCAAGAATGAGCAAAGAGACATGAGTCACTCCATAGACAGAGAAATTAATTAGATGGGGACCCTTCAACATGGTAAAATGAGGCAGGTGACAGAGGATTTTTTTCCGTTTTGTATTCTCAACTACAAATTTCCACTGTGTCTCACAAAAGAACTAGGGAATATCAAATTAAATTGTTAGGCAGTCCATTTAAAATAAGCACTTTACCAGGATTCTTTTTTTTGCAGATAATTCACAATTAAATTCATTGTTTAAACTAACTCCTTGCTACATCATGCCACAAGTGTAATTAGAATTAAAATGCCACTGGGTGAATTTATTGAAAAGAGGACTATTAGGGGCATGACAATACAACCATGTGATAAAGACTAAAGAAAAGAAATCTCTTAAACTGAGATCATTAGAAGATGGAAAATATTCTCTGCTAGACATGTTCTTGTGCTCTTTCCCTAATCTACCAGCCACTGTCAGAAATAGGCTAATGGGCAAAACGTACTGCTGGCGTGATTCAACACAGCCACTCTTATAATCTTATACCAAAACACCAGGGAAACAAGACTATTTTTGTCCTGTGGGAAGGAAGAACTAGGTAGTAGAAAACACTGACAAAACAATTTATAGTTGCTAAAAATAAATAAAATTTACACATTTCCATTTTTGTTTAAGATACTTCCATTTAATGCAAGTTAAGAAACTTGGATTATGTTCAGTGCAAATTCCATTAATGTTAAGTTCACTTTGAACTAGCCTTAAACACAAGTAAAATCCCTCTTTCTCCAAAACTGAAAATCTCTGTTGGGTTACAAGAATAGATTAGCTGTGACTAATCCATACCGGTTTCATGGTTGTCCTTAGGTACCTACTTCTTTCTTAATTGTCCATGGTCAGTAAATTACTGTGATGTCTCAGAACCAGAGAAATACTGCATTTGTTTCTGTATTATTTTATAATACTTCATAAAAATCTGAAACACTAATGCAGCTGGTTGATGCATGTAGAACATTAAGTAGGTAGGTAAGATTTAAAGTAATTGCTTTATTCTTGAACTACCTTTTCTGGTACACTAATGGAAGTTACAGAAGGTCATAATTTTAGCTTAAAAACCCACTAATCCTGGAAAATTAGAGAAATCAGCCAAGGCTTTTTCCATTGACGTATGGCTTCCAGACCTCAGAGAGGCTGAACATGGAAGCAATCTGTCCATCCTGTAGCAATACCCAGCCTGATTCATCAGAAACTCTTTCCCTATTCCCTGAGCTTCCTGGGATCATCACTACTCAAAAAGACTGACAGTGTTTGGTCATCATTCAACACTGAAGCTGCTTTAAAGTGATAAATGTCGCATTTTTACCAGTTACTCCAGTTTCCTCTGAATAAAACCTTCTATCTTGTGTGACTATTTGCGATCTGATGTTTAAATTATTTCTTCTCCATTAGTTCTCTTTTGATAGGTCTAGTTACAGTATCTCCTTTTTATTTATTTATTTTAAATCCGTAAGACACATGCAATTTCAAGCTACTTAAAGAACTTGGTTATAGACGTTGGTATAAAGTTGACTGTGGTCTTTGCAATTACAAATACTCTCACAGGACTTTCTATTTTTCTCCAACACATTCAATGTGCTGATATTTCTTTTTTATTATTTCACCGTCCTTTTGATTTTCTAAAACTTTCAGTTTACTGCTTTTACTATTTTCTTTTTTACAGGGAGCACTATTATTGTTTACTTTCCTCGTGTATCAATAATGATATTTCCATGACATTCCGTGGCTGAGACAGTCAACTGTCTACCAGTCTACCCCTGTAAAATGCAGAAGGGGCCAAGACTGCTCAACTGTGAACTCTATAATTTCATTTTCATGCTAACTCGTTTTTTCCATTAAGGAAAACTGCACCACCCACTTCTCTTCAACCCTGAAGAGACATTTTACCTTATTAACAATTTTCTGCATGTTAATATTTTTAGAGTCAGGATGTGCATGAAACAATTCTAACATTCAGTTCTTGTTGCCCTCTATACTAAGGGAATTCCTCCTACTTTTCTTTTTTCTTTCTCCAAGGTAGGAATGACTGTATTCTGTGAGACCAGTGGTCCCTTCAGTATCAATCACAAAAAGCCCTTGCCGAAAGGTGTGGGGAAACTCTGCTATATGCCCTTGTAATGAGCTATCAAGTAGGAAAGTTTCTTCCTCACCTACTTTAATTAAAGGTTGACTTATACTCTGAAGCTTGAAGACTTAAATTCCTGCCCTAAAATCTTTTCTGATGCAAATCTGGAAATTTTTATTAGTGACATACGTTTCTATGAAAGATTATTTTAAAGGCAGAGACTCTAGGATGCAGAAGAACACAAGAGTTACATGCTCATAAGCCCATAGCATATGTGGCTTTAGAAATAACATGCTCACACGATGCTCCAAATGAATAAGTTTTACTATAGGAACAAGACTTGTGAATGTTATGCCTTTTGCAGAATTTACTTTTAACTCATCAGTACAAACATTACCTACTTTTTCAGGTAAAAGTAATGCATTTCCAACAATAGTTAAAAAAAAAGTAGTGAATTAAGTGTCAAAAGGTTTTAAAATGGGAATGATTCTCATTGAGATATATTTTATTAAAAACATCCAAAATGAACTTTAAAGAATTTTAATTATTCACAGAGAAGATTCTAGTTCAAGTGTGTATTAAAGTACTTCCCTCTTATTAGCTTTTGCATTCCATTAATTACTTTCTTAACTATTTCCTCACCTTAGCTATGCATCATGGAAGGCTGCTTCCAGTTTTCCAGTAAGAATGAAGGAGATCTGCAGAACTATATCCCTGCAGAATATATGAATGTAATTTATTACAAAAACTGAATAGGAAGGAAAAAAATGCCTTTACCTTATTTTCCGTTTGGCTTGAAACAACGATACAGACTGGACCATGCAATTAAATTATCTGCTGAGACCAAACATTTCCTGTACCGTTTTTCAAGAAATGACCTGTCTTTCACCCTCTTCTCTTCCTCCTTCAGCACTGTTATTCCCAAGAAGTAACCATCGGCATTCAAGAATCTGTATTTACAAAGAGTTACCACACGTGCTGTCATCTGACATGTCACTGTCATGTCCATGTCTATAAAAAAGGAAAAGTCTGAAGAATCAAGTACTTTCTTCATGTATCTGCTTGCAGTATGTGCAGATACATGCATACCCCCTTTTTAATGCCACTTTTCCTGCATTCTGGGTTAATTTGTTTTGATTTGGTGTTGTTCACTTACAATGGATTTCTGAAAACTGTGCAACTTCACAGAAAACCACAGCTGCAAATATTATCCTTACATAGACATATATTGTTACGCATTTTTTTAATCATTAGTAACCATACAAAATAAGGGTACAAACTAAAACAGAGACGTAAATATTCTGCCTCTTACATTTTTGATTGGTCAGTTTTTGTAATTGTGTACCTACTCCGCTGCACAGTGTGACTGCCCGTATACGCACTGAACGTTTCAAACAGGGACAGCACAGAGAAGTAATCAGCGAGTAAATCACTCCGTGTAAAAGTTACTGTGTATTTTCCATGAAGTACAGGGTAAAGCATGTTAATGTAAAGTACAGCTATTGCAACGCAGTGTAGTATTACAGTGTGCAGCGAGAGCCCGGCAGTCTGCCTCTGAGCTGCGGCAGTCTGAAACCGTGCACAAGTGCTTACAGCTGCAGTGACATGGTGCTAAGCATGTTTTAAGACTAGTCCCAGTCGAGCAGCATCTTATCCAACCAGAAACAATCCCACAATCCAGCTCTTTTCAAGTGATCATCCTTGTATCATAACAGATTAAGGTTGCAGCTACTTTGGATTATGGTTAATCTAACCTTTATCCATTCACATCTTCACCTGAAACTTACAAGGACCAAGAGTCAATTGCCAGGGCATAATTCACAATGACACTGATCTCTCCTTCCTCAGTCTAATTATCTGGATTAAGAATAACACTTTTGAGTAATTATTTTCACATTGGATAAACATTAAGCTTTCCTGGATTTATCTGAGCTTTTTCTTAACATGAAATAGATCCGAGCAGGCTTATAAGAACATAACTGACAGCGGTGACAGCTTAATCAAGGAAACCCTAAACAACTAAAACAATAGGAAATGTTTGTTTCACATCGGTTTGAATAATCAAGAACCAGAAACTTGATAACCCACTAGCAAACTATCTACTCAAAGACCAATGAAGATGCAATATCCTGGCAGATCAATTACAGCGACTTCTACTATCTTAATAGAGATGCGAGATTTTCTCTGATGCAGTACCAGCTCAGAAGCAAACAAGAGTTTACCAGAAAATGTACAAGCCCACAAAGCTGCTGATTTACAGGACCGGTATTACAGAGAGGAGAAAGAACAAACCATATTGCCAGTTTTCTAAAATTATAATTAAAATGAATCAGATACCAACTGTATCACGTCTGATGACAATTTCTGAAAAAAATGCATTGTCCATCTCAGGCTACACAGGCTCCCCAAAATTGCTATCACAAGCAGGCTAGAAAAATCTTCCAACCTTGTCTTTGAAACTAGCTAAGATCATATACAATTACACACTAAAATCACATCACAGAACCCAATTACACTTTGGCTTTGCAGATCCACAGATAACCTCTTAAAGAGCAAACTCCCTTACTGTGTCGACCCCTGACCTCAAGCTCTTTTTCCAATCTTCAGCAGCACCACATGTTTCTTTCCCAGACTGAGCCAGGACTCGGAGCTGCAAAGTTTTGGAGGGGTAGCAAGTGCTCCAGCTATCATAACTTTAAGGTTAAGGGAGCACACTGCTAATATCTCATTCAAGAACTTTAATGCATTCCTTACACTACTATTTAATTTAGCTTGAACATTATTTATGAAGGAGTTTTCAGTAAGTATTTTTCCATTTGTTGGAGGCTTTTAATAATTTATAAGTAATAATTTTATTTGGCTCTTAAAAGGCTTCAAAATGTTACGCATCAATTGAATACTTTAACAGGCACTAGAATCTGCATCACAAAGAAATGTATTTACATCTTAATTTTAGGAATTATGTTAGAAATTGATCAAATAAGGGGCAAAGAACATTTTGTTTAATAGCTTGACTTCCCTGAGGCTCACCAATAGTAATCACACCACAGGGACTTCCTCTTCTCACACTTAGCAATAATAAATAGTAAAACTATGCTTTCATACTGGTTTATGGTTTCTATGATTTCTTCATCAAGTCAAGAGAATACGAGCTACAGCAGAGCAGTATGAGTTGGCTCCCAAAAAACAGAGGACAAAACACTGCAGTTCTGTGCACTTCATTATAGCTAGAGCAAAACAGTAAAAGTGGTACCAGGCGCAACATCTCTGTGCGTATGCAAACCCTTGTTTACTTGGAAATATATTCTGTACATGTGCATATAATTATCTTAATGAGATATGAACAGCACCCATAAACCGGTGAATACTGACACGTGCTCACCTGGAAGTGACTGATAACTCAATGATAAGCAAGGACTCTTACACTTCACATAACTTACCATTCCCAGCTATATATTGAGAACATCTATATTTCTCTGATATTTTAAACCCTCTTATTCAAAAACATTGGCATTCACTTCAGGTGTTCAATATGCCCTCTACTTGCTGAGCATAGCTATCCTGAAAAAGTTCTTCCTCACTGTTATGACTTCTGCAATGATTTCTCCAGGCAACATTTTCTACGATGTTAACTTAAAAAAATGATGGAGGAATGGTGTAGGTTGGCCAGCTCCTTTCTTTTTCTTCCCAGCAAGACACAGTCCATTGCTTACTGATTGACACGTTACCAGGAGTGGCCATTTGGCACAGTAGCTATACTGCCTTAAATCTTCCCCTTTTCCCCCACCCTTGAATTCAAGATCTCTCAGGTGTTTGCTCCAGCTTCTTTCACTGAATACCAAAAACTGTCTCCTGGTTCACTTTGTAATACTTCACAAGAGACTGGAAGAAACCCAAAGACTTTGACATGATCCAAGAACTGAGAAACATGGAGATACCTCCTGGTGTGATCATGGCACTGCATTCTAAACTACAGTGCACAAAATCTTTGTAATAAAAAACATTGAAACCTGTCACAGCATGGTTAAGGTTGAAAGGGATCTCTGGATATCATCTTGCCCAACCAAGTAGATATGATACAGAAAATTTCTGGGTGGATTGATGAGACATTTTTACTTGGAAAACATCCTGATTGCAGCAATTAAGACTGTATCTTTTTATGTAAGACCTATTCAAAATAGTCCACTTCTTAGGAATCTAAGGTCTCCAGCAACTGGTATTAACTTTAATACAGCTCCTAGATCTTTAAGCAACACCTCAGCCATGCTGTATGAATGCTGACTTTGAAATCTTTTGCTTTTATACTTTTTTTTTCTTCTAATAAATGTTATTGCATTATTAGGTAGATGTGTTCCTCATCCTTTTATTTACATTACTATAAGATCACCCAGAAGCATTCACTGATTAAAAGAAATATGTTCACCAGTAAGTATGCCTCTTAATTTTGCTCTTAACATGAAGCAAGATGTAAATATGCTGGGAAAAAAGCATAGACTTTAAAATGATCTTGAAAACAGGGGAAACACTAAAAATCACTTACAAAAAATGTAAGGTAGATACAAATAACTGGCTGCACAAATAGAGCATGAGAAGGAACTGGTTTAAGGGGCACTTCTTTGATGTGGACAAATTTCAGAGCCCCAAGACAAGAAAGAAGAATTATCAACAACATAAAAAGCCAAGAAATTCAGGAAAATCTGAAAGAATTTTGGCTGAAAGGAGAGGTGGATTATTGCTGTTCAAATAGCTGAAGAGATTATTGTACTCGAGTCTTTGGTGAATAGGTAAAGAGCTAGGTGGCTAAAATTAATAGATTAGGTATTGGAAGATGTAAGGATAGTGAAAGAGTGCAGTAGGCTAACTTGAGGAGTAGAGCACCTCCTTCACCACGGATCATGGAGTTTAGGCCAAAGTCTAACAAGAACAATGCCGTTATAGCTGACTGACTCTTCTGTGACTGAAAAAAAGAGTACCTGGCCACCTCTTTTATCCAGGTTTTCAAAGGTTACAGTGTGACTATGTGAGAATGCATGCTGGTTTTGGCTGGGATGGGCTAAGTTTTCTTCATAGTAGCTAGTATAGGGATATGTTTTGGATTTGTGCTGGAAACTGTCGATAACACAGGGGTGGTTTTATTACTGCTGAGCAGCACCTGCACAGAGCCAAAGAGCCAAGGGCTTCTCTGCCTCTCACCCACCCCAGCAGTGAGCAGGCTGGGGGGGACACAGGAAGCTGGGGGGACATGCACCTGGGACAGCTGTCCCCAGCTGAGCAGAGGGATATCCCATTCCGTAGGATGCCATGCTCTGCAATAAAATCTGGGGGAAGGAGGAGGGAGGGGCAATGTTCAGGGTGATGGCATTTGTCTTCCCCAGTAATCGTTACACATGATGGAGGCCAGATTTCCTGGGGATGGCTGGACACCTGCCTGCCCATGGGAAGCAGTGAAGCAATCCCTTATTTTACTTTACTTTTCCTTTACCTGTTAAACTGCCTTTATCTCAGCCAATGAGTTTCCTCACTTTTACCCTTCCACTTGTCTCCCCCATCCCACCAAGGGCAGAGTAAGCGAGCAGCTGCATGGCGCTTAGTTGCCAGCTGGGGTTAGACCACAACAGAATGAAACATCAAATGTCCTTACAGGCCTGATGAAAAGTCTATTCGATCAAAATTACCTTTCCCAATAGAAAATTGAATTTTGACTGGGTATTTTCCCATGGATAATGTCTGCCTTCCCTGTAGCATATTTCAGATTATGGTTTTCATTGAGTTTATAATTATTATTTTTTCTGACAGAGGCAGTTGCAAATTTTAATTAAAACATTTTCCCCCATTTTGTTTCCATGTTACATTCCCTAACCCTGTGTTCTAACTCAAAACTTTTCCAGTATGGACCATTTTTTTCACTTAATTAATATAAAGCAAAGAATTTATAATGAAGAGAAGATGCTTCACGTATACTTTGTTTAAAGACATCTATGTGCAAGTTTAGCTACACAATACCACATGTCTAACTCAAATTTATTCGTTCAGACATTCTATGGTTCAAAAGCTGAGTCAAACCTGAGTTTTGGCTAAACAAACCCAGCTATGGAACTGCTTGCTTTCCCTGAAGATGCCAAAAACCTAACCAGTACATTTTTGACCAAACACTGAATCAACAGCGCACGTGCTGAGGAACACTGATTTTTTTTCTTGCATTTGTAGAAAAAGTGGGTATTTCTGCAGAAGAAAAATTATTTTCTTCTGCCCTTCCTGTCACACTGAGTTTCCACTGGAAAAACAAAGAAGTCTCTGACCACTTCCCATCAAGACAGATATTAGGAAACTAAGAGGAACTAAGCTCGAAGGGTTGAACAGCACTGCCTACAGCACCTTCATGATTTCCTAGAGAAGGAAGCTTCTTAAATTTTACAAGCACAAGGTTGTGCTTCTATTATTGTCAAGTGAATAAGTGCACTTTGACTTTTAAATATTCCTTGGTGTAAGTTAGGAGTAAATTTATGATCAGATGCATGGATCCATTCAGCAACTTTCAAAAATATCAATGCTAAATTCTGATAGTAATCCCCACTGAATGAGACAGAAAGTCTGAGTGGGTGCATTTTTTTATTCCTTGGACAGGCTTAGCGCTTCTCAGTATTATTCTCTAACTTCAGCAGTACAAAAGTTTCTAGTAAGGAAGTAGTCTGAAGATGGAGCTTGACAGCACTCCAGACTGACAAAAGGAAACATGCTTCTAGGCTCACAAGGAAGCTGGGCAAACTGTTTCAGATGTAAGAAGTGTGTTGAAGTTAAACATTCTTTGATGATCATTTCTGCCTTCAGGGAACCTTGGGAATGTTGCTACCAGGTTTCCAGCAGAGGAAATTGATGAGACCTCAGAGGATTGAGGCATGGGGCCATTTCTGGTTCAATCACCGCAGTCCTCACTCCATCCAAGTGCTTCAGGGAGTGGTTTTATTGAGGGGACCAGGTAGGAGCTTTATGAGCAAGGCTTGCTGGAGGGGTGTTACCAATACAGAAGATAAACACCCAGAAATTTTTGATTTTAGCTTGGAAGGAGGCATGTCCCACAACATAAGCACTGGAAACTAAATTGCTGACAAAATATTTCTTTCTTCAAATTCAATGACAGAAGATATGCTGGCATGCACCATCTCGCTTCTTTCATGTAAATAGAAATAAATAATAAATCACTCTCTCTAAAAAGCCCATGTAATATTGGATGATAAGAAATACAGACAACCCTTAAAAGAAAACCTTAAGAAGCCATTCCTGGAGACTATTTCTTGAGGACAGACACAACCTTGCAGCTTAATGTCTCAGATACTAAAAATAATACTTTTCACTAGAGAAAGAGATGTCACACTATTCTCAGAAAGGTAAGAAAAGATTTGATTATAGGAAGCAGCAATCAATTTATTTCTATGAGAGAAATGCATATTCCAGCCCAAATCTGCAGAAACTTCTGGAAGAGAGTTGTATTGTATTTCCAACCTCTTGATAAAAGATAGTCAATTCTTTCTTTATTTAGGGGAAACTGTCTTTCCTGACACTCTCAGAGAGGATGAGTAACAAGAAAGAAAAAAGTTTGTTGTTTCTTTTTCTCTGAAAAACAGTGTTATTGTAACACATCCCACCCCTGATACAACATTGACTTTAGAAATGGTGATAAATAATCATCCCTGTAAGCAACCTTTACTATTTTTATAGCATTTGCACTTAGTGGAAATATATGTCCTTTTGGGCAAGGCACAGTCAAGAAATATTCTTAGTCCACCATTTCAGAAGCAGATACAGGCAATGGGAAGTAGATTAGCAGAAACCAGGATGGAAGAAACTTTCTCAGAGTAGCAGCAAAGCTGATAAAGGGTTCCAAAACCAATCCTGTGCAGTTTTGGTTTTTTTTATATCTGAGCCATTGGTATTGGTACTGTCATATTTCTGAGAAGCACTGAACATACTTATCCCTGATCAGAACTACTACCAGAAATACTTTCTATCAAAGCTACCGGTTTTACCATATTAATGTATATAGACAAGCTGTGTAACATTCTTTTTCAATTAAAATACCATATACAGCACCTATAAGAGGGATAAATTCAACTTTTATTTAGAACTGACAGTTGCTTATTCTTTCACATCATCAGCAAGTCACCCACAGGTGCAGAGAGCTCTGCTTTTCCAGCCAAGAGGATTTCAGATGCTAGGTTTAAAGTGACATATGATAATCCAGAAATGAAAATTAAGTGTCATGTACCCCTTCATATAAAAAGAAACACCTATCACTAAGGGAAAGACAGCATTTCTGGAGGGTTGGGGTTTTTTTTTTGTTTTGTTTTGTTTCAAGCCTGCTATTCAACTGCTATTTAAGTTAGTAATGCAGGTAACAAGTCTATAAACACAAGGTTCACCTTTCAAATCTAACCTAACATCCCTGAAATGTAACATATGCTTCAAAACAGGCTGACTTCCTTCAGAAACATTTTGTTTCTTGTACATGTTTTACCTTCAGAAAGCCTTTTGCAAAACATTCCTTGCTTCTCTTTCCAGCCCTTCTGCTTCAGGCTGCCATTGGTTTATGATACCAACACGACCTCCTCTCTCTCAGTGTCTGCCTCAGGAAGTTATAAAACCATGATCTTGTTTCAGTTATTAGGAATTCCAAATTGAAAATTAATCATCTCAGACTTTTAAGAAGTTGCAGCTATCATGAAAATAAATTTGAAATCAACCTTTTTTCATGTCCACCTGCCATCTTTATAAAAGTCAAAACCATATGTGCTTCCTCTTTGAAGTCTGATTTTGCCCCCTAATGATAGCCTTCACATTCCACAATATTGTTCTGTTAGCTCTAGCTTTCCTTCAGCCAACAGAGGGGAAAAAAAAAGAAAGAAAAAAAGATCAACAGCAGCATGACAAATGCTTGTGCAGATGTCTAATGCTGATGTAACAAATGGCTATAGTCTATGAAGTTACAAGTACAAAATAATGTCAACAAGTTGCAATGATAAAACAGCCCATGAAATATTTCAATATATGTTCAACATTCAGGGCAATTTCTGGTTTGAATTACTGATCAATTTTTTACTAGGTTGAAATGATTCTTCTTACAGAAGAGCCATTGTTTATGGGTTGGGGATTTTTTTCAAATTTACCTCACAGCCTTCACATTGGTAATTCTGATTAATGTGCTCCGATTCCCTTATTTTCTCAAGGCTTCACATTTTGTTAGGAAAATGAAAGCATTCAAACCACCTTAGAATCCAAGCTCTAGGTTGGGCAGAATGAAGTTGTCACTGTTGCAACACTTGCCGTAACTCACCTTGCAGATCTTCAAGAAGCACAAGAAGTGCAAAGGTTTGCTGCTCTGCTAATGCCCATTTGTGAAAAGCACAAAATGCAGAGTTGAGCCATGCAGAATACAGGATGGGTTTGGTCTCAGCAAGACTTTAACACAATTATAAGATTCCTATATTTCTGTAATAAAAATTAAAGTTCCTTTGGGTTTTTTGTTAAATGTTTAAAGCAGATGGCCAGGAAAATCAAGTGACTAGTTGCATTCATTTGTCATTCACAAACTGCCAAGCTGAGCACAGAGGTCTAGCACGCCTGTATCCTTCATTATAATCTAGTCAGTCAAACATGAGAACAGTGGGAGGGAAGGAAAAATAATAATGAAAAATAATAAAATCAAAATTGAATGAGACAGAAACACAAAGGGTTGATCCTGTGGCTAGATACAAAATAAGGCATGCATGAAGGATGCACCTTTAGTTGGGAAAACACATTATGTCTCACATGCAGATTATAAAATGGTTTAGTCAAATCTATGCAAGACCTGTGCAACATCACTGCAGATTTAAACCACACAATTTACATTTTTTTGTAACAGAGAGGCTTGCATCTCTCTAAATTATATTCTAAATTTAGTCAACGAAATAGGTGCATGATGGTTTGCAGACAAGCCATATTAAGAGATTTTATTATATTAAACTAAAGCTTTTGCCACACTGTTCTGTGAAGCTTGTAACTTTTGCATTTTACCTTAACAGTAGCATAGGTGATCTGGGGGGCAACTAACCAGAACGGCAAGACAAGAAAACAGCAGAAAGGTTCCTTTCAAACTAGTGAAAGCAGTATTCAGCGGATGGTGAGCTCCAGTATGATGTTGG
>JAVJGJ010000001.1:67115485-67128477 GCA_035590215.1 Microhierax caerulescens
TTTTTCCACCTCTCTTTTGTACTGTTCTATTTGGCTGCGATCCACCATGTTAGTCTCCATATGGTGTTTGAGATTAGAGAGATACTGGAAATAGCTGTTGGCTGCCAGCATTTACCTTGCGGGACTGATTTTCACTGTTCTTCAAGCTGAAACTCTAAGAGTTTCCCAATGTACAGACCTGTTTCCATGTGTCACACGAAATGCAGTGACTAATCTTCACAGTTCATAACAACATGCTTTTCCTAATCACATTTTATTTATCCACTACACACAGCCTAAACACCCTAAATAAAAATCTACCACTTTTGATAAAAGTACAGAGTATTAGTCATGAGCAAAACCTCAACTAGAAATAAGACATAATCGAACAAATCATCTGTCACAATTTTTACAAAACCACTGTCATTATTCTATTTTGTGTGAAACATGAAAAACATGAAGTAAACTCTAAAAACCAAACTAAACAACCCACAAAACTCTAAACAGGTTAAACAGCTGTCTATCATGCCATCTTTTCTGGCCAATACATTAGTAAAAAGCAAAGGTACAGCTTGCTTGGCGTTTGGCTAGGTGGGAGGTATGTTTCTACTGCTTCAGCAGGGAACAATAATTTCATGATGGCACCAGCAATGTCACACACAAGGGTTATCACTAATTCATTCAAGAGTTTCATTAAACCTCAAAATGGCAATTTTACATATGGGGAGAAATGAGCCAAAAGCTTTTTCTGAGTCACAGAGGTAGAAAAAATAAACCACTGTGGATATTTGTGCAAGCAAAACCAGAAGAGACTGCACATAATTTCCTAATTCTCTGCACTGCCATGGGAACAGCAGCCACTGCCCAGCTTTTGAGCTAGGCAAGCAGGACTGTATTTGCATGATGCATATGCATGATGTCGTGGCTCTTCAGGGGCTAGAAAGCTGTAGAATTTGGCACTGCTGGCATAAACCGTGTTTTAGCTGGAGAGTAAACCAGAGCATATCTCAATCAAGATGTGCAGCCAGGACTTGCTCTCATTTCTATCACAATATAAAAACTTCCAGATTACTGACAAATTGCTCGAAGGAGCCCCAGCCATTGCTAGTGGATAAGGCCTTCCCAACTGCTGAGTATCTCAGAGCTTTATCCAAGTCCTTGCAGCAGTAAATCTTGCTATGAGGTGCAGTGGCCAAGAGAACTAATACAATCCATGAATGCATAAGCAGGGAAATAGCGTATAACATGTAGAAGTAATGAACTGGTATTAGCCTCTGCATATAGCATTAGTGAGACAATAAGTAGTATACTGGGAGCTCCCCAAAATAATTTGGCAAACTAATAATAGCTCAGATGAGAGCCACAAAGTGATTCAATGTCTTGAAAATATTGCCTTATAATGAGACACTGAAGAAACTCAACCCATTTAGTTCATCACAGACAAATCCAAGTGGTGACTGACCACAGGTCACAACATAAGGAAGACATTTGTGATAGCAGGGAGCTCTGCAATCTAGCTTGGGTCGGGTGAGGGGGACCTGAAGGCAAAATGGTATCTTGTGGAGGGAAGCTGGTGTTAGAAATACTGATTTCAACCAGGGTTATTGACTGTTGGAGCATTCCGTTAAAGATGTAGAGGATTCACCAGTGTGTAATATCTTTAGACCAAACAAGTCCCTTTCTACAATTCAAACAGGAAAAATCCCAAGCTCTCAGAAATACATATTCAGTGTGGTTCTCTGGATTGTGTAATATTGTTCAGGATAGATGATGATAATGGGCTCTTCTGACACTAAAAATAAATGAGCCTATATCCAAGCTACAGGCTCAATGATCACAGAACAGTAAAACCACCACGTATGTCCCCATTTGTCACCATTCAATAAAAGGCTACAATTTAAATGTTTCTAAAAATTGTTGCCCAGCATCTTCACAAATAGGATATTCAAAGATGCGTCTGTAACTTCTCTTTCTTCTGCTAGTACCACTTCTGTCCCTTTTTTTTGTTCCTCAGACCTAGATCCAAACATTCAGCCATTTTTCTGAGGGCAATTCACCAAAACTATCCAGGCAAAAAGCCCCTTCCCAACAGAACCTTTTCTCTTGCGATCACTCTTATTGCACAGAAGCCAGAAGGGTGAATTTTAGGAGAATGAGACAAGACCTATGTGCCAGCAGAATCACAGACTAGAAAAGTGATTTAAGAAACAAAGACCTACCTTAAAACCAAAACACAAAGGAAATAGTTTACCTTTCCAAGGGAGCTTGCTAATTTCAATTACACATTAATATTAATAAATATCTGTACACTGTGATAAGTAAATGCAATGTTTCTGCATCTTCTGTTCCAGGTTCAAAACCTGCATGTATGAGATCCACGTATGGAAGTGTTTATATCAATATATATTAGACCAACAAAATAAAACCCCAACAGAAACAGAAAGATAAGAACTGTGACAATCATCAGTAACACAAAAGAGATCCTTGAGAGACAGGAAAGTTTACTGAAAAAGATGTTCTGAAAACTTTTGTTTCCTAGGAACTATTCAAAATAGCTTTCAATATGCCATGCATACCAATGGGAACTCAATAATCCAACATGATGTGGTCTCTATGTTAGGAAAAAAAAAAAAAAAAAGAGGTATGTTGGGAAAGTTTGCAAGTGCTCAGAGGGAAAAAAAAAAAAAAAATGCAAAGAAAAAAAAAAAGCCAGTTGTAACTTCAGAAACTGTGAAAGGCAGTTCTGAAAGAGACAGATGAGTGGTCAAAGATGCTGAAGAAACACACACTGATTACATGGCTCTCACCACCACATGTGATATCACTCACCCAGGCCAGCACAAGCTCTCCGAAACAAAAATCAGCACATTTTCCAAGGGGCTTCAAGAAAACTCAGTAAATACAGCTTGTGCCTTTTTTGATGATTTATGTTAATACACTGCAGTCATTTTTTCCCGTGTACGGTCTATGGAACGACTGAAATTTAAATAAATGTTTCCCATAGATTATCCAGCATATCAAACTAGCAACAAATTAATTTCACAACATGTTTCAGATTTAATGGAGACCTTCACTTTTACTAGAAAGTCCAATTTTCATATCCTGAGCTGGAATCCTTATTCATAATCATATTTAGAACATGCTGACAGTAAGGTACTGTGATATGATGATATGGTAGGACAAGTTTGCTGACTTCCAAAGTTTAGTGAAAGAAGCTTGTTTCTTTGTTTGGCTCAGTATTACTTCCTTTGTTTTAAAGGTGAGAGCCAACTTTAAATTTTAAATAGCTCTACTTCAAATGCCTGATGAATTACACAAGTTGTACATGTATATATATTACATATGTTTATTACATAACTACTGTAAAATAATTTTGCCTTCTAATATAATACAATTACAGGCTGGAAATCTGCCACATTTGGCTACTTCTACATTTCTACTTTTTCCCAAAGGTGCATAAAGCTCCTAAAGGACAATCCTAGAAGAGAAGTGTTCAAGAACCCTTCCCAGAAAGAAAAAAAAGAAATGAGTGTTGCATTTCAGAGGTGCTTGCTGCAAATGTAACAGAGGGGGGGGGGGAAAGATGCTTTGCTGCTGCCACCTTTGTCCAGTGAGAAACAAAGCTAAATGCAGCTGGATTCACTCTTCGCTGTCAATTGACTTGGTTCCCTGCCCAGCTCCCTTAATACATTGCCATTGCAAGGGTTTGTTTGGGAGGTGCAACTGTAAATCATTCTGTGAAGCTGCTTCCTCTCTTCTCGCATGCACCTGTGTAGGAAACATGCCAAGGGGCAGAATTAAGCACGCTATCAGGACTATGGGCGATACAGCAACCCCAGAAGCAGCCTGGGATGGACTGCCATAATTTAAAGAAGCCAAGGTCTTTTTTGACCTGCAGAGCAGCTGAGAATCCAGAGGATGCAGAGATGGCAGAAGTTTTATCGAGGCAGACCCAGGAGACCACAGCACAGGCAGCTGCTGGAGGCCCCAACTGCGCGCAGCCAGTGCCGGCAGGAGCCTTCCAGCAAGAGCGGGGTCGGGGTACGGACCTACCGGCGAGTGTCCCAGAACAAGCTGAGCTGCACTTGCAAAAGCCCTGGGGAGCTACAGGGAGCTGCCACACCTGCCTCCAGGGTCCAGCCTGGACGTGTCACTCCCCTAGGAGTACCTGGGGCTCCTTTCCATTTGAGGCCCTCAGGCCAGACATGATAGATGTTTCCAGTTCTGCTAGTTCCTCGATGAGGATTAAAAACAGCAGAGATGGGAACATTTCCTTTTTTCTTATCCTAGCTTTGATGGCTTTGCCTGAGCCTCCTCCCCATGGATTCCTGTTTTGAGAAACATTGCTCTAGATAACAATTTAACTTTTAAATAATGCAATTTATAATGTAGGTGGATGGCCTGTTCATCGTATGCAGTAACATATTCCATCCATTCCACTAAATCCACCGTGATTTCAGCCCCAGAATGAATGTTCAATGTTCATTTGTCTCCTACTTCATTGGATGTATAATAAATGTAGATTATCTGTCACGCTATCCCAAAACGTCTGTTTTATCTGTGAACTGTTTGACAAAATACATGTTACAAATGACTATTCATAATGAGTTATATACAGATCTTTTTTATATACTGTTATAGAGATACAGTGTAGCTAGGAACTGACAGACAGTAGTCAGCCATCACAGTATTACAAGAAAATAGCACTAGAGTCAAGACCCCTCTTGTTCGTCCTCCTCTCCAAAGCTACCGTCATCCTTGCTGCTTACACATTGCAACAAGTAGGTTTGGACACTTTACCTAAGTGAGAACAAAAGAAAAAACAAAACAACCACCCAACCTACATCAGGAGAGGCACTGTGATTCACATTAATTAAGAGAAAAGTGGAAACAAGGAACCACCAAATTTTACTGATACAGCAAATTGTGGATTTGTGTTAGCAGGCACCTTCTGCCTCCATGTCTCCATCTACGAAACGGAGATGCTCTCAAACAGGCAGGATGGGGGTTCATTAATATTCACCTCAGACCTCCCACCTTCAGGGTGCTTTTGTAGCATAACCACCATTGAAAAACATTAGTCTAACCATCCCTGGCAGTCCACAATGTCTTAGTAAGTTCTGCTTCCATTTATTATTTCTAAGCTCCCTCTCTGAAATGGTATCTGTTACCAAAAGGAGGGCAGTATGATCTGATTCTTAAATATTCTGCCCCCCAACCTACGCTTCAGAAAACAGGATTCAGCTTAAATCAAGCAAATATGAAGTATAACTTTAAAGACTAGACAAGATCCACCACATGATTTGTCTTAAAGGTTCACCACTTGGTATCCAGCACAATAAAAACTGGGTTGACTCCCTGTGTTAGCATACCAGAAACATAAAAAACCTCCCATTTATAATACATATTTTGCCCTCCTGAAGACTTTCAAGGGGTGCTAACAATCCAAAATCAAAATTCTCCAGGTTGGACCATTGGCTGCTAGGGAAAAAAACTCTCTCTGGCTCCAGCTACAATATCAGAATCTAATGCAAACACAAATACTGAATTATAAAGTAACTTCCAGTTCAAATTCCTATGGAATCATAATTAGTAGATTTGCCTAAATTAAAAGATAGCAAATATTTTCATTAATGCTTCCAAAATAGCTTGTAACTGGCAAAACAGAAGGTATGCAGATCCATAATTTCTTACAGACTTAATACCCATGCTGTATTTTTCATCTTAATTTTACGTTTCCTCTTTGACCATTTAGACCAGCTGCAGAGACTGATGCTACTGCTGTCCCAGCAAATATGTGCCTATCAATCCTGCATTTTATCTAAGGTTAGTCCATTGAAATACTTGACCTTTCTTTGCTTTGAAGGTCTGACAAAAAGCAGTGCTCAAGGTGATGTGGCTGTACAAATGTATTTAGCTGAGCTTTAAGCTGTCACTGAGACAGCATAAGGCTTCACCCCATGTAACACACAGAATATATGACATAAATGTGGCCTCAGGGATTTCTTTCGTGATTCAGCAAGTCTCCTTTTGGTAACAGCAGAAAATGTAAACAGGTATTACAGTTCTGGAGGGGCTGCCTTGGCACCTCCTTCCTGCTCCTTGCCACGTGGCCACAACCCAACGTGCTGAACACAAGTCCACAAAGTCCAACAAAGACAACTTGTAAACGCTCTGGAGAAACTATAAACAATACTACTGTCTTTAGAAAGCATTCAGAGGGGAGAAAAAAAAAAAAAAAAAGGAAAAGAGGTTCACACTTGACACATGGACTAAGTCCAACAAACAAAAAGTTTTGAGGATTACTCTTTCCTACTTTTATAATCTGTAACTTGTATATTTTTAATCCAGTATTGTGCCCAGACTGTTTCTTCATTGCCTCTAATGGGGCTTTGGGAAAAGTAAAATTCTCAGCGTTTCCACACCTTTCCACAAACTTCTAAGACAAATAGTATAAATAATACACAGTGCTTCCTTTTTGGAGTTTGGAATTCTTGTATCCTTTGGATAAATCATTACTCCTACAAAACGTAAACAGGAAATGTGTTACAGTAAGTTAATTTATATGACAGAATAGGGCAACTGGCTTCTTGTAAAACAGACTCAAATCAAGAACTCTAAACTACTGTTAGACATCTCTTGAAGGAATTTGGTATAAATACATACTGAGTATTACTTATGTAGTACTGGACATTGTCATTATACATATTAAAGCCTATAAAATGTAACAGAGACTAAAGAATATAAATGTCTGCTATTGAGCCCCAAATGCTGGTTATGTAAAAATTTCAACAGGTAAAACCCCAAACAGCAGCAAAAAATCCCCAAGCATGTGACTTCTAGAAATGTATATGGTTTACAGAGCAAACATACCTTGGAAATAAAATATGTTCAGTCAAAACAGCTAAAGGGCATTGCGTGGTCCACTTGCTTCATTACCACAGCAAAGATGTTCTGCTCTGCCTCAGCTAAGGAAATTATTTTAGTATGTGTGTCTGCCTGTCTCCAGTGAGAGCAGCACTTAGGTATGTGCTGAAATTAAGTATTTCATGAAGTATCACATCAGTGAGGTTTAACTGTGTGATTACAGTTTGACAGATATTTCCATGCTCTCCTGAACTAGGACTTCCCCTTACTGTTAGTAGTATATAAAATGAGAACAGATTATTGGTGTTTACATTAAAAGAACTGGTCATCTACACTTTGAAAAGGATAGTTAAAAAAAAAAAAAAAAGATGAGGAAGAAAAGAAAAAAATAAGTAGCATTTGCAAAATGGAGCATATCACCCTGCTCTGAAAGACTCTCTGCAGCTTAATTTATTGAGAATGTTGTCAGTATGACTTGAAAGTAAACTGTAAGCATGCACACAGAAGGAAACACCTGAAAACATAGGTGTCTCCAGCTGGCAATATCCAAGGGAAAATATAAAGCCTGAAAGCAGCTTTTGGGCATAGCCTGAAAATAAGAAGGCGCATTATTGTATGTAAAAATATTTTATCAATGGATCAAAATACTTATCACTATGATGGCTTTCCAAAAATCTAAGTATTTGGCAAATATGTAGAAAATTACCAGCTGATCATGTCCCCTTTTGGACTAAATATGTAGGAATTATTTATTTTTTTAAAACTAAAAAAACCAAACCAAAACAAAAAAACACACAAAAAAAAACTTAGTTTGATTTATCTAGCAACAAGTTTGATTATGCTGCAAGCACTACATGGTCATCAGAAACAAAGTGCTAACTGAGTATCAATCAGCAAAATTCCAGCAACTGAGTTATTTTGAAATTATTTAATGGAATCAAGCACCCCAAAATCACTACTGTTCTTTTCACAACAGGAATCAAACAAACTTTTCCCTTTTTATCACCTAAAGAGAAATACAGCACTACTGCTAGCCCAGTTTTATTTCTGGAGAGATGCTGTAGCTCAAAATATCAAAAGAATATTCTTGATACTTTGACAGCAGCACAGCACTGCACATAGAAGTTCTGACTTGCACTTTGGGATGGAACTGTCTGACAAGCAAAGTTTTGTTCAAACAGGGATAGGGAAATCTGGCATGGTGTAAATTCTGATTTCTGGAACACTTTTAAATAGGCTTTAATATGAAACAAGAGGATTTTATTTTGAGGTGTCACCTTTATGTTTAATTATTTGAAGGGTTTTTTTCCTGTCATTGTCAACGTATTTGTATTGCACAGAGAGACTTGGTACGAGAGCCCTCCCATGGCTAATGCAAACCCTGCAAATTCACTTGGTAGCAGCCAACCACTGAGCAGCTTAATGGATGAAACATCCACTCCAAATTTCAAAACAAGGCTGAATCGTGTGCATCTTATGCAGGTTGTTGTGTAGCTATACAAGGGAGAAAAACTTGGACTGTGATGAATACAGGTACATCCACAGACATCTCCAAGCAGCTTCTACAGCCAGCAGCCACAATCAGTGGTATCTTTTTTCACATTGCAGGTTTTTATGGCCCATGCACCTTCCAACAGTGACCCATTCAGACATGTTTTCAGCCTACCCAAGAAAGCAGTTTTGAATCTGAAAGTGTATGTGAAAATTACAATTGTATAAATGTATTCATTTCTGCTGCTGACTAAACACAAAACATATGCCAAATCTGCCATCTGATGTGCAAACAATATAGAAGAAGAAATAATAAAAAAGGAAATCAACAAGACAACTATATAGTTCAAAGGTAGCTGTGGCTGGGCTACATTACTTGTTTTAGAGTCAGTTTATGAAGCTCTTACATGTATCGCTGAACTCATGGAGAATAGATTCAAAGCCTTCATAGGCCTTACTCAAATGAGCGCTCACGTACACATTGTGATACAAAATCAGGATGATTTTGTTATCTTCTTATTCATAATTCTCACACAGTTCACAGATTTTCAGGATGGGTGTGTGAGGTGGCCTGAGTTGGAAAGACTCGGTATCCTTCTTTCAAGCATCCCAGAGATGATGGGGGATTGAGATCTGCTGACTCAGGGCTACATAGGGTCTCCAATGAATCTTCTGACTTACCATTTGGTAAGGGAGGGAGAAAGGGATCAGGTTTTGGTCAGCTAAAGCCAAACTGTTATTTTGTTTAGCTATTCTGGATTTTTTTTTTCCCTACCCAGGAACGGGAAAGACTGTTTGGCAACTATTCAGCTGGTTAGTTGAAGCCAAAATATTAGCAGTGATTCAACCGGTTTTATTCCATAGTTTTCCTAACTAGTTGACATGGGAAAGGAGAAGCAGCAAATGAAAAGCAACAGATGACATCACTCTTGGATCAATCTCAAGAGCAAGGTTTTACAGCATGATAAAGCAAACACATCACTGGATAAACATCTGCCCACAAGTAATTCTTAATGGTCATTGTTAAACCAGCAGGAAAGGATCAACAATTAAAAAAAATAATAAAGCAATGTCTGGAAACACAAAACAAACCACCAAGAAAACAAAACAACACAAGAACCAATACAAATGGAAACCAGTGATTCATATACTGGAAAGTCTAATGAAATTTTAGATTTATAGAATAGGATAATGACTAACATTAATTATCACAGAGACTTACGGTTGAGACTTGTGGTTGACAAATCAAGAGCACTTCTTTTTCTGAAAGGAAAGCAATGCTACCGAGTTGTACTAAAACACAACCTCAAAGTACCATCCCATCTTTGATTAAGCTATAAACAGAGATCTAGACTCAGACTTGTACCTCCAGAAGAAGGAAAGGGTACAGGCTTAGTACTTTTTGGTGAAGAAATGAAGGATTTAAAAAGAGCCCCTGAACTGAGTATGTAAAGAGTAAAGCAGTAACAGTTTCATAATACTGTATGTATGGAAAAATCTGATGGAATACTTAATAACTGTAAGAACAAGCTATCCAAAGGTATAGTTTTGGGGAATTATAAGCTTTTGGTGATTTTTCAGGCCAGGCTAAACACCCATCTGTTACAGAGTGCTTAGGGATAATGAAGTTAATTCTGCCATAATCCCAGGAAATGGACTACAAAATCTGTCAGGCACCTTTCACACTGAATGCTTCTATGAAATACTTCACATATTATTTATATGGCAGGAAAAAAAAAACCTTGGGAGCCCTCAGTATTCTAAATGGGAATTAACACAAGTGCAGACCACCGATATTGGTACTTGTTCATCAAGACCAAGTAGTTGTTTTATTGTCCCAATGTGACATTTCTTTGGGTGGAAAAAGGGACAATTACAAGTGGATTAAGAAAGAGAGTGAATTGAATGAAGTACTACTATAAGTAGCACTCAGAAGGCAGGCCAATAATTTTGGCATCAATATAGAGCACGAAACATTAAGCAGCAAATGACCAAACATTCCCTGCAGTCAGGCTTTGATGTTGGAAGGTGGGTGGGCCCCCAAGTCATCTCATGTTACCTCATTGCATTTCCTTTAGAACATTCCCCATCCTTAGCACATCCTATTCCAAGAACCAAAGACTACTTCTTCCCTGGGCTCTGCTTAGTGAGGTTTTGATATCCTTTCTCCTAATTTTAACTCGCTCCCTCTCGCCACTAAAATGTTCTCCCCCATTTTATTTGAAGGATGGGGACCATGCTGCCAGGTGGATATTCCCCAAGTCTCACAACTCTGCTCAAATGGTCTCTTATCAGGGTGCCCCTGAGCAGAGAGCACTCATAACTCATTTGAATGGGAAACAGTTGGGGGCTCGCCACACTTCGTCCTACGAGACTGTTGACACTGTTAGCAGCTGCTAGTGTCACTCTCATTTTTACCAACTGGGAGCATATCAAAATGTTACATGCAGATACAGTGTTGTAGTCTCTCCTCTTTCAGTTTAATGGGAATTAAGCACATGCATCAAGGGGAAAATATACTCCACAGTTGCTAAGTATTTTATATGTTCATTTTGAAAATTTATTTGCTATGGGGAAAAAAAAAAACAAAACAAATTTAAGGCACTTCAGGGAAAAAAAAAAATGTTCCCTCAAAGCCAATTAATACCAGTAACAACATCATTTAACTATGTAAAACCTTATTCCATAGCAGAGCAATTAAAATCATTGTACCAAACTCTTCATTTAGGGAAACACAAAACCTTAAAGCAAATAATTGTTAATCAAGATAAAATGAGATCAGTATGGTCCATCCCATTCCCAACAGACAACTGTCCACACTTCAGAACTGTGAAAACTTTGCTTGCAGACTCACTTGGGAGACCAAGAGTAGAATAGCCATGGACTCTATCGACACATGACCATACACAAATAGAGGAATATGTGGAGATACCAGATTGCTACTTTCCATAAGATACAGTTTCTTGTCCTGAAAAGGAAGCGAGAGCTTCAATGCTAGATTAAACTAGCAGTTTTATGACACATTCACATAAGCACACATCACTTGAAAATAAAAGTACATAGGACCTCACCTACTACACATGTACTATCATTTCATATCAGGTGCTAGCAGCCACGACTTGTATACCTTGACTGCAGTTTTTGTTCCACATTTTGAAAATAAAGATACAACTCTTCATTTCTGAAGTCTTGGGTTCCAGCAAGCAGTCAGGATAAGTTATACCAATTGCGTTATTATTTCACTGTTTACGCTTACATACATGCTAGTGACAGGGAAAACAGTTTCATCAATGGATCACTCAAGCTCTGGGGTGACTCCCAGCTCTGGAGTATTTAAGATACTGTGATTTAAGATATCACCACTGGCAGCTGTCACCCACCTCTAAACTTAGCAGCAGCAGGAATAATCTTGTGCCAGACCTTCAGCCGCTGCAATTCACAGCCTGACATATTTCCTAAACCACCTTTGTCGCTTAGTCAAGGCATCTGTGTCCCGGACTTGCCCACCTGCCTGTGAATTGGGGCAGCTGAAGATCTGGTAGTCTGTCTACTCTTTCTGCCACTGCAAAGAGGCAGTAGTTGTTGGTTCAGGAGTGAACAGGCAGTTTCTGGTGACACCAGCCCAACGTGTCACTTCTAAGTCTACCATGCTGTAGCTACCACTACCACATAGCCCTTAGGATGCAGTCAGTGCACAATCATGTGTGCTGCAACTAGTCAGTCCGATAGTGTCCCAGGAGCAACATTCCCCATAGTGTTAGCACAATTAACAAATTATCTTTTGGGACAGAACACATCACAAACATTATTCTAAACCATGACCTCTCTCTAATCAGTCCCGCTCAATAGATCTCAACACTCTCATTCACTTGCAATGCTTAAAAAGTTGGATCTAAATAAAAGAATTTACCATGCAGCAGTGGATGAAGCATTAAATAACTGTGAAAGCTGAGACTGGCTATAAAGTATGTGCTCTGACAGCTTGCAAGAATTGTTTCTGATAACACACATGTGGGCATACACACTCAGCCAAAAAATTGTCTTTTGTACCCCAAAGAAACGAAACCAATTAATGCAAAGGATTCTCCATCCTTCACCCCCTGCTCTCTGCTCCTTTTTCAGCTTTGATTTTTTTTTAATTAAAAGGACAGAAAAGAAAAGAAAAATAAGAAGAGTAGATAAGCTCTATTAGCTCTGATTAACTTAGGTAGTATTGGCTTACTATGTTAAAAAAAAAAAAGCTAGAAAAGAAAATTATTTTAGGAAGACCTTCTAGACCTCAAACTACAGCTCATGAGAAGTCAGAATGTATTTCCATGTAAATTTTTAAATATGAACAGCAATTCATTCACATTTTCGTGTAGGAATAGTAAATGCTTTAACAAAAGCATTTGAAAACAAGTTATTTGGTTTTAAAATGCTTCACTGGTTCCCCATACTTCTGCAGGTTGCGACACGGTGAACCACAGTTATTTGTAATGACAGGAGGAGGGGTCGCTGCCGTGGGACCCAGCCGACCAGTTCTGCCTGCCACAGACTACGTTGAAGCTGCCTGTCATCTTAGATGTTCGTTTCAAAGAGAGGGAAAAACCCACAGCAACAATACTGGGGAAAAAAAAAAAAAAAAAAAAAAAAGATTATTTTCTTTAGAGGCT
>JAVJGJ010000001.1:67128577-67169587 GCA_035590215.1 Microhierax caerulescens
AGAAACCAACACAAGAGGATACGATACTGGGTAAAAAAAAAAAAAAAAAAAAAAAAGATTCTTTTCTTTAGAGGCTGAAATATTTAGCGATCACGGAGTCCACACAGAAACAAGGAAGATGCTGCCTGAAGGAGAGCCCAGGGAAATTACTGTCTTTATTTAAAATTATTTCAATTACTTATTAGAACACCCCTGACTAGTTTTCCTCATCAGCCTCTACAGACTGTGAGTTTTCAGCAACTCTAAAAAGAATTAGAGCTGTATTCACTGAGCAAACATCTGAGCTGAGTTAAAACATGAGCTTCACAGTATTTCAGCCTCAGCTTCAAGTGCAAACTTTCCACCAGCTGCTAGGGAACTGAACTGCCTTACCTACCAGCTCTTGTAGGGGCAAGGTATGCAAGTTAGAGGGAATAAATGAGATTTACCAGCCATAGCCCTAGTAAAGACAACATAATCCAATCTAAAGCAAGCATACAACTACATACATTTCTTTCACAAAGGCTCAAGCCAGATTTAACATACAGGAAACACACAGTTCTTTGCTACTTTTGATAGACACACAACTTACTGCTGTTGTTGGACTCCAGTACTAGACGACAGCAGCTGCAGGAAGATGAAGCATACCTTGATAAACACCCAACAGACCACACTTCAGCCACAAAGCAGCATCCCTCAGATACCTTGCTTTTTGTGTACTACAATGCATTGCAACTCAGTTTCTGCACTGCAGCTGTGTGTCTTTATTATGCCACAACAGAACCCAATTTAAACCAAAGACTTCCGCCATGCTCAGCCACTCAACAAAAGGTGAGTTAGCAACTCCTCTGGTTTGGGTTAGCAGCACAGTTCCTACACTGGTTGGTGGGGTTTTTTCCCCCCCCCTAGAGAAGTGAACACTGCAGCATAACAATAAATACCATCCCAGAACTGTCTTCTAATCATGTCCTAAGCTTGTTTCCACACCGCCCCTTCCTGCATGCTGCCACCTCTCACTGTGAAGGCTGTAGCATCAGGTCTAGTTAAGTGGAGGGTTTCTCAGGAAGAAGGCACAAAACCAATAAAGCAATTAGTGACCAATTAAATTAATTAACACTGTTTACCTACAGGAGAAAGGCAAGCCTTAAACAATTAGTAGCAAGTTTGTTTTTAAGAGCAAAAAAGCCTTTTGAAAACACCTTCTGAGTGACAAGGTTTGTTTATTGACAGCCATCCAAGTATTACATTTTTCCATCCTCTCCTAACTCATTTCAGATGTTGGGAGACCAACTAGTCATTCAAAACAGAATACCCTCGATTCAAAGAAGGGAACCATTTCCACAGAGGCAATGGTTTAGTGTTGTAATCTTTTGCACTGAATGTGAGCTGATTTTAGGTAACGATTACACCTGCAGTCCTGTTGAGAGTTATGAATTATCAGCACCTGAGCAACATCAGAACAGTAACCCTTCTGTTCACCTCCCTAGACAGAATATAAGAAAAATATCTCCCAGCCTTTAGAAAGCATCTTGTCAGTGCTCTACAAGTTTGCATACATTTGTTATATCCTGGTGTTAGCTTGGCACTACTGGGGAAAAATTCCCCTTCACAAAATAGAAAACGGAGACAGATACAACCTACATCTAGCTCACATATGTAACTATATATTCACATGCACGTATTTCTGATCCCTATCCTTAGGGTGGGTGAGGACAGGAGAACAGACCAGGTCTCATTAAGACAACTCTGTCTCAGCTCTGCACATAAAACCCACCGAGAGCAGGGGTCTGGGCTCTTGCAGTGGGGAAACTGTATGGATTTTTGCTATACTCACAGCAAACAGATAAACATCAAATGCATTTCATGCAGATCACCAAACATCAGACTTTTAGTTACGTGAACATGGCTAGAACTGAAACCATTAACCCAAGAAATACTGAATTCAAGCTCATTAATTAGAAAAGTTACTATTTACACTCTTCAAGAATTTCCTTTGTCTTCTGCATTGAATTTTAAGTTTAGGATCTAATATAATTTTTTACACTCTGTTAGAAACCATTCTTTTTCCTTCTGAGTGTACTGAAATGTTACCTTCCATAAGCTCTTCCCTCTGGATCCACTGCCCTTCAGGCGATTCCCTTAAACACGTTGAGCATGACTAAAGGACTCCTAGACTTGAAAAGCCTGCACAACAGATACTTCTTTCAAAGTATGATCAGCAAATTCTCTCATATAACAAAAAATGAAACCAACTGAACATGGAATTTATTTTACTGTGTAGACAAAGTATTATGGAGTAAGTGGGACTAATCTGATCTCTGTCTTGCTTCAGTCCAGTGGCTTATATATTGTGCTCATGACTTTAAAGAAGCATGACAGAAATTTGATTTCATGTCCATGTATCTGCGTGCACAGATGATTTGCCCACAGTTGATAATGATACCAGAATTAAGGATTCAGTTTCTCCTCAGTACCTCTATCTCACTTTGAGTCCAGTTTGTTTAAATTCTTTACAAAAGTTGGGTAATAGAGAAAAGGGGTTTTGTTAACTGCTGATCTGATTTCACCATATAAGTGCATAAGATCTATCAGATGTCCATATTAAGGGGGGGGGGGGGGAAAGATGCATAGACCAGTTTTATAGATGAAGCAGTTCTTAAAAAGTCAGAGAACTAGTATACAAATTTCTCAGACCAAGAATCAAGACCACATTATCAGTATGCTCTTAGGGGAAGTGGACCACATGGATTATTATCTCTAATATAACTGTTTTGACTAATTTTGATGAAATCAAAGCCTTTCTCTTTCTTGGTTTTTCAACACAGAAGATATTTTTTTTGAGACATTTATTTTTGCTTTCAAATAAATTCTTAACCTTCATTATATTGATGGAAAAATTAACAGGAATTTTCATAAGATTTTAAATAGCTGAAATTTTAAACTTACAACTTTCAAATGGTAAATTAACTGTTTGGTAAAGAAGGATTCATATCCTTTTCCTATCATCCCTGGGAATTTAAGGATCTTAAATTAGTTAAAAGCAGTTTCTGTATTTTACTTTAGAAATATATAGATATAACAAAAAAAATATTTTAAAATATCAAATAAGTGGAACTTGCAGAACAAAATATCATACTCAGCCTATTTTTAGGTAGGTCTTCCTAGAATATCCACATGCTAAAATAGCACACGAAATATCCTGGGAAAATAGATTTTTAAATATTTTGACTAAAGAAACATTTTACACAATAAGGATAAAAAGATAGCACCCATGGGTGTTGATTTATAGTAGTTTCTGTACAGTAAGGAATGATTTGAAAAGTACTTGGTTTTCCTTGTTGAGATCAAAACCAGTTATAGATTGAAGTTTTATCTTAAAATTTTGTGAATTCACACAGAGAAGGTGTTACTGTTCTATTTTATCCAGAAATGTAAAAAACAGTGGTATAACAGGATCTCAACTGTGAGGATGTGTATGGGCACTGCCAGATCTCTGGCCAAATCCTTTCCACCTGAAATTACTGACTGGAACAAAGTTTTGAACCTCCCTTTAAACACATCAAATTCTGTTCATAGGAGCAATATAACATTGTCATTGTCCTCCTCAACTGACCTCAACAACCTGCTAGCGTGCAGATGTTCACAGACAGCAGAGACATTAAACTGGTGTCCTGCAAGTTGAGACCCAAGCTCAGTTCATTGCTTCTTCACAGGCCTTATCCACCATCTTTCAAGCAGTACTGTCTCAGTTCCTCCAACTACCCTGTAGGTAGAATCATACTTCCCTTTGGGGATGGATACTGTGGCGATAAATACACTACAGATGCTCGTCTGCAACAGAAATGGCACCACAAGGATAGAGAGTTGTGTGGTTTGGCAGCCTTAGGCTTGGACTAGGGCAAGAACTTCTCGGGGTCCACACCTACAGCTGACACTGGAGCCTCCTTTACCCTGTTATGCCCTGTGGACTCTGAGCTGCATCAGGAAGAACATGGTCTTCTGCTATATCAAGGAGAGAGCATCAAAGGCTGGGGGGTCAAGTTCTGCAGCAGAGCAGGTCCTGCTACACTATGGCAGCCAAGGGCATTCTATCTGTAACATGAGTGTTACCAAAAGCCAGCCAGGGGCAGGGAAATACCAATACCAATACTAATACTAATGATAATTATAATAATAATGATAAAATAATCGTCTTGTCTGATGCATGTTCTCTTCTGATAGTTGTCCGAGTTGTCCTTCACTGGTCAGGCTACAAGTTTTCTACATGATCAATGAGCGATACCAAGAAGGGCCAAGATTCAGGGTTTTTTTAATGCACTGACTTCATTCCAGTGACTGTTTACACTAAAATTATTTTTTACCCAACTGCTTGAGCAGTTCTCATCCAGTCTTTCCTCGAACTCAGTGTGATCATCAGTGTTTCCTGTAGATTCTGATCTCCAACATTTATTTCAGTAATGCTCTTTGTCTAACATCATGACTTTCTTTGGTAATAGGGAGCAAGAGACAACAAGCTCTTAGAAGAAGACTATGTATATCCTGGGATTATAATTACTCCATTTGCAATATTAAAGAGATTCCAGACCCTAAAGATCATGGATAGCTGCCACATCTGTGTGGGCACATCAGAACTAGCTTTACACCAATCCTGGTCTTTAGCCATGCAAAAACAGAGCTCAGCATGAGTTAACTGCTTGGCTGCTCAATCAGTTTTGTGGCTATACTAGAAAATTTACTTTTTCTATAAATAGGAATTGAGCATCATCACCTTACAATGGAAACACAAGAACAGCAGCGGTGTTTTCTTACCTTTAACGTTTAAAACCATTTGAGGGACCCACAAAGAATAAGTTAGTCTTTAAAATCTAAGGGATTTTGAAGGAATAAATATTCTTATTGAGTTACTTCATTTCATCTGTAAGTTTGGAGCTGGACACAGTGGAATTAATAGGAAAAACACTTTTTGAGGCAACAGGCATAAAACAGGGAGAAAACCATAGTATCAAAAGTGTTTGTGTTTGACCTGCTATTTCTGAAGTCTTGATGAGTTTCATCACTAAGGCCAATAAAAACTTTTTAACAAAATTACCTGCAAAGGAGAAATACAGTACTGCGTTCAGATGAAGTTTGTGTGCACAAGTTTCAGTTACTCAAACTGAATTTTACTAATAATTAGTAGTGGTATTTTTATTCAGTGTTTCTTCCTGCATCGTAACTACATCTCTACAAATATTCCACCAAAAAGCATGGGATCTATTAACATTTTTTTTTCCAGTGTGGCACTTGAGTAAGCCTTAGAAAGCCCCCAAAAGGGCATAATTCCAGCACTTAGCATGGCCAGAGCAATGCAGCAGAAACCTTAATCAGGGCTTCTACTCAGATTGAAATACATCCCGATTAAGTGACCATCCCATTTAAGCAAAGTTTTCCTGAACCGTCACTTAATGTAAACCAAATGTCCTCTGCAACTCCTTCCTTGGACTGAAGCATTGTGACCCTTAGCCACCATATTAACACCTCTAATTGTAACTGACAGGGCAATTTCCTGGTTGCCATTGTGTGAGACAAGCAGCGAACACTAGCCACAAGCAATTTATGACCTTTGACTGTCATATTAACACTTTTAATTGTAACTGACAGGGCAGTTAGGCCAAAAAGTGTCCCAGCAAAGCAGTTCAGTCAGTTGTGAATGTCCCGCTAAAACAAAGGAAGGAGCATCCAGTCATTAAGGTGTGGGGGGACTGATATGGAGAAAGAAGGGGCAATACCTGAGGCTGGACAATCATCAGACTCCCTGTAATCATCACTGACAATTTTTTTTTTCAATTTGCCATGCTATTCTCTGCTAAAGTCGGAACTACTTTCACTAAATGCATGGAATTTAGTTTTAACTTTTAAAGAAAATTTCCCAATATATTCAAGTCAAAAATATTTTCAGGATTCTGCCCCCGCCAATGACATGATTTTTAACTTCAACAAATTCCACATTCTTTGATGAAAAAGGCAGATTCCTAGCACCTCACATTTGGAAACATAAATGTTTTCACATTTTTTAAATAAAAACTATTATCTAGAGTCTTAGAAAGCCTGTAAAATTAATGCACCTCTGGGCAACAGCCACTGAAGCATTCTATAGCATGAGACTAAATAAGCAAAAGGTTATCTCAAGTGGAAGGAAGGGGAGTGTGGTGGGTGACATACTCACTTTTGGTAAGCTGGCCTCTGAAAAGTGAAATACTGTACAGGCAAATGTTTGAGCAGGTCTGATGTCATTCAGCAGCAGGTAAGGGCACTAATCAGATGCTAGAAAGCTTATCCCTTATTTATATTTTAGTCCTACATGCATAAACACTGATCATTAAAATTTGAGAATTTGGTCATATTTGTTTGATCTGACCTACGGATGGGATATATTCAGCTAAGGTAAAGCTACTGGTTACTTTCTTAATTACAATATATCATTCTTTTTTCCTTCTAAGGAAGAAATAAAGCACTACTGTTAACTCGAAATCTAAGCAAAGCCTTTAAGAATATTATAGAAGCTATTTTCAGTCTTATATATCACATCAAATCAGCCAAATAACTTTTGTTAATTTCCAAACACCTTCTAGTTGTCAGGTTCCCCTTCCCACTGTGTCCCTCAAGAGAAAAGGGAGAAACTCACATTAAATCTAGAAAAACTGAATAGCCAAAGTGTTACCAAACACAGAAATCTGGAAAACTAAGCAGCCGAAAAAGATTCTAGTCCAAGGGTGAATTTCCATAAATGCCTCTTTTGACAGCAAAGCTAGTTTAACCCCTACATTCATCATTGTGTTCACAGAGCAGCCCTACAAACAGCACGTCAGCTTAACAGAGAATGAAATTGCACATTACAGACAACATAATACCTGGCAGACACCAGTACAGGAAGATCTGCCTTCCCTTCTTACTTTTAACTATTGTTCCTCCCCCAGGCTTGACCTGACCCTTCCCATGAGCCAGCAGGAGCATGTCTCTGCTGAGCCAATTCAGCTCGATACCCCCTGCAAAAACGCACAGACACGTTTGGTGGGATTACTTTTCTGCAAGCTTAGTGAGTTGAATCAGCTCAAGTTCCCCTGAGAAGGGGAGGGCTGCGTGGTCATCAGAGGGGAGATGGGGGAAGGAGGGGTACAAGCTCTCCCTTCTGGAGACACTGCAACAGATTTAGGGTTAGCCAAGCTCAAAGAATAATGTGCAACTTCATCCTGAAAGGCAGTTGCAGAGGGAGCGTTGCCAAGAAAGGATATACAGAGCACTGCATCCTCAGTTAGGGTATGTTTCATTGTCGTCATTTCAAGATTTTATGTTATCTTAACATTAACATAAATTCCATTAAGTATTTATTATTTTTAAAGTATCTAAGTAACAAAGGAGCCTGTGCTTTATTTTTAGAAATTATGATCTTCACAGCCACATACAATCCTACAGTAACTCCTAATGGGTCTTCTTCAGTAACTTTGAACACATTTACCTACTCAGAAGTGATCATAAATGAGAAGTGGATTTGTGCTCTTTCAAATCTCTTGATAGGAAAAGAGACCCAAACTGTATCCTGCAGACCCTCAACATATTGTTGCTTCCTAGACAGCAGTTCATGGTTTAAGATATACTGACATATTTTAAAAACCATTTAGACTACATAACTTTATGAATACATTGAACGAGGCAGAAGTTGTAGTAACATAACATCACAACAGAGAACAGATATTTATTAAGGCTTCTTCTTGACATTATCAGTTTAGTCCAATTCTGGCTGTTGACACTCAAGCGCTTTCACTTTGCAATGTACTCTATCATTTAAGGATAAATGGGATATTGGTGCATAAGCCTGGAGCTCAGCCTAGTTTTAAGCAGCGAAGTTTTGCACTGGTGCAGCTTCTCAACAGTGGTTAGAATCAAGGAAAAGAGTAAACTTCACATCTCCTACAGCTTGCACACTGGTAAGGCCAGAGTTCTCAGCCACGTAGCATGAAAATTAATGACAAACTGTGTAGGGAAGACCAAAACTGAGTTTTTTGTCTTAAAATTACAAGCAGAAAAGAATTTGAAAGGAGGATAACCACGAATATTCAGCTGCTCCTGAAGCCTTTGTGATTAGAGAAAGCAAATACCAAGAAAGCCCCCATCATTGATAACATTTTCTAAAAAATATTTATCAGTAAACCAAATATGCCCCTACATACCTCACTCTAGATGGTTTCAAATGAGTTCCCTCTTGATCCAGATTTCACTTTCTAAAAAAGCCATTTGTAAAAAAATATCCCCTACTATGTCTCTCCATTGATAACACAACCAACTATCAAATTTGGAAAAAGAAAATCAGAAACAGTTAGAAAGCAAATTGAGATAGAAAGTTCTATTTCTCACCTTTCTCATTAACCAAAATCGTGTGCTTTGTTGCTTGTATTTAGACTCATATATCTGTAAATGGGCCTCTAATTTTCTGATCACTACATGAGTGCATAATAGCAATTTAATTAAGAATTTAATAGCACCTTTGAAAAAAATAGCATTCTTAGGAACCTAAGATTCAAGTCTCTAATGTCAGGCAAATCTTTCTGTCTCTGCATTGTTTATGTTCTCTCAAGCAATAAACTATTACACACAACTGTTTGACAAGGACATACTCTAAATTGCTACCTGCTTAATAAGCCTCTATGGAGATCCTAAGCTGTTTCAGATAAGAGTAGATGTTTGATCAGATGCATGAAGGTTATTTTAAGTAAGCATGCAACTATCTTGTCTGGTCTTTCAACAGCTAGATACTTCTACAAAGATCCATGGGAATAGGGGGAATTCTATTTTAGTAGACTTTGCAAGGGTCCTGGAGGACTTGCTAAGAATGCTAAATAAACAAGGACTCTCATTCCACCCAGCCACAAAGAGCTAACAAGCCCCCGCGCCCCCCTCCCTGTCCTCTGGCAGGCTATACCTCCCACCGGCAGCCCACACTCATCAATAGGCAGGAGCCCCAGATATCACACACCAGACCCTGCTGTGATGAGCAAACACCAATCAACAGCCCCATTAGCCTCCAGAGGACAGTATAGTTTGTTTACAGTAAATACTAGAGCACCGCCAGTGCAGGGCTGCACAGGAAACGCTGAGGCGGCTTTTCCTCCTTCTGTTTCAGGCCCATTTGGAAGTTTGGGGTCTGCATGCAGGGGAGCCCTGCGTGTTGTTTTCTTCTCTTAAAAAAAAAAAAAAAAAAAAAAGAAAACCCAAGACTGACGAAAATGCAATCATTAAAAACTAACAGCAATTTAGGATTATTTTTTTGTGTTAAAGAGCCTTCAATCAAAATGACTATATTTTCAAAAGCAAGTAACTTGTGTTGAACAATATATAGCATTTTATACAGGATTTCCAGTGGAGAGTGCTAAGAGTGCTAACCTTCATTAACTAACCACTACCCGGCTTTTGGCAGGTGCTTGGTATTGTTCTCCAGCACTTCAGCACTTCGCTGTAACCTGTACTAAGAGCACCAGAATGACCAAGTTTTGCTTCCAGAGCTGGCAGACAGTGGAAGGGATTTGAGCGAACGCTACAGCTTACCAAAAGGAGCAAGGCATTCGGAGAGGTTTAGGGAGAAGATCCAAGAAAGTTTGAAATCCACCCTGTGTGTAGTTACCAGCTTGCTGGCACATCAGGGTGACTGCTCCTCTCCAAGATACCAAGGGGGAAAGATTGCTTCCTCCTCTGCATACGCTTTGCATACAGCCTAGTGACTCTGCTCTGTTTGGAGACTGGATTCGCTTCTGACCCTTTGTTAACAAAGACAATATAATTTATTATTCATACATATCTGTAGTCGGAAGACGTGCGCTGCAAGTAGCTGATCTCATTCTTTGCTCAAGCAACACGTGACTCGGACATCGTTCTGAATGTTGCTCTTTTCCTTGGAAGCAAGGATTGAATCAAGAGGAAAGTCTTAGTAGCCTGGCAGACATTAACTTGAGCTTGAGCTCGTGGGGAGAAATGAGGTTTTATCTGGTGGGGCTGAGGTGAGCTCTAACACCATAGTTGAAAAATGACTACTAAAGCAATCTCTAGAGTGGATAAGTACATGGGAAAGGTAAGGGGAAACAATTAGTTAGGGCAATGGAAACCAAGCTGTAAGTTTTGTTAGTCGTTTTTCAGAATAAAGAACGAACAAGTAATTTATGCAAAGTGTCCATCATGTGTCATATTTATCTTACTAACATGTTGACAAAATTCTTCCTAGCATGACTCAATGAAGTTTCTATGCAGGACATGCATCAATTTCTTCTGAAATCCCTAAAAGCTCTGAATCAACTGCCAGGCATGTTTGCAACACTTCAGATGAGCCCCTCTCATCACCTCAAAAGAATGCCTAATTTCCAATGGCAGGGGGAGGGTGGGGTGGGGGGAAAGTCTGTTATTACAGTTAACCAAACAACACATTACATGTCAGCAACTACGTGACCACAGCATTCAGATGTCAGAAAATAACTGAGTAAAAGCATTCAAATTTCAAAACTAATTTTCAAGATGTTCCAGCATTCTCGTATGTATTTCTCTCTGTAACCCCTGGCTGCTGGACACTTTTCCAAGTAGCATCTACAGTGCATTCAAAATCCTGTGCGTTCGAGTACACCAACAGAAGCAGTTTTACGACACAGCAACACAATGATAAACGGACAAATGTTACATGGTAAAATGTTTATAGAAACTGGATTGAAAGAGTTTCTCAGTGGTTACACCTCTTCCTCCACCCTTCCATTAACTTAATTAAGCTAACTCATAGGCTTACAAGCCTGGGGGACTTAGAGAACTTGATCTGAAAAGAAAAATAAAAGGTTTAATCACCAGGCTGGGTTTTCCAAGTTGTCATGGCTCTAGTGTTTATACTCTGCACACTTACATAAACCCAAACTTCCATTACTTGCCTGAGAGTCTCAGATCAATATTATAGATAAAGGTAAAGCTTAAGGTAAACGATTACCCTATAAGATGATGGGAATAGTAATTTTAGTGAACATCAAACACATTAGGATACAGTAAGCTTGCACAGACATAATAAATTCATCAGCTATTTCTGCTGATTGATTTGTATTCCAGTTTAATTAGCCATGAAAGAGTCAATTTTTTTCTGAAACCTTCCCTCCCCCTCTTTTTTGTTACAGATCACTGCCACAAAGGATAATCCCCAGCTGTCAAGTTAAGGAAATTTAAAAGGTAGGTTGAAAAAAAATCGTTACCAATCATGAATTCATTTTCATATAGACCAGTTATACTCATTTCCCAATGACTTTGGTTGGAAAAATCACATCTGAAAATAAACTGATACCCTTAAATTATTGTTTTAAAACTGGCTTTAAAATACTTTGCAAGCAGAGTACCTTGATATACTGAAGATAATGACATGCAGAAAGGCAGAGGTGCAGTGGCACAAAACCTTTAATCTTGCTGTTGCTTAACTTTCAGCAAACAATTTTAGACAACGCAAAACGAGCACTGCAGATATGTTGGGCATAAGAAAGAACAAAATCATTTGTCATAAAGAGGATACTTTGTGCCTGAAAAGGAGATAGATAAACAAACTAGTGCCACAAATGCATTCAGAAAATTCACAAAGACCATCCATGTTTGTGTCAACTTGCCACTACAAAAGAAGAGGCAGGGAACAATAGTGAGGTCCAGCTGTTGTTTTTCTTGAAGAAGTCCCAGCTCCCCATGCAAAGAAACTACACTTGAGATGAGCAGGCTGAGACAAATGTTCTGTCTACACTTTAAATGGCAGCTGGTTATTAAATGACTCCCAATAGGATGAACACTTGCTATTGACAATAAGGTAATATAAGGACCATGCAGAGCAATCAGGATGGGAATGTGAATGAAAAATCTTTAATCTGAAATTACAGCTGTCAGGGTTGTATTATAAAACATGAAAGTTGCATCTGCACTTAGAATTAATGTGTCCCAAAAGCCGAGTTTCTCATAAAGTGCATCTTGCAGATACATCTTTTATAAATAGACTACTGGTCTTCCATAAATCAAACCGAACTGTAGCCTATCCTAAGGAATTAAAAGGGTCATCTCTTCTGGGGTTGATATTTGTTGAACAGTATTTGGGAAAAATGAACATTGATTTACAAAGTCCAACAGACACTAGTAGTAGCATTACTTTCCAACAATATTCACTGACGGCAATGTGTCAAACAAATTACTTCAGTTCTTTTATTATCAGCCTCAATGTGTAAAAGCATCCTTTTCAAAATAAAAAAGCATTTTCGAAAGAGCCACTATTTAACAATCTGAGTTAACAGTGATGAACAAACAAATATAGTTCTCTTAATTTGCACATAGTTCAAATAAAAAGGGTAAGCTCCATGCGCAGGCACGCTAAGCCTAGTTTGATGGAACCAGTTTAAAATCAGACATAGGGCAATATTAGTTACTTGCTTCATTCCCTGGCCTCATAGCTCACAAGGATCGCTTCAGTTCATTTCCCACGAAAGGGCAGAGCCATTTCTGTAAACTGAATCTTTGCATATGTTTTGTGACAGCTCATCAGGTGATCAAGCGTGACTCATGTATTTAGTGATATCTGTATTTTGATTATTTCAACAAGCCAGTATCAGAAGGTCTGTGATGCCAAATTGCCACTCAGAAATTCTTTAATGATTTGTGAGAAAAAAAACACCTTTGATACTAGTCCCATGTATAAAGTAACAGGTGACAAATTATCTGGGAAGATTGGCCACAGCCAACAAAAGCTTTAAAACCAGTAACTGTAAAGATGCATGTAATGAAAAAGATGTATACCCACTCCTTCAGTCTTCATACAAACAAATTTTCAAATGAAACTCTGTAACAGATATGGACCTAAACGTAGAATTGCAGCATACCTATATTCTCTCCCTCTTAATTGTGGTTTGGGCAATGGTTTGGTGAAGAATGAGAGATCACGAGCTTCCTAATCCATTTTTAGGTCCTCCGCACCCCTGAGGAAGCTAAGGGGCTCAAGTCTAAACATCTGACCCAACTTCCACCTAAAAGCCAATTTATTACTGCGTAAATTCTTCCTGCCTTCTTACGCTCCACCCAAAGTGCTGTCAAGATGCAAGAGCTAAATCCCTTGCAAGAAATCTGCTTCTTCCCCTAGAAGGAAGGAGCCAGACCATTGGGTAATTGAGATTAAAAAAAAAAAAAACAAACTCAAAAAGCATTTCACTGACAATAAATTACAAATCACCCATAAAAATTATGATCAGCTATATTTGTTATGAAGGGATTATAGCAAAGAATTAATTAACTTTACATAAACAATTCTTTGTACTCAGATATCGGGTATATGTTATTTTCCCTCAATACAAATACAGTAGATACTTTCAAATTAACTGATGAACTTTTAGAACATAATTGCAGAAATTGGTTGTCTGACTGCAAACCAGGAGATCCACCATTTCTTAGTAATGATTAATGAAAAGAAATAATTAAAATATTTTGGAACAGCAAATTAAAAGTTACTTGTGTCTTCACTGAAGCCTGATTGAGAGTAGGCATATCATTCTGAAATTAACTCTGAATTCAATTAAGAGCTTGTTGCCTCCTCTACTTCACTGCATTCAGAAGGTAATTTACATGTTTTCTGGCATTATCCAGAAATCCAAAGCCTTTAGGGTGTGACAGGCAAAATTCTGAAAAAGTATCCCAAAGAAACAAGCTACAGAAGGCTCCAAAATTACATTTTTCAGAAATTAATTTGCTCATACAGTTTCAAAGCTACAATATTTTTCTCTTCACATTCCGAATTATTTTATGGGGTCTCTCAGCTTTGTTAAACTTACCCCATTTCACCCTTGAAGTGTCTCAGACCAGGGTGTTGAGTTCCCTCTCGGTATCAGCTGAAAAGGATATTAGCATCTGTACTGCAGGTGCATATAATCATTTTAATTTGTTAAACATTTCTCTGATAACTCTCCCTCAGACTTATCAAATACAGCCTAGAATAATGCAGAACACCATCTGTGAATCTCACTTTAAAGGAAGAAATCATGCTTGATAAAGAAATTAAACTGCCTTAAAAACACAAGGAAACAATTTCAGGCATATGATAGAGATTGATAGAGATCAATGAAGAAAGACAAAAATATCATTAAGAGTCAAACAAATGAAGATATTAAGTTATCAAAGTCAGTAAATTAACACAGTCTTCCTAAAAACAGGTACCAAAAAAAATCCATATAATTTCATTTTTCAGTCAGTTCCCTAAGAAAGGTGGCTGAGGAAATCAACAAAGATACTAATTCATTATCAGATCTATGGGTACAAATTTATTCAAGGACAGGCAAACTCAAGCATCCTTCCTATTTACAATGAACAAAAAAACCCCAAAAAAAACCAAAAGAAAAAAATCCACAGAACTGAAGATGAAAAGCACAGAAGGTGCATGTGCATTTCACTTTTGTTACCTGGCCCATTTATTTGTCTTATCTATCTGGGAGGTCTTGTCTTTTAAAGATTTTAAGCTCTTCAGAGTGGAGGCCATCATTAGCTTATATGTTTGCTCAGTGTCTAGCATAGGAGAGTAAGACTGGCTGACAGCTCTAGACCACAAATACAATTAGGATTTAAATAAAGAGTCAGTTTGGGTTTGCAACCAGATTCATTCAGAAGAGCACTGTAGTAGTGATGCCTCTATAACAGACAGCGAAGCAAAGATGGAGTCTTTCATACTTTTAAAATAGCTTAGGAACACTTTGCAATAGCAAACAAAAAAAAAAATGGAACAGAAAAAAACCTTAAGGCAGCTAAAACAAGCAAGCAAACAAACAAGCTTGAGGCTCTGTAAATGAATACAATTTTTTCACCTAGGCAGTTTCTTCGGGTCACAAGCACAGTTGTATTCAGCATGGTCAGAAGTCTGTGAACTAGTTAAATAAAAAATGTAGCACCATTTTCTTGAGAGGAGAATCAACTCTGCCTGAAAATTAAAAATCTTATCCACATGGAAAAAACAAAACCAAACAACCAAAACCTCCAGGGTGTAGCCTCCTGTATCTCCATTAAAGCAGAATGAATATCTCAGATTATGGCATCTTGCATCACATATTCCCTTTCTGAGATGCTCTGTGAATGCTACTTTAGGCCATTAGGTCACGTTTTCAAAGCTTCATCCTGTTGCTCCTTTTAGATGATGATAAAGCTTTGTTCTACCAACATTTTAAGCACTGGATTTATCTTCCAAGAACTTTGAAGCACAAAGAGAAAGGCATGTAACTCTAATTTGTAAATCTCTCGACAGTAGGATATGTAACTGAGCACTTCCAACCAGAAGAAGTGGTCCCACACGCATTTAAGATCTCAGGCAAACCTTACTGAGTACCCAGCGATACTTGAATATTTTTTATTCCACTTGAAGGAAAACTGCAGACAATTTGTTTGCTCTCTAACAAATGATACCACACAGTTGAAATATCAAAGTGCTCTTTGTATCTGAGACATAGCTTCTTTGGACACCATGTTTCCCACTGAAATGAGTGGCCACGTGTTTTCTTCTTAATCGTAAAATGAGGGCCAGAAGTCCCACAGTGGGAGATGTACCAGACAAATAAATTACACAACAAATGCAAACAAGCTCTTCCCTGTCTACCACCTAAAGGCTGGCTGTTGTCTAATAGTAGTAGTTTCAGCCAGTCTCTGACTTGAGGAAAAGGAATAGAAAAAAGGCAGGAATAAGGGCTGATGCCCCAGAGATGGGCATGACATTGTACCATTCATTGAATGAAAAGGCAGGCACTTTCTAAAATAGATTAGTTTGATAAAATGAAATTCCTTGTGAACTGAGAGGCACATCCTCAAAATGAGATCTCGCTCTGAAGTAGAGCAAATGGATACAACAGAATAGATTTTGCCATGATAAGTTTGGACTTCGAAGATGAACCTCCAGCCAGAGAAAACATTGTTCCCTGCCTTATTCATGTTATCCCTTTTGTCCAGGAAAATAAGTCTTCCTTTAAGCAATATTGCACAATTCTGGCAAGAAATACTTCCTAAAAGAACAGATCTTCAGCTTTAAAGAGCTTCTATTATTCTTCAAGGTGAACATTTTTGAAACAACTTTTCCAACATTTCCTTAGTGTTAGACTAAATAAGTCAAAACCTAAACTTTTAGCACACCTGGCAAATCTGCAGCTCTTAAGTCTGACTGCCTGCCCCCAGCATGGCTGCAGCTGGCTCTGGGGCTGCTCAGCACCTCCAGAGAACCCCAGCCAGGCGATTTTTTTTCAGATTCCCAGAGTGTTCAGTAAGGGACTCCCTGGCTCCGAGCACTGTCATGGTAAAAAGGAGAGCAGTTGTCCCACTTGCAGACGAGCACAGACGGCCAGCATAGTGGCACCCCACTAGATCCACTCTAGAAGGGGAAGCAGGGCTCCGTTTTCTCCCTCTTGCCTCTCCCGCTGCTCAGGAGGTGCTCACATGGAAGCACAGGAAGAGGGGCTGCTAGGGCAGAGCAGGAGAAGGAAGATCCCACCATAGTTTTGCTTCAAACATTTTGAAAACAGCCTAAGAAAAAGGCTCCTGCTCGGATTGATGTTTACAAATAAAGTTGTTCAGCCCTGCCTGGTGCACTCAGCGTATTTTCCACACTGGCATATATTTCATTCAGAAAGTAATTCTTCTGGATAGCTTGTTTCCAAGAAAAGTATGCCAAAAATCTTAAATACATTCAATGTCATCTTACTGTGGACCAAATTAATCCTGTGAAGTTATTGTTATTGTTTCAATTATATGAAACAAACTACTGTATGGGACTAAATTACCAAGAAAATCAATTACAATCCAATCAATACCATCAAATTTGTATTACAATTCATACTTTGAATCATGAAATGTTCTCGCATGAGCTTTAGCTTATTTTCTAGAAAGGCTTGACATGGCATTTTGTCTTGTATTTGAAAGCTATTTTTTCCTATTAATATGCTTTGAACAAACAAGTGCAAAAGACGAAGAAAATCAAAAGGAAGTTCTTGTTCATGCTTCTCCCACACATCTTCAGCTGTGTGCGCAAGCAGTTAAAACATGCAAATGCAGTTTGGAGGAAATTCGACATCTCTATTATAGATGAAAGGTAAACAAAAGCAGATGAAGGATTAGTGCGATTCCAAATTTAAGATATTGCTCTCAGTGACTTATAATAAAGTGGTGTTGCATACGGTGGCATGTTTTAGATGACATTTCAATTGTACAAGCAATTTGCATTCTATCTGACATTAAATAACGTTCTCATTATTATGAATTCTGGCAGCATCCCCGTCTCCACAGCATAAAGATATGAACTACGAGGCACATCTTAATGAAGGGAGTAAGTTTTCCCGTCAATCTGAAATGCGAGACAAGGCTGTACCTGGGCTAAACCTCTGGTAACATTATTGTGAGTTGCCCACTTCTGACATAGTACAAATCTTCAGCTAAAGCATTCTTCTTATTAAATAAAGATCTATAACTGAACACATGTATCTGTAATATCACTACAATCCAAAGAAAATTAAAAGACAGATTATGTCCAGGATATTACATGCACCACCACAGAGCACTGCGAGAATCTGGTATGATCCTGTTGCTAAGATACCTGGCTAATGCCACGGAAACAAGCCCTTCGTACTAATCTAGCACAATCCATGCATGCTTCCACATATTTTGGCAGGGGAAAGTAGGAGTCCACTGACAATGGCTTGGGATATTGCTAGCCAGCGCTCCTGAATTTATACATTTTTTTTATCTCTTGCTGGTAAGCTTCAGCAATCTGAGTGAAATAAGAAATGTAACACTCTGTTAATGGCATTTGGTTGCTTTATGCCATTTAAAACAAGTAAGATTACTTTTTATCCTCCTGCATAGTCAATAAAAGTTGCTTAAAAAGGTAATTATTTAAGTGCTTTTGGTTGCAAAATTGCAGTGCTCCCAAAAATGACTGCCCTTAATCTTTGTGATTTACACTGTAATATGCACATAAATGACAAACTGCATTTACTGTCTCCATCGCTGTCTTCAAGGAGACTCTAATAGAACAGTTTCTTTGGGTGCACACTGAATAAGCAATCAGAAGAATAAAGTGGAATTATTTTAACACAAATAACTCACAAGTCTGTACTATTTAAAACTGCTTTGTGGCTCTAAGCCTACCAATAGCTCTTTGCCCAACAGACTAAAAAATGACTGAGGAAAAAGGAGAGGGGAAGCAAAAAAGAAAAAAAAAAAAAGAAAAAAAAAAGACTAATCATTCCACAGTATGTGTAAAAATCTTACATAAAAGAAAACTGCCTCAACAGCCCAGCTAGACTGCAAACTTATGGTCAAGCAATGCAAGTGTTACACCTATCCTTTTTAAATACGAGACACGACTTCACTGATGAAAAAGTACGCTAATAAAATGTTCCTACTGTAAATCCAACAAGAATTTATAAAAAAAAAGATAAACGCACTCCCCATCTTTTTTGCAATGTGATCTCTCCTAAGCATCAGTGACAGTAGCTCTGTTGAGCTCAAGTTATGATAACAATAACTTTTGCAGATGTTCATAGCTGTCAAGTGTTATTCACTAAAATGTCAGAAGATGTGATAAAAAGTAAAAACAGAAGAATTCCTCTGTAGTAATCAGTTGAAGTCAGGAAGGCAGAGGTCACACATTAATCTCTAACTATGAAACAGTGAGCTGTAGAGGAATAATGGAAATATTATATTAAAACAAGCAAGCAATTGTGCATGTGTGTGCATGCCTACATGTACATGAATAAGTGAAAGAAAGATGCTTATATTTCCACACTACATTTGCTTCCAATTCATTCATAGTACAGACCCAATGTATTTTTTTCTAAAAGGAACATGCACCTCTCAGATAACAGCACCTAGAAATTGTGTTCTTTTTATTAACCTTTTAAAAATTTTAATTTTGTTTTGGTTTATTTTTTTAAATTGTTTTCCACTCCATGGACTCCTAAGGGCATTTTGCAAGCTCTCTCTGGCATGGGACTTTACAGATTCCCCACATCATTTACAGGGTTATGACAATTGCATGTCATGCTGTACTCTATTACCGTTGGAAACAAACATTACTCTCATTGATACAGGCCACAAAAGATGCAAAACATGGACAAATGTCTGTTCCTTTATTTAGAATGCTTTATATATTTTTAAGTCCTCTGGGAATTTGTTGTAGTAAAACTATTTCTGAATAACTACCTTAGGGCAGCATACAAGGGTAACTGTATTATAAAACAGGAGATTGTTCATGACAAAGAAGAAATAAATCAATAACAGGTGCAAGTATCTCAGAAACTGTTACTTCAACATCAATTGTCCCTGTAAGAAGGACAGAAAAATGTTTTTACAAACCTTTTACTTTTTTCAATTCTCACTGGAATCCAAGTCAGAAGAGAAAATGGCTGTTTGCTTAGAATATAGTGTCTGAGCTATCTATGTGAACCTGACTGTAATGGCAAAGGATGGTGTGGATCAATATCCATCTTCTTCATTCCTGAAGTAATAACTTTCAATAGGAAAATCTATTTACTTTTACTTACCTTTATTTTATTTCATTTTGCTTTAAAGAAGTCCATTCCAGAGGGAGGGTTTAGATTGCAAACAGCAGTTAACAAACTGATGATTTAACTAAGGACTATAGGCCAGTAGGCATGTTACCATTCTCTGTAGCCATTGGTAGGGTTAAGAAGAAACACTTTTACTTGGAAAACATATTTATTACATAAACAATGAGTAATACAAGCCATTTAATGCATACAACCTCCCTATATAGACCGCATTTTGGAAAGGTCAATCAGAACTAAAGGGTAATTTGTCTAATCATTATTTTTCATGTGCCCAGAACTGGCCAAGCCTCTCTTCTACAGAAGTGAATGCTCCCAGCAATGACACGGCCCCAGACAGCTTCCTTCCCAGCCCTGCGCCCACGGCAGCCTACCGACCCCAGGCACCGACACAGCCTTTCCCAGGAGCCACCAAAGCCTGCTCGTATCGTTGTACAAGAGAAGGTCTGCAGCATGCACCCAGACAGCATGAAATCATTTTTTCCCTCCTCAAAATGATGGGGTGGATCCCACTGTTCCTCTGGACAAACATCTCAGGTCCACATATTTTCAAAAAAGGCAAATGAAACAAATTGAAATGGGAAGGGAGAGAGAGAAAGAGAAAGACAAAGGAAATGTGTATTTTCCACTTACAAGAACTCACTTTCAGCAAATTTGCATTCTCAAGATAAATCGTATAGCTGATGTGACATTTAATTTTATATTTTTCCTATCAATCAAAACAGTATATTTATTTACTTTTCTCTCTACCTTCCAACTGACTGTCAGAAATAAAACAAAACTTTATGGCAGCGCTTCTGGTATCACTTGATATTCCCTATTATTAGGGGGGGTATTTTAATTATGCACTAAAATGGTGTATCAGATAGCATGGCACCTTTCTAGTAAATACTGTTTTCAAGCTTCATTATCTAGAGCACAGTGAAAGGCTTACTTATTTTAAATTCAGTTGAGAAGCTGAAGCTCATTAGAAATTTAAAATATTTAAAAGTACATTTGTGTTTTCTGCAGTCACTGCTTTCACTCCCTACTGCTAAAATCACCTCAACCAAAATTAAATGAAGACTGCAATTTACCCCTTGCTTAATATTTACCAGCAACCATCTGTCTTTCCATAATACAAATTTTTGTGACTGTGGTAGCAACAGCATCCCTCGCTATTCACAACCATGTCAATATTGAAGTCCAAATAAAAGAGACTGCAAGAGAGACTAGAAAGACAACACTTTATTCACACTGCGAATTTTATTAATAATAATTGCTAATTAATCTTAACTGAAGAAGCAGTGCAAAACCCCATGTCTGAATTCCAGGTTCTTACATAAATCTCAGAGCACTCAGAGTGTGTATTTGTAACTAAGAAAGAGATCACCAGCATTAAAACCCTGCTTCTATCAACAGCAGGATGGGAAATAAATTAGACACTCTGCTCTCTTTAGAATTTGAGGGGAAACATGTACTAATATAGATGTAACCTGGTAAGACAATTAATTGCAAAGTAAAATTTGGAGAATACTAAGGATAAGCAAGATTTCATTGTCATTAATGTCTGCATATTTATTGGAAAGCAGATAGTATGTGAGTGTGTGTGCGATGAATAAATGAACCCTTAATTGTACAAATTTCCACGTAGGTTATACAAGTAGAGCCTTCATTTTTACATCTTCATTTTCTCTGTTACTCGAACAACAGGGGGGGTGGAAAAAAAAAAAAAAGAAATACAACCACGAACAGAAGTATTACTGCATATATTGCTGGAACACAGAAGACAACTATTGAAGCTAAACAGAAGCCCCAATAAATCTGAAGAAAAAGCATTGACAATTTTATAAAAAATAAAAAATAGTTTCAGTTGTTAAAAGGCACCCAGGGATTAGAAAAAATATTCAGGGTCTTAAAGGTTTTAGAAGGTTGGTGGGTTTGGGTCTTGAAGATAGTAATTTTTATTCATTGGTTTTTACCTGCAACAAATTTTGTTATGAAATTTCATCCACCATTTTATTTCTCTTAATATCGAGCTGAAACTCAAAATAATTGAAACAAGGTGGAAGCATCAGGAATTAATTAAGGTTATTGAAGGAAAATCACAAATGTAATCAATGTTTCTGAGCTTAAGTAGCCCAGGTAAAGGATTAGTGCTGCTATACAGAAGGAGCTGTGTTACAGTAAAACACAGATGAAATACCTACTAGGGTAAGTAGTAAGTTAGAGGCTTTAGACATAATTATGCTATATATAATTTAAAGCTCAACTTCAAAGCAAGTTAATTGCTATTAATTATCCTCTACCCAACACAGCTCTTAAAATGTCAAATTAAAAAAGACTATTGGTAATTGTATAAGTTATGGCAAACTAGCTCCCTCCAGCAGTGACAGAAGACAGCAGGAAAAAGAAAGCAAGATATACCTTTCTTTTCTGATATTTACAGCTACTCGTTCTTCATGCAGATCAAGAAATAATGTTTGTACTGAATTTCCTCGGCCCCCTTTCAGGGACTGATCCTGCAAGTAATCCCTCCTGTGAATAACAGCTGCCAGATCAGGTTTTTATTTGGGAATTCACCAAATGCTGCTAACCTGACTTTTCTCCACCACATCACGTGTGGGACATTCGCACCTGTGTGCAGGGGAAGCAGAGCGGGCGCCAGTGGCGCCTGCAGCAGAAGGGGGCAGGTGCAGGTGGACAGCGTGGCCCCCCGCTCCCAACACGTGGCCCAGCTGCACTCCCAGCTCCGCCACTGATGCCGAGGTAAGGGATTTAATTTGCTCCTATGCCGCAGTTTCATAACTTCCTGACTCAGTTTCTCCTGCAGGGGGGCAGAGCAGGAGGCAGAGCAGGAAACACGCTCCTTGGGTTCACCGCTCACCTCCCTTTCCCTGCAGTTCAGAAGTTTTACTGAGGTCCTTCTACACAGTGCGAGTTTGGCCAGATCCCAGTGCCCCATGTAAAGGGCTAAAGATGATGGGCAACTGTAAACACATGGGTTAATGTGCATAGGAAGATTGAATTCTATAAGCATTTGCTTAAAACAGAAATACTTGCATAGAAATAAATTTCAAAGGAAAGAGGGAAAGAAAAAGAAAGTTTGAAATTGTGTATTTAACCTGTGCATTTTTTTCCCTCTGAGGCCTGTGTTCAAATTTGGGTTGCATGCAAAGTGAAAAGATTTAGAGGAGCTCTCAAGCCTTGACTATACGCATATTTATACATATAAAATCAGCACCAAGTTTTGTAACCTCAAGTTGTGGGGAAAACATTGTCATGATAGAGGAAATAATATGCTAGGCAGGGAAGGTTGTGCAATACCTGCCTGAAATACGCACTATATTCATCTTGGCTCTTAGCCACTGCTCACTCATAACCTCTATAATTCACCGAAATTATGTATTAAAAGCACGTAATGAATGTTGAGTTATTTTGAGTTGAATTGCAGAGTTAATAGATGGTTGTCATCATGCCAGATTACTGGTATGGAGTAATTACATTAAAGAGCTAGCAGATCCTTATCCAAGAATGAATCTTTTAAGACCCGGTTTCTGAGTAAAGCTGAGGTGCACAGTAACTTGCAGATATCCTCCCAATTCAGATCAATTGGGTCTTTCGTGCATTAATATTCCAGGAGGCACTTCTTCAAGAATACCGTCCTGGGAAATAAGATCATTTGATGTAACTTTTGTTTGATTTCAAGGGGAGCCCGGTACCTAAGGATCTTTAAGAATCTGGCCCTTAGGCACTTTTGAAACTGAGAATTAGACATTCCAATTTTGGATTAATGCCTAAATACCTTTAAAAGTGTGGGCTTTGGAAAATCCCTTTGGGTGCCTATCAGCACCCGTAGGCATCTGGATACCTTTAAAAATGGCCCCAAATGCCACTTTAATAGTCCACCCATTGCAAGAGGGGCTGACACCCCTTTTCTTTCTTCCACATTCCCACAGGTGACTTTTTTCCACCTCAATGGCTGCTGCAGGTGTTTGGACTGAGCACAGCGATAAACCCACTTGCACATGCAGTCAGATAGGAAGCTGCCTCCAAGGTGTGAGGAAGGGACAAAGCAGCGATTCTCAAATGTCACAGGCTGCACAGCCAAATGAGTGCAGTGGAAGGCACAGGTTACTTGTCCCTGACCTTCAATAGTAGCAAGCGAGGTAGAAGGAGAAGGAGGAAATGTCTCTCAGAGACACAGCTCCTCCCCAGGCTTCCTTTCACCATGGCACAGTTCCAGGTTTTGGCCTTATAAGTGAAGGTGCTTGTAGAGCACAGCTCCACCAAAATGCAGCATTCAAGTATTACACATACCCAGCATGGCTACACCGAGTCTTTGCTTAGAGGGAGCATCTCACCAGAGCAGTCATGAATCAATCAAAGGCAATTACAAGCCTTTTTAAGGGAAAACCAGGGATGCAGAAGGTCACACAGTCAGTGAAGTCAGAAGCAGTCAGGGAATGGTACCTAAACACCTTCTTAGCACCCTCATAATTCAGTGGCTACTTGCAAGAGCTCCTGCAAAAAAAAAAATCCACTCAGCAATCTCCAAGGATCAAGAGCAAAGATGTCACAGAAAAGCATGTGCGCATGTATAAACAGTTGCAGGACCCAGCCCTGTACACAGGGCAGTCCACCACATTTTGTTTGGTTGCCACTTGTGTCACACTATGCAGAGCCAGAATTTTCATGTGCAGCTCAGTCACCTTTGAAGCTTCATCTAGCCCTAAAAAGTGAATATTCGTTATCAGTTTCCACTGCTTTGCCTTTGATAAATGTTTCTGATGTAGATGTTGACAGCTAGCAAAGAAAACACATGTGAGGATTTTAATACCTGATCAGGTATTAAAAATTGCCACATAACCACAACCATCCCCTGATCCCAGAGTAGCACTCCTTAACAGTGGCTGGACGTATCTGAGCATTAATCTGGTTTAGATATATTTTCAATATCTTTACTTCCAATGCGAATTCCTTAGACTACCTCACACTGCTTTCTGCAGTTTTAACTCTTTACCTCTACTGAAAATTCTGGAAGAACAACGAGTTGAGCAAGTGCTGAAGAGAAAGTGAATGGTACAAGGGCTGTTACATTACCCTACCCTTCTCACATAAAGCAGCTCTGAACATGTTGTCAGACACAGCACTTTATTCGAAGGGGTTTCACACATGCATTTTTAATCAGGGTTATATTTCACACACATCTATCATCGCTCACAAATGCAGCAGGCTAGTCCTCCTTGAAAACATATCAGCTCTCTGTGTTTGCTATCAAACTTTTTTTTTTTTTTTTTTTAATAAATCTACTGTTTGGTGACCTACTAGACTATAACTGATGTATTAAGAAAAAAAACAACCTGCTTAGGATCAACGTTGAAAGCGGCTATACAACTCCCTTAATACAGCACATTTTCTGAGATCATCTTTATTGCCGCACAAATAGTCTTACTAACTGACCTTAAATTATTCACTAAAATAAAAATATGACAGGTTATCCTACAGGCAATCATATCAGAACTAGTTTGTAAGCTATATGGTTTTACTGAGCCTACCAATTTTGTACTTCACCTTTTTTACTCACTCCCATGACTATTCCCTACATAGAACAGACAAGATGCAAAACATTTGCTCTCTGGTACCAGGAAACACAGAAGAAATTCCCAGGTACCTGATGTCAATGAACCTGAAGCCAGGGGGGAGCAAATATACAAACACATGCAAACGCTTAAATCCTTCCTACTCCATTTAAGGTGGAGAGAATTTACCTGAATCCTTTAAGCAAAGATGCTTGCCCATGACAGAAATCCTTAGATTTCAAGTAAATTAACCAGGACTTGAAGACTAGCAAATTGCTGTAATATTTACATTTGAGGCTTTCCAGAGTTAGTTCCTTGTACAAAAATTCTGCCATTCTTTGGTAATAGCCCAAAACAATAAACACTCAGTACTGAGAACGGCAGCATGCACAAACTTCTTCCATAGACTAATGTACTTATTTCTACTTTAAAGTATTTGTGACTAATCCCTGTGATGAAAATTGTAAAAATTACAGGCAAAGATGACAATAAAAAACTTAAAAAAAAAAAAAAAAAAGAAAAAAAAGAAAAGAAAACCCTACTGCAGTCACTCTTACTTATTGTCCACTCAGTGGGGGAAAAAGGTTAAAACAATAATCTCAAATTCCTCATGAAAAAGGAATACAGTAAGCATAAAATTGATGGAGTTCTACAGAAATTAAGTGGGATTTTGTAGAAATTAGTCCAAAAAAAGTAGCATTTACTGTGTAATCATATACTTTCTATAGGCTCCCCACCTCCTCACAACTATCGTATGGCATGCAGTGAGGATATTTTCCTAAAAGATGATCCCAAATTCCCATAGAACAAAATAATTTTTCAAAGAAATCTCTTCTGGAAAGAATACCATCAATTTTATCACATGAAGTAAACCTATAAAGATTTTAAACATTTCTGTTCACACTTTTTATTTTTCTTTATGCTAGAATTTCCCCTTTCACCAATACAGACTTTTTAGCAAAAGAAGCTTTCTAATTTTTTTGATCACTCCCTTTTTTCATTTGCTTTCATTTTTATTGTGAAGCCACAATAACATCCTGTAAAAGATGCTTTAAGCATTAAAATGCTGCACTACTAGGCCCTGGCATACCTCAGATTAATAAAACTTGTATCTTAAAATAGATGCAACCTAGAGAGGATGTCATGGAAGAGTTTCAATGAAAACATCACTTCACCGTGTAAAAATGCACTGCAGCAAAGCCCTATAAAAAAAACTCCCTCAGCTGGGAACTACTGTATATCAACATATGCCCTGAAAAATACATACCAACACCAATTGCACAGGGGCATTGTTCACATGAAGTAACTATATCTATACGTTGTCAAGCAACTGGTCATAAAAGCACGGAATAAAAAGGCATTTGAAATATGAGATGACTGAAAATACCACAGCTGATTTTTTTTATATTCTCTGATGGTTAAGAACAAAAAGACTTTCAGACAAAGAATTCAGACTCTATACCATGGTGTTTGACTTCCAAAATGTAATGTAAAATATCGCCAAATGTCTGACAGAACAAAAAATCACTGTAAAATTAATCCTTTTTAACAGTGTAAAGACAGCATTTTTGGAGTGAACCTCTTGTTCTGGTAGAGTCACAGGATTTTTAATTACACTGTATCTTATCAAACCAATCACCACATCCTTATGAAACTCTGGAATCACACATCATTATCAGGAAAAACAGTAATATTATTTTTCCAGTGTTATCTCTGATAACAAATAAGACAAGTAACTTTTAAAAGTCAGATTTTACATGTATTGAATGCTACATAAAGGCAGGTCTTTCTGAGTACTTGCACTTGTAATACCTAGATTAAAATCTCTTCAGAGCTTCCCTGAATTCTTATATTTAGCATCATTGCTCGCAAGTGCCTCTACAAATTCTCTTCTTCAATAATTTAAAACTCCATTTAGACAACTCTGGTCTGGACTTTCCTTCTAGGAGGTCAAAGCCTGGGAAGGAAAGGTTCTCACTCTTTCTCTGTTCTTTGGACAATAGCAATGTATGGTTATTAAAGCAGACACCCAAATCATCTCCCATCCTTTGCAAGGGAGAAGGGGTGATGGTCGTGGTGGGACCCCGGGGCTCCCTAGGTATGGGAAGCTCCCAGAGCGGCTGTCAGCCTGTGCCTTGCATCAGCTTGGACAAGATAAATCTTGTAGTGAACAACAGCTCAGAGAAGGACAGAGGGGGTGGGTGGCTGTGTAAAGAGATGGGAGAAAAGAACCCTCACTTTTATTTCAGAAATTGTGGTGGGAGGGAGACTGGGAAAATTTACAATACTTACCCAGGTACTTTAGCCCTGGGAGGAAATTGCCTGTGTAGCTCTTCAGTGCTCAGCAATACAATTCCTAATGGCTTTCAGATTTAAGGCAAAGGGTATAAATTTGGCTGGCAGCTCTGTCCTGGAAAGTTATGGCCAAAAAGAAACATGAAGCAGAATATTCTTTCATCAGAAATGCAACTTCTTTCCAAACTGTCATGGCCTTTTCCACTGGCCTTATCAAACAGGAACTCAAAGTATTTCAAGGGCAGGGAAAGGAGAAGGAATGGTTTTGCTCGAGCTGTATCACACTTACTTCTCCAGAGACTGGGCAAAGGGCATCGCAGCATTTGACACAGGCTGTATGTAGGACTACATCCTGACACAGGTTAACCACCACCCAAAATCCTGGCTCAGGCTGTTATAGAAGTTTTGCGGTTTCAAGCTTTCCTTAGCATCACTCTCCTTGCTCTAGAGACATTGAACTGAAAGTTGACCAGCTAGCAGCACTGGACTGGGTAATAATTTTTTTTATTTATTTATTAAAAAAAAAAAAAAAAAAAGGTAAACAAAACCAAAAGAGAACTTATCTAACTCTTTCCACATCCACTAAAAGATTATTTTGGGGCAGTATGAAGTCAAGAGAAGAATGAAAAATGTATTGATAAAATAGACAACATTAAGTCAAAACCTACTGCTACCAACAGTGACAGTTGTGCAAAATACAGAAGGAGCTTAATACAGCCTACTGCTTAAAAAGGAGTATTTTGTTAATAGTAAGGAATTGTCATATGCCAAATGGAGTTGATGTGTCCTGAATAGTAAGGAAATCTTAAAAGATTCTGGAAGAAAGTAAGCAGGAAGGAGATTGTTCAACTCTGTTACAAAACAATAATGAAATATGACATAGAAGTCCTCCTCCAGCAAGAACTTTGTGCTATTCAGAGAGAGAGCAGAAGAGAGGGGCACCCAGCAGGGGCAGGAAGACTGCCATCGTGTCAGGAAGAGCAAAGTGAGTAAAATGAAGAGTTATAACTGACAGTGGAAGGAGACTGCAGTAGCAGTCAACCTGGATGGGTGAAGTAGAGACTGTAAGGGAGATCCATCAACAACAGAAATGGTAGTCACTTCATGTGGCATGCAACAGCCTGCAGCAAACCAACTTGTTTTATTTTCTTCAGTCTCCACTGGGAAGAGTGGGTATGGCTTAGGAAAGGCTCCTTTACAAGACTGTCTGGTTTGATCTGAGCTGTCATTCATGATCAGAATTATCAAGAAAATACAAGTGACAACTAGTGACAACTGACAAAAGATTGGGATGTAGGGGTTAATATCTTTCTTCTCTACATCCCCTCCCACTCCAATTTCTCTTGATCCCATCTCTCACAACCTTCAGAATTTAAACTAATGATGAAGTGGTCGGTATAGAAACTACCAAATTGAAATAGCTGCTGAGACTGGAAGAAAGGTTTATTCTGCTGAGGAAAATAAAAATTCTGTTATGAATAAAGCTTGGAGCCAGGTTTTCCTCTCTGTTTTCCCAGAAAACACATGAGTTTGTCAAAGACTTTTCTTTTTGTGCCTCTAAGCTTCATTTCAAGTCGTCTCCTTCTGTACAAGGTTGTCACTTGAATTTGAGAATGGATGTTCTTGAAGAAAAAAAAAAAAAAAAAGAAAAGAAAAAAAAAAGAAAAAGAGGTGAAAATCTCCATCTGTCCTAGATGAACTGAAGTAATTAAAGTTAAAAACCGCAATACTGAAGTGATTCAGTCTGTGTGACCCTACCATACTTGTTACAGATTTTCAGTGGTGGTTTTGGAGGGGAAAAGACAAATAGGTAAATATAACTCCTCTATATTCAACTAGTTGTCATGCAGAGGTATGACATTACACATCATCTGCTGCCAGCAAGATATTATCCTGCTCCATTCACATCTGTATTATATGAAGTTCCACCTCTGCTGGAATCACAAAACCACCTCTGAGCTCTTTATCTCACAGAAAGATGGACACAAACACACACACCTTGTACAAAGACCTCAGCTCATTCCCAGCTAGCCTAAATTTAAAGTGCTACTTTAAAAATCAGTCAATTTTCTTTCCTAGTGGTAAAAAGTAACTTGAAAAATTACTCTGAAAACTCTTTATGAGAAAAAATAAATAATTCTCAATGAGGAAATAGTATCTCCAGGTATCACACAAATTTCAGAGAAAAGAAAAATATGCTGTTGAAATTGATCTTTACAATGGAAACAACTGTATTAACATTTTAGATGAAATCCCAACCCTGTTGAAGCTTACAGGTGTTTTGTCAATGATTTCAGCAGTGTGTGGAATTCATCCCGTATACAGCTTTGTTCTGCACCGAGAATGGTGAAATATGATCGCATAATACAAATGACTGATTACAGTCAGAGTACCACGATGCATGCCCATATGCATATTACTTATGGACACACCTCAACAGGTTTGGAGGATGGGTTCTGAGAAGAAATGCTGAGAGAGCAAGTGATTATGAGAATACTTCTGAATTTTCATTATAGAAATGAGGCTGTTTTCTTTCATTAAAACTAATTCTAAGTTTTCCTGATACCAACTTAATCAAGAATACCAGAACAGTAATTATAGCCCAGCTCTTAATAATCATACCTTGATGTTCTCACTGATGATAAAGAATATATAGTATTCTAGCTCAGTGTACTAGCCACTCCTAAAAGCAGGCTTCATTTACACTTTAATTTACTTCTGAATGCTCACATTTCTTTGTTTTGACTTTGAGTCTTCCACCAGTTCAGAGTAAATAGCTCTTATGGAGAGACAGGGAAGGTGGAATAAGTATGTAGAAGAGAAATCCATTAGGAAGCATTAGATACACAATCTGTAACAAGCTCTGGATATCTCCTAAAATGATCAGATGCCAAGATGACATTAGCATGAAGTGTTATTATAGACACTACTTCTGTTCCTGCTTTTTGCTTGGTACACACATAGGGCCATCATCAGAGACAAACCACAAGGCGAAGCAGATGTTCTTGAGGCAGTATGGTCATTCTCATTATCCGCCAGTACATGGCCAGTCCATTTTGCTGGGGAGTTGGACCCACATCATCACTATGATCATTACAGTCTCTAATTGAGGTTGCTTATTACCAACTCTGTCACTTCACTGATCTGAATATTCTTTTATACCACCACTCAAAATGTAACTGCCTGCTCTCAACCCTCTCAAGACCCCAACTGAAAAAAATTAAATGACTGCTTATGCCAACAATTTACTAACTTCAAGAGAGGGAAAGGCCACAGATCTAAAAGCCATTCATTTGAATTCATATTCAATATGTACAGCTTTTTACATATATATATATATATATATTCAGAATTTTGCATTTGGATCTTAGCTTTTGTCTGCGGAAGTAGAGGTATGAAAAAGCAAAGCTTTAAAAAGACTATGAGGTGCCCCACTGCAGTGAACAGGCATCTATGTGCAAAAGCTATCAAATTCAGCAAACCTTTTTTAAGTAGATGGCCTTTGTTATTCTGAAATTTTCTGTCTCACCATTTTAATGTAAAAAGACTTAAAAAATCCAATATATTTCAAGATCCATTGAGCTGCAATGAGCATAGTGATTTAATAGCTGATAGTTTTTAAAATTCTTCCAGAGGATTAATAGAGAACTTAAAGTATTCTGATAGTCCTGGCAGGAAGCAACCTCCAAATGGTCATATAAGAAGATCTGAATTCACAAGGCAACACCATGTAGATCTCCCCTACCTCAGCACAGCGCTAGTTATACTGCATCTTCTGATGTTCAGAAAACTGCTCTCAAGGCATCTTCTCTTGCGCACACTGTTGCACATCCTGGTAAGTTAAATAAGGTGCAATATGCCACTTTTATAGCCAAAGCAACAGTAATAAAACTAACCCAAACAGGAAAATATAACAGTAAATCAACCGCCGTCACATAAGGAAGAGCAGACTAAGTTGATTCATGTCAGATTTTTAAGGTATGGCTAACAAAATTTTTACTTTGTTGTAACCCTCTTTTTACACCATAAAGGTACTTTTCTCTAAAATACTTCATCAGTTCAATAAGGGGAAAATATTATATAACTCACTTCTGGGATCATTTATTAACTTCCATTCAATTCTTTTGCTTCCTTATACCCATATACCTACATACTCCAAATCCCTAACCACATTTTTTTGTCATGCTTTTTATTTAAAACAAGTACCATGTTTCTAATCCAGACGCTACAATTTGTATGGTTTACTCAGAGATTTAAGTAACAAATTTCAAAGTTTGGGCCAAAAAAAGAAGCAGAAGAGGAGCAAGATCCATTTGTTACAGCAATAGAAACACGCAGCCTGTCAATACTATTATGTGCTACCACTAAAATGTACACCTTGCTGAGTCACAGTTTCCCACTTCATAGCAGTAATAACTGACCTCAACCACTTGATTGATATCAGGGATTTGGGGCTATAAGACTTGCTTCTTTTAGCTGAAAAAAAAGATGGTGTATAAACTGACATCCAATTCATTTTGCCAAGTGCTACTATATGTTAATTGTCAAACAGATCCTTTAAATTCATTGCTGATAAGATTTCCAGTTGGGGACGAAACAACCCAAAAAGAACTCAAAACCACACAACTATTCCCCATTTCCTAGTGTTCTACCTCAGATATTTGTCTTGGACCTATACCTTACCCAACTACGTCTCTTCCCAGTTACTGTTAAGTAACATATAGAAGGACAGACATGGAGGACCAGTATTTTGTATTTCTGAACCAAAGTATCTCAAATTTACAAAAGAAATTTCTGAGTGCCCCACAGGCCTTGCACTGAATGACTGGGAATCATCAAGGCTGCCATTTGCAGCTCTGAAATATTTTGATCATCTTTATGTTTGAGGTCCCAAAATGCTTTAGTTTTATACTGATACAAACATGCAAGGTTCTTGGTGCAAGCTATGAAGAATTTGTTCCACAAAATGGGATCTGACAAGACCATTGTACAGTGTCCCTGACACCAAATACCACAAGACCAAACACAAGTACTGAGTTATCCTTTCCCTGCTTTACTCTTCCAAATTCAGGCAATCCACGGCCTCTTGCTCTTCAAATCCAAGAATAAATTGTTGCTGTTTCAATTCATCTGACTCTCTCTCCCATCTGAATTCATAAAATAGACAATAACAGTCATCCAACATTATTGTGCACTTAGTTTGCAGGAAACCTCTCCCTCTAGATGTGTTTCTTCCTCTCAATGTGCCAATGAACAGATATTCCAGTAAGAAACATGAGTGGTTTCTACACATATGGTGCCTTCTGCAGTTGAGTACCAAGTTCATCTGCCTGCCTGCACAGGGACAGCCCTGTTTCTCTTATTATCCTGCATCAGGTTTAGTTTTCAGCCACTAAAGAAAAAAAAAATGCACAAGTTTGGTTGTTTTTTTTTTGTTGTTTGCATTTTTTTATTAAACTAAGCCTCAAGAAGTTTTCACTTTGTTGCTAACAAACGCCTATTTTAATCAAGCCCCAGACAAAGCAGCCAGCAAATGCATTTATTATTAAAACAAACCTCTTTAAAAATTCAAATCTTGGCTTATTAAAAAATATAATAAAGACTTTTATGTAGTTTAGTATGCAAGAGTTAGATTGCTTGACCTCTCTTTTAATGACTTAATTAGCTGTACTAAAGCCCAGCTGGGCCTCTGCTGACAACATAGCTAGATATTTCAATCAGGCAGTGTTATGGAGAATAAGTAATAAATGCTACCTTGTCGCCATACAGTCCCAAACCAGAGTGCATGCTGGTAATGCTAAATTTGATCAGTATGCCTCATATTTCAATTAGTCGTGGTCTGAATCACTAAAACTGTGTAATGTGTATGAATTCCTGATATCAGATACAGAGCTACAGGCTCCCACAGTTAGAACTCATTGAGTTTGCTTTTATTAGCAGCCAATTAATGGCCCAAATCTACATTGCTTTTAAAATTTATAACCTCTATTCCAGCTGCATCCATGGCTCCTAGTATACTGTATACAATCAGATCCATATCACTGTCGCAAGTCAAACAGCTGCAAACTGTATTCTGTCTGCAGAACTGAAAAATCCTTCTATACAGAAGCTTTTTTTTAACCTCTTAGAAGTTCTTTTCAAAGCCCAGCAGCACTAGTCACTTTGCGACAATGAGCGATTTAATACAGAAAGAAAGAAATCTACACCAAGGTAACCTCTTGGGATGTGCTAGGTTTTCAAACGAATGAAACCCTATCACTTTGGCACAGCACAAGGGCAAGCAAAGCCACTTCTCCTGACCAAGGCTAAGAAAATATAAACATATAAAACCCGACCCTCATTGAAAATTAACCCATTGAAGTCTAGAGAGTCATTAAAAGATCCTGCCAATGCAGAGATTAATATTTTAAACTAACTTTCACAAATTAGTAGCACTGGAAATTGTAATATGGAGTCTAGTGATCCTTAAGAGATTACTGCAGAGAAAGAGGTTCATGCATGCTTCCCCCAAAAGTGGTTTAATGAATACTTGAAGATTTCTAGACATTATTTTTAGGAACAAGTCTCTATTTCTGTTACACGAGATGGCAGGAAATTTTGATGTGATCAGATTCAGACATAAAATTTAGTACCTTTATGTACTGGTAATATCATGTCATAAAGCCATATGATAAAGGCATATTTGACATCTGAAATTATGCTATTATTTTAAAAAAGTAATTTACCATATGTAAAAATGTGCAGGCCTAGAACATTTTTAGACATCTGATCTTCCAGTGTTATCCGAGACAAACGCTGAATGTTTCTGTTCTTTCCCCCCCCTATAAGCCACTGACCAAGAAAAGAGGGGAGAAGGAAAACAACAAAAACAAGGAAAGAAAGAAAAAGACTGTATTATTTAAAATTCAGCAATGTGATAGTGAACAAGAGACAAAAAGTATTCACCTGTTTAAGTGCCTCTTTTATACATGGGAGTGTGAAAAAGCACTTCTCCAACAGTAATACATGGCAATAAAAATGTTGTGCTTGGATAATACAAACTGCTGTCATGGCTATTTAAAAGACAATAAAATCCTATTTTACAAAATTCAACCACTAATAACCAGCATTCTTTCTAACTGCTTAAATACTGCAGTAAGACTCCTAATGCCACTGTGAAATCATAAGCTAGTACTTCAAAGGTGTTCTATCTGTTACAAATTTAATCTTCACTGGTATGTCACAACTCATTTCATCCCAGAAGCTTTGAGATGCAGCATAGCGGCATTTTTGTTGTCCTAGGCAACCTGAACCAAACTGTTAAATACCTGTCTGATGCCCCCCAAAATGATCGCAATAATATTTCTTACAGGATTTACAATAATGGCTGTCTCGAAAAATCACAATTATTCTGCTTCACTCAGTTAAGAAAAGAATCAACTTGTTTGGTTCTTAACAACAAAGATGAAATCTGTTGGAAGTGTTCTAGTTTTTAATGAGATTTTAAAAAAAAAAAAAAAAAAGAAATTCTTATGGAATATAGTAATCACATAGCAGGATGTTTATTCCTTAGCTCACTTGGCTCCTGCTGAAGCTAGGAGAGATGAGCAGAATGTTTGCGATAAGCAAAGGCATCATATAGAGGTGTAAAACTGGTGCAAAAAGGGGGAGAGTCACACCTGGCCATAATAAGGGATCATTCTTCCTACATTCCATACATTATTACACATAAGCACATGTGTGAGATACATTCCTAGACAGGCACCTTTTTGGTTTTCCTCTGAGAACGCATAACTTGTATTTTTGGATTATTAATTTGAAATTATAGTAGCAGAACAGACTAATAAAAACATGCAAGTAAATTAAGGTATGATTTCATGTGATTGGCTTCATTATCTTCCCTGTATGCTCATATTACAGCTTTCGGAAAAACTGGACAAAACAGCTTGTTGGAAGAAGAGAGAAGCTGTTTTACATAAAATATGATGAGGCAGTACACAGACATCTCCCAAAATACATGGATCCTCTCACATTGTGTACACACAGAAGGAAGGACCTCCCTAAAAGACAGATTTTACTTAGAAATTAATTTGATTTTTACTTAGAAATGAACTGTTTACCTCAGACCTCAAAGATAGGCGCTGCTTGCTGAAATGGAAAATAATAATTTCCTTGCCCACCCCCCCAAAAAAAAAAAAAACAAACAAAGAAAAAAAAAATCACAAAAAAAAACACACGGAAGCACAGGACTCTACCAAGTTTAGGTAGGATAAATATATGTGATTGAGACTACTTAGCTGTAACCAACAGGGATCCCTTTGACTTTTGAATTTTTACACATTTTCAGATAAAATCAGGGAGGAAAAAAAAAACCTGCACTCAAGAACATCAAGTGGATTTGTGACTCTCTCTGGAGGACTCTGGGCCCTTACAAACATATGAATGGATTATGCTGATTTTATACATATTTAATCATTGTAATCCATATGTTTTGATACATATAATCTGCAACCCATATTACAAAGAGAATAATTCTATTCATATTATAACACCTGTGTTATATACAACAAAATATTCCATATAGTAAATAAGTTAATTCAATAAAATTAAGGTGAAAAAAATTTACTTAACATTTTACAATTAGTTTACTCTTTCAGAATTTCAGAGACAATGAACAAAAAAATTAGACTGAAAATTGCTTTTATGGTTATATATTGATAAAAGTAAAATGAAATTGCTGATTTTCTTACATTTTTATTGTCTCTGTCTGTAGTAATATATACCTATTTAATAAAAACCCACATCAATCTCTTTGTTTCTGTATCTAAACCTTTGAAATATATTTCATTACACAGTTGATCACACTCAAGATTATCTACATGTTTGGACCTTACTTATTCTCCAGAAGACTGCTACTGTATAAGGAATAATCAATTACTGTTTTTCTACTCATCTGTGTACAATTAATGAACTTATAAAAAGCTCATTATAGGTTGCACAATAATACATATGGTAGCTACAAAAACCAAACCAACCAACCAACCAAAAACCTCAAAAGGCTGAAATTAACAGCCACACATAAGAACAAATACAGGTACAACTTTTGGCACATTGGCAGTATGAGCCAAAAGACACAAATGTGAAGTCAAAATACAGATGTGCACAAAGGTACTCATGAAAATCTAAGAGCAGAGTGCCAAATACACTCTGCTGCCTTATCTTCAAAGGGATTTGAGTGAGGGTGAGGAATCCCCACACACTGTCCTCTGAGAAATGCAAAAAAAACCCCCAACTTTTATAAACATGTTACTGGAAAATCACTTTGACAACTGAAAATGAAGAAGGGAATGCCCACATAAAATATCTGATTTAAGTATAACCTGATGGGCAGTAGGTAGTTTGCACATTCATTACACGATGTCCGCGTGCAAGTCCTGGCTTGACTTTGTTCTGCCATTCATGAATTATGCAGTCATCTCTATAGCAGGGAAATGAGAGTGAATTATGCTGCCCACTATCACATATTATCTCTCTGGACACACACACTTTAAAACTCAGGTTTCAACATGTTTATATGCTGTTGTGACCACCCTGAACATAAACTTGCTCTGGGATTTTCATTCTCATGTATGTTGTGTGTACACACAAATGAGCTCACATACATGTAAGCAAACAAATCACACAGATGTTTGTAAATATAAGAAAGATAAAAATATAATAGAATGAGGCATTTCCTTGAAGATCTGTAAATCTGGAAACATGGTCCAGTTTAAGTGTTAACCATAAAAAGGTAATGGGAACTCCTTTAAATACGGAACAGTTCCTGGTCAGCTTTGTGAACATTAAACCTTCCCCCCCTCCCCCCCCCCAACCTTAAAACCTTCCTAGCATATTTTTTCTGCACCATTTTGCATTTTTAATGGCACGTAGTCTTTCCTAGCACAGTCCTAACACTGGCAAGGAGTATTTTATTATGCATGTTGTTATATCTGCTCTTACAAGGCTGACTCTATTATCATTTTGCAAGCGACTTTTTAATTACTGTTACATCTAATCTGAGATTTGGAATTTAAAAACATGCACACATGGGGTTAGGCTGGTCTTTGATTATTAAAACCTTAAGTTTCATAGACTACAAGGGTCAGATGGGACCACAGTAATCCTCTGAGGACTGCAGGGCTGGAATCTGCAGTCGTTGCTCAGAGAGAGATCCCATGGAGTCAGGGTACAATCCTCCTTGGGCAGTCAGGCAAGACCCCCAAATTCTGGGAAGGAACTTGAAATCTCTCAATCTGTATATTTTCTGATAGGTCTTGTCCATTAAAATGCAATTCTAGTATGCATTATGGATAATTACTTTTTATTTGCCATACAATAGGGATTCTTGGTGTTTAAATTATCCCTAGAATGTACCGAATTGCGCTTTTTGAAGTAATCCTTTGTAATAAAACAGAATGCATTTTGTCAGATAGCTGGGTTTTTATCTGTGCTGTAATAAAGGTGCTTAAAAATGTAGCCTCAGGCAACTAAAGCAGGATTTCACTTCTTGAGGAAAACCAAAGTAAAATAAAAATTTTCCCACACTGCACAATGTAGTCATTAATTTTACTGTAGGCAGCCAGACATGCATGCCAATGTTTTCACTGAGTAAATGTGTGGTTTAACCATTATATTCTCTATAACTGAAGCTAACTCCTACCAAATATTTGATTTTTATTTCCAGGTTTTTATATCCAATTAAAATATAGTATCATTTCATACCTCTTAAACCTGTTATGATATAACTAGTATATAGCGATAAATATTTTCCTTAATTTTGAGAGACATGCAGTCTAATATGTATAAATTCACATTACACTTTTTATCATTTATGCATGCCTAAGGAAACAGAAAATGCTTCTTACAGCACTAATATTTTTTTTTAAGTAAATACGTGTTTGACATGCTAGAAAGTAAAACAGAAACCATGTTTAAAATCCTGTATTTTTCCTCTGAGGAGTAATTATCATAATATATGTGTGTATTTTGAATGACCAACTGAGGAATAATAAAGTACGTAGTAACAAAAAGTGCAGCTTATGCAAACACTTGTTTAAATGTATACATAAACACATATATCTAACATTCTCCTAACTTCCATTACATTCAGACATTTGTTATGAAACAGAAAATTTTCTGCAGATGTCTTGCTTGGTATATGCTCTCTGACACCGAAAGCCCTTTAACTGAAGGACCGGAAACGAGCAGAAATTTTAACTCTACAGAAATATCAAAAGTAGGAATCAATTTAACAACAAAGTGAAAGGATTTAATAATTCTCTGGTATGCTCTACATTAATTTTTTTCACTCAGCTGTGGTCAAAAAAAAATCAAATTAAGAGCTGTGAGCATATAGCACAGATACAATGTGTTTATTATGGTGTACATCTATCAAATATGTATACATAAATTTCCATATCAATATTTTCTAAACACCAAATATCTCAAATTTAGAATAATTTTAGACAAACACAAGATCCCATTATTATCCAGCACTTTCACTTACATCATAAATGAGGTGTGACCAGCAGAAGGCAGTGTTACAATAAATATATAAGCAACTGCTCATTTACAAGCCGGTTTGATATCAAGATTTAGAGTTTTCCTAACTTTTCACAATACAACTACTGTTTTCCCTAGGCACCTAATACCAAAATCATCTTCTCAACGTAAATAAGCTTAGAGAAGTACTTAAAATACTTTGGAAAAAAACATTTCTTTTGTACTACATTTCTTTTACTTTAAAAGTTAGCCTCCTTAACTTTTATTACATTGCATCTTTAGCTTTTTAAGTTCATCAGAGAATTGTGTTCACACTTACCATTTCAACACAGCATTATGCTGAGCTGTCCCCTCATGAAACAGGACTCACACACTGTTGAGAAGATGGGCATTGCTTCCACAGCAGTTTAGCTTACATAATTCAGTCCAAAAAAAGAGCTTCTAACATCATTTCTTATTAACCTTTAGTGGTTTGCTCATCATCTGGTAGAATAGTATCTGGCATACTCTTAGTGGAGCTACTGTAGGCATAATAGAACATACCTTTAATTAAATCTCCATCAAATGTTTAAGTAATAATTTCGTTTAGTATGTGTTAGTATACAAAATCTGTTGGATACCTCTCCAAGTTTACAAAATCCGTGTTTAAAGGAACCAGCATTGCAAAAAAAAAAAAATGTTACAGCATATGTTTGGATTTTTGTATTTTAAAGTCCTGACTACTTTATCTGAATTACAGATTTAGAGCTTTGTTATGTGTGATAGTTATGATAATATGATCACTAAAGGCACAGAGACAGGGAGACTCAAATCCCTTTGAAAATCCCTTTCTCCATTTCCTACAGCTGCTGCTGGAGTTTAATATCTGATAGAATGATGAAAAAGAACAGGCCGAACTCCAGTTTTAATAAAAATTTTAACAGGTCTACATATAGTTATGAAAAATGTTATTTGCAATGCCAATCTTTAATAAAATTTTCTTAAACCAAAGAAAATTCCCTATGGGGAATCTGTTATGAATGTGTTTTTCATATGTACTATTTAAGGCTGTTTAAAGGTTATGAAAGTGACTGGTAAAATAAGTTCTATCACAGCACAACAAAATCCTGTGTGCAGTCTCGCTTTTGCATTTAATCAAATCGGTAAGCAAGTCCTTCAATTTTTCGTGTTTGCTCTAAAACAAATATTTTCAGTTTGCATTAAAACTTTTCTCTGAGTGAATGGTAATAATTCCTAGCATGTATGTTAGCTCCAAAGAGAGGTCAGCTTGGCTCAAAATTACCTCGCTGCCAAGAACGTATTGATTTTGAATACTCTTTTCAGCCAGAATCCTTGCAACTCACACACTTCCTAATGCAATATTCTCTGCCATAGTCAGTTTGGTTTAATAATTGCTTCAATACTATTTGAATAATTACATCTAGATAAAGTTAAAGTTAAAACACTTGCAGAATATCACTTCCAAACTTTTCAACCTGTGTGATCACTATGTGTCTCAAGTAAGTGCATAGTGACTTATCCCAGCCATACTATACCCTTGTTTCTTGCGGTAATACTATTGAGCATAAATTCCAACTTGTCACTTATGACGCTAATTCAAACGAGAACTTTTCTGGATGATAGTTTAAATGCACTGGAGATCAAATTGTTCTTCCATAAAGCATCTATACAACATTAAAAATGACACATTTCCTCTAACAAATATATTAAATACTAGCCATAAACTATATTGCAATCCTTTTCAACGTGACTCCTACCATCATCACCAACGTGCATATTTAAGGCATCTGTCTAAGGGTCTATATTTACTCCACCAACTTTCTGTTCCTAAATCTTTTATCCTCTGCCCCAAAACCTCATTTGCATCTCTATGACCACCTTAGAATATACTATGAGAGTGTGATGTGTGTACAATATTGACTTCCTTAAAAAGATGGTAATTTGTGCAAAATTATTTCTTTTACAACAGTATCAGTCATCATACATGTACAGAAGACAGAATATGCATCCTACATAAAGAGATAATCTTTTATTTCTAACTCCAGAGTAACCAAAAT
>JAVJGJ010000001.1:67183273-67231750 GCA_035590215.1 Microhierax caerulescens
CCCCCCCCCCCCCCCCCCCCCCCCCCCCCCCCAGTGTGTCTCCCAACATTTTGACCTCTTTGGACACATTTTTATTTTCAGAAAAGTTTTCTCTTTTACTTTGCTTTTTTGCCTGAACAACTTGTGAGTTGGTCTTCTCACTTTAAGGACAGAATGCACAAAGACTTGGTTTCATTTGCGACAAAAGTCAGGCATAATTTTTAAGTAACCAGTTAAAATAGGCACTCATTTCAAGTGAGTATTTTGCATTCAGCTTGACAGAATTACTGAAGTTTCCAAAGCTTTTGTTGCTTTAATTGCTACATATAGCAAATCTGTTACCGAGTCATGGTACACTGACATATATAATAAATAGCTCATACATATTACAGTAGATAAGCAATTCAACTTCCTTTTAGATCTTTTGGAAAGACAGTGATATGTTGTAGAGCAGCATTAACTACTTGGCGCCGTATTCCAAATACACACATTAACTAGCTAAAACAGCAATATTTAAGAGGCCCCACCAACCTGTACCCAGTTATCCAGGTGATCTGTCAAAGTCACATATACTCACATTTAAAAGCAAAATCATCAAATCCGGAGCTGCTGGTGTCCCTATTGTATGGACTCAAAACACTGGGTGGTCAGCTTTTCAGAGACTTCACACTCTGACTCCAGCACGTGGTTCTGCATGATACAAGAAAAGACTGGTCATTTTTACATTTTTGTTAAGTCACAGGAGACTTAGAATCAAAAAAGTCACTGTTTAAAGATTAGCTGTACCTTTTCCTGTTGTGGTTTGTTTGTTTGGGTTTTGGGTTGTTGTTTGTTTTTTTTTAATAAGGTAACTAATGACTTGTATAAATGCATTTTTACAAGTTATAACTGACAAAATAATAATGCTAATAAATCACAGAACATAATATTTCAATGAATGTTTACTTATGTAAACCCTGTTGCAATTTGTTCAAATGAAAGTTCGAAGCAAATTTCCATGAATTTTCATGCAAATAGTTCCATAATTTAATTCACACCTCTTTCATGCCAGAGATATTTTACTTCTCTATGAAATTTGGTGGTACAGCTGTATACCATAAGGGAACATACAGAGGTGCAAAAAACATCTTTTATTGTTATAATACAGAGAAATATCAGGCTTCAGAAGACTAATTTTTAGCTTGCTTTCTTCTTTACACAGTGAAAACAAATGCTAAAACAATCTGCATGCATACATACAGGCACACATTATTAGCTGGACTAGGTAGTAGGAAGCAACGGAAGGAATGGGAAAGAGATGCAGTGTTAGTAGCTTACACACAGCTGAGCCAACATAATAGCTTGTTGCTCTCTGTTTTCCCCATCTTTGCTCCCAAACCCCCAGTATCACTCCTTCCTTTGCAATGAGCGTGGCGCTGACTCCAGGAATCAATTCAACTCAGCAGTCAAGCAGAAAACTGTATGATTGGTTTTAGTTAGATTATTATTCTACCAGGCTGGTGATTTCAAGTGGCTCAAGTACCAAGTGTGAGGCAGAAAAGCAAAAAAGAAAACCAAAAAAAAAACAAAAACAAGAGCACATGGCCACAGGAAGAGATAGGAAGAAGCTGACAGGGAACCTTTCAAAAACGAGCAAGCACTTCAACATGCTCACCTTGTGATATGGAGCTGAGCCTAGGGCTGCTTGACACCATTATAAAAGAAGGTACATAGGAAAGTGTAGCAAGCTGTGAATGCATGCTTTGGATACCACACTCCTCCCAAAATTGCTATACCTGTTTGTGCTGAGGAATGAGGTCAAAGACCATTTGTGATGTTCACAGGGTTTGGAGCAATGGAGGTTCCTCTCCAACAGTCTCCAAACACAAATGCTTTCCCAAGGTGATGTTCAGCTCCCTGGAGGGTGGCAAGGTTAGCTATCACCACTCAAACAAGCATGTAGACACATCCCTAGATCTGGTTTGGTTACCTGAATTATGTAACTGCTGGAGGACTGAAGGGCTGCAGGAGAAAGCGGATGCAAAGTGCCAGTTCAAGCACCCAAGCTCCCAGGAACATGCAAATGCTTTTGAGAATGAAGAAAGGACTAAAGCATCCCAGAAGAACACTGCCTCATCTCAGTGATCCCCATTGCCAGAGATCACCCTCACTCTGAGCAACCATATGCTAAGGCTGGATGCTTCTCTGAACTGAGCCCTCTGTTGGAAGAGATTTTGTTACATGAGTCAACACTTTTTGGCTAATTGCCATAATGAAGTCCCTGCACAGGCTGTCTTTGGCACTAGTCAGTTGCTACAGCTCTGTGAAAAAAAAAAAAAAAACCAACAACAAAAAAAACCAGTATATTTAAAACATCTTTCAAAAATACCCCTACTAAATTTTCCAGAATTCAAACTACTAAACAAATAAAGAGATTGCATACATTTAAATTAATAAAATGAGTAGGTTTTTTCTTCTTATAATTACCACTTTTATTACAAAGGGGAGGAAAACCAGACTTCTACATCTGTTTTCCCATCAAATAATAAGTACACAAAATAATTTCCATCTTCCCAAATGTGCCACTTCCTACTGAGAATTTCTGAGATTGGAGTAGAGATCTTTAGAGGCAAGCATAACTAGATCCAAAACTAATTAATACTTCTTTGCTAAAAGATGTCATAGATATTTTTCCAGAGTCCTTCAGGGAAACTGCTAGAATTCCATTAATTTTTACAAATATATGTAATAATAATAACAACTATTATTGTGTTAGTGTACTTGTTTATGCTGCACAAGGTCAAACAGGACTAAATTACAGCAACCTATTTCTGAAAGCTCTTGAATGCCTTCCTCGCCCATCGATATAAATGAGAAACAACTACTCTCAACTAAGCAATGATGAACTCCAGCTACTCTCATGAAACACTGAAAAACTTTCATAAAGGAAAAAAGTCCAAAAACCTTTCTAAGAAATAGTTGTGGTGATGCATCAGCCCATGCCATGTTTTCTACACTACGCTAGGGATGCAAACATGCACTTTGGCAGGAAGAAGTGAACTGCTTACTGTGTGCATTCTGCTGTCTATTTTTGCCCAGTGAGGGCAGGGCACCGTACCCTGCAGGACTCCGGTCATGTCGTCTCCCAAGTGCTTCTTGGGGCAGTACTTGTAACAATAGATGAGTGTGCTGTTCTTATTAAAAATAACTTTCAACACTAGACTCCCAATGGCAATTCTGAGACCTGTTTGCAAATTGCTTCTCTCCTTAAAATGGTGCCCAGATGTATAATACATAACATCTGTTGTTCTGCAGACCAGAACCTCTGAGCTTTACAAATCCAGAACAGGGTGGCAGCAAGGTTTCCGAGATGCACAAAAGACAGGCTCTCTTCCCAACCCTACATTCCTAAAGGTTATGAAACATCAGTAAAACCTAATCACAAGCAAAGTGTTTTGGCTCTAAAAAGTACTGGATCAGGATAGAACAGTGAAAAGATGCACACTTCATTGCCTAATCTTAACACCTGACAGCAGTGGCTGAGGTCATTTTTACAAGCTCTGAGCAACTGACATTGCTCTACATACTTTATCAGACCAGATTGCCTGATTTACACCAGACAGCTTATGGAAAGACTGCTTTACATTAGACACTTTCAGAGTTACTACCTAAACTGTGATAAAGTCACTGCAGAGAACAAGCAGTCTCCCTCCATTACATGGGAGGAAAGAAAAGGGAAGGGAAGGCAGCGCTAGACAGAACAGGAGCTGAGTTTCTGGCCTCCTCCTGCCCTCAGCAGGTATGTGATAACTGCAGGACCTGCTGTATCTCTGGGGAAAACTAACTTCTGGAAATCAGGCATAACTCCAAGTATGTCCTGTATATCTGGGGACAAGAAAGTCAGCCTTCAAGAAACTGGTAAGAACTGGCATGCTATTGTAGTGTAAGGGTACTAGGTATTATCTTTATTGAAATACTGAATCATTCAGGATTTAACTGAGATTCAGAAGTGAGGGGAAATATCTCATTAAGTCAATGACCTGTGTAAACAACCATTTAAAAATTCCCATTTAAAAAAAAAAAAAAAAAAGAAAATTAATGTTACTTGAAACACTTTTCTTTAACAAGAACATCACTTTGTCTAGATAAGGAAAAGTATGTGAGCCACTATGAATACAGGCACTAACAGTGAAATGTGATAGCTACAGCAAGTACCATGGCTCTAGGTGTCCTTTTTTTAATTCAAATTAAAGAGATGAAATCATGAAGGTAACAAATATTTTGTTCATTAAAATATTTACTGTGAAGTTTGAAATTTGAAGCTACTTTGCTTCAAATCTTTAAGCTTTTGTTCAAATGTGTATCAGGTACTTAACTCTGAAAGAAATACAAAGGTTCAGTGAGGCTTCATGATAAGAACTGAGCACAAAATACCGAGCAATTAAGTCCATTAACATTAAAATACAAGATACATCATTCAGTAACAGCCAACTAGAACTTGCATCTTTGTTGTGCACATAGCCCATGTCAGCAGCTAGGCACTGCTGCACTGGAGGTGAGACTGCATGTTTGCAAATTTTACAGCAGGAAGAGCATCTTAAGCATAAGCACGAACTACAATGGCATTTGATGGTCTTCCTACTGTACTACTCTCTGATGTCATCACTTCTTTAGCTGAAAATACATCTCTAAAAACAAATTACTAATGTAATTAATTTAACCTTGCTAACCTTTTTTTCCTCCTTATGGATGGATTAGTTGCCATCTACATTACTATATAATTGTATGACCGAACAAAACCCAGGAAAAGGAAAGCCAGGAAGCAGAATTATGTCCATGTATAAAAAGTAGCAGCAAAGTCTAAAGTAAAGCAGAGCTTGTACAAATTTACCATTACACTATCTGACTCCTATCTGAAGCGCTTCCCAGAATACGCATCCTAACATTCTAGTCTCACCCAGAATATAATAAAAATTATCTGCCATGAGGATATGACTCAAAGCCGTATTACTTAGCCAGTTGCCAAGTAATATCAATTTCAGGATGGATCCATCTTTCCTGGAAAGTTCTGTTATCCAAAGCACAGGCTACCACTTCCACTGATACTTTGGCAGCAAAACCCTCATCAAGTTCAATGAAAGCTAATATCTTTGACAGTAGCACAAAGCAAATTTCCTGCCAAAGTACTCATTAAAAGTATGTTATGTTGAACAGGCAGGAGAAACATTCCCAGTGAGCAATTTATTCAGTAAAGAATGTTTGATGTTATTTTCTTCAATGTGACAACACACAAGAATTTATTTGGAACCAACTGTAATTACCACATATTTATTTTCCATTTTCACTGTCATTTTAGTCGGTCACCTGTTTAGAAACAATTGCTGTTTCCTTGCTGCACATGGTACTGTTTCTGCTTCCTATCTGGATGACCAGGTCTATGTTTGTGAAAGCTGCTTCTAGCCATAAAAAAACCCTCAAAAGTATGAATATCCAGAGGTATCAATTTATCATGGGAAAAGTAAACATTTTACAAAAGAACCATACAACAATCATTGCTATGCATGAATATCCTCATGAACATCTGTGAGGTTTATGATATTTGCTTTCTGTAAACACCTTCTGAAACAAAATCTCATTCAAAAACACTTTTAAAGTGTTGTTTTTTAAAAAGGCAGAGAGGAATAGAAAAAAATTAAGTTTGATCATTTGGGTGCATTTAATCACTTTGATATGCTGTTGTTGCATTAATTCATCTCCTGGTATGACTTTGTATTGTATTATTCTCCTTCACCTAAGAGATTTTTTTATTCTAACTTATTTGTCTGCCATTTTTGTTGCAACTGCAATTCAACCAAAACTCATTGCAAAAAGACAAGTTATTAGCAAATAAAAAAGTTTATAGCAGAAATCAAATTCTTTCATGGATATTTCAGACTATATTAATATCATTTCAGAAAAATTATTTGTTTAGCAAACTAAGCAAAGAAAGTAACAGAAGAAAAATTAAGGATATAAGTTTTAGCAAGTATCTACCATGAGCAGCTTCTTAGAAGAGCCAGTCAGGTTATATAAAAATTGTGGATTTACCAAAAGGAAAAGTATTTAGCTTTGACAGAAAAAAAGGGGTAGGTGGGGTGGGTTTGGTTTGTTCTGGGTTTTTTTCCCCTCTTTTTACATCTGCCAGAAGAGACTTCTTAACACCCTAAATTGTCTGCAATTAAACATAACATAAAACCAGATTTTGTTACTGCTCCGTGGAAAGAAGCTGAAATTCCCAGAGAGGCTGTAAGTTTTCAACAACCTCATTTGAGAGTGGAGAAATAGTCATAACCATTTCTCTGACAGGTTGGGCTAGAGCTGCCAAATCCCCCAAGGAAAAACATTCTGTTTGTATCAGCCCCCATTCAGAACATGAAAAACATAGCTGCAGAGCTGGTTCTCCTGGTCCTCCAGTTTCACATCCTTGTGGACAAAAGCAGCCAATTTAAATTTGTGTTGCTGCTACCATGGCACACAGCTGCTTAAGGAAGTAGTTATAACAGATTTGGTGACATGCAGAGTGACAAAATCCCAAAGCAAAACAAGAGGAAAAGGGCTGGGCTGCTAGTGAGGGGAGATGGGAGACTCCAGAAGTGCTAAGCCCTCCAAAAGCCTCCTTCCTCTTGCTTCATTAAATCACCATCCAAAACTCAGCTTTTGAGTATGACACCAAGAGAGTATAAAAATAAATATATATATACATTTAGTTAATTACGCTGCCTTTGGGAAAAATGGCTCTAACCTGTCACTTTTGGGGCCACCCACTCCCTCTGTATGAGGGCCACTTTGTGTTGGCAGTTATATTTTCCACAGCAGCAATTTCCTGCAGCACATTTGAAGCGTGGTAAGGGACCCAATTTTGGCAACTGCGGCTGTGGTAGGGAGGAGTTGATGCCTGAGGAGAGGGCCTGCATGGCCTGGCCTGGCAGCTGCCCTGCTACCGCCACCCCTTTGCCCCCAGGCATCAAGCCTCAACAAGAAGCAAGTTCAGCCCATGGCTCCCTCCACGGGCAGCCAACAGGCTGAGGCAGGCAGCTAGAAGCATTTAATCTCTTCCTAAAGGCCAGGCTGCTGCTTGTGGGCAGCCATCTAGCAGCCATATTGTTTCAGCCCCACAGGGCCACCCTGCTGCAGGCCCACTGCCCACAGGTGGCCCTACAGCTCCCCCAGAGCGGCGTCCCCTCGTCCCATTGGGATCATACTGCCTCAGCCCCACCATGATTCTGGGGGACAAGAGCTGGGCAGCTGCTCATCCCCCAAAATACCCAAGACACCCCCAATTCATTACCCTTAGAGGAATCTCTCCCTGACAGCCAAAGTTTCCAAGATGGCAGAAGGGAGGGTAGGGGTCAGGTATGCTAGTACTCAATACCTACTGAAGCTACAGGGCCCTGCTAGAGAACAGTTAAAAAAAGATCAAGTGAACCCTTTTAACCAACCCTCCAGCCCAAGGACCACCACTTGCAGCCTTATCATCATTATTATTATTATTTTGCAAACTAAATATAACTGGTTTGATCTACTCTAAGCATTTGTTCAATATCCTTAATTTTTCATCACCACTGACCTGCCCTAGAGCCACGCAGCCTTGAAACAAACAGCTGCCATGTTGTCGCTCCTAAGAAAGCTTTTACTTGTGCTCACCGCTGGTCTGACACTTCAGCTGGACACAAATACTCATGTCAGCTGGACAGGACAGATCTAACTCACTCCATCCCCTCACCCTGCTTCACTTCCCCTGATAGCAGGGAGAAAGAGAGTGGAAAGGAATCCAACATCTGCCATACCATCATATAAAACTTCTCCATTAATTGTGGAAATTGTCATTCTTCCTCACTCAAAATACAAGCACAATTATTTTTTTCAGAAGGGCCATCCTCTCCTCACCTCGCCATTACTTTGTTACCCTGTCAGCACATGTCTCACCTCTTTAGCAGCAGGGAACTCGTTACAGGAATGACAGTACAGCCAGCATGGGAACACCTGGGGAGGCAGCATGCCTGTCGCCTGGCTTACCCTCAGCCTCAGGATCCCTGCTGGGAACCAGCCTCCTTCCCATGGGCTGTTGCTGCTGTGCCTTCGACAGGTGAAATACGCCACGGCTACATGGAATGCAAGGCTCTGTGCAGCACAAAGGGGCAGGCAGCTTTCTAGAGCAATCATTACAATTGCTGGTGTAATTTCTTATAATCCAATCAGGATAACACAGGCTTAATTCTGAAAAATACACCTTATAAATGTCTGTTACTCCTCTATTGGCCAAGAGTCAACTAAAAGATAAACCTGATACTGGCGTATGTGGTTACCAGCCCTTTGGTGCATGGGATAAAGCACATCATGTGAAGGGACTTGCTTCCAGCATGCAACTCTGCATAGCAGTTGCCACAGGAATTCACACACATCTGAGACCGATCAGAAAAAAAAATTCAGTCTGAGTTTATAAACCCTAATAATCTCTGAACTGATTCAATATCTTTAATAGTAGGCTTTCCTGTATTGCTTTTACCTTTTGGAGGTCAGGTTTTAGTTCTTAGAAGGTCAGAAGAGTTCCACACATGAAGCTACAGTCACTTATAATTTCATCATTTTATTTCAGTTCTAGATTTACTCCCCTGGCTTTTACTAGCAGACAGATGAGGCTGTGAGCATGATGTGCCACAGCTTCCATCCTACCGTCTCGGCACCTATACATCAGAATGTCATCGCCCTTGGTGCTGCTACATACGCCTCCTATTTGTAAGCTTCGTGGGTGGCAATAGGATCTTTTAGCTGAAGGTTTCATCCCACATAGAATATTCATCTCACTGCCAGTGTCCAGAGTGTGATTTGGAAACTGCTTTCTTTACCCAGTAATATTTGGCACTGCATACAGAGAATTATTTTTTCTTTTCACTAAGCTGGACAATTTTTATTCAAGCATAGGTATTTGGTTGCAGGTCTCTCTAGCACTTCATTTTAGTTACTCAGACCTATCTGAACCTGAAGTGCTTTCTCCATGGCTATGAGGGCACATATCAAGCTTTCTAGCACTGCCACTTTAGCAATGCCGCCGTCTCTTTTTATCTTCCACAGATGCAGCGATTTTTTACTTACTCTCCAAGACAGATGCTTTATAGACTGAATCATTTTTCTGTTTCCAAGCCTAGGATATCTGGAAGCATCCCAGGCTTTCAAAAACATCTCTGTTTTCTTTCAGAAGCAAAGCTATAGTGCATTGTGTACTTTGAGTATGGTTTAATTTAATTTATGAGGCTACCGTACAAATCAGTTACTGCAGATTTAATGACTTCTCTGTGCTGTTACCTGAAATCTCCAGCAATGTAAAACTTTCTTTTGCATTCTGGTTGCCATTTTCTTATCTCTGAGGTGTTATGTTGTTCATGCCACTGTATCCTGTCAAGTGACTTGTTCTTCTGCTGTGTTTTTCTTCTCTCACATGAAGTCTTGTTTGGAAATTCCCTGCTATCCAATTTACTTGATTGTGAATAGTTGCTTTGCTGTTATAGCCCAAATGACAAAGAACAACTTATTTTTGCTGTTCCCCAATGCCTTAATGCTGTATGGGTACAAAACCATTCTCTCTGAGAAACTTCATTTCTTGTATCCCATTACATTTTTTCCCCCACTGGTTTCATTATAGTGATTTTCTCTCCAAGCTTTTAAGGACTCATTTGAAAAGTTTTCCACAGAGGCTGCTGTAGTTCCAGTCATCATTTACACAAGTAGGTTCATTAACTTTGCACATCTTAACAGCACTTAGTAAAGTTAACATAGACTTTTTTACCCTTCTCCTTTGAGATCTTCCATCTTTCATCCTTTTTTCCCCCCTAAAGTACCATAAATTAATTCCTCATTTAAAGATCATCATGCAGGTCTGCCAAAATGTACAACAGAGCAATATTCTGAACTTTTTCTGCAGTTTCTTGATCACACTTGAATAAAATAAATCTTCCCATGGCCAGTCGTCTTAATGGCTGACTTTATGTATCCCCAAAGTTGGCTCCATTTGACCTCATATTCAGGGGAAGAAGGAATCACCCAAACTGGGTAAAAACTGACTTTCAATACATCTTATCCCAGTAAGCACTCTTCTGGAAGAGAATTCCATGCAGTACCATGTATCCTCCAGCTTGTAGCCCCTCACCCCACCGCAGCCCTGGGACTTACAGAAAGCTTGCAGGCAAAGAGCCATCAGTCTCCTCCTAAGACCAGCACAGGTAGTTGGGGACAGAAGGAAGACTGACCCACAGAGGAACTAAAAATTCCTGAGAACACTCTGTTCCTGATAAGGTCATCTGCAGATTTAATTTCTTGCTGTGAAATTAGCTGCAAGTTTTCTCAAGTTTCACCACACCTCTCATCATTGGCAGCTGATTCCTGGCCACCTCCAGCACCTAAAGCTTGTCTTTACTTTTAAGCTACTTTTTGCCTTCACAATTCACAGCATTGAAGAATTCTGAAAACACACAATGCCAACATAGCAATCCAAATATTCTGTATCTTAATATACAGAAGCATGCAGGGCAGTTCATAATAGACAAGTTGTTTAATTACGATGTTCACTGAGGGTGAGTGTCTCTTTTTTGTCTCTGAGGTAGCTAGACTAGATGACCATTGTATGTCGCTTCCAACTGAAATATTCTACTCTATTTTTGTTTTTTAACTCAGAGCTACTTACAGCTGTCCATTAACAGCTTATACCATGTATATGCCAGACAGAAAACACCTATAATCAGTCACTTTTCAACAGAAAGCAAGAATGGTGTGTTGCCTTAAAGGGATGGGGGGACTTTTATGAGCTCTGCATTTCTGCATATGCGCCCTTGATTTTGCTCTCTGATCTTTTGAACACACCCAACATATGGAAAACTTGAATGGCAAAAAGAGACACCATGTACAATTTTTGTGGTCTCTTCAGCTGTCCCTTCATCCTTCACAGCAATGAAACTAGTGAAAGTGGCAAAACACAGTGCAGAAGTACGTGGTACACAAGTAACACACATGCAAGGAATGGTGCCTTATAAAAGAAAGAGCTCTTTTAGTGCTTAGCAAAGCTCTAGGACTGTACTGATAGTCACACGAGGTGACTATCTATAAAATATGCTATTAGTTCTGGATTTAGGAAGACAGTGCCACATGTTTTTTCTGGTCTATTTACTTGCCTTTAAGGCATAAGACCTCTTAGCTTGAGGAAAGAGATTCTTAAGGACTAAGGGTGGGTGATTAGATAAAGGAAACTCATCAGCTTACAACTGATTTCTCCAACATTTTCTCCTTCAGGTCACAACATTCCTTCACAGCATTCCTTCCCTCACCTTCACCTTGTCCCCAGATAACTAATTTCTTATCTTAGGCTTTAAAACAATCAGATCTCCCATGTGTCTTACTGAAAAACCAAACTCTGCTGGAAGCATCATGAGTATGGCTGTTTTCTTGGGGAGAATTCTCTACGAATAACCTTTCTAATCTTGCCTCAGCACCAGAAGACAACTGGAACACACAACTTAGGAGCAGAGAGAGAAAAGTTAAGCAATGACTTAAAAAAGTTAAATGACTGCCTTCCAGCTCTCAAGTGAAGAAACCAATCATTCTTCACTAACCATGGGTCTCCAAAAGGAATTGATTTCCTAAACAAACAAAGGCAAAATTCAGTCTCTACATTCCTAATTAATCAACTGTTCAGGAGATTTTATTTTCTGGTTTGATTTGTCTCCCATGACTTCTATTGTTCAAAATTGCCACGAGGTCTGAAGAGGTCTTCATTTCAACCGAGCAAGGTCTGAGAGACTAAGCTCTTTACTCTCCAGGCACAGTAAATATAACTACAGTCCTGTCTGCTTGCATAATATGCAGTGGCTTTGCTTTTGTTGAAAATATTTTTTCAAGGTTTCTTTTCAATAAAACTGTAATGGTGTTTTCGTCTACTATAAAGAAGTGCTTCTCTATACCCTAGCAATTTAGTACACTTGGCAACACAAGTAGGAAAGCATCTTGAACCACAAGGAGGTTAGGTGTTATAAATATTTTCTGCTTGTCTCTGCCTCATACACTAGGTTTTCTCTAAAAAGCTCTTCATTCAACACAAAAGCACGTGCACTGTCAGCAAGTTCAGTACCTCAGCAAAATAAATGCATTAAAATACAGTTTGGAATAACTGATTTTATATTCCACTGTAATGCATTTTCAGAATGTGAAAGATCTTTAAAAGGTTAGGGCAAGTTTGCCTTTGGTCACATAAGCTTCCACATAAACTTCTGTAATCAAGCTTAATGCTCGACTCATTTCTGTGAAGAAGCCCTCACCCCGTGGCAAGGCACAGCAGTCTTGGTTTCCCAGTCATCCTGCAGAGAGCAGATTTAACACTGTTTTCTCTCTCTATCATAGTAGCACTTACAAAGTTCTCAAAACTTAAAGAGGGAGTCCCTCAAAGGCATGCCTCAGTTTCCTCATTCCCCACTGAAAATGTCCTTATGTCCAGGTCTTGGCCATCTTGCTGGTTCCTCCACACAAGGAGGACCTGCATGTCACACTTCAAAACACGCTCCAAGTCCCCCTCAAGAGATGCTTCTCCCAACTCCTTTCATGGCTCCAGCAAACTGATTCCCAAGAAGGGCTGCCACAGGGCCCTGCATCCATCCTGGATCCCACCAAGCTTCTCCACCTATCACCTACATCATTTTGGCAACCCACTGAGCAGAAACTGTTCCCAGCCTCATCTCCTCACCCACCCATTTTTGAAGGGGCTACCTCCAGGCACACATTGTGCTTTCTTTGGACTGACTGGCTATTAGAAAGAGCTTGCACTCACAGTGATAATTAAATGGGCTGTGAGGACTGAGTATTTAATGCATGTGGTCATAGCAAACTTTTTAATCTTTGTAAAACAGAGAAAATAGCAGAATTTTAAGATATTAAATTAAGGGGAGAACTTTTTCTCTCTACACTTGAGTAAAGTCAACAATACATTGAATGCGACTGCCCCATTGGGCTGCTTTAGGCTCTTTCAGAAGTCTGGCAAACTTTATACAGACATAGCAGCCTGCAAAGCACTGCAGGATTGGGCCAAGGCCTGCCTGCAGGTTTCCCGCAGAACAGGGTTGCATTTCTAGAATTAAGCATTGTGAATCAAAGTTCACAAGAATTCCAAAATAAAGTTTAGAAAAAAACCCCAACGTATAAATGCTATTACTTATTAAAGCTAAAATAATCTCCAATAAGCTCAGGCAAGTATCTTGATAAAGTTTGCAAACTAGAATTCAGTATCGTCTGGAGATTCAAATGGGATTTGAATTCAGGAAAGCATTTTGCTACACCTGACATGGTCACAAGCACCTCAGCAAACTCCTTGTCATTGTTTTTATCAGATGCAACAATGACACAGCCACAGTCACTGTTGCAACTGGAATGGATAAGGAGAGAAATGGTATTTAAAAGGAAAACAAGCCAAGGCATTTTATTGCAGTAAGACCAAGTGGTGTCATAACATGAATTCCCAAAGGCTTGCCTTCTCCTGGTTGAGAACTGACTTCAGACAAGAATTGGATTCAGAAAAGATGCATTCCCTTGACCCTTCATGAAAACAGAGAAGGCAGTCCACTAGGAAAAGCCTGAATTTTTTATACATTTCCCCTATGCCTATTCACAGCCTACCCCTGTCCAGGGCACACCTCATGTTGTGCTTGGCCAGGTGCACTGCAGCCTCTGTGCACAACATGGAGAAGACCCTGAAAGCACCAGCAAGAGACCCAGGTGAAGGTACTCAACCAGTGAAAGCATTCAAGAAAACAGCAATGTTTAGCAATGACCTACCTCCATGCCTCTCTTTCAGGCTTTATTATGATTTTTTCTCTGACAACAGGAAAACTTTGCAAATAGTCTGGCTGGAAGAAACCCTCAGGAAAACCCTTTGGCTTCTGATCTGTCAAAAAAAGCACCCGCACCGCTTTGTGGTCCCCAGGGCAGATGGGGGCTGAGCACCTTGCTTGTGGCTTCAAGCAGGGGCTGTTCTTTCGTCCAGTTCATGACATTTATTCTCAGGCTCCCTCTAACACCCACCTAAAACAAAAATCTCAATGCTCAGTGTTTCCACACAGAGGCTGTGTCCCTGGAAAGAGTCACAACAGAGAACATCTTTGAGCCCCATGCAGATGCTGCACCCCATTCCCCACTGGGGGCTCAGGGCAAGGTTCAAGCCCTCCTATGGAGTATTTATGTACAGGGCAAAACATTTTCCTGGCCCATCTCAGTTTCTAGTATGGTTTTCTGAACGAAAGGGAAGGCTGTTAAAGTCTGCATCAGCTGTGAAGCTTGAGCTGCACGGTGTATACACACACACATGCACATACACACAGAGGAACATATGTGGTAGCTGCAGGATTTTAAAAGTGATTTGTTCATGCTTTTACATTATGTCCACTTAAATCTGAGTGCTGGTCTTAGATTCACTCTAAACACTGGTACATATGTCACTTGCATACCAATATTTTTAAAAAATAAATTATGAGTGAAAGAGTAAAGGTTTTTCAGTGAGTAATAAAAATAACACATTTTTTTCATTTATGCAGGTGCAACTTGTTTCTGTTTAACAGGATACTGCCTGAGCTGAAGTAAAAGCATGAAATATCACTTCAGCAAAGTATCCAACACACTTCAGTCATGACTTAGTTACTATTGAATGTAAAAAAAAAAAGACAAACTTTCTAAAACCTTCATTTCCTCAAAAAAAGGGGGAAAATATATTTGTTTTTAAGAAAGCAACATTTAAACACTTAATCAGACACCATTTTCAATAATATAATGATATGCAGAAGCTTCCAGGCCTGGCAGTTATTTGGACAGCTGTCAATCAAACTGTCTCACAGCTACCCTACCGTGTCAGCCATCAGCTAACCCACACTTTCCCAGGGATGTCTTAGCATGGCATCTTTGTTCTGTTTTCAGATAAACAGATCCGATTTCTCAACAAACAGACTGCTACAGTCCTTTTGATAACAATGTAATAATTCAAAACAAATGATTCTAGGCTTTGATGATAGCACTTTTATGGGTCATGAAGAAATCCTCCCACCAACATCTGTTTGATTTTATCTACTTGAACTTTATCCTCCAGTTGAAGATTTATAAGCTGAAATCATCCCAGCCTATTAAAGTCAGACTAATGTTAAAGCACTAACACAGAGAATGAAAGTGCATTTTGCAGTCATCCACCTTTTGAAACCCTGTCGTGAGGAAAAGATATCAAAAGTTTGAGAGATGTATGTTTAAATATGCTGGAAGTCTGCATTCTGCAGAGCCCTGGATGACTGAGAGATTAAGGAATCTTAACTGTTGCCTTACAGTGGGGGCAAGATATTTACAGAACCATTATTTAGAAAGACAACATGAAAAATACAGATGTTGTTTACATTGAAAGACTGTTTTCATAGCGAAAACCACTATGGGTGATGGAAATTTACTCCAGATTGGTCTCCCCCTCCTCTCTCTTAATTTCCGCATACACTGTAAATAAAAAGCATGACAGCAGACTTATTAGAGTCACTTGTTACTTATTAACTAGATGGCAAAATTTAGTCTAGATGCTTTTTAAATAAAAAAAAAAAAGAACACTTTTCATGAAGAGTCTGATAAAACATGCCAAGAGAAAGAGTATCACATACTTGCTGCCTGAAAACACTTTTCTATGAAAGCCAGCAAAAAAAGAGAAAGCATTCAGCATTGTCCCAGTCACAGAACTCTTCCAAGAAAAAAATGACTCTTTCTGCTAGTGCTAACAATTCTACAAACTGCTGCAATTTAGCAGTTTTCATCTGGAATATTCCTTTGGAATAGATTTGCTCGGTGTACTTCAGATGAGAGTTTCTTTGACATAAAAATACAGTGCCATTTAAAATATATAGTATATTGTAGAACATAAGCGTATACTAAAACTTTGCACTAATAACAAGAATATGCATCTCAGCTATTCGCAAGAGGAAAAAAACCCTGTACTGCTGTACCTCTTAATACTGCTTGAAAGAGAAATATGAACACAGTATTTGGAGGTGTATGCCTCAAGAAGCTTAACCTTGTGTCTTTAAATATATTTATACACCCCTACACGACTGTCAGACCCTCTTTGAAACAACTCAAACTTTCTTTACACACGCTAAAACTATTTTACTACAGTAGGAAGAGATGACCCTGTAGATTACAGGATGCCCTTATCACTGTTAACGTATACAGTACAACTGGAAATTGCACCAGCTCGGTTCTAAATAAACCACTTGGCAAGACCGCTTCTCCACTGGTGTGAAGCAGTGAGATACATGCACACACTGAATTACATTTCATAAAAAAAAAAAAAAGTGCTTAAATAGTAAATGCTGAGAAGCCTCAACACCAAGTTTACTAAAGTCATGGTGAGATGAGTAAGGAAAAAGGCAGAACAACATCAAAAAGGAATCAAATGGCATCCCTGGGGGAAGCCAAATGTGCCCCCAGAAAAGCTGCTTCACCTCCCACAGCCAGCATGTCCAACTGCGGACCTCAGCCCCACACTCAGGATGGGGGTCGAGCCAAGGCTGTGATTTCTCAGACACCTCCCAACCAGGCCAGGCCCCTTCCTCTTCCCCCAGTAGGAAGCGGGGCAGAGAAGCTGCCACTGCTGGCGGAGAGATGCATGCTGCATCCTTCCCACCCGAGGAAGCAGCTCCCTGATGCTACTGGAGTAAGCAGTAGAGAGGTGATGATCTGCCCACACCAGGGATTTCTCCAGGCAGTTATATTTGTGAACCGGGAGACATTTACTTTCTGAAGAGGCAACAGTCCGGGTTTTGCTTTGGGGATATTTTGGGGGTTTTGGGTTGTTGGGTTGGTTTGGGTTGGTTTTTTTTTTTTGGGGGGGTGGGGGTGCAGGGGGTAGAGGGAGTAAGGAAGTGGCAGAAGGGTTGTTCTCTTTCTAACAGCATGAACAGCTCAGGCATGGCTAAAGCTCACTGGCAATAAAAAGCAGCATAACGAGAAGAGAGAAACCAAAAATCCTGCATACCTTCCATTTGACTCTGTCTGTTGTATGACATTTACCAGATGAGTATATGTAAAGTACTCTGTAATTAAGTTCATCTGAACACAATAACTTTAAGGAAACTTCAAAAACTACTTCAAAACTCAGAAGCCAGAATAATTTGTATTTATTCTAAGTAGATGAGCATGTTGCTCTAGTGTAAATTACACTTTGTTTAGCATGAATCAAGCCAAAAGATTTAGTAGAGTCATGGAACTGCATTTCAGATGTGACCTACCATTTGCTTTACTAACTGTGTGGAGACCCTCCCTGTTTCCAACACTCAGCATTGTGCCCATCTGCCTGACCTGCCCCTGCCTGTGCCTGCTCCTGCAGCACCAGCCGGACACACAGCCTGACAGATGAAGAAATGCAAAGAAGTTGAAATCCCTAAAGGTGTCATGGCAGGTGAAAATACCAAACTCCATTTGAACTTGGGCTCTCCTCAGGCATTTCACAGCTCCTGTCTCACGCAGGAACAAAATCCTGCAAACACATCATTGCCACAGCTTTGCTGTATCATCTGTGTACGCTATTGGCTGCTGCACTGCTAATGAGAAGCCCGCCCCATATTCAGGGTGAAAGAAGTTTATTAGGGAGAATAAATTTAGACACCAGTGTTTCAGCAGTATGTACAAAAATAACAAGCTACAAAAGCTGTACACTAATCTCACCAGAGAGAGAACTAAAATAAAAAAGTAATAAAGAAAAAAAAAAAGAATGAAAGCATCCATCAACGCATGCGCAGGATTGGAATTCCTCCTTTTGAAATCTCTAAATTAAGTTGTGCGTGTCTGTTTCCATCCTTTATTTTTTTATTTTTTAGACCTGCACAATTGGGTACTTATTGTTAAATACCAAAGTTTCAAAAACTCTTCAAGAACTGTTGTGGAAAAACAGCTATAACCTGCACCCCACACACAAAATGGGATTTCTTGTCTTTAGCCAACTAGGCTGAATGAAACACTCATTGCTAAAGTAGATCTACTCATCTCCATTTTCTCCCTTCATGGAACAGATTTTCTGAATAAATATAATGTGTTACCTAAAAAAGCAACATAATCAATGTTTAATGCTGGAATAAGTTTGCAGTAACTTTTCTGCCTTACACTGTATTTTTGGCAAATGGAAGAGTCAAAGAAACAAGGGTGCATGTGTTGCCCTCAAAGCAGCGGGTGCACAGAAGAGCGGCAGCACCACCAGCCGTGCTGCAGCAGAGCAGAGCACTCCTCTTCGAGGGTGCTCTCTCCCCTCCACCGACTTGGTGTGCCTCTGTCTCTCACTTTCCTGGATCTGTAGAATAGAGAGAGTTCTGCTTTCCCATCTCAAAAGACCACCCCAAAATCTGCAGATTAGCTGTTCTTTATTAAAAGGGAGATACTGCTAGTATGCTGTGTGGAAGACGCATAAATGTTTTACTTATTTTTATATTTTGTGTTTGAAATACAACATGCTTTGAGAAGCACAGTTTGCCAGTAAGCATAAAAATACCACTAAGATGTTCAGATTGTCATATCCAAAATCTGAAACTGAATCTATCATCAGCTGTGCTAGCAATATGTTTTCTGCCAAGTTGCCACGGGGTAGCAGAAATGCATGATGACAGCAATAAATAACTTTAATGCCTGCTGATAATATCATGAAAAGAGCTCTGTGATACACTGACATCATTTAGAGGTTTACTAGCCATTATTAAGTGTTGCATCATGCCTCAGCTTGTCAGCTAATCATCACAAATCACTTGTGTATACACATATTTTTATTCATGTTCATGTGTATGTAAAACTAAATATTATAAACTACACTCTACATAGTTTATTCAACTTATTTTCACTTAAGCTAACTTAAAATACAAGTATGCCTATTACACACCCATGGATGTACCTTTGGATTCTGTACAAGCAAAATGCCTTTTCAAACAAACCTCGTTACTCTCCTCACAACCTCTGTCTAATCAAGTGATGGTGTGATCTAGCACCATGCACCAGAGTCTATTTATCACAAGTATTTGTCATTTTTTTAATCCTTTTTTATTTGGCCTTCCTGGAAGTTTGTGGTATCACCACCCCTACAAATAGGCCTTACTGGGATCATCAGGAATAGGATGACAAGATATTTTTACAAATACCTGCAGTTAGCAAAGTTGCATAATGAAATCTCATTCAAATTAAATAATTCAAAGATTGGCTGACCTTACTATTACCTTTTAAGTTCGAAAATTCTGAATGCCTTACATGATATCTTTACATGTCTTCCTCTCTGCCCCCACACCCACGGAACTACTGCTACCACAAAAAAAAGCAAAAACTTTAAACTAATATTGTTAATGCAACATAGCCCTAAAACACAGACATTATCAAAACAAGTTTAGACATTACATATTCTTCTCATACATGTTTTCATTTCCTTAAGGAATAAAATACTTCTGCATTTTTTGCATCAGTTATATTAAAATATCCCTTAAAGAAGGAAAAGATCACTATTTGCAGACGTGACATCCTCATATTTGTGATCCACATTAAAGTCAATGTATTCTTAAATGGTAAAAAAAAGTTTTAAACCTTGTTTTAAATCATGTACAACTGTCAGAAATACAAATGTGACAAGATCACTTTAAAAAGTGACATTTAGCAATACCTATTGACATGGAAGGACTTTGGGAAGATGACATAAAGACTTGCAGATGTGAACAGATCAGACACATCTGCCTCCTTAACTCACATCATTCTCTTCCTTCCACCATACGAAAAGCACATCAACACAACACAACGTGATTACACCAAGCTGGGTTATACATTGTGAAATAAGTTTGCCTGTCAAAAAGGTACAGACACCTCTTCTCCTCCTTAAGCAACAATTCCGTGTGGGTTAGATATCCCACACCATTTAGATACAAGCAAGGGGGTTCTTTTCTGGCAACTTCCAGTTCTGAAGTGTCACTACGATCAAGATTTATATGTTATTACAGACATACTTCAAGCTATGATTATTAATTGCATTTAGTTTAAGAGACAAGATTTTTCACCTGCACAAACTCAGAAAGAAAATTTAATGTAATTAATAACCATTCCTAAGCCTAACTTGAATGCAAAGGTACACCTTGCTGCATTGACTTTTACTCTTTTCCTTTTAACCCATGTACTTAAAAGGCTACAGAAACATGGCATAGAAATTTTAACAAAGTTGTGGAAAGAGGCATGTTTTGCATTGCACTGTATGTAATTGCTGCACTCATATAGCAAAAATCAAGCAACCCCAAAAGGCCAGGCTTAGTTCCCAAAAAATCCCAAAGACAACATGGTTTATGACAGGGTGGTCAGTGGTCCTAAGGAAAGTTTAAAAAAAAAAGAAAGAAAAAAAAAATCATTATGACTAATTATGTTGTCTCAATAACAAGTATCTATTAAAAGAACCTGAGCTTCCATGCTCTTTCTGATAAAGCTTCTGGTGCATGACGAAAGGATTTACAGCTACCAAGATTATGAGGTGGCGGGATTCAGATCCATTTCTGCACTTCTTCTCAAGGGTCATTTAATGGGGAGGAAATAAACCTTGTAGAACCTCATTTGGCACCTCTCAGGCTGAGGAGCTCCAACCAAATTAAATGAAAAGCAAGGTCATTAATGAGCAGCATCCCTGCTAGGAAATCTGAATGAGACTGGTCACGTAAAGCCCATTTTTTAGTGGTGAGATTTTGTGATTTTGTTTCCCCTCAAATTAAAGTGTTTGTGGAGTCATAAGATGCCTCCAATACTCAAATGAGACCATAACCTCCTGTGTGCCATCTCTGCCCTCCTTGCTTCAAAGGGCTCTGAATTCGTGCGAGCAACAGCGCACAGAAATTGGTTAGCATTGGCAAACAGTGTGACAAGTGCAACACAAACCCAAGAGGGGAAAATAAACAACCCTTCAGTCATCCCAGTCATTGGAGCCATGTGGGCATTTAACATGCTGAGGGTTCCTCAGGCCTTGGAGAACATAAATTAGTGCAATAAGTGATACAATTAATGAATTTCAACAGTCAGATATAAACACAAGTAACATATCCAGGAATAAATCAGGCAGTCATTAACAAAGAAACCCTGTTGCTTTGGGTTACCGTGAATTCCCAGGCTCTCCTTGGATCCATTCACAAAATGAAATCACTTTCCAGACAGAAACTGTAAACACACGGGGATGAAATTTCCTCTCAGATTCCTTTTTATTCAATGCACCTGTTTCCCAGGCCTACCTTGCACCTCCCCCTAGAGATCTCCTATTTCCAGGACCAGAGGGAGTAATTTTCTTCCTGTCCAGCTTCACCAATGTCTCCCAACTCCAGATTCTGCTCAAGCAAGGAAAGGATTTGCCCATCTAAACACCTGACCCTAAAAGTCTGAAATTTAAGGCATCTCATCTCCCTTCTAAAGACTGAATGAGGTCTCTTTCAAAACCTATCACAATAATTTGGAATGAGTGAATGAAGGAGTCCGTGCCATACAAGCCGTGCCAGGTGATCCCATCAGGGGAGCAAAAAGTTCCAAATTTACTAACACAAAAAGAAATGCCCATAAACAATCTGTAAGTCATATCATTTTCGTAACTACTACTTCTTTAGTAGTAGTTCTAACTAATAGCTTCATTATCTAAACGAATGCATTTTAAGATCGGTTCTCTCCAATGTGCGTTATCTACCATGCAGATAAAAATTGGCTCTTCTTAGCAGTAGAGCGTTTGGCACAGCTTACGAAGAGTGCAAAAAATAATAAAGCAACAAAATCACATTATTGCTATTTTCAAATCATTATGAGCACAAACAGATAAATGTAGGACAGAAAACCATTTTGAAAAATGAATGATTTCAAGACACCACTTTGAAAATTGATAACTCTCCTGCCAATTTTATGTCAAAGTCATAACATTTGGGGTAAGAGCCCAAAACATTAGTCAAGTGTCTTATCTAACCTTGGACTTTAACCATCTGGTTTCCTTTGTTTGAAAACTTAGACTGTTGTCTAATTGTGAATGATCAGCATGGTTTTTATACCATTTTAAGACAAGCAGATCTAGTTAAAAGAATCCAAGTCCATTTATGCTCCACTTTGAAGGGAATCCCCTAAAATTACATCATTTTCCCTTCCTGTCAGGTGAGTTAGCAAGCCAGAAAACAGGGTAAAGCAAAGTGGAAAAAGGTGAGGGAAGGAAAAATTCTCAGACACTGCAGTGAAGAAAACATATGTATGTTTTAAAACTTAGATCAGCCCATTACAGAAAATCCAGCTCCCTAGCCTTCCTGGAAACTCAATCAGTAAGAAGACCAGCAAGTGGTACACGCATAAAATGTCAAAGCACTAAAATCTATCACAAACTGACCCAAATATAGTGGTCTGAAGTTTTGCATCTCGTTAAATCAAAATCCCTGAGACACCCTAATTTCCTTTTGGGATTTAAGGGCAGAGAACTACAGCTATTTATTATTTCTTTCCGCCGCCTCGTGCATTTCAGAAGCCTTTGTGCAGAAACTGTGAGGGGCTTTTTGGGAGCTTCCCTTCAGCCCGTGCAGCGCATGCAGAGGTGAAAATAACCTGTACTGCTTCCCACCACGGGGGAGGAAAGCTGCTCACTGCCAGACCCTGAAAAGAAGTCAGGAGGCTTTCTCGAGGTGACGGCCAGCAGGGTTACCTGAGGATGGTGCGTACATGAGCTTTCTACAACACTGGTACAGATTCCAGACCTAAATATAGGTGTGGGCTGTTGCCAGCTTAGTTCAGTAACCTGAGTCCCGAGGGGCAGCTCCCATGGCCGGCACCCTTCCCGCTGCGCACTGGCATGTGTGCAACAGCTACTTAGACAGGGCCTGTTGCTGGGGTCTCCCAGGCCATCCCCTCCCAATGGCTGGTGATGCTCTCATGACACCTTCCCCGCAGCCACCATGCAGGCAGAGAGCTGAAGCAGAAGTTGTCTTGCCCTGTGACTTGTCCCCTCGGGAACATGTCTCGCTCAGCTGGTACCTTGCAGAGCAGTCCTCAGGCTGCCCGAGCCTCAACCTGCTCCTCTTCCAGGGAGGAGACAGAATCAAAAACCCCTGATACACATCACTGTGGACACAGCACTCTCCTATTCACATCTCCACTCTTCAAAAGTTGTTGTGAAATTTGTTATCAAAAACCCAAATTTTGTACAAATCATCTCAGTTCTGGTTCTCACTGTTAGGTAGGGGACATAGGTCTGGTGAAGAATTAAAGCCATCAAGAGTGACAAGGCAGTGCACAGCAAAGATTTCCCCTTCGGTTTCAAGGAGAAATTCCCAAAGTACAAACATGCCTCACTTATTTTGGGAATGCTTCACTAGGCGGGGGCGGGGGTTTGGCCGTCACCATGTCTTCTCTCCCCTACTTCCTCAGCACAAACCCTGCTCTCTTTTTATAGCAAATGCTCATATATTTGTGATGCAGAGAAAATAGTCAAGGCAGGAGTAAAAATTAGGAAACAAACCTAGAAAAAACCACAAATGACTAGGGAAAATAAGTACAGAAGAGAATAAAGAAGAAGAAGGAAATTAAAGCACAAGAGCACAGTGGAAGGCAATCAAGCAGTTCCAGACACTAATGTGCCATGAGCAGAGGCTCACAGCAAGGACTGAAGACAGCTCTGATCTTTAGTAAGTACACAGGCCTCAGGTCAGCCTAGCTTTTGAAATGGTCCATAATAAGACTATTCAAGAGTCTGAAGAAGACCAAGCTGAGCTCTTCCACACTCATTATATGCACCTCTTCATCCTTTGCTTTTCTGAATGCTGACATTTAAGGTGGTGGCAGTCTGGAGTATTAACTGGTCCTCATCCAGGATTTCTCCCAGTTCTGCTGTAAAACATCCCTTCACTTAACACGTGGTTTCCTCTGATACTCCCTGCCATGAGCCAGTTTGCCCAGCTGTCAACCACCCCTCTGCAAAGAAAAAGCAACACAAGAAAACCACCACTCTCCAAAACACCACCAAAGCTCTCTGAGGTGAGCTGATTTTCAGAGCATCACTAAAATATACTGCACAAAAATGATGTAAAGATACATCATCTCTCCTCTGTCTTCTATAGTCCCATTTGCAGGGTGCTTACCTGGCCTCGTTAGCTCAATTATAGAGAATGACAGCTATGGCTGCTGGAAATTGTATTTGACAAGAAACAGAGGGAACAAAGCTGTCTGCTGAGAACAACATTCAAACACTTCAGTGACATACATTTTATCCATATTGAGCAACATATTTGCAATTATAAAAATGCATTACAATGTTTCGCCAAATTAACAAGACTACATTTGTCCATTTTCTATAGCAATCAGTAACACAGATAGATGAGAAAGGTAAGAAAAGCAATGTGGTAAATTGAATTTATCTATGTATTTTATCTTTTAAAAAGGAAAAGAAACCTTTATACTATAGGTCTCAATATCTTTGATGAATTATTCCCAGTACAGCCTTAGGAAGGATACCAGAGAAGCCTATTATTTTGCATAGGTGAATTGCTTCTCTGCACATTTTCTTTAAGATTCTGGAGCTCTTGGATTATGTTTTGTAAATCAGTTAGCTTCCTAGCCAGAGATTAAGGTAAATTCTGCTAAGGACTAAAAGTTGACTTAGAGCATTAAGAAGGATTAATGTTTAGCTGTGGTGAAGCTGAAGTACTAGGTTAGCATGTTTACGCAGTGCTGTAGATCACAATTAATCCAAAATTAGTATAAAAGATCAACAGCAACTGCTCTTGCATGCCAGCTTGGCTTAGTCCTAAAATCAAGACTTACTTTGGGGGCAATCTGTGTGCAAAGTTGCCGTGCGTCTGCCCTAATAGGTTTAAAGCTTTCAGAGGAATCCATGCATTTTAAATGTTTAGCTTCTTTGCCCTCTGCTTTGAGAAAATAAATGTAGAAGTCAGTACTCGAGACGCTTCTGCTTTCTATCTGTGTCACAGATCCATCAGAATAGATTGGTGCTAGCAGCGAACAAAAGCAAATACAATTTCCTGTCTTACAAAGAAAAGGTGCTTAAAATACGTACTTTTGTTCATCATCAAGGATTAATAAAAATAACAGGGATTTTCTGGCAGGAAATATTCATGCTGTCTAACAAAAAAGATAGTAAAAGTACACAGATGTCCAGATACATTCATATATATAGACACAGGCATATATAGTTTTGAAAAACAGTAACTATATCTGTCTGTTCTGTAACTATAGAAAGCGTATCTATAGTAATGTATTTAAAGGTATTGGAAGATGATTTCAAATGGCATGTCACAACATATTTTAAGAGAGCTAGGTGGGGAAAGTTTTCCTTTCTACTTCAAAGTCAGTTTAAACAATGATTTCTAGCTTTCTCTAAAACCAGCAGCATCTCTGTGGTCTTCAAAAGCTGCATGCAGCAGCACGCCCAGTGTAACCCAGCTCAGATGCCTGGTGCATCCCAGCTCAAGCCTGGCACAGGGCTGACCCAGCCAAGCCCTGTGCGCTTACAGATCCAGCCGGCTCAGCCTCAGGAATGGAGGGATGGGAAGGGAGCCTGTGGCCCCAGCACAGGGGACTGCCACACCTTTGGGGACATCTGGAAGAGAACAATATATGCTATCAGGGGCTTAAAGGCAATACGCATACAGAGGCAGACTGTTTGGAGGAAACAATCGTTGGACATGATGGTCCTACAGTTATGGAACCAGCCTGTCCAGCTAAAGAGTATGAATTGCCCTTAAAGCAGAAAGCAGGTGCCAAATTAAGAGAGTTAACTAGCCTACAATATGTGAAAATAAATAGGTGATAGTTAAAGGAAGCCCATTGTGCAGAACAGAAGCCCTGTGCTATGAGTTGGATTTATAAAGGCCTCGAGGTTTTGTCTGGGGCAGGGGCAGGGGTCCACTGTGGGTGTTTGGCATCTTTTTGTGGTTTATTTATTTATACTCTTTGGACAGAGCCTTTTCAGCCTTCTCCAGAAATACATGGTTTTGCTTACAGTGTTGTATTATTTTGGTATATTAGTACAATCCATACTAATTCCAGAGCTCATTGCTGAACTTGGTTACTAATTAATAATTTTTTCATCTTTATTTCTATACTAATGCAAGACCAGAAATGGCCGTTCTAAGCATCTATTTCATTACATTAAAAGACACTGAAATAAAAGGAAACAGTACGGTGTTGTATCAGGAAAGACATCCCATACTTATCCCAACAACACAGAAACTGCTGATGTCAAACCAAATGAGCTGAGAAATTTAAATCAAGTTGCTCTATGCATTTCACAGCTGCGACACATTCTTGATGGGGTGTGCCCAGCAGTGAGGGCTATTTGCAGAGCTGTTTGATAAGCAATTTTTTCAGTTACTGGGTCCTACACTTACAACACAATTCATTGCTTCCAGTGGCAACAGCATACTGAGATGGTAACATCTGTGCCTATGCCTAGCTAACAGCATTCAAGCTGTGATGGTGATGACATTTGTGAAACTTGATTAAACTTTTCTTTAATCCCATTCTTTATTTTAGAAACACAGACGCGAATAATTTCAGAACCAAGTCTTAAAGGAAGCTGATGCGATGTGGCCTCTTGCAAGGAACTTGAAAATTCCCTTCCTGAGGCCTGTCTCCAAGAGACACACAGGGCTTCCTGTTTATGCGACCATTCATGCCCACAAGCTATGTTTAAAAAAAGAAAGGGGGCAGCGGGAGAAGGAAAAAAAAAAAGAAAAAAAAAAAAAAAAAAGGGATGCAAAAAAAACCCAGGGGAATGCACTAAAAATTCAGACCAGCACACTATTCACAATGGGTTTGTGCTGGATTCTTCTCTTTGATCCTCAGGGAGTTTTCTTTACTAAAAAGAAATACTCATCCTCTACTGACAAGGATTTGACCCACCACACTAACTCAGGTCTTCTCCAACTTCTCTCAGGCACTTGTGGAGAGGTCCTGCTGGCTGATTCTCACGTGAGGACCCTGTTCTTCTGCTCTACCCTCAGCCTTAAATGAACAGGAGAAACTGCCAAACTACACTTACACACCAACCACACAGATTCAGAAGAAAAACTTCAGGGTTCATTTCTGTACCAGAAAAGCTCAGCTTAGATACACCATCTGTTTTAAAAGAGGTCCTGCTTTACTTAATTTTACACCTTGGTGAATGAGGCAAGCAGAGGTCAGGACGCTTGCCTAAGGTCACGCAGAACTAACATGAGTGCAGGGTTTGGAGTACCCGGCATCACCCTGAACCACAGGTCTTTACACTGTGAACACTACATGCTCATGGTGTCCTCAGTTTCAGTAGCTACAAGTTTCCTGAGGAAAGGTAGGTTACTTCAAGAGACCTGTAAAGCCTTGTAAAGCTCTTAAAGATGGATACCATAAGCAAAACAAATCTGCTGTACAAGCTGCTTTTCAGGAAGCGATGCTGTCTTTGCCAAAGGTGTTTCCTTAGACAAAAAAAAAAGGCAGATGTGTACATATTTATCAGCTCTGCTCTGTAGGGTCCTAAGGCCTCCAAATAACGAGCTCAGATTTTCAGCACCTGCTGGACTACATGAAAGAAAACACACCTGAGATGAAGTGGACCCATATTAACCAGCCTGCATCTTCGAAGAGCCCATTTTACTTGGTAATAAAAGACAGTTCTTTTCTGAAAATATTAGGTCTTCATTTCAACGTTTTGCACTTGTTTTGTTTTATTATAACAGAGTTATACATCCGGATTAAAAGAGAACTACTGTTTTGTGGTTGAAAAAGTAAACGTGCTTCTCTACAGATCAAAGCCATAATGGCAGAACACACAGTGGAGCACACCAGCTCAAAAAGGAAGGGTTACTAACCTCTGCTTTCAAGTATGAATGATTGATATGCAAATATGGTTTATGGTAATGCTTATGAACGTCTGCTTTTCTGGCAGCTCAGTGCTCCCGCATGCATTAGGCTCACAGATCAGGGCTGTGCGAGCAGGCTTCGGGGGCACATGTGCATATTCAGAGACACAGTTTGCTATGGAAGCCTTCCAGAAAGCCAATTGCTGCTTTGCACCATTAAACTAAACATATATTTTAAACTCCTCAGAATCAACAGAAGCAAACAGTATATCAAATGCCTTTGGTCCTATGCAGCAAAGATACTGCCAAACCCCAAACATTCAAGATAAATCATGAGTGGCAACCTCAGATCATGAAAGAGACCTTTAACGAAATCACAAGGTAGGAGAAAAACTTGGTCTCTTTACAGTAACTTTTGAAAGCCCTGTTTTGAAAAGATTCATTAACTCACATCTTAACCCTTTTTTCTGAAACACTAGGCTCTAGCACATGCCTTTCTACAAAATGAAAGCTGTGACTCTACCCTTGCCACTTGCCTCCAAGAGCTGGGCTTTTACTGAAAAAACACATGAAACAGCTCAAATTTTTGATAAGATCATGAACTAACAGCAGAGAAGTTACACGAGCAACCGTCCTCAGCACACACTTCTGAAGCCTGCAGTAAAACCTTCTCTCCAGCTAGTCAAAACATGTTAAGAAAAACTCCAGTTCTCCCAACAAGCAAGCATGCAAACACTGCCCTTAATTTCCTAAGTATTTACCTCCTCCAGTAAGTGCTCTGCAATGTAGCAGAACGAACCCAACTGTTTCCCATTAGACAACAGTGTGCCACAGAGTTCCCACACACACACTCGCAGCCGAAACTTATCACTAACATTTCTGCACACACAGTATCAGCAGCAATGCAGGGCAGGGGGGAACCAAGCCATGAAACCTTAAAACCAGTTACAGTACCTGCAAGCTTCCAAGGCAGCACTCACAGCGAAGGCTTCCCTGAGGTGGAGAGCCCTGCAGCCCAGCACCCTGCTCTCCATGGCCCAGCTGCGGACCTGGCCCTAATATCCAGATTTAAAGAGACAGAGGAACGAAACTACAACCCACCAGCTTTTATCCAGGTTGTCATACAACCACTGCTTCTTTTTTTTTTTTTTCTCAAATGGACTATCTTTAAATCAATTCTGCCAATAAAGTATCACATTTGTGCACCTTGGTCTCTCCTTAGCCAGCTACAAGACAACAAAAAAGCAACAAATCAGAAGTATATATCACAAGTCCTAATGACTTGAACATGTGTTTGGAGCAAATGTAAATATTCCACTCTCCGAATGAGCAAAGCTCTTAAGCGTAGGCTTAATTTTATCTCTCCTCAATAAATCATTTTTAAGCATGTACCTAAATATAAGCCCTCGGTTTACTCCCATTAATACTAATAGGACTTAAACATATGCTTAAAATTAAACATGTACTTACGTGCTTTGCTGAACCTGGCCAGTAGACACCATGACTGTGGTGAAATCTCTAAGACAGATTGCTTATTGGACCCTGTACACGTTGTGTATGCTTCACAGTGAGACAAGTAAAATCAGAGGATCTGAGCCAGTTGGGGTAGATAGACCCATGGCAGGAGGAGTTTGTACCTTCTACTTTTTCAACTGTGACAGAGACACGTGCAGATGCTGTGCCACGAGGCTATAGAAAAGCAGCAGATTTGCCAGGCTGAGCAAGTAGGTGTTTCTGCAGAGCCGTCTCTAGCTGAGGCTGGCGCGTGTGCAGGGGAAGCAGCACCTGGAAGCTCACTGCTGGTGCTGGGCTTCAGCTGATACATTGCCTGCCGCTCCTCCAAAGTCAAGCCAGGGAGAGAGTGACTTGTAGTGGGAGCTGAAGCCTGCCCACAGCTCGCTGTTCTGCTGCCCTTGTCATTGCCCACCTCTGCAAGGCCCCTGCCCTCGCCAGGAGAGAGCCCACGGGGGACTGGGAATTCCAGGGGAAACCAGGCTGCCCAGAAGTCCCAGTGACCTCTGTGAGAAGAGCCAGGGGCTGCCTTGGGCTGGGCACAGCCAGGTCCAGTGCACCAGGGAGGTTTCTTTCTGTCTCACTGTCCAGCTCTGTATCCAACTCTATTTTAACTGCAATAAATTAATTTTCCCTACCTACATCAAGTCTGTTCTGCACAAGTGACCTCCTTGTTTTATCTCAGCACATCAGCTTTTCCATCTTATTTTCTACCCTGTCCTGTTGGGACAGGGGACAGAGAGTGCAGGTGGGTGGGCATCTGGCAGCCAGACAAGGTCAACCTACCAACAGAGCTGGAGATCCCAAGGCGTCAAGCTGACCCATTTTGGTCAGAATCATCTTCATATATGTAAGCATACATATATACACATAGCCTATACAATGTTCATATTACATTAATGTCAAAGAGCACAATAAAATGCTTTCTATTCATTGTTACATCTTTCAAGACTGTAAGATGATGCTCCCTCATTTTGCAATTTTTTTCTTTTATTACAAAATACAGATTAGCAAAGAACCACAGAGAAAAAAATGGGAACTAAAAACACATGAATTAAAAAACCCCAGCAAAATTACCAGTTATATGCTAGCCTCAGACTTTCTTCCAGAAAGATTATTTTTAAGCTAATTTTAGAAGCTTCTCATTTCACAGAGTGGCACAGATATGACCAACATGGTACTATGCTATACTCAAAGGTGTAACTGCCACCATGATATACATATTCACATCCAGCCTAGCTCTCCTGTAGTGCATCTATGCTAACACACAGATGTATGGGATTATGAGATTACTGAGAAGAGGTGCTTTTGCAGAAGACCAATTTGGCAGCCCTAATTGCAGGAATGGGGATACTAAATCAAAGGATTTGGTATTTTCCGAATACATATTTTGAATGAGTTGCATTACCATGGACTCAGTCATACAAGTTGTTCCATGTCTGTGGATCCCAGTGCCCAGTTCAGCCTCATGGGTGTGGTGAGCAGTGAAAAATACCTAGAAAATACCCACTTACAGTTATAATCCTCTGCATCGCTTGCTAATTTTATCAGTCCCATCAGAGCCAGAGCAGAAATGAGAGATGTTCTGCACACTGCAGCACAAACCTCATGTACTGCTGGAGTGGCTGACGGGTTGGCTAAATGCAGCATGGTGGGCCCATATGACTGCTCAACACACACATCTGCTATTTAACAGGTTCACCTCAGATTTATATGACTATTTCATATTTAATGCTTGGCATGTGCAAATTTGCAGGACAAGTTCTATATGTCCATATTTATATATTTACAAGCACACCATAATAAGATTAGGCAGTCAGCCTTTAAAGAGCCTTGAAAATCTCACAGTGAAAATATAAGTGGACAGTATGAATTTCTGTTGCCAACTTCTTACTAGCAGACAAATTAAACACACTTACATCATTGCTTTTTTGAGTGGTTGATTTAATTACAATGTAGCATTCTTCAGAAGGTCCACTTTTTCCTGCTAAAGTACAACACAAATAAAGTATTTTAGCATAATAAATATGAAATTTAATTCAAATTTCATGAGAAAGACATAGATCTTTCATTTTTTATGTTACTGAAACAAGGATATAGATAACTCCATCATCTCAGAATTCGTTTCTCAGAAATAAAGAAGAAAACTAGCCTAAGGGTTGTCTTTAAACAGCCTAAGGGCTGTTTTAAAAAAGCACAGATTTCTATGGCAATGGAATGCTGTTAAATTATGTCTTTGGCAAAAGGTCAGAGCAGCAGGCAACACAGGGGCCAGGCCAGGGCACAGATGCCCTTGGAGTTGAGGAGCAGCTCGGTGGCCTTGAGCACCTTGTGGGGGTCACTAGTGGGATAAAAACTCTGATATCACCTGAGACACAGACATGGCAGGAGCCAGGAGTTTGTACCTCATATCTGAGACAGGATAGCACTGGTTCACAAGGCAAGATGCTGTCGATAATTTTGAAAGCAGTGATTCCTGACCACCACCGGGTTTCAGTAGATGAGCTTCAGCATCCAACTTGGGAAAGAAGAAATGCAGTGTGACAGCACTCTCATTTTCACAATGAATTATTATATCACAGATTTTCTAGTTAATAAAAAAATATAAACTAAATGAAACCAGAGGAAAAATCAAGGCAGTACATCTGTTCCAAGGCAGATTCTTTCCTCCCAGGGAGAAGGCCAAATTAAAAGGTTAATAGCAGAATTACTATGGGTCTCCAGTGGCTGGGTTTTTAGAAAAGAGGGAAGGCTTTGAGCCTTTGGCTCAGCTGCTCACCCAGAACTGGAAGTATGTAATACAACTGTTTCCCCTCCTTGCTCTATACCATCGACAGCTCAGACTGAGAGCAGAAGAAAGTGGACATAGGATGCTCTTCTATATGGGGGACCTCAAACAAAGAAACCCCACGTCCAGATGAAGAGCCCCCAGTGCTAGAAGAATGTTGTGACAGCCACAGGCTGCCCAGCCGGACCACCCAAAATCCAGCCCCTCTCTCCTATGTTCATCCTTGCCTCCAGACCTCAGGTCCATAGTACTTTCCCAGCTGACCCCACAGCAAAAAGAGTATCTAAATGGAAATGCTTAGAAAACCTACCCCCAGCTTTCCTGGGAACAAGCTTATCTCCAATTCCAGTTTCAGTCAACCTCTTTTGCATACGCAGATCCTCAAAACTATAGGTGAACTTCACAGAAGCTGAGCAACAGAGGCCATATGTGGCAAAAATTTTCCTGCCTGCTACGAGCAGGAAAAATGTTTTCATCCATTTCCGATTCCAAAACCCATACCTCTAAATGCCCTTTGTAGGATAAGTGCTCCTGTTTGAATCCACAGTGTCTGAGGCACCGGCCTGCCTTAAGAACAGCCAAACAAAAGATCTAGCACTTCTCAAGACAATCTAGCAAAAATGTTTTTCCAGTCTAAAAAGTGCCCCTGCATATGTTTTGAGTACATGGTTTGTCTCAGTGTATTTCCTGCTGAATAACCTGTGATTTTGCCAGCAGTTTAAAATGTGTAAAATGCTTGGCTTTTCTGTCGATAAAACTCACAGGTTGACTAACGCAGAGGAAAACAGCCTCAGTCCAAAAGTTATCTGGCACCTGAAACTTGCATTGATTTTGACACGCACATTTTTTCTTAATGTGGCCAGAGATTCAGCCTGCTGTTGTGCAATCAAACTCTTATTATGTATTAGCCTCAGTACATCAGCGTTTTCATTTTAGTTGCCAAAATGCAAATTTGTTAAAGATCTTCACCATATTAGTGACCATTTAACTATGTATACCAGTGACAGTGTTCCAGGATGGGGGAAGCCAACAGATCTCAAGTTAGGACTGTAAAAATGAGATCATACCACACATTAATTTACTGCATACAGCTGCTCTGTAAAGTTTGCCATGAAGCATTTTTGGAGATTTCCATGCCAAATCATCTCTGTAAAATTGTACTGCTGTCATTACTGAGTCTGCTTTCACATATATTTGCTCAATTTTACAAATAAAATAACTCTAAGATACTAACATATATACACTATATATGCACACACATGCTAATTAACTCTATGACACTCATCATGGTGAAAAGAGGCTGTGCAATGAGAGATATGTTAGAGGCTGCCAGAGAAAAGCCATCATCAGTAATGTCACATCTTAAAAAAGCTATGCATAAATCACAGATACCCCAGAGTATCTTGAAATCTTCTAAAATGAAACACTAGTATATTCTCTCGTACCACAACTAGCAGTACGGAGAGAAAAACTCACACTAAAAATCTGAAAGATACAGTATTGTGTAAAGTATTCATTCAAGAAAATAAGTGATTTTGTAAAGAAATCAGTAAGCAGATATATACCACTCTGAAACAGCATATGACCATAGTAAAACTCAGTAACCTAATGAAACAGAAAAATTATATTAATTCAAAGCTTGCATTAGATGCCAAATTGAGGTGCCAGTGTGCATATGAGGAGATGGATAATAGCACTTGTGTGTTGGTTGGCCATGAGGTGCTTAAATCAGAAGGCACCAAGAGTGACAAGAGAAATACCTGGTCCAGAATTATAAGTCTGAATTTTTGGGGTGCTTTGCAGATCAGAAAAGAAAATTCTAATCCAAGAAGTCTGTGTTTTAGGAAAGTCCAGGTCACTGTGAAAGCTTCACTGCACCAGTCCTTCCCTCTCTTCTACGAAAAAGAAGGTTTAATTCTAAACCACAGACAGACATTGGTGAGAACTGTATATAAATACGTGCCAGGTTAATTTCTGTAACATACCAGGCTAGATTGTGTGTTTTGATTTAAAAAATCAAAACTTTCTGCTCTTCCTCTTCTATCTCATAGCTACACTTCAGGGAAGGTTTTTTAATAACTTGGTGCTGAAAAACTACTCAATAAAAAAGGTTTGTGGAAAACTTTTTTCTATTCTTAAAATACTTCTATTTGAAAAGAATAAAAATATTGGTTTAATATACATGTATTATATTAAATATGTTGTTTTGGTAAATATAGATGTGAAAAAATTACAGAAGGATAATTAAATATACTGATTTTTGCATGGAGTTGGGTTTAGTATGTGATTTGATTAGTAGTAGCATATGAAATTCTTAGAGGGAAAAGAACCTGAAAGTGGCTATACAAAAGTTTGCACTTTCATCACATGTTTAATTTGGAAAATTTCAGGAAGATTTTTCTCAATAGCATTTCAGTAAGCTTATGCTTTTCTTGCAGCAGATTGTCACATGTGTATCCTGTTCATCCGTCAGGGCATTTGTATGAAAACATTTTTTTTAAGGCAACATTTTTTAGACAGTAGAATTGAAAAATTGGTTGCAGTCTTTAGCAAATAATGCATTAAAATTCCTTCAATTATGTCCTTATCAGCTTAAAAAGAACCAAAGAAAACTGGTACAAAAACAAGGAGACATTGTGTTATGAATGAAGGCTGGTAAACTGACTCCTTTTCAGACAAAGCCGAAAAACATTGCTTTAAGTTGTGACGAGCAGCACAACAGAACCTGCTCTAATCGTATACAGATGATGGGAATTTGTCTAATGTTTTATGGTGAATCGTTGATGAGGCCTGCAGAAGGAAAATTTGTAGAAATAAAATCACCTTGACAGTAAAGCACTAGGGTCAAAAAGCAAAGTAAAGTCAGTGTTCTTAGCTTTAATAAAAACAGTATGATCTGTCATCAACACAGCATTTTTACACTCTTGGACAATGCACTCTGGGAGCTCCTGCTGGGTTTCATTTGATTTTCACCAAAACCAACAAAGGACAGCTTATGGCTGGTAATTCATTATGACAGCAGAGAAGTTACAAAAATACACATGTTTAGATCCCTGTAAATAAACAGCCCACACTCCAATTTTCAGCACAAAACCTGTTAGCCAGGCTAGGTAAAACACACTAATAAGCTATAAAGTAGATCTGTTGTCTTGGGGTTTTTTGTTTTATCTGTTTGGTTTGGGTTTTTTTAACCGTGAACCTGAAAGTATAGACTTTTAAAATTTATTATTGTAGTTTCTTGCAGTTAATCTGCCTTCTGTGCTACAAGGGTGTTCAAGGCACATTTGGGGGGAAGCTTGGCAAAGTGTAAAGAAGTATTGTTAAATACCTGAAGGGGTTGTACATACATTGCATCACTGTCTAAATACTGACTGGGCAAGATCATAAGGCAAAACAAACAGCACAGTAATTGAAAACATCTATGAACTAGATGATCACAGAGGCAGGATGATAGGCAAAAGGATATAAAATTCACTCTTCAGTGCCTGATTTTACACTGGTGTTAGTCCAGTAAGAATGAAAACCAGGTAGGAAAAGGAGAGAGAACATAGTTAAAAAGGGAAAAGAAAAATAAAGAGAGTATTTGAATTTTAAGCTTCATGGGTAACAGGGACATTTCAGAGAAACTAACTCTTAACTTCCAACAGCCACTCTGGGAAATCTGGACAAAACCACCCTTAAAATACGTACCTTTACTTAAACATTTCTATTTTTAAAGCTGAAATCACTGGCAAAATTTTGAAAAGGTAATATATAAAGTACAATTCAAGCGTAGTTTTTGCAGAAAAAAAATTGTAAGTACCTGCATGGATTCCTGTGAGGTGATACATACATGATGGTATGCATATAAACAGATAAAAAGGGAGACTGGAATAAAGCATTTGAAGAAGTCTGACCTGTAGCCAGCAGGAATCCTTAATGCAGACGCAGCATTACCACTGTGATTTGACTGGTGTATCTGGTTCAGTTTGTGCTTCTGATACAGAGCAATGGAGAGCACCGTTTTGCCAGAAGACACACACCCCCCTATTGCTTTGATTAGTGTGATATAACCCATGTTTCTGTCCCAGTGAAGTGTAAGCAAGCCCAGACTTAGGAGAGGAAAAAAAAAAAAACCTACCACAACCAATAAATTTAAAAAAACTCCAACCTATATTTTCACAGAGTGAGGCCTTGTATAAGGACTTGTGCTGTACTGAGGTACCTGCAGTGGGACTTATTGTAACATGGGTAAATAGTACAGGTGGTTTGGCACACGCACACATACAGATACACCAAGACTTGGCAATTTTCAGCTTTCAGACGCAATTAATGATTCCTTCTCATTTGTGTGTTGCCGTCCAAGCCCGATTGATGTGTTTTCCAAAATCAGGTAATTTCTACAGGTTACTCTGATCAGATATCCAAAGGCACCTAGATGTTGGGCGCTGCTGAAATGCTGACTGATACAACCCTCAATGCTGTAATAATTAGCCTTAAAACAATCTCTGGTTTATTTCCCTTCACAACTCCTCTGTAAGTTTGAGAAGACCCACTGCTACCTTTCCACGGAGCAGGAGAGGGCTCTCTGACCAGCCAGCCAGGTGTGGGGAGCCCCTCCGCATGCTGCTGCCAGCACCTCTGCCTCCTCCTGCCTGGGGTCGGAGGGACAGATGGTGTTGCCCTTGCAGTCTGGGTAGAGCCTGCTTGTGTCAGAGCACAACGAACAGCCCTGCTCAGCTGAAGCCCCGGGGCTTTTCTAATCCCACCTAGGCATAGCCTGTGCTACTGAGCTTGTCCACGAGAGCATTTCTGGATAGGTGCAAGCACTTGGGAAACGTGAGGTTGCGCACCGTGCTGCCAGGGGGGTCTGAGCCGCTCTGCGCTGAGCTCAAGTGCTCAGATTCCAAGTCCTGCTTTACAGTCCTTTTCTCCCGAGATATTTTGGTTCCTACATTACTTGGTTACTTGGTTACATTGCTTCTGCAATGCTGACCTGAGCAGTGTCTAAAGGCACTTGAATATCTATGGCAGAGCGAGGAGGTGAAACAGTTTCCTGAGTCCCAGCTGGCACTTCACCAGTCCTGCTTTTCATGGATGCCCACACACAGCACCTACACATGGATATGGATCTTACTCATATTTTTCAAATTCATTCTCTGTAATGAAATGGCAAAAGCTTAACACAATACGGACATTTAAAAGATTTAACTTCACTGGGAAAAAAAGACAAATCTCTAAAGGGGGGTTAGGGTGGACAGTGAAGAGGTGCAAAACTAACTGAATTAATTGACCTCATTATACAAATTATACTTGTCTCCCAAGAAAGAAATTCTTCCTCATCAGGTTCCCATCACTTACATGGGAAAGTCCATTCTGCAACTCATGCATTTAGAGAAACAAAATTAATGGTGGATTTTTTTCCCCAAATGCACTGAAGGCAAGCAAGTGTGCTATTTATTAGAAGCATCCTGTGCAGCAGTCCTGATTCATCCACTTGTGGCTGGTTCTGGGCTTTTGTTCTCTACTTCTAAGCACAGAGCAAACCAAATTTCTGTCCAGGCTTCAGCACCCTTCCCGGTTTCTGAAAATGTAATTCGCAACTGCATACATGCTTACTTTAAACTTCTGAGGCAATGTGGCTTTCAAAAATGGCAACAAGCAGAAGTTAAAATTGTATGGGTTTTGGCATAACACCTACTTCCACAGTATCCATTCAATCTCCTCCCCAGCTAATAAGCAAAATACACAGCGTTCATCAAATACCAAGAGAGCAGAAGGCAGAGAAGACAGAAACCTCAAATGCAGGCTGCAGCAACCCCATCACTTATAACTTCATATTTTGTTGTCCAATCCCAGATACATGCTTAGCATGAATGTGTACCAAACTTGAAGACAACTGTACGGAAGAGAGTTCACGTTACTTTTCCTCCTCTTAGGCTTCATCACCCTTGAAAGTCCAGCTTTAATGGGATTTTTGCCTCCATAACAACAGCAGAAATGGGCCCTTGTGGAACAGGAAAACAACAGCTCAGCTCGTTTCAGATCTGTGATATTTTATTGAGCTGGCGAAGATTTCACATGCAAGGGTAACCCTGAGAACTAAAATAACACTTAGTAATAGCCTAGCCCACTGGAAATCAATGGGAGCCTTGCCACCGACTTAAACAGAGCCAGAATCTCTCTCACTCCTTATATATGTAGGAGCAAAAGATGAGGGAAAAGATCTTAAATAAATCATCTCCCAAATAGGAATGATTGCTTTTCTTTCAGTCCTCCTGGAAGGAAAAATGATTACGCTTTTTAGCTGTCAGAAAAAAACGCCAGGGTAATTCATAATGTATTACATTAACACATATAAAACAAAATGAAAAACAGCTCCAGAGTATGACCTTTCACTCCAGCAAAAGCTGGAGCAAGTGTATTGCAGGCCAAATTAATACCCATTCTACTAGGCAAATAAATTCAAAACAGGGAGTCAGTCAGACTTTCCTCAGTGTGTGGGGCAACAAGCTCAAAGGCGACATCAATTCTGACTAGAACTCAGACCAGGAATTCAAAATGCCAATATACAGCACTGACATTTTTAAATCTTGGGGGGGAGGCAGGAAACCACGGTACCCCAGTGATGTCAAAAATGGAAGAAGGATTTTAAAAATTTATCTTGTATCACTGCAGTATCGTCTGCAATTTTGAAATCAAGTCCAGTATTTAATTTTCAGCTCACTGAATCTTGGCATTTTATTAACTTCAGGCAGCAAGGCTAGAAATCTAACTTGCACATGTGGACTTGTACATAAATAGCTAAAAAAGAGGTCTTCAACTGAGACATGTGGTCTGGTAAATGCAATGGAAATTACAATAAATAATTGCAAAATGCTCCATAAAAAAATCTAGTCGAATCCCATGACAATTGAAAGAAAATCCCCCAAAACCTTAATAGTAAAATGAATTTGGCTTATGTAAAAATGTAATAAGGGAGCTTTTTTTTAATTCTTAACTGAACAAATGGTGCAAAAAGTATCAATGGTTTAAGTACAGAATACTGTAATGGCATACAACGAGAGAAGTATATTTACTATAGAGGAGACAGTCTGCTATAGCTCTTCAAAAGCAGATATTTAAAGTTTACTTTCACATGGGTTTTCACTTTTTGACCTGCTCTTGACCCGAGTAATACTTGCAGACCAGTGAGTTTAAGAAGGCCTGGGATCTATTAAAAGAGTAGTAGCTTGACTTTTACTGACTAGCACGCTGATGCTTTAAAGTAAATGTTATGGTTTGTCACAGGAACCAATTTGGTTACCGTTTGTTCTTCCTGCCCCTGCCTGCTGATATTTTTTCAAGTGTTTTTCATTCTTTAAATTCTATAAAGAAATCTGCATGCTATTATTTTAAACTTCTGTATCTTTCTTTTGAGTAGTTCATATTTAAACACTGGGCAGTATACCCAAAGTTTAAAGCAAGTGCCATTTGGTAGGACTTGAACTCAAAGTGCACTACCATTATGTTCTTTTCTGGCCACTCAATTATCATGGTGAGAAATCCCATTTGCCTGATTTTTAAAGGCACAGATATATCATTCTTCTCCCCCCTCCACATTAATCGGAAGAGAAGCAGTATGCTGTGTATGTAAGTACTTCATAGAGGGAATACACTAGCTTCATCACCTGTTTAAATTTGCACTTCAGTTATTGGCTTATTTTGTTAACATCACTATTTCCTGTTATACTTTTCAAGCTTTATGCAATATGTAGGATTTTATTACATATGTTAAAACAGTGAGAAACTTCGAAGAGCTTGGCTGAACAGGAGCCAGACCCATCCCCCTAATTTTACAAAGGACAATCTTGTTGTACCTATCTTTAATTTGTTGGCTTAAAAATAGTTTTATTTCGTGTAATGTGACAAAAATGGTGCACAATATTTTTTCCCCCCTTGAAAGCGCAAGGCCTTAAATCTCAGGTCCATAGGGAAAGGCCACAGCAAGTCCCCAGTTAGCAGCATACTTGAGAAGTCCTGCATTTTTGAGGTAGGAGAGGTACGTATGAAAACAGAGGAATCAATCAGCTCTCAGCAGCCATCACAGATACTTGACATATACACAGGAGAGAGACTGAAGCACGAGTTGGGATGAGGCCCATCCTTTCCTGCAAAATATTATTTTCAAAGGCGTAGGAGTTGTGTAAATCCTCTAACTTGTCTTTTTTCAATGTCTCATTTTTATTTGCCTCAAAACAAAGGGCTTGTGTACCACTAATGACTTATGTCACAGAATTATATCAACTGTGTAACTTTATGTTCGCAAAACTAATCACCTGAGTTCTCCCAGCTCAATGTAGAAGGGGATGGAGTGCAGCTGGGAAGGTGACTCTCTTGCCATGGCAGGTTTATTGGCTTGATTCTTCCATGAGTTATGTCTGATATTTTATAAAGGGGATTTTCTTTAGACTGTTCTCCAATATTGCAGAGTCTGTCAAACAAAAGAAATTTCTAGGTTTTTGAAGTTATCTGTATCACACCCTTAAATAGCAAGAAATCCAAACTTGAGAGGGTTTGTCTGAGGCAAAGCCATTGACTGACTAGAAGAGTTTAAAAATTCAGTTAAGAAAACATTAGCAACTCTGAACAAGATTGATGAAAATATCCAGTCACAGCGTGTAAACCTTTCAGAAAAGAGATTGGATGCAAACAAACAAGAAAAATTAAGCTGCTAAGCAAAAAGGTGCTAATATTCCTTTTTTCTCCTAATCATTTTTTTTTTTTGCTTATGCAAGTTCTGAAACTGTCATGCTTGTGGCCAGAATTTTTAAGATCTTTTCTCCATTTCTAAGGTATAAGCTGAAGATAGCTCCTTTGCCTCTTTTGTCAATTTGTCCTTCCTAGATTAGATCTACAGTAAAACAATAAAGGCAGATTTCAAATCCTCAAAACTGTCTTTTGACATACTTATGGAGGTGCTAAAGGCAATTAAATCCAAGTGCAGTTTAGGTGCATAATTTAGGAAGGATTCATTTCTTTCATCTTTGTTAACTGTAAGAAGTGCGTTACCTTCACACAGTAGCAGCATGCAGAGCTGTACTTCAAAAGTGCTACAAGTTACTGCCACAGTAACTTTACTGTGCTGTGAAAAACTTCCTGAACCTGCAGACAGGCTAAGAAGTACCCCAGCATATAAATCACCTGGTCTTGGTTTTGTTCAAGTAAAATGCTTAATGGGAATGCAAATAACTGAGGTAGACACCGTGATACTCCAAAGCATTTTACTAGTAATAAGAAATGTTAAAAATATAGGTATCTTTTACGACTACAATAGGCATAAAAGTGGTGGCTTACCAATGGTTAACCCATGCCCATGTATTTCCCAGTGTAATGGCAATTGCACATGTAAAATGATCAGTGATAAATAAATGGAGTCTCTGAAAATTACCAGCATGTCCATTGGTTTCTGGGATTTAGTCAGACACCAAGATTCAAATTCAAAGCTTAAAACCATTAAAAGACTGATAATTTGTTAACAAGAGAACAGATGAGAATTTGCAGTTGTGAAGACAAAATATTAGAAAGACAACATTTTATTTTCAATAAATCTACACACTAACTGGAAAAGGGGGTAAATTTGCACAGTTGGAGCAGGAAGATGGAAAAAAGTGGTAACTTTTAATTAATTTAAATTATTTCATCAACAAGAACAAATGGATGGTTTTGCTATTGAGAGTAGAGAGTGTTTGAGGGGGCAAGATAGGCTCAGCTTGTATATTCAGAAATAATGAATTAACACAAATCATGACATTTGGGTTTGAATCCAAACATCTACTCCAGCTTTTAAGACTTTGGTGATGTTAACATCTGGGGTTTGAGTTCAGGGTACTGTAAAGCTAGAAACCGGTCATAATCTGCAGACCCAATAGTAAATTGCTCCTCTTTCTACAGCAAAGTAAGCCAGTGAGAGAAATTTAACACTTTACCCAAACTTTAACCCAGACTAAAGGTAGGTAGGAATCCTGGAGAGCCCAAGTACATTTCAATGCTGCTTTCCATCTTGATCTGGAATTAAAATTGAACAAAGTATGTTTGATCCCAGAAACATTTGTAGCTATGACTGAAAGCACAGAGTTTTGTTTTGGTTTGGTTTTTTTAAATCTTGCAATCTAACAAGAAAGCCTTTATCCCAGAACAGGCAGTCCAGCTGTGTGGATCAGAAAGCCTCTTCCCATGGCTCCGTGGAAAAAAATGAGAACTTTGCCCCTTATTTCAGAGCAACCAAACTTCAGTCCAAAGTTCTGTTTGGGAAACACAGGTAAACTTTGGTATCAGGTTATAGACTGCATGGCAGGGCTGAGAAAAAACAAATTATCAACAACAAAAACTGTCATTCACAAGGGTTCGAAGAAATTTTTTAAACAGCAGAAATACTTAGCTCACGTTTCAAGTCAGTTTAGCCCCCATTTTCCTAATTTCTAACTGTATATTTTTACCACATCTCAAACTGCAAAAAAACCCAGTGCTAAAGTCCAAGGTGTGGGATTCATTCAAGTGTCTCTCAACATACAAAACTGCATCATTCAAGATCTACTCTATATGAAGACCTTATCTTGTCTACTCAAGAGAAGACAAAGCCTCGAAAGGAGTGCTACAGCAAAGCTGCCTAATAACTGGGCTGGGTCCCACAAGCAACTTCATTTAGAGGGGATGCGTGGGGAAGAATGATGAGCAGGAAATTAAAGCAAAAGAACCACTCACCACCATTTAAAATGAACCCAGAAAACGGGAAATTTAAAGGATTTGAAAATAAAATGGGCTTCCTGGATCAAAGCATTGTAAAAGGGATACAGAATCTTTAACCTTTAGGTAGCCAGTTCAAAATCCAGCTGAGGTCAGGAGGGACAAAAGGTTATCATCTTCTAATGACTTTCACAAACTTAATTAAAGTCTCCATCAAACTTTTTATGTCCAAGTGCATAACCCTAGCTTCCACTGGAGACAATAGCAAAACTCATGTTGATTCAGAACGGAGCCAGCCTTATACGCATATATCCATAAATAGGCATCATGTCAATGACCGGAGATAAGGTTATTTTAAAAAAAAAAAAAAAAAAAAAAGTGCTGAACACACTCCAGATGTAAAGAGATTTTGGATCTGGACATGCATTTCACAATTGCAGCTGAAACTTAATGAACAGTCTTGCTGGGAAGGTGAAGCAACAAGCCAAAAGGAGGCAAGGCCCAAACTAATGCAAAGAATTAGACCGTCCGCAGAAGGACAAACACCACTGAGAGGACAAGAGAATAAAAACTTGGATTGCTTGGCATAAAGTTGTTCTGAATCTCTAGGGGTGAGCACTTTTTCCCCTTTACACAAAACACAGGTCTTGATCTATGGTAGCACAGACACAAGCAAAACTGCTTGTCATATCAACATGGTTTTCAGCGTTAAATCCTGTTTCAGCTTGCAAATGCAAATCTAAGGAAATACCATGGCAGTGTGTTGATTCAGTAAGAAACACAGAGAACATTGAGCCTTGGGTGAGCCACAACTCTGAGAAAGATTTGTATTCATTTACACAGTTTTGACACAAATATGCAAAAACTGCAACATATATTACAAGCCCACACCTCATTTGCCTGACAAAGATTTTGCACCTAAACTCATTATACTGTAAAGGCTGCATTAGGTCAAGCAATCCTGATGAACAGCTTTCCACAGCCTCCTAGAATCCCACTACTTAACCACCCCATTTTTCTCTTATTGTAAGGAACAGCATGAGCTAAACTTAGAACAGAAAAAACCTAGGAGGAAGGACTTATGGACAGGTTGCATTGAAGAGAAAAGTGAGGAAGCTGGGAACCAAGACCCCTCTTGAAAAATCTTATCTTTCAATGCATCATATTTGCTTTTGCTGCTGGAGCTGCTTGAAAGCCTCCCTTAAGCAGTGCCACAGCAAAGAAGAATGGGTAAAAGAAGAATGGGGATAAGAACTGAAAAGCTGGCTTTTAAAAAGTGTAACATTTCAGCCTCCCACCCAGCTAAAGGTCCTCCTGCACTTCATGGGAAACTACACCTCTCTTCCCCACTAGTTTTCCTGTATTTCTAAATGACAAATAGCATACTTCAAAACTCCTGTCACTGACATAAATTGAAGTAAAGATTCTTAAAGGATCACAGGAGTAAGAGCTGGCATACAGACTCACTACATTTCCTCAACAATTTTGTGCATTGCAAGCATTTTCTTGAATAAGAAATTTTGTTCAAGATAAAACTGAGTCCCTTTTACTGTCTTAGGCTCAGGATTTATCCTTTACAGGAAAGCTGAATGACTTGGAATTTGCCCCTAATTGAAAGGAAAACACATTTCAAATCAGTTTCCAGCAACTTAGAAGTTAAAAATAATTTAAAAAAAAATTTAAATCAGGGTTCCTTCCTACATTTTCATTTTGAAATCTGAGGTTATAACTTCAAAATGCTGAAATTAAAAAACTGAGCTTTCTATTTTAATAACCATGGTTACAGATTTGTCTGTTTGGTGTTTTTTCCCAGAAAAATTCTAAGGGGATGAGCACATATTTTTTGCTGGAAAACAACTCTTTATTAAACAGCATACATCAATGGAAAAACATTCCTCCAAAGAATAGCACCGGTCTACCCCAACCAGCTGTTCTTTCACAGACAAGGAAAAAAAAAAAACAAAAAACCAAACCTCACACAGTAAAAGACCAACTTTCTTGCTAGAAACCTTGAAAATATGAAAATGTAAACTAAAGTATCTTTTAAAATATTTATTGATGTTAGAAACTAAAGTATGTGTTGTCATTTATATGCCGAACTGTTTACAGTACTTCTTTTTCCTGAGCATCTGAAGACCTCTTGAGAAGCCAATGGGGGAAACCAGAAAACAGGACTTCATTCCCAGCATTCCTTTAAGTTTGCTGTGGGAGATAACACAGACCTATTTGTGCAAAATCTCACTAATTTTCAATAGTTTCCTATGGAAATGACAACTCATAGTGACATGACACATCTGATGTGAGATCTGCATCATAAAGTGGGCTTTAGAAATGGCCACAGTAGCCGAAGGACGTCTGGGTTGAATCCTCTCAAGATTTATTGCATCTGCAGAACCTGTATGTAGCTGAGGATGCTGCTCACCCCATGCAGCCCAGTAACTGATACTCCAGCAGTCAATGAATGGAAGAACCAGAAATTCCTCAGATAAGACTCTTCTGCTACTCTATCTGGAGAACCCCTGGAGCTTCCTGCCTCCACCTCCCCTTGCCTTAAATGCAGAAGGTAACAGTAACTGCTCCAAAGGCTTCAAACACATAATTTAGTACCAGAAAAAAATAAAGCATTGTAGAGACAAAAAGCTGCATGCCTTTTCCAGTGCAGAGGAGTCCTGAATGGTCACTGCAGTTTGGTACCTCTTCATAGATAAGTCTCTCTTCTGTTGTCTTTCTGACCAGTCTGTCAGGTCATTTATCAAACTAATTGCTTTAAAGACAGGCATTCTTAGGCAATCTGTTCCCTCTCCATATTTCCCATTACAGTCATTGAAAGTTATGTATGCAGATGAAAACGATAACAGACCTCTTGCGCTCTCAGAATATTCCTTTTTTAAACAAACACTAAAAACTCCAACAGCAAACGTGGCTTAGTCCAGTCCAATCTGACAGTAGTCCGAGTAAGAAAATGTAATGGAAATATTAGTATCAAGCAAGTGATTCAAGGACATTGTTTACCCAGAAAGTTTCAGTGCTGATTAAACAGCTTAAGGTCCAGAAACCTGTTCAGCAATTGTACCTGTGGTGCCAACTGAAGACAAACGCTACCACCATCGCCAAGTCCTGCAAATAGTCCCCACCTTCCTTCTTTCTACTATTGAAAGATAAAAATTAATTTGACACCAGCAAATGTGAATAACTACTGAACCTATCCACCATGCAATTCACACCAAGCTACCTGAAATAAGTAGAAGAAATATTTTTAAGCTATCCACATTAAATATAGCCAGTGTCTGGGCTTTTGGCAGGTACTGTCCTAGCCCTCAGCCTGCAAGCATCACTGTGAAAGGGAGCAGACATGATACTTGCCACCAGATCCTACCCCCAGCTGGTTTGTCTCCAGGTGTTGTGAACCATCATTTCCTCATTGTGGACACCCTGCTCCTTGACAGGACAGTCGGAGCCACCTGTGTCCTTGGGACTGACATCACCATCGCTTACCAAGAAGCCACATCTCCTTTGCACAGCAGATGGAACAGCTTCCTGCAGTCCCCTTGTTCCCTTGGTACAGGATGGAGCAATCATGGGCTCTTGGCTTTCAAGGTGGATTATAAAAGCTCTGAGTAAAGGAAGCTACATAAACAAGAGGTTCCCCTCCACTTTCCCTGCTTTTTATGGCTTGTCACTCCTTACAAACAAGGGAACAACCCAGTGCTGAAGTCTTTGGAAAGGATAATTACCAGGCACATTGAGTGAACACCTCTGCTGTAGGGCTTGCTTATGGACGTGACTAAAACAAGACAGATCTAAAATCACATTAACGTGTTTCTCCATTACAGTGCTGTCTTGCTCAGAAATAAAATACAAAAAGGAACGCTAGGCACCATGATATTATCACTAACAAAACATTCAAGCATTATATTAATAAATACAAGTAGATGAAAGCACACATTCAATCAGAAGCTAAAGCATTTAAGACATATACATCTAAACAAAAGACTCATCTGAAAGTTTAAAGAATGTATGGGGGTTTTATTTAATTTCAAAAGCATCCCAATATTTTTTCAGCAACATCAAAATTAAACAATGTGACACACTAAAAGAAGTATTAGTTTATTTCAGTCACAAGTTTGGGAAATTGGTACCTCAGCACGTTTCTGCACTTAGCCTATGATTTCTTGGCTTCCTATATAGTTTGTAATGTACTACCAGTGGCAGGATCCAGCTCTCAATAGTACATTAAGCTTCCAATTGACGTCCAGTGATATCAGTGGAAGGACTTCCGCTGACTTCACTGGCCCTTGAGATATATGGGGATACATATGCATATGAATATATTGGTAAAATAAACCTTTAAAAAACTTGCACACTGCTAGAAAGAATTACTTGGGCTTCAGAGGACAAATAATCTGCTATGAAATGGATTTATCAGTGTTATTCTCTAATTATTGTAATCAAAGAGCTAGAAGCAAAGGTTAACTTGTTAAAAAAAGTCAGTGATCATTTTTCAAATAGACGTCCTAGACATTCTCTGGAAATTCATAATTGAGCTAAAAGATTTACTTGATTAAAAAATAAATAAATCAACATTTTGATGCATTCACGGTGGGTTTTCCTGTGTTGCACACACTTGAATTCACTCTGGTTCATGTGTGAACACAACTTTTTGATTGGCAATTCCCCTTTTCAGTTATCAAGTTTATACCACCACTCAGACAGACATCAAACAATCGGATCACTGTGGGCTCTCTCCTCTCTGCCCGTGACTGGTAAATCCCCTTACATGATACTTTCCAAACATTAAATGACTCGGTCATCTTGGTATATTTATATCAGCTTTAACAGTGTGATCAAGTTGCTGATGTTAAGTTAGCTTGCTTGTGTCAGACTTCAGTTTCAACGTCAGCTCAGTTTTGAGTCTACTGTTGTAAACTGTTCTGTTTCAAACTTTCAACAAAACCGCTGGTACCATTTAAATATTAACAAACCTTCAGTAAGAAGTGTCAGTATCATCTCATTTATATTCACTTTTTTCATCACACATGCTTCAGTGTCCTTTTCCTGCTGTGCCACTAAGTTTTATGCAGAAAAATCAATCTGCCCTGCAAGGTAGCTCTCATTATTTTTTCTTAATTTGGCTATTTCTGTAAAAGACAACAAAAAAAAATGTTTCTATAAATACATTAGCAACAAAAGGAGCACTGGGGAGAATACCCATCTTTTATTGGCTGTGAGGGGAACCATAGTAACAAAGGATGAGGAAAAGGCTGAGGTAATCGATGCCGCCTTTGCCTCAGTCTTTAATATTTAGGCCAGTTGTTCTGCAGGTACCCAACCCCCTGAGCAGGAAGACAAGGAGCAGAATGGAGCTCCAACAATCCAAGGGGAAGTGGTCGGTGACCTGCTACACCACTTGGACACACACAGTTCTGTGGGGCCAGATGGGAGCCACCCAAAGGTGCTAAGGGGACTGGCAGAAAAGCTCACTGAGCCACTCTCCATCATTTATCAGCAGTCCTGGCTAACTGGGGAGGTCCCAGAAGACCGGAGATTATCCAGTGTGACACCCATCTGCAGGAAGGGCAGGAAGGAGGATCTGGGGAGCTACAGGCCTGTCAGCCTGGCCTCAGT
>JAVJGJ010000001.1:67237867-67320887 GCA_035590215.1 Microhierax caerulescens
GGAGGGGGTTCCCCTGAAAGCAGGAGGCAATGGGAAAGGTAGTCCTCTTTGCTTGCCAGGAGGATTTAGCAAAGTTCGGTTACTGCAGGTTTTATCAGCATGGCACAGTTAAGGTCGCTAATTTTCCTCAGGAAAAGGGAAACTTCTGGGTACATTTCTTAAAGCTTTTGAGAATTAAGTCAGGGATACAATTTCAAAGTCATTAATAAGAAACATCAGGAAATTCAGCAGTCTTGTAGACCTTGATCCAATAAATTAGACAACTGCAATAAGCATTCCTCTTTTCCATTGTTATTTTTTTAAATGGTTTAAAAAAAGGATGAGAAATTGAAATACCAGAAAATTCTAACTTTGTTCCAAGATTTTACATGAAATCTTTCACTTTTTATAATAATACTGAATTGTTCAGATCCTAGTATAATTTTGATTCAACTACTTCATTTCTACTTATGTGAAAAAATTACAAGGCATATAAATATTGCATACACAACTGGCTAAACTGTGATGCATACAAGATGTTGAACCAGGAGATAAAATATTTCAAAGCTGTCAGAAATAAACATTTTCCATCAAATTTGTTGCAAAGAACAAGTTCTAATAAGATGTTTACATTTAAGCAGCTGTTTTTTAGATAGTATACTCTCAAGTTCTAGTATTTATGGCAGTACCATAGTACTGGAAACACTGTTTTCTCAAAAGTAAAAAAAAAAAAAAAAAATCATACAAGCTCAGCAGGAAAATGTATTTTTAGATACTGCTTTTGCTGTTACATATTGTACCATAAACCTGGCATGTTCTGATGAACAGTCAGTAAAATAGTGAAATAATTTCTTTAAATTACATATTAAAAATACAACAGATATTTAAAAGGAGCAAAACCCTAAAGTATGACATGTAGTTTTTAGCCAAAGTAACCATTTTCCTCAAGGATCAAAGGTTCACAAATGGCTTATCTTACAGATATTTCTGAGCCTTACTTTAGTTACAGACTGTTAAAAAGGGGGGGTTGTGGGTCCAGTGATTCATTTGATCAATACCACCATCACCTAACATTGCTCCAAATTCCTGTCTAAATTGCTTAATACTAAACCAGAAGCACTATCCGAAAAACACTAGTGAACTGTTTTGTTCCAGGGATGGATTTGGTACCATTCAAGGAACCACAGGGAAACTCTGAGGCTAGGACAACATCCTTCTCAACAAGTCACATTATTTTCATTATTTATCTTAGTACCACTGTGATGCAGAGACAACATTTATAATATGCATGATTGGAATACCACATATTCACATTTGGGAAACTTTACACACTGATCGTGTAAGTATGTAGCAAAAACAACAATACACGAGGGCATTGTTATTGTCTAAGGCTGCTCACTCCCACCCTTGACTCTTCTTGTCTAATAAGGCATAGGCAAAGCCTTTTTGGTAGCAACAGGGAACTACAAGAGTTTGTTATGTGACATATGGAAAAAAGACTCAGAAACTGAAAGTAATCTTTGAGTTTATGCATAGAAGTCTAAAGGCCAGTCACTGAGTACATGAGCGTGCAATTAACATTGACTTCAGCAGATGCTGTGAGACAGACACGAAGGGACACTTTAAACCCCACCAGTATTAGGGCTTCTCTGCAGGTAAACTAATGTAGAAGAGACTTTCAAAGCAAAATCTGGTTTCCATCCTCTGCAACTGAAGCTATTGATTTTAACAGAACTAAAACATTAGGCCCCAGCATGTGAAGTGTTTGCAAAGATTTCATTCAGTGTAGCACTTCAGAATGGCCTTACAGGATAAAAAGCAAAAAAGAAAAATTCCTTCATAGAACAAACAAACATGCCCAATTCTTTTTCTTCACTGAAACAAAGTTTTTATCCTAATTTAATTAACATGTTACCTTGGGGCAACAGAACAGTTCAGAAAAAGGTAGAAGGAAATTGAAAGGGCAACAGAGCAATCTTACTGAATATTTCTCTAGAGGAAAAACATTAAGGGACTCTAACAAAAGTTTATCCTTTAAGGAAAGATAAAAGAATTCATTCAAGCTGGCTAAATATTTTTTTCCTTCATATGATAACTAAAATGAGGCAAAATCTGAAGGCAATCTTATTTTATCACATGGAGAACGGTTTACCAGCAAAGTTTTTTAAAATATATATAGAAATGGATGGATGTTTTGTTTTTGCTGTGTAGAGGCTCTTTCTAGGAGAGGAAGATAAATTATTTTCATCGGGATGCACATGAACTGTATTTTTTTTTTTATGGCCTAACTTCAGGGTTTTGCTTTGTATCCCATGACACAGTACTGCCAAGACCACATTACTCATTTCCTGCTGCAGAAACTCCAGTGCCAATACTTCCCAGCACCTTTGTTTCTGGGCAGCCTCACACTCAAACCAGAACTTTGAATCCCCAGGCATGGAAGTGTCCTGACCCAGAGATTAGCTTGGGGCCATCACAAAGAGATGAAAAATAGAAGTGGATGGCATCTCAGAGCCCATTAGTAGCACGAAGCCGTTTGGCTGCCTCTACATCCTCACCTGGGTTGACCAACAAACCCACGACAAAGCAAACATGGATCTGTTGTTGTTAGTCATCCAGCACCAGTCGCTACTGTCCTGTTCCTGCTGTGCCTAAATCCAGGAGATTTGGCTTAACCAGCAGCACAGGCTGTAACGAAAAGCAGATGTAGACGCTGCCACCTTTTGGTGATAACCAATCGGGTTATCACACATGCCTCAAGCTCCCTGACGCTGCACCTGCCTCCCGAGGTGGTTCTGGCACGCAGAGAGACCCCTCAGCTCCCAGCGAGCTCAGGAGGCAGGCAGAGCTTGTCTTCCAGGAACTGCTTAAAAAAATACAGATATTTTTAAATTATAGTTCTTCTAAAGCCAGCCTGCTGTAGCACGAGCTGCTGCAGTGCTTTAGATCTCTTTCTGACAAGCAAAGAGAATGGCTGCGGCACAAGCTCACCCCAACAGGTTGTTTCAAGGTCTTGGCCTGAGGGGAAATTAAATTCTCAACTCCCTAGCCCTCTACTCATTAGTAGCAACTTCTAAGAACAACCTTGCTGTGTTTTTTCCTACAAGCTTGCCCCAAGAGGAAAGGGCAAAGATACCCCTTAGCAGAAAGCTGTTGGGGAGGAACACTTCCACCTTCGTGAACTGGAAGGACCCCTGCCATCCATACCCATCCCGGGCACAAGGGCCAGGCAGGGCAGCAGAGCTCACAGGAGGCAGCTTTCAGCATGCACAGCCTGGCCAGGGAGGAGGTTTGGGCTCGGGGGCCCCCAGTACCCCAGCATTTCAGAAAACTGCTCCGCCAGGCACCTTGCTCCTGCTTGCTGCACCTGGGATGCTGTGGCTGGGGAAACATCGGTGCTGAAGCCACTCATGGGGACCTCATGCAGCTCCTCCTGCACGGCACTGGAGCTCTGCGCTGGGAAGGTTGACATAGAAAGGGAAGAGGGAGGGAAAGGGGGAAGGTAGCACGCCAGCACTTGGAGCGGCAACATGTCAGCTAAGAGGCCATCCATTTTCCTGGGGGGTATCCGGTGTCCTGCTGTCAACAGCACGCAACAAAAACGATCGTGCTGCTCCTCTCCAGGGCACCAGCAAAGTGCCCTCTGTCACACGTGCCCTCGAGGTCCCAACAGGTAATTCAACCCTGGTCCCTGGAGCAAGGGTTGCCCCGTCTCCCCACCACCTGGCCTGCAGCGGGCTGGGGCACACCTCTTCCCCCCTCCCCAGGAGCTCCCTGCCTGGACATCAGTGGATGCAGTGCCGGGTGGGTCGAGAGAAGCTGCCATTCAGCCACCACAGTCAAGTAAATAAAAAAACCCGAACACCCAAAGTTTCACTAAAAGCTAAAATTGACCTGCAAAATTAAACAAAGCAGGTCATTCTCTCCAGGGAAGGAAAAAAAAAATAAATAAAATCAGGCAGCTTTCTGAAAGCATCTTGCTTATTCACAGGATTTATTTCACCAATTGTCTTCATTGATACAGGCACAACTGAAAAAAAAACCCCCAAAACTAAGCCCTCATTTAACACAAGAGGAAATAATCTGAATAATGGAGAAGTACCCCAAACAGAGGGTCTCCCAGACGCGTTACCAGGCTGGTAGCACAATACCTCTAGCTGTCACAACACATCACCCTTTGCTCCCTGATTGCTAATACTTTGTCTCAGTTTTCGAGCTCTCTTTGCTAACAAACAACCGTGCTCAAAGGCTTTGAACTTAATCATTACATTTGTAAGTGGTGATAGACTTTGTCACCACTACCCTGACTATCCAGCAACAACCTTGTTGGACATTAAGCTGTATTACTGCAAACGTTGAAAAAGTTCAGAAATAGGGGACCAGTTAAGGATTTTTGTGTTTTGATCTCTGCGTGCCCTAAGAATGTTGACTGATTAATCCTACAAGAAGTAATCTTATGGAAGACCACAGTCCAGTCTTCTTTTAAAGACACACAGTCCTATTTTTTGTGTGACTGGGTGATAAGGAACACAAAAGTTCCCACAGATTAATCCAAAGGTGGCCCATGGGCAAATAAACAAAACTGATGTCATTTAGTGAGTGTTTACATTTATTACAGTCAGCTCTCACACAATACAATTTTTCCTCTCTCAAGAGCTTTACATTTGGGCAACAGCTAAAGGTTTTCATTACTTTTAAGTGGAAAACAGATTTATTTAAGCAATAGATTTTAAATTTCACTTTGAAAAATAAGTTTTTGAGGCTTTAACTACAATTTCTCAATCATATTTTAATTGTACTTTTTTATGATATCTTATTTCTTCATGTATTGGGCCCGGCTGAGCCCCACAGCAGCCCTCCCAGTGCTGTGCTGGTGTTGGTAGCTGGAAAGGTGGTGACAACACACCAGTGTTCTGGCCACTGCTGCGCAGGGCTGGCAGCATCAAGGCTGGCTCTCCAACATGCCCCTCGCCTCGCCAGTAGGCTGGGGGGGGTACACAGCCAGGACAGCTGACCCAAACTGACCAAAGGGATATTCCATACTATATGACATCTGCTCAGATCCAAAAGCTAAGAGAAAGGAGGAGGAAGGCAGGGGGGCATTTGTTACTTATAAGGTTTGTCTTCCAAAGCGACCACTGCGCTTACCGAAGCCCTGCTTCCCAGGAGGTGGCTGATCATCACCTGCTGATGGGAAGTAGAGAAAAACATCTTTTGTTATCCTTCCCTTCCAGCTACACGATTTTTGCTATTGCAAAACTGCAATATATCTTGAAAATTTATCAATTTATCAATTAATTGAATAATTATCTTGAATAATTTATCTTGACCCACACAAGTCTTTTTTTCATTTTATTTTCTACACACACACACACATATCCCTGTTCTGCTGAGGAGGGGAGTGACAGAGCAGCTAAGTGGGCACCTGGTGTCCAGCCAAGGTCAGCCCACCACACTTCATGATCCTGGTGAATTACTTATACTGAAAGGACATCTAGTGCTAATGCTTAGTTTAAAATAAAGTGGAGGCTGCCATTTGTAAACAGATACATCTAGGAGCTAATATTCCTAGGTGTAATAGGTAAGTTGGGTTTCACTTAATGAAATACAGTTAATCATGCATTTTGTTAAAATATTAGAGGCGTCTCTTGACTTTGAGTTTGAAGTCTAACATGAGTCCTGCAACACAGCCACAGACAGATTATTTTTGCATGTTTTACAGCTTCTTATGCATTAACATCCGCAACATTACCACACACCTTTCCAAACCATGCTCCTCTGAACAGTGCTTGCTTGCTATCTACTAAAGGAAACTAGGCAGTGGGGATTTAAGCAGTAAATGCTCTCATCTCCCTCAATCTCTTTCCACATTTTCCACCTTTCACACTCTCAGACCATGCACAGGACAGTCTATAGTTACCCAAGAACAAGTGCCAGCATACTAAAGAATTGGGCATCTGTGTAGCATCTGGAAATATGGTTGTGGCAAAAACGAGGAGCAACCCCCTGCAAACTGCCTTAGCACGGGGGATTACAATCATTACTTAATTCATACAAAAAGTAATTTTCAGTACTTTCTCACAAAAAAAAAAATCTCAAACAGCACAAACAAATACCTTAACAAAAACCACCCTACCCAGAGCTCCTGTTTTGCTATCCATAAGGAGCAGGTGGAACCAGGGCAGTGAAAGCAGAGAAGCAGTGCCTCCACAGCATGCCACCATTAAAAAGAAAGCTGCATGTGGCTGGAAAACTGTTCGAGAGAGCTGTACCACCTGCTGGGCTGGGAACAGCATGGGGCTCATCTCCATCAGCAGCAGGTGCCAATCTAACCTAGCACCAGCCCAGTTACGTTTGGATGTTGGTTCATAAGATTCATTTGGTACCAAGGTGGCTGAACTTTGCTTCCACTATGTTTTTTTTACCTGCCCACCCATGCTGGCATACTAGATCACACAAACAATCCAGCCATCTATTGTGCTGCATCCCTTTTGCCAAAATGAATGAAATCTCACCAAATATAAAGGTTCACTCACGGGGCTGTGACCACACAATAACATGAGGAGCTGACTTCTGAAGCCACAGCAAGCCAGGGCCCCCGGAACAGAGAAGACAAGACTCCTTTCCCAGTGAGCAAGCAAGCTGGCCAGCTCCGTCATGTGCTGCTGTAAATCCTGCACCTCACCAATGCTTTGGTTTCCCTTCACAAATTTTGTGCTAGAATTAATGCTAGAAAAGATTCACTGCTAGTAGCAGTGGAATTAATTTCATAGTATGAAGCGTTATTAAGTTTAATTACATTGTGTACACGCTGCACTCAGTCATTCACACTGCCACCACACCAACTACTCCTCCTTTGGACTGAAAACCTGACCATGTAAGTGAACGTCTTTGAGAACCAGATTTTCAGCTTTGGGACCTCTTTTTCATTTTTGAGGTCTCTCTCCTTTCTGACAGGAGAGACATCTTTCTCCGCCTGTGGGCAGGCAGGGAAGCTCTTGCAAGGTTCACGCTCCAGGTTCTTCCAGGAACAACCTCCCAACATGTGGGAAAGATGACTGGAAATTGTTCTTTGAAGTCTTTGCTATATTCCTACAGCATCAAGTCATTGGGTGATGGAAAGTGGCATAAGGTTACTGAGACTGAAGGTTTACCCCCTGCCAGGCTTATTGCTTTTGAAAGAAGGTTTTTCCAAGTATGGGTCCAGCTGCAATAAGCTGATGCGTAGATATTGGCCAATATCCTCTCAAAAACGCAGTGGCTACTGTAAAATCACATTAACTCAGCCCTTTTTGTAACTTGCTCCCTTAGAAAATACTGACCTGAATTTAAACATATTGTATTTTAGCATAAAAAATTTACATCTCATAAAAGAATATCTGACTTTATAAACCTAGTCAAAGCCTTTTACTGAAGAGGGAATTCTTGGTTTCTGTGAAATTGATAGATTTAATGAATATATTCCAGTTATAATATGACATCTCATTTTTCTCTCTCATAAATACTTGTCAGGTTTATGGTTTTTCACTCATTGGCCAGGAATTGTGTTGCACAAGCTCAGATTGTGGGTGCTCATACCAAGTTTAATTTCACTCACAAGTAGAGTTGACAAAAGATCACAGCCACTAAGCCCTGGAATTACCCTAGATATTGCCCTCTGTGCTCTGCAAATGAAATCCTACAGAAGACCCTTTGGAAAAGAAGAACATGATGGTTAACACTCAGAAATCCATTTTGCACAGGGCAACGTCAGTACACAGAGCAGCACTGAATGACAGGCAGATCTGCCAGCTCCTGGATGAGAAAAGTCAGATGCTCAGCATTGCACTCTTGCTGTCTGTCTGTCTCAGGCCATTCCCCTCCTGCTTTCTCTTGCTCCTCTCTCATGCCCTTGATTGACTACCAGGTCAGATAAGAAATTAAGACCAGAGAAATCAGAACCAGACCGCACCTGTCCCTGTCACAGCCAGAAGAGAACTGAAATAAAGCACTTACAAAACTGCTGTGATCGTAACCTTCAAAATGCCAAACTCACCCAGCTGTCTGCTCTTACAGAGCAGGGCACTACAATGGGGAGCTGGGCAAGGAGGCCCAGCAAGCTATTTTGAACAAAATGCTGTCACTTTGGGAAAGGCTAAAGCAGTCCACAGGGAGATCTGTTTTTAGCAACAAAGCTTCTGAAAATAGACATGACGCTACTATTTAGTTTATCAGGTTACAACTCAGTAATAGAGGGATCACTTTACTGCTATTTAATTTGATGCTGCAAAGGGAAAAGATACCGCTGTTATGAACTGAGAACTACTTATCTATAGCCACAATTGTCATGGCAATTGTTTATTCTAGTAGAACATGGTTTTCTTGCAAGTCATGGACAATACTTCAATCTAAGGGTTCAGCTACATGAGCTGCATTGCAGGTCCCGGTCCTAAATGTGTATATATGTATAGAGCCACATGGTTCCATACACTCAACACTACAGTTGTCTTTGTTAGCAGAACATTTCAAGAGCAGCTTGGTTTAACAGATGCAGTAACAACAGTAATCAGACAACAGTAATCAGACAACTCCTCCAGCTGAAACACAGGCAACTCTGAACCTTGTAAGACTACTGACGAAAGTGATCCTGGCACCAGAAAAAGCAGCAGGGCTGCTCCAGGGAAAGCACAACCAGCCCGTGACAGTCTTTAAACCTAAAGGTTTAAACCTAAAGGTACAGGAGAATAGCAGTCTCCTTGCAACCCAAGGCAGAAGCCGGGCTCCCAACCCATCCTCCAAGCCCATGACAGTGATAGAAAGGAAGGGGGACACTGGACTGTACAAGCAAGGAGGCAAACATCCCACTCAAGACCCTGCTAGGTACCCCAGCAAGGGTCCCATGGGCCCTCCAAAACAGACAATGTAAATCCCTCTATTAAACAATATAAATTTGCACTTGGAAACTAAAGAAAACAAATCCCAAAAGTAGGGTCAAAACCAGGAGCACCCTTAAGATGCTTACCATTCCCCAACATCCAGAAACCTGGAAATATAAATGTAATTCAAAAAAGTGGAAGGGGCACTTGCAGAAGTTAACTTTATATGAGTAGATACAACTGGAAATAGTATTTTGGTATTTTGAAGTATGAAAGCACTGGGCATTTGTAGTACAGGCAGAGGTGTTATGTACTGTAGAAAAGAATTATCCCAACACAAATGATGTCACATAACAGGTTGCAGATAAGCATGGCTGTGAATTCCCTGGTGATGAGCAAAATAACTGAGTTGCTAAAATACAAGGAAAATTAAAAGCAAAGTTCAAAAATATAGGCATTCCTGATACAGAAATACATCTTTGAAAATGCTTACAAATAGCCTTGCCTGCTGAAAACAAATCTTCCTGCAGGTGCCTCTACTGTAGGTACCATAATTAATATTCCTTTTGTGAATGCGACTACTCCTACTTTATTAATTTCTGACTGTTGTCTTTTCATACTCAAAGGTTTCGTTAAAGTTCACCTCATGCAAAATATGACATGAGACAATTTGATCTTTTGTTGATCATAACTTGTTTCTCCTTCAAAGAATTTAAAAGCCTGACTTTAATCACACTAATATATCACTCATTGGGGTCATATCAAAATTGGGCTCTCTGTAAGCATGCAAATTCAGAGTGCTTGAGGAAAAAATATATTCAATTATTTATTAGTGCACAAAGGAAGAACCACCAAAATACTGCTTTTTATAGGACACACAAGCTGCATCATGCAAATGTTCTGCATTACAACAGCACATTCAGGAAAGAAGGTGGCTGAGACCCCACAGTTTTAACTATAGGTTTACAGCTCTTGCAGGGGCCTCAAGGATGTTAATTAGATCTCCATCTCAGCACAAGCATAGAACAGCATCTCAGAAGGAAAAAAAAAAAAAAATAACAATCATTGAGTCCCACCTGTGAAATTTTCCCATCAGCAAATTGTGGATGGAGTAGTAAAAAGCAGGGGATATCCTCGGCTGAGGTATCTTTTATCAAGGCAGCTCAGGATCCAAAGACCAAAATGTTTTCTACAGTTTAACTACCCTTTCTTCTGAAAAATAGGCAAGGATCAACTCCTTCATTTGAAAAGAGACTGTGCAAGTCAAGGTGGCAGCAATCCCTTTTGTAAAACGCCTGGTGAGCCAAGCACTTAAATAGAAACAAACTCATACTGAGAAAAAAAAAAAAAAAAAAAGAATATCTTCCATATAGTACTGTAGGTTTCCTAAATTCAAATTCCTTTCATAAGCCCAAATATTTGCAGCTTCAGAATTCAATGGAGTTATGAAACACTCCTCCCAGTTGGAAAGAAATACTGTCAGATGTGCAACAAATGCTGCACTTCAAAGCAAGAACATGATGCAAACTAGTCTGTTCTGAAAGTAAAAAATAAAACAAAAAAAAACCCACCAACCCACAACAACAAAACAAAAACTCTGAATAAAAGTGACATTTCATTAGGTAGCAGAGTCTGTTTATGGTTTGTCTGGTTTGCAACCATAACGTAACCCCTTTGCTTATTAAGTTGTCAGAGGAACACAGATTAGCACATAGATTAACAAGGAAAACATATACTACCTTTCTAAAAGAATTACCCATTTCAATTAATCACTGAAGTGTGAATGAAGTCACAGGGCATCTGCAAAGAGTTTTCACATACTCTCTTCTGGCTGCATGCGCAGTTACACGTATTAATGTGTACATTTAAAGATCACCACTGATTTCACTCTTCTACTGAGTAAAAAGTACTAAATAACATGTTAGGATGCAAATAAAACACAAACTACTTTCTGACTTCCCAAAGAAAGCAACAGGGAATCAATGTAACAGGTGAAAATACCTGCATAGGTATGAAAGAGTAGAACAGAATTGCACTGTTAGATCTCACTCAAGTATTTAGTGCTGCTACATAAAGATTTTAATGGAAATTAAGAGACAGCTGTATGCACAGGTAGTTCCACAGCAGATCATTAGTTCCTGCTTATAGATGATGGTTGTGACAGTCTATTTATATATTTCCTTCATTAGCCTAGACTATATATCACTGTATCAATACGCATGACATCATTAAACATTTCCATTAGAAAGCCATGTTTAAGGAAAAAAGAGCGTGATGCTGCGATATTTCAGCATCAGTGCAACAACCTAGTTGGGGATCGAGCAAGTTACTGTATCTCAGACTAACATCAGGATGACATGTCACTAATCCACTGCGATTTGCTATTCTCTAGGGTTGTAAGGCACTCCATAAATGTGAAGTATTTTAAACAAATTTGTGGCTACTTAGTACTTCACAAATAGGTTCTTGAAACCTCCTCTTGCAACATATGTCCCTGGCACCTTAAACTATAGACAACATCCAGCTGTTAACTGCATAAACCTCTGCCACAAGGCTGAGCTCTTCAAATCCCACCCAGCAGAGGACAGGGTACATGCAAGCATCACAGCTGGCAGGAACGCTAAAGCAGGCTGTTCCCTCTGGGAAAAGACCTGGAGGAAGAACCTACAGTTCTAATTTATGTTTCTTTTCTGTCCAGAGCAACAATGAGAAGGAGAATGAGAGAAGATACACTTTCCATAGTAAGGAAAGTCTTACCTCATCTGCACCTCAGATCATCCACTCCATGTTAGGTTCTCCATCTTTATCCCTGTATGAGGATACTTCAGGAAAAACTAAATAGTGTAAACATTTTTTTATTTCACACAGATTTCAGTAGGAATAGCAGCAACAGAGAAAAACTGATGGATGCACATAAGACTGCATTTTAAGTTCTGGACAACAGAAGTAAAATGCACACAACAAATTGTAAGAAATCGTGTGCTATGAGATCAGCTGTTATTTCAACATTCATCAGTGATGGGATGGTATTGCTCAACATGAAATAAGCTAAGCATTCAGAAACCCTAATACTCTGAGGATTGTCTTCAGGTTAGGAATGGATTTAAAAACAAAAGACTAGTTATTAATTTTAATTGGTAATGCATAATTACATCTAGAAAAGTGAATTCACTTTACAGGACAATAACATAGAGTATCAGCTGTAAAGGGGCTCAGTTCAAACACAGTAACTGGGACCAAACCCAATTAACATACAGTCCCAAATGTTTTAACATGTGACCAGCTTTGTGCACCATGCTATTTACCTGCCTTTGACTACTCCTACAGGACAACACCTGACATATGCTTAAGTCTCTAAGATTGCAGCTGAAACCCGTTCCGTAGTAGTTTCTTCTCTAGTTTCACCAGACATAAGCTATGACCATAAGATTCACATGAAAGAAAGTATTTCTTATTGCTCTAGTTGTGTACAGAACTGCATGTTTCTTTGAATCTGTCAAGTGATTTTTTAAACATCTCCATAACCTGAATGCCATACTGTTAACCATGAGATCTGTTTTGAATTTGAAATAAGAAAAGGTGGGGGGAGGGAATAGGACAGGAGGGAAAGATAAATCCTGTGTTTTTCTTTATATTTTACAAATTTTATTACTTCAGTCAAAAAATGTGACTGAAGCAATAAAATGTTACTGTTGCTCAGTGTAATGGTATGTGTTTGAAATACAACCCATTTGCTCTTCATTCACTTCAGAGTTTTGGCAACTGCTAAAGGCTTCAAGTATGTCTGTAGAATATTCCTTATGCTATCATATCCATATTTTTTTCTCCGCTTACCATTTCTTAATGAGCTATTTTTAACAGTTGCCCAGTTATCAATTGTCTATTTATGGCTATGCGCCTTACCCTGTCTAAAAACTTTTAGTGAGATTTGGTTTTGAAACCCATTTGCACTGCTTTGAATGCTGGCAGCAGCTACAAGAGGGAGAGCAGAGACTGTAGGTGCAGCTCTTCCTCCAAATCCCCATCCTGACTACAGACTAGCTGTCACTGCCAGCTCACATGAAATACAGTCAACTGTGCAATCCCAGCAATTATGCAGATGACAGGACACAGTTTGAGTTTATGTCATGACATTGCTCCGTTGACCCTCTCGCTGACATTAGGGACACCACCGCCAGGTATCATGGAAAGCAATGGGAACACTGAGGAGGTAGCACTCCAAGTTCAGCTGGGTATTTGGGTAACTCCAAAAGGCAAAGTGGCAAGTTGATACTTAGCTACCTTGTTTATCCCTTGTTCTGGCTCCCTTTTATTTATCTAGCTGTTTATGGACACCTAAAAGCTCCAAAAGCTGTTTTCTTTGGCTCTGAACTACAGTCTATAAAATACTGCTCAGTAAGGGGATCATATTTATGTCCTTTAATACCTAGCCAGGTGCTCTTCAGAGTTGGCAGCAGTGCCTTTACTGATAGCTTTGACTACGTTTTATGTTTTTTGCTTTACCATTACAATGCAGACTGCTGTTCAGCTATTGCTCCCTCTAAATCATGCATGATTTTAGCTCGTGGTAAAAGTAATTCAAAGACTATTTCCCCCAAGCAGTATGCCATACCTATTAAAAAGCAAGTGAACAAAAACGGAAGGCAGTACAGAAATTCCCATGCAATTAAAATGAGAGTGGGGTTTTTTTTCCTTAACTTCTTAGTTACTTAAAGGGTAAGCATTATACTTTACCAAAGCTTGGAAAACTGCATTTCTAAAACCAGAAGAACAAGATCAGTATAGGAAACACTACAGAGTGGTCCTACAAGAACACATTTGGGTGCATCCATCAGTACTGCATTGCAATCTATCTAGCACATTTTTATTCCTAGTGCACATTACTGTAAAGGACCAATTGCTGTTGATGTATTTTCCTTAGAAGAATGGCAAAAAGACCAAGACAGCAATTTCCCAAAGCAAACCCCCTCAGATCAACAGGGAATGAGTCTCTGCCACAAACTTTTGCAAAGGGCAGGGATTTTCATTCAGGCCAGTTTCAGTAATTTTTTTTTAACATTAAATTTCCTGCTCACTGACAAAGTTCAGTGATGAACACAGCTCCCCTCCCCACCCATTTCCTTCTTATAGAATTGCACATTTCAATTAGATTGGGTTATGGTGAATGAGTTACTGAAATTTTCTTGTATACTTCTTGTTTCCCCCCACTGCTTCATATGAACAGCTCAGTGGACATCTGTGATATGTGACAGCTGTCAAGAAGGGCCATGTTCCTGGAATGCAGCACAGAATGCCATCCACAGCACAAGGATCATCTCTTCACATAGCCAGGAAGGGTACACAGACCTTGGCTCAGTTCAGACACAAGAGCTGACATAACAGGTTATCTATTCGCCAGAGTCACCTAGGAAAACTTGTGTACTATGACAAGGTCTCAGGAGGTCACTCATCCCATTTAAGAGAAGTATAATAGGACATCAGTGCCTAGGAATGACTGTAAAGGCATTTAAAGTAATTTACAACAATTTTAAAAGAAAGCATTGAACAGGCTTTTCCAACAATCACTTGTTTTTTTCTTGAAGTTTGACATAAAGCAAATACATAGCAGCAGTGAACAACTGAATTATTGGCCAATAAAAAGTGAATAAATTCACAAGGGTGTTGCCTCAAGCCAAATGTACAGATAAAAAAAAACCTCTGTTATTGTCCAAGCACAGCAGAAAAGTAGAAAATTATGGGGCACATTTACTTCAATGACAATTTACGTTCAAGAATCAATGACAAACCTCATAGGAAATGTGGAAATAACTGGTTTCCCTAAAATGTTCACAGTATTTCTTTTCCATAAAATAACCTGTTCCACAAACAGTTCTGAGCTGAAAAACATAATTTATAAGGAACATTCTCATTTACTGATCATTTCCTTTGAAGTTAAGCATTTTTCTCTATTCCACTAGCACGAAGCAGAACATAGATCACTAAAAACAGTATTTTGGTGAAAGAACACATTGCTTGAGAAGATCAGAGTGTTACGCATATTTGCAGCTCGATGGCGGTAGATAAAAATGGCAAAATAGGTAATTTCCATGACACATATCCACGGGCACTATCCCTTGTTGACCTTGGCAATATTTCAAAGAGAAGCCCTTCAAGGATTAACTGTTCAATCAATCAGATTTTATGACATACGCCAACTGGCTCACAAATGTACTTGCAATCAAATTGCAGGAATAACAATAAAAAAAAGATTTAATCTATTGTTAGCTCTTGCACCAGAAAGCACACAGAAAAGTTGCACACTTTGGCAGGATCAACCTCCACATTTTAGAAACTCCCTGCCTGCCTCAGTCTGTAGCAAGACTGAACAGCCCTTGCACAGGTGTTTGGAGGTATGTTCATATATGAAAGTGCCCTTCTGTGCCCCACTCTGAACACACAGAACCAGAGCTAATGAGAACTGACCCCTTTGCAACTAGAGAACAAAATCCTTCCCAAGCACGTATCTACCCACAGTGCTCTCTTCAAGACCCAGAAGGTTACACGTATGCAAAAAAAGAAGGCAGAGAGAAGATGCAGCCTGAAAGCAACCTTGCACACAAAAGAGGCTCTATATTATTCCAAGAATAATAAATTTGTATCAATAAGCCCTGATCAGGGCTGTATGCCCCTGGAGATTGTCATATGCACAGTCATGCTATAAAAAGACAGTACTGTCCCCAAAGAGCTTAAAACTGGAAAACAGTAGCAAAGAGGTACAGAGAAGCCAACAATGCCCCCAAGCCAGTTCCCAAATAATTACAGTTATCAGACAGATGGAAATACAAGATGAAGAACAATCTTCTACCAGCTCTTCATTTCACAAGTCACAATTTTAGCAGGTGGAGGGGAAAAAATCAGCTACCAATTCTGCTCTACAATATTTCCTCAGTAGGAGCGCAGCCTGTCATGACACAACAAGGTGTGCTTTATTTCACATGTATAAGCAATACAATTGATTCCAGGTGATGTTAACTTACTTCAGGTTAAGCAAATGGATAAGTGCTTTGTTGAGTGAAGGCCAAAACCCACATATTTCATTGCAAAACATTTGTGTGGGATCAGGACAAACAATGATAGTCTTCTCATGCTCAGAGAAACCCACAGAAAGTCTTGCTGAACCCAGTTACCCAGTCATAACAGCTATTTGGTATCACAGTTTAACTGTTTATAATGCTCTTTCTGTAAAAATAAAAGCAGCCAACAGAGAGGTCTCTTATTTAAGGGGTGGAGGGAAGAGGTTTGGTGAAAAGAATAAAGGTAAGGGTAAAGCTGGGGTGCTCTGGCCCTGACTACTCTCCCTGCTTTAGCTTTCTAGGTCACAGGCCAGCTCAGAGTATGAGCCTGGAAAAATCTTCCTACCTTTCTGCTTGAGTCACACCAGAATATGGAGTTAATCTACCATATATAAAAAAATATATCGAATACCCTTGTAATAGATACTATTAATATATGCAAATTATCCAATTTATTTTTCTTTAAAATTATTCATAATTTTCATTCTAGCACTTTGTATCAAATATCTTGATGAAAACAGATTAGCCAAACTTGATATCTCTGTTTGATTTGCTTCCCGTTCTACTTAGTCTGCAATTGTAGCCAGCAAGGCCAAAAATCTGGGTAGAAAGCTGTTTGACATGAACCACAAGTAATCATTCACAATCCATAACTTGCCCTGGATGACAGCTGTGAAGTCACCTTGGACTTCAAAATGACAGATTTATCAGTTTTGTCCCCATATTTGTAAAAAAAGGCTCGAGGACCTTCCTACAGCCATAGCTTTCCCGGTGTTCTGTGGGGTTTTCCAGAAGTCTGAGTATAGAAAGTCAGTGTCCTTTGAACAATGCAGCACCCTCTCCTCTGTAGCGTCGAGGAGATTATTAGCCCAATCAAACCTTGGGAACCAAAAGAAACTTTTTCATGATGTTACCTGCATATTTTTATGTTTACAATTTATATTTTCACATCAACTACAGTCATTGCAAACCCAAAAGGAAGAGATGGTGAACCATATATGAAGACACTAAATAAGGAATTCTTAAGATGAAGGTTTGAAGCATAAGTTTGCAATGGTGCTAGGTGGAAGTGAAAAGCCATAGAATAAATCAGGCTGAAAGGGGCCCCTGGAGGTCATCTACTCCCACTCCAGGCATGGCCAACAAGACAGAATCCATGAAAACTGAAAGGAAATTAAAATATGCACCAATGCTACAACCCTTTGGTATTCAGGATTAAATGAGAAATTTACATTTTTCTCACAAAGTAAATAAACACTCCTGATTTCTTCTTATCAGGGCAATTTTTCGTTTATGTTTTGCCAGATACCACACAATCAAGCAGCAGCAGTGTAGCCTTTGCCCCAAACTGCTTACAGTTTGGACTTAGGTAAAACTGAAGTGAGGTAGTTGAAAAGTTCTGAAGCAGACTTGATTTCTTTTTAAGAGAGACAGAATCAGGGTTTGGTTATACATCTACATACATACACAGATGTACGTGAGGAATAAAGCACGTTTTCTCACTTCAATGTATCTTCCAGCTAAATATCTTCCAATAAAAACAGCAGCCTATTGTTGAGTGATTTGTTCAAAAATCTACACAACTATATTAAAAAAATCAGTTGGATAAGTTCATCCCTCTTGTAATTCTACTTACTTTATAGTCTTTACAATCCAAACACTTGGGGAGGGGGAGAAGAGGAAAAAAGAAGGGAGAGAAATCAAGAGTATTTTAAGCATACTCTTTGGCAAAAACTCTAGATCAAACTGATAAGCCTGCAGACTGCTGTGCATTCTCCATCACAGCCTTTAAAAAGTGAAACAACCATACTGTACTTCCAAAAATAATACTCAGCAAGTAAGAGTCAGGATAACAACCCAGTTTTATAACAGTCCTGATAGTTTAGTCAAAACTGAAAACTGCTGCCTTGTCTTCTCGCTGTGCTTTTCTCGTCACCTTACCAGCTCTAAAGCCTCTGTTAGTGGAGAGGAGAGCATGTTCCTGTCCGTCACTATTACAGAAGACAAAACAGTGCTTGACATGGGGGAGTAACTATCCTCAGACATTTGCTAGTGCAAAGACCACTGCAGCAGTATGAGCTGTAGTTCAGATGAGAAAATCCCTCATTAGGATGAGTAACCTTGTTCCGTGTAAACACAGACAACTCCTGCAGCCCTCCTTTGGTTTCCCCTGATACGTTCTCTTATACATACACGCAAACCTTCTGCTTCAACTCCACTACAAATGGTGCAAGAGTTTTGCTCGTTCATTATTAGGTTTTTCCTCATGTATGTGAAGGAGGCACAAAAACACAAAGGTTAGTCAAATCAACAAGCTATGAGTGAGGAAGGAATAAAACTTACTTCCTGGCCCCAGGCTTCCTTGAAGGTTCTTTCTATGATGGTTTTTACCCCAAAGGTTCTTTTGGAAAGAGAATAAACTGAAAAGCGTGGTATTTCAGAATAGGAAGGAAAGGAAGAAAAAGGCTTGTACCTAAGACAACAACCCAGCTAAAGCTCGGGTTAAAGCCTAAGAGCTCTGTGTTTGAGCAGTCCTGTGGTTCTAAGGAAGAGCTGTAATACCCACTCACAAAGAGTACCTGAACTGGCTCTGCCAAATGCACAACGCACAGTGACAGCCGCTATCCATTGCTCCATTTACTCCAGTGGAAGAGTAGGGAGGGGACCTGGACACTTTGACAGAGCAGTTGGAAAACACAGATGCCAAAACAATATCCCTTGATGGAGATTTGCTTAGTTCACTTTGTAAAAAAAGTTGTATGAATGACATTTTAAACACATTAAAATTACATTAAGCTTACACAGTCAAGCGTTCAAAGATGCAGGAAAACACCAGAGTTAAGTGTTTCTGTACAAAATAAATTATACTCATAAGACACAGGCATTACAAAGCTTATCACTATTCTAAGGCGCCGTCTTTCATTACTTAATCATTTACTTCTCCTCTCTCCTCCCCCCCAAGTAAGATCAAATGCTGCCTGCCAAATTTCAAGTGGAAAACCATAGACTGTAAGGTTCCTTCCCCACCCTCCTCCACCCCCCAAGCGAAGCAAGACGCAGGACATTTTCCCTTTGTAATGTGAACAAAACAATATTTTCTGTCAGCTCATTCTGAGAAGTACACTGATTTGATTTAAGCTTGGCTTAAATCCCCCCCTCTCCACCTCTCCTGCATGAAGATACCCGTCTGGAAAATCTCATCCTAAACTATTTAAGCTTTGGCAGAGTTAACACAGGCAATTAAAAGCATGACCTTCTGTCTGAAAGCGTTAAGCAACCTTAAGCATGGGTACCATTAGCAGTCCTGTCCATCACACATAAACACAAACAGAAGAATGAGATCGTAACGTTCTGAAGTTTTTACGGAGTGGGAAGGAGATCCACTGTCAGAGCTGTATGATGAATATGTTTAATGCCGCTTCCAGCCAATGCAATGGCATCCTTCAGTAACAGGATTAACAATAGATATTTGCATATTTTCCTACAAAAGCTCTGCCAGAGCAACTTGGCCCTGGCCTTCCAAACCTTCTTTTATACCCTCAATTACACTACCCCAGCTCCAGGAAGACATAAAATATTCCTTTCCTCAATATATGCTGAGGAAAAGCTTTATAGGATTGGGGTTTTTTTCTTCTGCCACCATATGTGGTTTTCATTCCCACTGGAAGTCTAGCTTTAGCAAAAGCTCAACGTCCCAGAGATCCTCCTCGTCTCTCTTACTTGCATCCATTTACTATTTAGCTGGCTGCTATCCTACATCAGGTGCTGGTTTACACTAGAACATACAATCACAGCAGTCGTTTCTCCTTTGACCAATACAAGGAGATTCCTTACATGCATTCAAAAATGATGCTCTGCTAATTCAGTTACTGAACCAGCTGCAAGAACCACCAAGGAAATGCACTGTCTCCATCTCATGCAGTATACGCAATTAATGGTCCCTTCTGCCCTCCAGAATTATAAACCTCAGACTCTCACTAATAAAAGAATTATCCAGAAACCTGTTCTTATGTTTGTACTATTCAGTTAAGACGTATATAAAATCACCAATATTACCAGGTGGTTTGGTTTTGATGCTGGTTTTTGGTTTAGGTTGTTTGGTTGGTGCTTGTTTTGTTTTAAAGAGAGGGAGCACCACTACTTCAAAAGAAATGCAGCCAGGTAAGCGGTAGGAATATGAAGGTAGTGTTCATTCATCATCAAAACGGGACACACGTGCAACCTTTATGTCAAGCAACACCATAGGAAAAAGCCTTCTGTCCTCCCTCTCTGTCTCCCACTGCAGAATAGGTGCAAGCCAGCTGAAACTGGCTGTCAGATGTTTGCTCCCCTTCAGCTGGGGCACCCCTGAAAGCTGCTCTGCGCTGCCGCTGCACCAGGGAAGGACCACCAGCGGTTGGGAGAGCTCCACACAGGTGGCACGTGCATACATACGCCAGCAGCTATAGGAGCGCTGAGGAGCCGCGCATCTAGTGCTGCTCTCCTGCTTCCTTGCTCCGAGAAGGAGCTAGCAAATTCAGCGGTGAGGGGTGAGTAATTTTAAAAGCAAAGTTCACCAGTATGCATTACTGGTGTTTTTCAGGCTGGGAAGCACACCTCCCCCCATCCTGCTCTAAAAATCTGCATAATTTATAATCATCCCCCACCTTAAGATTATAAACAAAGTAAGTTGATTGAGCTTGGGGACAGCTTTACAAGCAGCAGCTCTTTTCAAACCATCTCTTCCTTTGGGGCACTCCCTCAGTTTCGGTCAGGATGGTTCAAGTTCACGGCCCAGATGATCTCCTTGACCGCCTGGCTTCTGGGTCTGTGAGCCACATCACCTGCCTCGGGACATCAGCAGAGGCCCGTGAAATCACCCCCCGCCAGGATCAACACCTCTGAACAGCCTCGGTGCTGTTTCATGTAACCACTTCGAGGCAGCCACAAGGTCATTTGGTTGAAGAGGGAAAATGTTTGTGTTAGCTAAAATCAAATCAGTCAGTGAGTGCAAAGTATTTTCTACTCTGCCGTTAGAAGTTTGAGAGTAGCTGGATGTTCTAAATGGAAAAATTAATATAACAAGGAAATATCTTCCTTCAAAAGTGCTATGTACTCCATGTGCAACAGCACTCACCATTGTCCTACACAGAGCAGGGCTTTAAACACAGCAGGAAGACGACTCTGGTTTTGGGTTGGTTTTGTTAAAATATATTAAATTTAAAAAAAAAAAAAAAAAATTACTGCATTAGATTTTGTTACTATTGTCCAGATAAAAGCTAACTGGGAAAACAACTATTAGGGGTAAAAAAGACCAAAACATTTAATGACGAACAATTAATGTATTCTGCATTTACTTTTTGCTATTAGAAAAAAAAAAAAGAATCGAGCTTTTTTTCTTTCCCAAGCATTATTTTTGCTTCCTCAAAGAAAGCAATTATATAATAACCTGTATGTAGAAGTTCAGGAAAGAAGTACACTTACTATATAATATATACTTTATATTATATAATATATATAATTTTTATTTAATATATAATATTAAATATAATATATAATATATAATTGTATAATATATACTATATCGTTATATATTATATACTATAAGTAGCAAGTATTTATTTTCTTTGTCCTATGATGATGTCACTTAATCTACAGACAGCTTAAAATCAGAGCTTCCATAGATACCATGTCATCTCAGTGCCCACGAAGCTTTCCTATACATTGGAGAGTCACTCCCAGACACGTGTACTCACAAGTCCCTAAACTGGTTTAGGCCACAGCAGGTTTTCTCCCACCGGCCTGCTGATAGAAATCCTTTGCCTACAGAACATGCCAGCGGGGCTTTTGGCAAAATGGGACTAGTGCCCTTAGCGATGTATATTTGATTATATGTAGATATAAGCATACTTCTCCACAGACTTTCAACCCTGTGTGGTCCTTAGATGCGTGGTTAAGGGCATAGGACAGTCCATTGCAAGCAAAGTTTGACATTTAAAAAGATATCTTCTTGTCATTCTACCCATCGCTAAACCAGAGCATAGATGGGCAGCCAGGTTTCCGCACCTGCAGCCACCTTTTCTTTGAAATGTACCTTCTCTGCCTTTCTCCCTTTCATGCAGCCAGTTTCCCTCGTCTTCAGTGGGTCCTGATCCATTCACTTTCCTGCATAGCTGGCTAGGAACACACAGCAAATTCATACCTATTACTGTGTGTTCTCTTTGGAGGTTTCCTGGTCTTCCTTCAGACATGGCCAGTTCCAAGGTGACCCCATTCAAAGTGGGAGACGTGAAAGGTAAATGACAATTTACAGGAGATAATTAACCCTATTCTGCCAAACATCAAGGGACTACAGGGATGATACTGCAGCATTGTAGTTGTCAGCAGGGACTGACAGCAAGCATATAGACAGATTCCCTACATTATAACAGACTCGACATTTTGCATATGGGAAATAGGGGGTGGTTTTGTTTTCACTTATTAAATGTGAAGTACAACCCTCAGCCCATCTGTAATATGAGAGTTAGTTAACTTGTCCGTTAATTTCATTATTCTCTTGGAAGTATAGTATTTCAATAATTCTGCCCAGGATAATCCAGTACTTAGGATTTGCAGTACTGAATCTTTGAGAGCTAGAAAGCCACTTTATTATGAGGCCAAGTGATGAAAAAATACAAAGAAATTACAGCTTGACAGACTGACTTTTGCACTCTGATACATTAATACGCAATGTTGGTTTTGATGTAACTTGAAGTCTTGGTGTAACTATGCAACATCAGAAATTAATGACTTCCCATTTCTATTCATTCCCTTTTCACTTCAGAAACTGTTTTATTAAACAGATAGATGCCTGACTTTTCTGTAATTTGAACTGACTTAAAGAAATCAAATCAGGTCAATTATTACCTACTATTCAGTCCACTTCAGGAATTTGATGATCTAAAGTATATCACAAAACATCCTAAGTAGCAAGATCTGTGGGGGGGGAAACTGCATGCCTCAGTCCTTTCAATGTAAACAGAGGATTGCGCCTCAAAGTAAAGGTTGCTGCAACATTGACATGATTCCAGCATTACATCAGTAGCAACAGTTTTTACAGCATGGAAAAATCAAGCCCTGGCACATCAGTCCACCTTTATCAGCCAAGTTGCCTCCCCAGCTTTTCACTTAGCATAAATCTCAAACCCCAAAATACAAAAGCTAAAGGTGCAGCCTTCCTTACAGAATCAACCCAGAATTTGGCAAGACTTGGAAAGCCTGAAGTGGTTAACTCTACATCTGCTTCCATTTGTTGGCATTTTTTAATTCTAATTGAAAAAATGAAAAGCTGTAAAATGGATGACAAACATGGACATCAACTATGAGAGTTTCTGTTAGTTTGCCACACAAAACAAGAAAGCCAGTTTACTACTTTATTTTTAGATATTGCTTGCTCATAAGCAGCCTTGTACACTCATCTGTGGGTTTTGAGATTGAAAGTTACACTACAGATTGCATTTATATTTTGCAGCTGCTCTATGTATAACATTTTAATGTCATTTCAAAGGATACTTTGTATTGATCATTACATTCTACCAGCAGATATGCAAAAAGTAGAAGAGTAGTGAATTTCCTCATTTATTTTTTTAGAAAGGAGAAATGTGTTAGAACCTTTCTCTGTGTCAGAGAAGTTTTTGCTTAGGAAGAAAATAAAACAGATGAGAACAACTATAAAAGGGGGGATGGAGCGATGACAGAGAAACGTTGAAGTGCAGCTGCTGCTCTCATCGTGTCTTTGAGGTTGCTGGAGGGAGCTATAATGGACAGGCAACTTGACATATGCTCTTAAACACCAGCCTGCAGAAACACAAACCAGTGGGTTCTTGTTTTACATGTGTGGGGAGGTGAACTTGCCTTTGCAAGTTCGGCAAAACTGATCTTAAAATATCGTACATACTGGGGAAGACCAACAGTGCAGATTCCCCATGAATAAACAATGGGGTGGGTGACCACAAGCCTTCTTTTTCTACTCTGAGAAGGTATTAAGGGTCAAAAATTAACCAAATTACTGAAAATTATAATAGAAATCCATATCTGGATGCTGAAGGCAAACAAATGGAAGTGAGAACAAAAAACAAACAAAAAAAAAAATCACATTTTTTTCAGTAGAACTGGTAGCCAATGGCACAGTTATCTCTTGGCACCTTCCTACACAGACTAGATAACTTTTTTTAAACTAAAATAGCCAACCTGAAGAGGTGTGGAGTTCAGTATACTTATAGTGAAGGGGCAAAATATAACACTTAGAACCTCAAGGAACCTTATACAAACAGTATTTTCTAATCCTCCAAGTCTTTGAAAAACCTCATCAACTTCAAAGAACAGAGTAAGAAAAAGTTAATGACAGCTACTCTACAGAGCTATAATGGTGGTGTTCTTTTCTCTTTTTGCTTAAATGATTTAGCCACAGAACATAAATGGGTCTGGTCCATCACATCAAGCCATAAACCAAATTCCTTGGGACATAGAAGCAAGAAATCTACTAAAAACTAAGTAGTAACTTCCACACCAAAAGAAACACAGACTAGCTGTCTTCTCTTTAAGAGTTTTTTGTTTTATTTATGGCCTAGTCTTATTATAGCAACATTCTGCAGATTTTTTCTGTGTCAGAATATTTAATAAATGTATATTCTTGAACTATAGGTGCATGGTATCAATAAACTATGCAGTGAATGTAACCTTTGTCTCCTAACCCATGTTTGCAAATGACTTTCTAGCATTTCACTGAACAGGTGAGGAACACAAACTGACACACAAGTATTGTGGCAATCAAATACTTCAGTCTGGACTACAGCAGAGACTCAAACATATGAGAGAAGCTATTGTAGCTAGATAAAACTATCCATTGAAGGTAACTAACATTTTAAAACACTTCATCTGAGAATACATCTTATTTCAGCTATGGGCAAGTTTTGGTCCAGATTCTACACTCACAGAGCAAATTAATTAACAAATAATAAACTGCACCTAATCGAATGCCTCATTGCTGAAACCGAATAAAATCTTTAGTCACGCTGATATCTGTGATCATATCTAGTTTGGTGACTTCCAAATCTAGGCTTTTTTTGTTAAATGCCAACAGTCAGATATGCACAGCTCTTAAAAAAAATAGTGGAATCTAATCACAAAGCACACAGTCTGTTACAGTGTCTCTGTAGAGCAAAATACTACTAAAGGGCCACAGCCTCTGAAAACATGCATGAAATTGCCATTGATGTCTTCTGGGACTCAGTGTGCAGTGAAAAAGCAGGATGTGGCCTCGTGAAGCAAACTGCTTCAGAGTTGTTCAAAAGGAGCATACTAGTTTAGGAGCAAATCCTGCACCTCTTGCTCATACAGAACCCCCACAGGTCAGCAAGACAGCTTGGAAAAGGACTTCAGGAGTCAGATTTTTATACTATTAGAAGTCAGATTAAAACAGATGCAGACTTAGACTTTCATTTAGATTGTGAGAAATGCTTTCCTTAAAATCCGTTAAAAGTTATAGTATTGGGCTATGTCCCCTTTTCCTTGTACTTCGTACTTACTAAATACTGAGTAATGTGAACCTAACCATACCCTTCCCCTTAAAGCTAAAAAAATCTGGATATTCTCTCTATCAGCAAATAAAGATAAGAGTAGCATGCTGAAAATGCCAATTTTACTGCATATTTCAAGAGGTGATAATGCACTTTTCATAGCAAATTCTTTTTTCTGTATCCAAAAAGAAAAAAATCAATAACATAACCATCCTCCTTTTTGAAAAATCTGTAATTCTCAGAAAATATGATTACAGAGCCATTTCTGAATTATTACAAATTTACATCATCTCAAGAGCATAAATAAATTGTAATTACAGCATAGTAGAAAATGAGTAAATAGCCAACTATTTGTGGTAGGAAAGCTTTCAAGAAAAATAAACCTACCCAAGTACACATAAAAATACTGAAAACTAATTGAAGAATGTGAAACAAGAGTGCTTTTGTACCTATGTAAAGGTTCATACTCAGCCAAGAATTCTAATTGAAGGGATGGAGCCCACAATGACTGAATACATGACTTTTACAAATAAAAGCAGCTGGCTATGAAGAGTCTCTTAAAACTAATCTATTTTTCAATACATTTTATTATGGTTGTCAAAAATCCAATGATGTAGGTTAGTAGCATGTAGCTATAGAAAAAACACCACCATGGTAGCTGCATAATCTTTGCTTATTTGAAAGTCTGACAGTTTCCCTTGATTAAAACAAGGATACTTCATTATGAGTATTAAGCAATGCTTTATGAGCTATGTAAAGTTTATGATTTTTCATTTATGCTTTAGAATCTTAACCACATTGTCTCACTTATGCATAATCCATCAACCCAGGTGACAAATAGTCTTCTATATTTACACACCAGGAATATACAAGGAGTATACTGTATTAGCAGCTGAAACTACAAACGCCACTGTCAATCAACTGGCTGGCATAGGACCATATTTCTTGTCACCAAGAGGCTTAAAGCAAAGAATCTGTGCCTAATTCTCTTAAACCTTACGGGTCAAAAGGTTTTAAAATTATTTTTGACACCATTTCTTTGCTTTGTCAACAGGCCTGAGTACTTTTTAACATGTAAAGGATATCAAAAAGCTGCTCATCAGAACAGTCTGGCATGAGCAATTTATGGGTTTAAAGTCTGGAGTGCACAGTAATTCCACTGGGGTAACAGCATGCCGTTCTGGAACGAGAGGATGGAGATGCAGCTGTACAACTGTAATTTTTACTAACGTAAAACCTCCAAACCAATCACTTGCACTCTGGGCCACCAGTACTTGCTGAGTCAAAGCCACCTCACCATCTACAGCTGCACTGCAGTGCAGAGCACCCTGCTATCGTGCACTACCTCTCATGCAGACACTTTCCTTCCCAGCAGTTTTATGCCTGTTTGAAGGTCTTGCTTCCCCCACACACCCCCAAACATATACATACAAGGTCTCTAAATTGGCAGCAGTGATGTCATCCTCATTTGCTACAACATACTCTACACATATGTGAAAAGTGCCAACCTGGAAAAATCAGGGCTTTTTAAAATTTTCAGGAACCCAGCTGTTTCGAGCCTTTCTTACTAGGGCTGCTGTCTTAGAGCAAGTTCAAAGCCCCAGCTGAAGCTTAGGCCCCATCGGGACAGGCCAGCAGAAGGAAATGCAGCTCCTTCCCAGCAGGCTTCACAGTCCAGAAACTCTGAAGATACTGAGTGACTGGAAAACCATCCCCTGACACAAACTGCTGGCTGTGGCTCTCGGGGACTGCAGCCAGCATCTTCCGCACTCTGCCCAGCGCTTTCAAGACACGGCTCCTGTGAAGTGGCGAGGAGCGGAGACGTGCCATGCAGCAGGCAGCGCAGCACTTCTCGCGGAGCCAAGAGCTCACAGTGGCAGGACGCTGACCCACCACCCAGAAATTACTACACAAACCTCTTCACAGTTTGTCCAGTAGAGCAAGCCTGCTGCATGCTCCCAGCAGAGTGGAAAGCTGCTCAGCTGAAAACAAAGACAGCACACTGGGCTGGGAGATGCTGTAAGCAATGGGGGCAGGGGGCACACCTACATGCCAAAGACAAATAAGGTGAAAGTTGATTAATGCTGGGAGAAGCTTGAACTTGGTGAAGGGATCATAGATTTGAAGAAGAGAGGAAAAAAAGACAACAGAATAGGGAGAGCAAGGGAAGGACTGAGGGGACAGAATAAGAAAAAAAGAACATACATTATTTTTACACTGAAGAAATCATCAAAACTAGGGTCCAGTTCCCCAACATTACATTCAGACACCAGAATAAAAACAAGTGCTGAAGGAAGCTTAGAAACTCTGGAGCAAGCATGCCCATTTGCCTTGCCCAGAGATACTTCTAGAGTCATAGAATCATTTAGACTGGAAAAGACCCTTAAAATCATCAAGCCCAGTCATAAACCTAGCACTGCCAAGTCCACCACTAATCCATGTCCTTAAGCGCCCTATGCCTTTCAAATACCTCCAGGGATGACGACTCAACCACTGCCCTGGGCAGCCTGTTCCGATGCTAGAAAACCCTTTTGGCAAAGAAACTTTTCCTAAGATCCAATCCAGACTTCCCCAGGTGCAACTTGAGGCCATTTCCTCTTGTCCTATTGCTTGTTACTTGGGAGAAAGGACCAACATCCACCAGCCTACAACCTGCTTTTATGTAGTTACAGAATGATAAGGTCTCCCCTGAGCCTCCTTTTCTCCAGGCTAAACCACCCACAGCTGCTCATGATACAACTTGTTCTCTAGTCCACCAACCTTGTTGCTCCTCTTTGGACACGCTGCAGCACCTCAGTGTCCCTCTTGCAGTGAGGGGCCCAACACTGAACACAGGATTCGAGGTGCAGCCTCACCAGTGACAAGTACAGGGGGACAATCCCTTTCCTAGTCCCGCTGGCCACACTGTTTCTGATACAAGCCAGGATGCTTTTGGCTGTCTTTGTACTTCCCAAGACTTGTTGTGAGGGGTTCCCTCCTCTCTTTTTCAGGGAGCAGCAATTTGAGATCCTGTAACAAAGGCCATTACAAAACTATGAAAAATCTCTTTCTTGCACAGGAACAGAGCTGATGCCTTAGCACCAGTGAAATTGGCAGTGCTTTGAGTGTGGTAAAGGAAGCAGTGATGATGAGAACAGGTGCTGGTGTCCCTGCACCTTTGCTTTACAGCAGATTTATCATTGCCAAAGACTACGTTCTTCCCTTATTTCCAAATGACTGCGTAACACTAACCTACACCGGTCCCAGACTTTCCTAAATGTTAAGTTAAAAGCAATTATTAATAATAACAAGAATAATATGCAGCCTTGAACACCCTAGCCTTGCTGGAGCGGGTACCTTCACATTCTTCCCCATTCTTATAAGAGTTAATTCTCCTGTCTGCCAGACTACTTAGTTCAGACGCCGGAGCAGAGGGAAGAGGGAAGGAAAAGAGGGGGAGGGTAGCCAACACAACAACACTGTGCAACCCCCAGCAGTGCTCTGGGTCTGAATTTTGGCCCACAGCCCAATGCTAGTGAGCACCACTGGCTTCAGCTATATTGCATGAAATATTATCATAAGGTTATAGCCATTTTCCTCCCTGCACTGTATGTGTACACTGGGTCTGTTTTTTATTTTGGTTAAGGGCAAGGACGCTGCATTCAACAACCCAAACCAAAACTCCTGATTAAAACAGTATATTTCATCACAACATGTGCATAGAGACATAAATATCTAAATAGACATGGATTTGATAAAAATTGTCATGAACCAAACTAAGAGACAATGAGCTGCAGAACACTAATGTATAAAAGGATCACAGTTTAGCCTTCCTTAATTTTACCCTGCTTCAGCCTTGCACCAGGACAACAAATTACTTACCACTGTGAGACCTCCCTTCCTTTGCTCCACTGTTTTACCATGTCAGCTTGCTGCTCTGACATTCAGAAAACAGCACAGCCACGAGCTTCTCAGATCTCACTGTAGACAGAGATGGACACAAACTTCATCCCTAGATCTGACCTTTGTAAGGGTTGCAACCTGTCTGTCAGGATAGGGTAAGTGATAGATAACAGCCCATCTTAAGGGGTGGGAAGAAGAGAGCGAATAAATACATCTCCCATAGCGGGAAGCAGGAGAGATGAAAGGCAGAGATACAGGATTCCCATCAAGAAGTGAGGTGAAAAAGATACATGTATCTTGGAAGCCGAGACTGAAAAGTTCGTGAAAAGCAGGAGAAACAGAAACCCTCAGTGAGAATAGAAACAGTCCAGAAGATGACAGCAGCCATATGATGAACCCATTCCAACTTCAACAAAAGGAAGTATAGGAATTTCTACTGTTACAGGAGGAACAACAAAAAAAAAAATCCAGTTGTTTACAAGGTAACTAAAACACTCTTGGTGGTGGATTACAAAATATTTCTCATTTCAAGCAGTTTTGGATCGATTTGAAGGTTTTCCTTTTCCTCCCTCTGACACTTGTTCTCTTTACCATGTTCCTCCTCCTATACCCAGGTGAATTAAATTTTTTCTTTTTCCATAAAATTAAAGTTTGGGTTACAGCAAAACAATTATCTCCCTTTCACCAAAACTGCAAATGCCTTTTCAACTCTTACTTCTTTCTCTCCTGACCTTTAACAACTCCTGTGAGTTCCAGTGTGCTCCTTTCATCCTTATTAAGTGACAATACAGATGGTTTTGCTTTAGTGTAATGAAAGTGTAACCTTCTCTGCTGAATAATACATATATAGCTTACAATACTACAGTTTTATATGTGATATAAAACTGCTTTTGATTCCTCACATCTCTCCTCAAAAAGTGAACCAGAGCACATTTTTATATTGAAGAAAAGGGTAACACAGACTGATAGAAGGACAACTAAGAAGCAATTGAGGATTACTTGCCTGTACATACATAAGAGAGCAGTCAGGTTTAGAGCTGACAGAAAATTCAGGGAATTTCCAAGACAGTGGGAATCAGAAGAGCATACAACGCCCTAGTTCAGCTTCGGATAATTACAAGTTCCTTCTTTTTATGGACGTGTCTTGCAATTGAGTACATGTCACACTTGGTTGCTGACACTATCTGGTGCCTTCCAGATTTCTCTTGGTAGGGAGCTCTGACTGCTTTCAACTTTTTTCAGTTAAAAAAAAAAAGTGTAAGGTGCAAAAATTTTTGGAAGTGTTTCCCTTTGTTAAGAAAGGTACCAGGAAGTCTTACCTGCAAGAAAAACAAGTTACAAGTTGGCAACATCAGGTTTCAGTAATAATCCCTTTTCCATTCTCTAACTAATTCTGTTTAAATCACAGGCCTTTTGCTTGTCTGAGTTTGAGATGCTTCAGATGTTGATTATGCAGAAGAAACTCCCAAACACAGAAGATCTGAAGGTAGCAGGCAATGCAGCAAGGCTGTCAGACTTGTTAAAACAGATTCAACATTGATTCAGTGTATACTTTGAGGGGGGCCCAAGAGCAGGCTTTTATCCAAACCTATTGAATTCTGGTTCAATTTGACATTTAGGCTGAGGTTTGGACATGTTCTTATTTTTTGGGGAGTGATTCATCCACAAGCTTAAGTTATCCAGGAAAAAAAATGTGGGATTAAATCAATCCTAGATGTTAGTATTTAAAAAGGAAAAACCATGTTTAATACGATCTGAATGGCAGTAGAAACCTGAAGCCGCAGAAAAATGATACATATATGGGAACAATAGCATAAATTACTAAAATCAGTGCATCTTAAATACGAAAATGTATCCAGAAACAGTTTCCAGGAGCAGGATCCTATATTGCACAGAACTGGTTAAGAAAGTAACTCAAATTTTGCCAGCACCAGGACAAAGCAGGAGTAGGAGGTGTTTCACCAGCCACTTATCAGATCAACCCCACTAATCCAGCTGGGTACTCCCATTAACAGCTGCCCTTGGTTGTACACACAGTACAGGCAGGCATGGAGACCCAGTTCCCATTTACTCCTCTACACCCAGCCCCCAGTAACCCACACAGCAAAAAAAGCTGCTATACTTTCTTGCCAAGATCCAAGACTCTGGGATTTTAATCTGGGAGGGAAGGAAAGGAAGAGAAACAAAGCAAAGGCTTGCAGCTGTTTTGGGTCTCGGGTGGGAAAAAAAAATGAGAAGCCATAAACTATTCTATTCTTCAAAAGAAGATGGGCTCAGGAGTTTGGAAAGAGATTTTTGATTGCATTGGAAAGATTAAAACAACGATAACAAAATAGGTTTCAGAAATGGAAAATGGTCTGGAAAAGTCTCCATATCTGCATATCTAATCTGCTTTTCTTCAGCTGTCTAACCAAATGGTGATTCTGCACTGTAGGTTCCTATTAACAAAATCATAAGGAAGGAATTGAGTGCCAAAACATTTATTTCCACAGTGAAAGGCAGATTAAGTGTTGAAAAAATCATCAGTTTTGTTGATGTTTACATTGTGAATAGTTAAGCTGTGGTAAAGTCTTAAGTGATCATTTTTGTTATGAAAAGCAGTGACAGGACATTTGTATTTTGAAAGCATCTGAGTTTATCAGATTATGATTTTTAGCATATTTGTGGTCTTTCCCTAGAGCATGTTGTTTGTGTGTGCACGTGCGGCTCAAGCGTTCTATCCTGTTAGCCAAAGCATGTATGGAAGGAGGCACTTTTATTTTCTAACCAGAGCTATCCCCTCCCCAGCTGAACCCCACATGCTGCAGGACCCTGTGCTGGGAGTTGCACTTCTCCTGGCCCAGACCAGCAACATAAGGGAGCCTTGAAATCCACCTTACAAGAGTTCAAAACCAGATCAGTTTATTTTCCCATCAAGCTCTCCCCATCAGTTTCTCTGAACGCACTCACTTTGATTCACTCCAACTTCCATTCCTTTAAAGATACATAGGCTTAGGAAAAACCAAAAGGGAGGTCTCATCTGAGCATACCAGATCCTGCAGAAAGTATTTAGGGATTCAGCAAGTCAATACAGCATAGCAAAGCACGCGCGAAAGAGCTCTAAGACCACAAAGACACCATCTTCTCCTCTATATGTTATTGCCATATTTCTCCCTTCAACAGACCATCTGAAGTGGGGGATTGACACCAGGCTCAAAATCCTGGTCCCATATGAGATTAAGAAAGTCACTGTCACATTGCCCCGGGCGCAGGTGTCATGGGGGAAGGGGGTTGCGATCAGACACCCAGCAAGGGGTACCAGTCTCGCAGGGCAGGCTAAGGATCAGCCACCCCAAGTGCAACTTGCCTCAGATCCTTTTTCCTCTTGAAGTAACACACTACTGTAATACAGGACTTTTAACCAGAAAGACTACCAAGCGCCACAGGCTGACAACACACAGGGACAAAGCCCAGCTGCTACGCAGACCTCTTGTGAAGGAATGCGCTTCCGTGAATGTTTGCGCGCACCCAGCATGTCTTAAAAACAGAGGGGTGTAACAAAAACAGGCCCCTTCTTCCAACCTGTCAAGTCACATGCATTCAACACGCGATTCTCTGATCTGATTCCTTCTTCAGGCTTCCCCCTGCTGGCCCCAAATCCTGCATATTTCCAGCCAACTGACATAACTGCTTTCTTCCCCACTGCAAACACACACATCAGTAGAAAGCGCCCAACGTAGCACAGAGCGCCCAGTATATCAAGTCACCAACTGGGAGAGAGGTAAGACCTAAGTAGAACCCCACATTCACAGAGGTCTGAGTTCTGCACTTGGAGTCAAGGGTCAGAGGCTGTCTCTGTGCAATGCTCCCTTCCAAGCATGCAACCCCTTCACCACACAACCCTTGTGGGAACAAGAAAGCATCCATCCATGTCTGTGGATCTGTCTTACTCCAGAGAAACACAACCCCGCCATCCCCCGGCTGTGGTATTCTGCAGGAGGGAAGAATTGTGTTCCCCGCTCTGCTCCAACATCCTTTTACCCACCACCATGAAATGAAAGCAACTGATTTTATTGCCAAAGTGTACCATTTCAGTTTTTTCTAATGGATGAGAAAAGACAGATTTCAGTTTTAGCACACTATACTCAGTACCAGTTGAGAGGGTGATTTTACTGCCTTATGCCCAAACAAAACAGAAAAGACACTTGTGTACTTCCCTTGTACAGGAATAAATACATGTAGGAACAGGTCCGTTTCTATAGTCTCTAGGCATCCAACCTAGAGGCAAGCTCAGTTCAACAGAATCCGTATTGCTTTATGGATATGGTTAAAAACCAGACCTTTATTTAGATGAGCATGGCTCAAGACTAAATTCCTCTGAAGTAAATTCACTGCCAGCATGAAACGCAGGTCATCAAGCGAACAATCAGACCTTAAGGTCTGAACAGTTACCCTAAGTGATCAAGAAAAGGAATCCCTATTCCTATATTGGAAATCCATGTTCAACTACATCTTCAGCCAAACCCTGTCCAAAGATCAGTTCTTGCACACACACACTTTCCCTATCCGTTCCAGACTGGGAACGGCAGGAGCACTGAGAACATACTGGGTCTCCACATCTGCTCCCTTATCGCAGATATAAGACAGCGCAGGTACTTCCCCACTCATACCCATGTGGTCTAAGGGAGCTATTGAGAAGGGTCCCCAGCTACTTATTCAGTAAGTTTAGGTCAATTTTCTTTAGACACTTAGGTCAAAGGACTGTTCCCAGCAGAGTTCTTCAAATCTCTAGTTTTAAGTACTACCAGGACACAAGCAACAGCTATTTAGAAACTGCTTTTATCACCCTTAGGCATTTAGGCAGCTAATGATCTGCATCACCTTTTATTCTGCAGCACAACATCACAAGATCCAGACTCGCAGATCTAGATGAGCAAAACCAAGATGACCTCAGAAAGAGAAGCACTCCAAAGCCTGTACATTGGGGTGCATCCCTTTGTCTGAGATAATCTTGGTGGATAAGTACACATAGAAATAACAGTCTTAAGGGTTAGAGCACGAAAATGAATTTGCAGGTGTTTACACACGTAAAGCTGTGCACACAGAAAGGACACTGATGAGACCCCTTTGCAAATCAGATCTTTACACAACGTAAGTTTGGAAGTAGTAAGGGGTAGGTTTATTTCTTCTGCATTACTGAAGAGAGACAAGGGAGGAGGGGGTTATACAGATACTCAGTGCTGGCTTCCAGAGACTGAATTAAAGTTCAATTTATATAGTTCCCAAAATTCCTCAATATGTCACTAGCAGCAAGGACACGGGAAGTGCCAAAACACAGCTGCCCCGCTATTTTCATTTCTTGATAAGTCAAAAGTTGCTTTTCTCCTTTGTAATTCAGCCAGTGTTGGGTTGTGTTCACCCAAAAAAAAAAAAATCAAATTTTTCTTCCAACTTAAGTATTTTTTACTTGGCTCCTCCCACCCATCCCCCTTTTTGTTATTTAAAGAGTGGAATTAAAATATAATTTCCAGGTGTATTATTTTTACTTAAGTTCCATTTGGCCTGTTTCTCCCTCACCCACAGACATCCAATATTCCAAGTTTGCAGTGAATTAGCTATTTATCACACAAAATCCCTATATTTTTAAAAGATACTGTAAAATCAGTGTGTGATAACAAAACTGCTGAAAGCGTAGTAATATAGGGAGAATGACCTTCTACAAAGATGGAAGTTGAAGCAGTTGGATGTATTTCATTTGAGAAGCAACTAAAGGCAGCACAGAAAAAAAAGGTTAAGGAGTAAGGTTTGCAGAAGATGGTTACAACAGCTATTTTCTTGTCTAAATCCAAAAACAAGAGGTTTATTCAAATTTGTTGGCACCCGACAAATTCAGAATCATCCAAAAGAAACACTGCCATGTAATATATCATTAGATCAAAGAACTATATGCTGCAGGAAATAACATAAACTAAGCAATATTCAAACAACAGGGGATCTGGATACATACAGGTGGATGGATATACAGTTAGCACTGACAACTGATTTCAGAAAGTTATCAAATCACATCGCATAAGGTTTAAGAAAATTTCAACTTAAAAAGAAGATAACTTGATGGAACAGATTCTTCCATAACCTGACTCAAAGTTCTTACCAAAAGCAATAGTCATCTGTCCTAAACTGAAACAAAAAATCAAATTATAATCAATAATTGAGAAGAAAAAAAACCCAAGGGAGGACAGGAGAAAATTTTGTGCCAAATTCAGGTCATAATCTTGTTGAGTCTTTGCTCATTTTTTATCTCTCTGCTAATGATGTCATTTTTTTCATTGCATCACATGGAAAAGGTTCCTATAGAAAGACACATTAAAGAAATTCAGGGACTATAAAAGAGTTGAAGAGGAAAAACCAAGCCAAAATCCTGCCTAAGAAATACTTCCCACTCACCTGCATTGGGGTGAACAGCAGAGCTGGTGAAGCTGAAGATTTTGGTAGCATAGATCTTCACATCACTGTTGAAGAGATTATATGAGTGGAAAATCCCATTCCTTATAGATCAGGTCTGTTGAAAACTAACTGAAGAATGTTATCATTGCAAGGCTCACGTGCAGAGAAAGTGCGGTAGGAATCAGTGGAGCAAGAAAAGGATGGGGGAGTAATTAAGCAAAGTACAGTCCTATCACTGAGCCTCGAAATAACCAGGTCCCTGAAGCTAAGGGAACTGTGAGACAACCTAAAGGAAAGGAAAGGAAAGATTTAGGCAGAAATTGCAACTGAAAATTGAAAGTCCCAGAGATGTAATCTGTGAGTTTGATTAGGGGGACAAGTACTTTGCCAATTCAAAATGGGTTGACAGATTTAGAGAGGAAGAAAGGGGGAAAGGTAAGTTTTCGTGGTTGAAATCAAAGAATTGAAAATATCGCATAAAAATCCAGGATGCAGATTATTTTTAAATTATGTTGGATATTTAAAAGGGTGCAGGAAAGAGCCACAGAAACATTTTAAGGACTGCAGAAAATGCTCAGACTTTAAAGGCTAAATCTGTTTATTAAAGCAGAATAAACTGGTATCTTCACATAAAGAGTACTAAATCCTCAAGGAGTACTTTGAACTAATGCTAAAAGTTTTAAGTAGTACTTTGCAAGTAAAGCCAAGCAAACACAGATAAAGTAAGATAGTATTGTTTTGTTTTTTGATTAAACATGAAATTGATTAAACATGGTAGGAACTACAAAAAGAACTAAAAAAAAAATTCATCATTTCAAGTCAAGACATTACAAGTAAGATGTTTCAACTGAAAAAAAAGCAATGGGGATCAATCAATGCCTGTATATTCTTCTGTCAAGTTTTGTGTCTTGCTGAACACAGACAGTTAGACCAGATTATATTATATCTCCTAGCCCTTAATTCTCCCTATCTTGTACCTGCAGTTCTGGTTGCATTTGCTGTAAGACCCCAGAACAGATCTTCCATGTAGTCATGCTTACACCTAAGGCTAGTCTACATTTTACTAAACTTTCTTCTCCCTTTCTTGCAACTAGTAGCTGAGATATTACCATTTTCCATTGCCCACTCAAACATTACTTTACTCTTGGTAAAAAAAAAAGTACTCTTGCTTTTTAGTGTGTAAGTAGTACTACCACATTTTTTACATCATCTACCTCTGAAAACAAAGATGTTGTCAGTGTAGAGCTACACCATCCTGCACCTACCCTCTGTACGTAGTTCAAACAGATTTGAAGCATTATTAGGAACCTAACATGGATGCAGCTTTTGAAGTTACTCTACACAGAAGCATAAGACCGGGACAGTGTTAAATCATCTCGGTAAACAGTCAACGCTGAGGCAAGATTGAGTATACCTAAACCGTTCTGTTTAAACCACTGTTAAGACCTAACACCAGAAGGGACCCCACAGCCTGCTAGGAAAGCTAGTAAAGAGCAGAACTGAATTACTGTTGGGGCTAGATCACTAAATTGTGTAAACAAACACTGATCAGTGGGCCAAAGAAGTCACCCAACTACAAGAAAAAGGTCTGACACATGGATGATTAAGATGCCTGCCATCCCAGCAGCTTCAGTCTCAGAAGACTATAGCAGTGTAAGCTATTGCTGTAACTCTCAGTAGTGACTGCTGCAGAGGCATTCTCCACCAAGCCAAAAGGACCACGAGCAAAATAAGCAATAAATACCTCTGCTGCAAGTCCACCAACATCTTCCAGGGCTGATATTTGCCTAAGCGAGCCTTGAATTCCAAGCACTGTGCATTAAAATGTGCTGTTTACAGAGTGACCTCAGCATTTCCAGTTTTGCATATTAATTTTCTCTGTAAAACAGCCAGGTTCTAATATTATGTTTCATAGGGTGCATCACTTCAGTAACCCTGACTGATGCTCAGTAGCACCTGGGAGAAGGCCAGCTATTCTCATCCAAGTTCATTCATTAGTCTTTAGTGGAAAGGTCAAGCTATTCAAAGGAAAGCTATACCACAAGAGTTATTTTTGCAGCTCACAGAAGGGGTTTCACCAAGATCCATACTATCATGTTGCATACTGCTTGTTTTCCTCACACTTACTTGCCCTGTCAGCTAATACATCGTTCACACACGATGCTTTCAGCTGGTTTAATTTGTGCCCCCACAATGAATTAGAAATGCAAAGCTGAATGCTCTTGTTCCCAATTACACTGTCAGCACCAACAGCCAAAGAATTATGGATTTAGGTACTCAGATTTATACCACAGTTTAAAGCAGCAAAATTGAAGGAACTGAATGAAACACCTTAGGAAACAAATACCAAGCTATGGAAAGTACAACCAGAGCCAGTAATCTACAGAACTGCAGCAGAGCACCAAAGTCTATGACATGTGTCAATAAGGGTATACAAGTGTCCTTCACAGGATTTACAATGTATATATTAAGAAGCCAGAAGGATTTTAAAAAATTGCTGTACTGACAACCTTAAAGCTAACTGCATATGTTTTGACATCATATATGGTATGACAGGATACCACCACAAAGAGGTGCATTCCAAACAACTCATACCAGTGTTTTGAATAAGATATGATTTATATTTACTTTTGTTTTTTATTTTTAGTAGGGGATAAACAACAATAAAACATGTCACATTTTGTTTATTCTTTTTTGGCCTTCCCAGCCAAGCATGCTCTCAGTCTGAAAACATTTAATGTTTTCAGCATCAGTGCTTTACCGCAGAAGACATCTGAAGGTTATCCTCTTCCCTTTACTCTAATAAATTATATAACTCAAAGGTTGATCAAAGCACTCTCTCAACTTGAGCAAAGTAATGAAAGAAAAGTTTAAATTAGAATCATTTAAGTTTCCTCAGTATTGAAAATGTGGCTATGCATGGCAGAGAGGGGAAGGAGTTGGGTTGTGTTGCTGATTTTATTTATTTTTAAACAGACATAATCAAATCTTCTTTTAAAGTTGCAATTAATTGCTAGCTGGGAGAGGGCACAACCCATATGGAATTAAATTTCTCTTTGGAAATCATGTGTTTGCATTCCTCCTATATGATGATTTTTACCACACTAGAAACTTCCTAATTAATTGCAACCTACTTCACTACACTGAAACAGATGGAAATAAGAACTTTTTCTAGTCACTTTAATCATCCTTCCTACACATGTATATAAAGGAGGGTACTAAAGGCTTGGTGCACCTACAGACTAAAATGCATTTCACTGTCTCCTGCAGAATATCAGCAAATTTTTCCAGTTGAATGAAGGACAGAAGCAAGATTTCAAAAAAATTTTATTCACTGCTACTCTCATTCTGCTACAAGGGAAGTCAACATTTAGAGCTCTTTGAACATCCCACCTGAAGAAAAATGGCTCTAAGGGATGAAATGCAAAACACGACTTGAAAAAGTCACACTTTCCATGTTGTGCTTCAGAGTCGGGGGATATTATCAGAACCTCAGCATTTGGGAAAATCTGCCAAGTGATTGAGCTTGGTTTTAAGCAGAAAAAGGCTGGCAGGATCACAGGAGAGCTTAAATTATTGAAGAACTTAAAAGTGAGAAAAAGCTAAAGCAGTAAAACCCAATGAAAACAAAATACTGGAGACTGAAACATGCCCAGGAGAAGCAAACATGGCCTCATGCCAATCACCATCAGTGTGAAAGATGGTACTTATTAAGGAGAGAGTTTCATACTCAAGAGACTGTTTTGGAGTAGAGCTGTGGAATCAGGAAGAGGGTAGCTCAGATGATGGATACTGCCAGTGGAAAACTCACAATAGGCTTGCTAACAAAGACCCCTGCAAATATTAAAAGACTGAATAGGAAATTGCAATATTCTCCCAGTGTAGCTCTATCTTAGTATTTATTTTCCTATCTAGAAGTCATCAGTTGTAAACTAATCCATTGCCCCAACAGGACTTTCAGGTTGGAGGCCAAAGGCCTCCATAATAAAGAAGAGATGATCTTTTGAAGCCAAATGATCACTACTTTCGCCACAAAATTACTGAGGTAGCACCCTTAGTTTATACAATATAACATAGAAAGTGAACCATGACTTACAACATCATACACTTTAATGCAGTGCAACCCCAAAAGGAAAGTAACCTCCTGCTACACAGCCTACGGCACTTCTGAAAGGAACATTATTAGGTTAGGAAAATTCAGTCAATGTGATTGGTATGAATATCTGATTTTTAGGTCTCTTGAGGCACTGGATCAGGATTTGGGAAATCTGCATTCAATTTCTGTCTCTGCCAGAGACTTCCTGTGCGACCTTGAGAACATCACTCCACTTTTTTGGGCCTCTTTGACTGCTCGTAGGCAAAACACGGATGGATAGTACTTCCCCATTCTTCCATGTATATACACCAGTTGTAAATTTATATTGCAGCTGTGTCAGTCACTGCCACAGCACACCAGGTTGTCTCAGGCTCTGTAGGATATGAACATAAACACTAAAACTTGTTTTAATATCCACCATTTCAAGAAAATTCTAGCCTTTTAAAACTTCATTGCTTCAGGATAGGGATGTCTGTCCTACAGTGATCCATAGCTTGCAGGGGAATGTATCCCCATGGATTTTGTACGTTTTAAAGGGGCAGGTCTGCAGACCAAGGAAAGGGACCTGCTTTCCTAACATCAGAACCACTTTACCACACAACCTTTTCCTGCTTCTCTTTCCAAAACTATTTTTGTTTCATCACATGCAAGGGCTGTCTGGAAGCAGAAAGACAAACTGAAACTCCTTTTGATAATAAAATCATGAAATTGTGAAAAATAGTTTTTTCAGTTGAGTAATTTGCCTTGGCTTTTGTTCAGCTCCTTCTCTCACCGACTATATTCAGGACTGTTAAGGGCCACTCCAGTACCTTAAGTTTCATACTCAAGATGCCTCCTCACAATGCAGGAGGCTCTCACTTTCAATCATCAACACATCCCATTCCTCATCATCTGTGTCAGGGGCTGTATAAGCCCTAACGGCAGTGACTTCAAAAAAACAACATAAAAACCCAAAAACCACACCATGTTTAAGAACATCCAACTGTTCCACATCTGCACAGTGCTCAGCCAGACTGAAAATGTGTTCCAAGTAAGTGATGGAAACAGGTCAGTGTAAATACTTGGCAACAACAACAGACATGGCAGTGTCTTGCTTTTTATTTCAAGAACTAGCACACAGCCTCTGTAATGGAAAAAAAGTCTCCAAGGACAAGGTGATTTGCTCCAGATAGACATTTAGCAAGCCTGTTTTGATGTTCATCCCTAGAAATCTTTTATTATGTAAACACACCTCCCCAGAGGTAGGATTTATATTTCTTCATTTATTTGATGATTAGAAAGGTCAAATATACTTAATTTCTTCAAGTGACATTAGAGCTAAAGTCCTACCATTAGCATTTTGAGCTGCTGTCACTGCAGTCAAGCATTTTAACAGCAGTTATTCCTCTTTCCCATCCCTTTTCTTTTAGGATGCTCCCAAAATATTACATCAAGCAAAGTTATCAGTGTGATTATCTTTGACTTGTACTTGGAAGGAACCTAGAATATTTTTCACACATAAAACCTATTCAGCTTGTTTAAGTGCTCTGGTCAAAGAGAAAAAACAGATAGAGGCATTTTGCTTTTGGAAGCAGCCCGTAACAATGTATAACTTCATGGTAGTAGGGGGATATGGTTTCAATTCTAACCTGGATCAGACTCTAAATATTCTGACACGGATCAAGAAGAATTGCCAAAACATATTCTTCTCTTTCAAAACATTCCATTGGCTGTGGCCTCATTAGGCCATTTAAACACCATTTCATTTTTAAGAAATTAAAAATACTATGTTAAAAGGTTAGATTGAAATAGTGAAGTGTACTACAATGGCACTTTAATTATGCTACTTCTGCACTCTTTGGGGCACCATAGTGTCAGCTGTCAGATTAAAATTATGCATAGCCCAAATGAATAGCTGTTATATTCACTAAGTTCATCTCTACCAGTTATTCTGGAATTACTAAAATCAAAACCATTGTTTTCTCTTATGTGGCAGGTTAAGGCAGCTTGCCATAAACACCACTATGAGAAACACTTCAAGAACCACAGTTGGCCTTGCTTCAGAGTAGGATTGTACCAGATGACTTTCAGAGATCCCTTTCAACCTAAATTAATCTACAACATCCTTAAATGTCTTTTTCCACTTTTTTTTTTTTAACTCATTTCCCAAGCATTTTCTTTGTGTGATATAATCTAACGGATTTGTAAATGCAAAGTTTCTACTAGCCACACAAGTTGCTCAGTCACATTTTTAATCAGCTTTATGGCAGCATTCAGCAATTATCATCACCATGGTTCTTCCACTGTTACAACCTACCTTTGTATTTGCTTACTAAAGAAAGCAATCAAAATGTTATTGAAAAGAAAAAAAGCAGGTTTATACTCCCATTAAACAAAGGTGTTACCAGAGTGTTCTGGGGTAATAATACAACTTATTTAAGTACGACCTTACCCACACTTTCACCCACTTCCCTATAAGTTTTTTTATACTCACCAATCTCTTATTTGCATTTTTGTAGAGCAAAGTAGGAAAAAGGACCTTACCAAGGTCAATGCCACCATAAGCCATCATATTTCTAATTTCTAATTTCCTTTCCTGTGTGAAGGGACATTCAGCACAGTCCTGGCCCAGCAATCTTGGTACTCCATAGTTCTCAAGATGAAATCCTAAATTCACCTGTGTTTGTCATTTACCTCAATGAGAATAACAGTGCCAAACTGCAGAGATTTAGACCTAAGGATGTAGGTCAAAAGGCACAGGTAAATGGAAACCAAAAGAAATTACCAGTGACAGATCACCCTGCTCACACACCTGCAGGTAAATTGTTCATGTAACTATATTGACTTGTGCTCCTGATCGGTAACATCCCTTATAGGATGTTCTGAAGAAACCACACTATTATGGAACCAGAGAGAAGATCAGCTTATAGGTTGTGACTTTTTTTTTTTTAAAGAAAAATCAGGGTAAGGGGAAGTAGACACTGCTCAGCTTCCACTGTGGAATCCTACAGGACACAGTATAAAATATTATGCATGTTATATGGGTAAATAGCCCAGAAAACAGTAAATAACAAAATCACATATCTACTTCAAGACAAGCTTTATGTTCATTATTATGATTCAGAAAGATCTTTGAGCACTTAAAACATACCCTGAAACATCAGCTGAACCATACAAGCATGAGCTGAACTTGACAAGTTATTATAAAATTGCTAACAAACAAACAAGACTATGGTATGAGCTCAAAGTACACTTCATGAGAAAACAGGCAGGATATACTACAGGGGAAGTAATTTCATATTTACACTGTTTCTTGTAATTCTGCTTATCTGCAGCTCACCAAACTCAGAGATACCAGAAGATCCCAAACTTATCTTTCAGCTAGACCACAGTGCCCATCCTTAAGTTTACTTAAGTATCTGAAGAGTTCAGCCACCACAGGAATAAGACTTTTCTCTGACATATTAGCCAGAACTTTTCATACCATGTTTTTCAAATTGTAATGAGGACCTTAACAAGCAGCAGAATTTATTATGTTTACTTGACATTCTTGTAGCCCAACACATCAAGCTAATCCCATAGCTATATAATAACCAGTTCCAAAAGTCATTTTTTAAAAAAGAAATAAGTAAATAGATAGTAAATTAGCAGATTAAAAACAATGACAAAAACCTGACATCAAAATTTCACTTTTCATAGCAAAACAGTTAAAAAAACCAACAAAAATTCTTAGCTTTATTATACTTAAAATGCCTATTATATGCTTTTAAAAAAATCACTACAAACAGTAGCCTAGGACAGTAGTACCAATTCATCTAGTTAGACGACACCAAGATATGCTGTTCAGACCACTAATGAGGATTAGCGTGCTGATGGTATCCTAAAGATAGCATTGTGAAATAAGCCAAATATACCCCAGGAATCAAGCTCAACATATAATGCCAGTCTATGCCCATCAATTAGGGTGACACATAGACTGCTAAAAATATACAAATCCATAACGACCACTGGCCTTCTGAACACAGTCCAACTCTCTAAACCTACAAGCCACCTCTATCAGCCTGTAAAGTCCAACAGTATTTCTCGTCAGCAGTGCACAGTTAGCACAGTCTGCCTGGAGCACTACACTTATCTGTACCTCTGCAAGGTATTTTGATCTACTAAATAGCTGTAGATAGCAAATGTATTACTAGTTTTTCAAAGAGGATGCTTTCACATCACTTAAAATTCATAACTGTAAAACAATTAAACATGTCAGCCCTCTAAATCAGCCTTTACAAGAGAAGAAAGTTCTGGAAAACTAGGTTAAAAAGCCTCTTCTGAGCAATCATTTGCAAGAGAGCATTTCCTATAAAAAAATACATCCCGAGATGTACAGGTGATGCTGAAATGCCTCAGGAAAATACACCATGGCCTTGAACTACATACTAGCAAACTTGTCTTTGTAAGGGACACAACTTGATGAGTTCCATGTCAAAGATGAAAGAGACAGAGCCAAAGGAAATGAGAAGAAAGGAGGAATAAGATTAAGAACAAGCAAATCAACTTGGAAAAAAAATAGTACTTCAATGCTTTCTAAAACATTTGGTCTTCCAGTCATTATAAATGCAGAGAGAAAAAAGTTGTGCTTGTAAAAGTCTGGCTGGTTTAGTTTGTTAGTAACATGGGTACCACTGACAGCAAACATGGGAAGTGAGCTGTTAAACTCCCTTGACTGCCACCAGCATTCTGCTTCCCTCCAAAAAACAGCAGAGTGACCAGTTCTAGTGAGAACAGCATAAAACAGATAAAAGCCATAAGACAGCTGAATAGTAATACTTTGTGTGCCTCCATCACTGGCATGGAAGGAATTCCCTTCTGGCTTCCATGAATCCTGATGCTGCAGCCACCTTGACAACAGGTCATAAGCAACTGCAAATCAGTTGATTCTCCAGATCCCTTTTCATTCTTTCAGGGTTTGAGTAGAGATGCCAGGTCTATCTCTAGCATATCCGCTCTTCCTCCAACAGACTGCAATAACGTTGATCTGCCAACCTCCTTTGCAGAATAAAAACACCTTTGACAAATTCTATGCTCTCAGGAAAAAGCAAAAGTTAAAGCATCCAAACATACATAGGGTTTTGCTCCTTTTCTAGCCTTACAAGCAAAGACAACCCTGAAGAAATTGCTCCACAAGGAATGATGAATAACATGGTTCAAAGAACACTAATCAAGAACTTAAGATAAGTAATTGATCACCATCTTTAGCTGGCCACACACACACTGTCATTAGTTTGGGATCAGATAATACAGCAGCTGCCAGTGAAAAAAAGAGCATCACAACTGTCCTTTATAAGCACTTCCAGAATACAGCTGTGCCCAAACCCATCAAGATTTAGGGTGATTTACAGTTCTAGACTAATATTTTGGACAACTATTAAGTATTTAAATGCATCCTACTTTGTTCCACTTCAGGGTTGTTTTTTTTTTCCTTATTTTTAGTGTGATTCTCTAACATATGTTGGTTAATCTTAAGTTTACCTGATGTCCCCAAACGTACTATATGTCTTACAATCTTTTGTTATAATGACAACAAAACAAACATAAAACCTGATCTTTGTGGCTTCAGGGATCCATAAAGCCAGCACCCGTCTTTTATCCAAGCCAGTTATAAGTGTACAAATACAAATCTGAGAAAGTAAGAGCAGTCAGTCCTAGTCAAATAGAGGTCTATCAAGACTAACAGCGAAGTACAGGACCACATAAAAAGGGTGTAATAAAAAAAAAGTCTGAAGTCAGTACCTTCAAAGTTTCCAGAAGTACACTTTTCATTCCAGCCACCACAGCTATTAGTTGCCAGCCTCTCTACCTTTTATCGGTGCATCAGTTCTCTCTCAAAGCATCCTTTGCACAGCCCCATGAAAAGGAACATCTCAACTAACTCATGCACAGTCTTGTAAAACAAGTCCCTTCTGTTTGTTTTTCAGCCTGTTGTCTGATATTTCTACATGCAACCACTGTGAAGTTTTCACGGCCAAAACTAGAAGCTTGTGTGTTAAAATACATTTTTGGCAAAAAGTAATTGTAAACAGAAAATATAGATTTGTTGTAATACATCAGTATTTCCAAGTCCTTCTGATTCTTTACATGTAAAAGTTATTTATATGTACAGAGCATAAGTTATAGAAAATGTACATAAATTCAAATGTCTTGTGAAGCAATAGACAGTAGGTGCAATACCTGAAACAGTTCTATATTTCCAATCAGTGAAACTCTGCTATGACAAGTACATATTCAGCAGATTAAGATGATGCTGCCAGACATGTTTCTTTGCATACAATGTAAAAATGAAATCTTGACAGTCTAATTTTACTGTAACCAAAAAAAAAGCATTTCTAAAGAGAGCATTAATGCAACACCCCTCAAAACCAACTCCTACTAGAATTATAGTTGGCAAAAGCTCTAAAGAACAAGGTGCATTACTTCCTATATGTTATGTAAATACTCTGATATTCAGAAGGAAAAGAGCAAACAGACCCCTCGTGGAAGGTGGTCACCCACATTTTGACAGTTTTCAGAGAAAGAATGCTTTGCATCTGCTTTGTCTTGCAAGAATTTTTTCTTTTGTATTTGTTGTACACAAATACAAAAGTATTTCAAAGTTGCACACCTAACTGTAAAAGGTATTATGTCAGATGTTTAAAAATGGAAATGTAAAAATTAACTGAAGGGCTCAATCTTCAAGTTATGGAGGCAAGTACATGATTAAATTACTTTTCCTCATCTGAAAGCAAGCTTTCTTCCCACTAGGAAGAAATAGTAAGAGACTGTCTGCATTTTAATTTCACTAATTCCTTAGTTTCTTCTCACTTTTTTTTTTAATATAGAAAATATAAAAGGTGAAACTACCCCACTTGTTCATTTCAGGTTTACTCGCTAATAATCAGTGGAAGGAACTTCTATGGAGAGCACTTAATGCTTCTATGTCAGGCTGCATGAGGGACATGGACCCCATAAAAGCTGAGATTCTTTTATTGGGAAAGCCAGAATTTCCATTGCCTCAAGCCAGCTGGAAGACAGAGGACAGCCACAGCATACTTTCAGCAGTATTTTTTTTTGTAGAAAGTTTATTTTGAAATTAACAGTGAGTTACAGGGTTAGCTTTGAAGTGTCTGGAAATTAACCAGGCTGCATTATAGAGCACCTTTAGGTTGGAATAATCAAGTATTTTTCCTCAACATGCAGATCTAAGAAGTCATATATGGTAGAATAACCGGTTTTAAGAACTGCTACAGATGTTGTAAGCAAGCAAAAAAAACCTTAGCTTCATTAGGACACTATCTGATCCCTAACAAATGAGCCAAGACAACTCTTCAACACCTGTTGCAAAGGTGTAGGATGCCACACTGCAGCTGTTAAGAGCTGTTATGTGAAGTAGTCACACAGTTCTGTAGGAATATTAAAGTTGAGCATGAGAGAGTCAAGATATGAGACTATATCATAAGGCTCATGAACCTGCACATTAGAGAAGATATAGTCAAAATACAGAAATAAATTGCTTTCTGAACATTTGCTGCAAACTTATATCAGATTTAAATCCAGCAATCCATTCCTGTTTCGGTGGTATATAGTGTTGCTGCAGGCTGCGAAGTAGCTGTCATGCTACGCAGCCTGGCTTTTTCCAGTCCTGGGTGAAGGAATCCCCACAGCATTTGTGTGGAAGAAGCAATGGATTTCTTTGATGGGAATGATTTTGAGTGAATAAAAGGTGGGTTTGGGTTTTTCTGGCATTTACACAAATTCTTCGTCAATGCTTCTTGCTCACAACTACATAAAAACCTACACCAGGTGTCCCAGAAAGTTGTAAACATTAAATGTTCTCTCTGAAGACCCATATAGAATACCTAGTCTTCACATCTTCTGCCATGCTAACTTTTGCAAAAGCTGAAGGCAATCCCTTCATCAATAGCTGTTTTTCTGTATATTCAGGAATTGTCAGCTGCAAGTATGCTGTGAGAGACAGTTCTTTTCATACAACACAAGTGTTTTTTATCAAAATGTATTTGTTTAACTTTACAGCTCTGGATAGTTTCTGCAAATAATTTTTGATAATTACTTAGATGTTATTTCATACGAAAATCATTACTACTAAAATCTGCAGTACCCCATCAGCAAGGAAAAGAATAAATAGGCAAAGTTGCCAGCACAGCTCATCTATTATTTCTGACTCAAGTAGGGTTGCAAATACTGGAGACCGTTGGCATTCTGAAATGTCTGAAGACTCTGAAGTTTTCTGGAATTACACAGTACAGCTCTTGGCACTCCACAGACACCACAGCTGATTTACTGAAAAAATTAAAGACGCATTTCTTAAATATGTCTGTAGTATGCTCCATGTCTGATTGAAAACAGGAAATCCATACATCAATGGCTGCTTAGTCAAGCACACAGAGCCACATGGTCACGGTGGATTTAGAACAGGTACAAATTTTGCACCATAAACAATGTAGCAGAGGGCATGATGCGCTCTGAGTGTTTGTCGTCCTGAAGAGCATCTCTACTCTGAAATTTAGTCTTTTGTAACGAAGGCCCACTAGCATTAGAGGCTTACAATGGGAGAGAAATAGTATGTCTGCTTTATGAGCAAGTCTACATTGAAACAGGATTAAAACCAGTAGTCTAGTAAATCCTTAACTTGATTGGGAAGTGCTCCCAGCCTCATAGTTTTTGTCCACTTCCAATTTATTCCTGGCTGTGACACTAGAAAAACCATGCAGAAGTTTTTGAAAACAAGATGACCTTGCAGCATTATGTTTAGAAGTGGAAGGAAGGTTGGTAGGAAATTGGTAACATCTTTTAGCATCTGCACAAGACCCTTGACCTTCACCAGTGAGCTACCAGGCAGGGACATCCTCGCCTTGCTTTTATACCAGCCAATGATTTTATCAGCCCTGGCAGCACTAGGACCATTTGGGGATGTGAAGACTCAGTCGAGAACAAGTTAAGCATGCTTTCAACCTCCTACACTCTGAATCTTCATTTCCAGAGCTTAGGCTTTTCTACCCTCCCGCTTTCATCTGCATCTATGCTGTGTCAAGACGTGCGTCACAGCACCTGCCCAAGTGTATGGGAGAAGAACAGCTGAAGTTTGTTGTGGGCTTGCTCTACTTTTGTGGTGCTTCATTTCCTCTCAGAGCACAAACAGTCCAAGAGCAATGTAACCATTAAAGGAAGACCTAGAGTTTCATCATTTTTTCTAATGTACTTTAATTGGTTTGGCAATTGGGTCGAAAAATAACCAGCCTATCCAGAAAGTGAGCATGAACCCAAATTATTAAAAAAGGTCTTTCTAGGAAGAGGTGTTTCATCCCATTTTGGGGCATGTAATTATTTTATAAGCTAAGATAAATATATTAGTTCCTAAGGCTTTCCCAGAAGTTTAGATCCAAATCCGGAGAAATATTTGTCTAAGAGTGAACCATTTCTTCAGTAAAATGAGTCATCTGGTAGATGCAGTAGTTTAAGGTATAAAAATAAAACATTTGAAAGCAGATCTAATATTCTATGTCTTCCAATGACTGGAAGAACACAGGATGAAAACCAGATGAAGTCAGGGTTGTTGTTGTTTTTTCCGTAATTGCAAAGGTTACAAATACTAGAGCTTTATATAATAAGCATATAGATTCTAATCAAAGATAACAAACCTTTAAGGCAACCACCAAAACCTAGGAAGATTTAGGCTCCCAGATCTGTGACCAAAACATCAATCAATCTCTTCATCAGGATCTACAGAGAAAGTAGTACCATTACTCAGGCACCATAACAATTTTGGTTGCTGCCAGAATTAACACCAAGACACTTCCAGCTTTAACAAGCTCATTGTAGCACAGGTTAAGTCAATTAAGTTAAACCTAACTGCAGGAAAATTATGAATGGGATGTCCAAACAGGGCTTGCCTCAACTAACACGCTTCTCAAAAAACTTCTAATTTAACCAGGGTAACTTTTTTGGTTGGACAGGACATACACACATTTCCAGGATAACTTAAACATTCCTCAGTAAGTAGCATGTTTTTCCAAATGCTGTAGTATAGAATGTTTCCTGAAAAAAAAAAACTTGGGGCTGTTAAGTACTTGTTAAGCATTTGCAGTATCTTCACACTTCCTTATTCATATTAGAAGAGGCAAAAAACACTGGGAAAGTTCTCGGGGTTCTTTTTGGGTTTTGTTTTCTTTCATTTTTAATATATACTTACAATACCCTTACACTAGTACGCTGAATCCATTTTCTAGAATATCTTTGCTAATATTCAGCCACAAAGGAAATTCCAGCACAGAAAAGAATGACTACATATAAATGCATTTTTGAAGCAAGTAAATAGAAGTTTAGAAGTTGCAATAAAAATAGTTGTCCAAACTTCAAAATCCTTCCAGACTGTTTACCTCCCAAGCATTTCAACACCTGAGTTTAAAACATTTCAACTAATTTCTTCTTGTTTGTTTGTAGACAAGACCACCACAGCACATGTTGAAAATAATCAAAAAACAGAGCTGAATACCTGTGTTACTCCTCTGAGGTGATACTGAGGATGCAGAAGTGTGCTGTTAAATGAAAGTTACCTTCAATCATCCACAAAGCTCTGTGATTTTCTTCTCCAAATCCCTTTTCAAAGCTTCCCTCCACCACAACCATCACAGAAAAAAAATCAACTTTGAGGCCACTGGAAGTGCAAATTTTACATCTGTGGTACTGTGGTCACTCATCACATTTCCCTTGCAGCCACCAAGACTATTTTTAACCTGTGTCCATGGAGAAACCTGTGTAACAGAGTCATTCATACAGTGACATACATTTAACCAATGGGAGAGAATTTAGAAGCAGGGGAAAAGCAAGGAGGCTTAGTGATGAAAATCAGTCAGATACTTCTACAGAAGGCTGAAAAAATTTCATGAATTTGTGCACCAAGGCTTCTTTGTTCCAGTGCTAACATTATCAGAAAAATTTATCCTAATAAACATGGATTTCGAAGAGTACCAAGATATACGCTGGTCTTGAAATTAATAAATTCAGTCCAGTTTAATACTTCATACAATGTATTCTATTTAACTGGTGGATAAAGAGTGTGCTTTTTAATTATGTACAGAGACAACCTGGATTTAACAAAAAAAGTGTAATCCAGAAACTGGAAATGGTAGGTGACTAATAGCATTTAGAATTTCAATAATCATGGTCAAGTTTTCTTTGTGTAGAGCTCTAGGATAAACTCAAGAGATGATTACTGTAATTAAGGAATTTACAGATCTCTTTCTTTAGAGACAAGCTATTTAGCAGAGATTTGCAGTCTCTTGAATAAACTCCGTCCAATCCTCTGAAGTCACTGTCTCATGCTCATTAGGTTTCCAACCAGCATATACATGCTGCTGATACTGGTGTCAGTCAAAGCCTTGTCTGAGCCAAAGAGTTCTTGCAAATAGTTATTTTCCAATATCTGACTTCTCCAGGCACACAGGGACACTTCTAGTCCCAGCAGAGGAGGCAGACTCCAGCAAGCTTCAACCTACCAGATACTTAAGCATTACATAGCCAAGCACTCCAGTTACAGTCCCAACTACATCTAGGTTAATACAGAGTAATTTGAGAACAGAGGAGAGAAAATCCAGATTTACACAGGTATAACTGAAATCAGGCTATTGCTTCTCTCCAAGAAGTTTCCACACACCCCCGTCCGAGTCATTAGGGGTTTACGTGACACAATGGGGTATACTACAGATATGCAAAAGCTGGTTATGCCCTACTAGGAAAGATGGGTTAGAGGCAATACACAAGCCTTATGAAAGATCTTCCTTACTGACTACATCTTAGGTTTCAGCTGGGAATAAGAGCAGACACTACAGCAACTGGATACATCTCCAGATATGGTGCGCTTATGAATCAATGCTTTAACCAAACAAGTAGTGAAAATACCTCTTTTAGCTTTAATACAGCATCCAAGTCTAAAATAAGCTGAGTTCCTGATTAAACCAATACTAACTACAGAAGTCAACCAAACCAGTGGAGCTTTTCAAGTCAGTGATTTGGGGTGCCCAGTTTGAAGTATCTCAAGAAGTATGGTTTTGAGATTGGTGTGGGGGTGGTGCTGAACCTCTCAGGCTGTACATACAAAGAAATCATCACCTACCACAGTTATTAGACTATCCTCAGTGACAAAACATGAAGACAGTAGCTGTTCCCTACATAGTTATTCAACTCTGTTAAGACATCACATTTGCAATACGCTTAAGACTGGTCCAGGAAGAAAGCAGATATTCAATTATATTTGAAGAATTTACATGTAGTTTAATCACAATTCATGCAGCAGGCTCTAAAATTCATTGTCACAAGTAAAAAAAAAAACCACACACACACACAAACCCACACACTACTATCCAAAGGCAGATCAAATCTAGACACAGATAAGAATATTTAAAGGAGTTAGAGTGACCAACCTAAGATGACTGCTGGAAAGGACAAAAGCTCCTGCTTCAGTTTTAGCTCAATTTCTCATTAGAAGGGATTAGAGTGAAATTTTCATAGAAGCCTCTAATTCCTATGGGGTCTACCATCCTCATCTCAAGCATCTGGTATGGTCATCAGAGAAATAGTAGTACATTAGACAGACCACAAGCACAATCCAATATGGCAATTACTACATGTTTTCTTCTGCTTGATAAAAAGTTAAACAGTCCATCTGATGCTGCTGTCACAATGCAATCTTGGAACAAAGCACCAAACAAACATTTGTGTATGGACAAAAGAAAGACTGAATATGCTCCCTAGCAGCAACAATTAATATTCAATTCAGGAGATGCAAGATTACCTACCCAGACCACAGTCTATCCTATCAATCCCTTTGAGTGTTTTGGGGAGGGGAGGAGCTGGTGAGACATAAATATGTGAAATATTTATTTAGGTTGCTGTGAAAACAGCCATCATCACTGGCCTATACAGTTGAGTTAGGAAAAGGCAGAGTTCACTTATTTTTTATATCAATGTGGGCATTTCAGTAGGATTTTGCTGCTCAGTGAGAGAGGGTAAAGGAACAAGCAGAAGATTTTCTTCTGAATCTTTTCTGTTCTGTGGCACAGGCAGTACAACAATTGTCACAGAGCCAAATGAAAGGAAGAATAAGGAATATTTAAATCTCAAAGTTACTGGACAAATGTTATACTTAAAACTCTCCTTTAGCCAAGTATTAAAAAAAAAAGGAAGGGGGGGAAATACCATTGCTGCTCACTGCTTTCTCCAAAACAATCATTTTCTAGCTATACACCAAAGCAACACACCAGTCAGTCACATGACCTAATTTTTCTTCCTACCAGCACAACTGTGTAGGATTACATATTTTACTTATTCTGTCATTTTAAATAATTTAGCAAAAATACACTATAGGCCACCTATACGGTTCTGGGAACTGAGGTTTAAATTCATGCTCATACCCTGAAGGAACATAGCCCATCATCCTGAATCGACCATAAGCAAATTCTTTCTTAAAAGCAGAGATGTAAGTATCCAAATGACAGCAGACCCGCAATGTCAGCGATGGATCTGCCCTCAAGCACTTTCACAGATGAAGTATCACATGTTAACCAGTGTTCTAGTATATCAGTAGGAATAAACCAATTCTACAAACCAAATTTTAAGAGCCCATGATATTTCATTCCTGCCACTGTACTTGGAAGAGATTGAAGGGAAATAGCTTACACTGGAAAAAGAAAGAATGGGGTAAAATCCTATCGGTTGTTTCAGACAAGAAGGCATTAAAGAGCTTTCCAGCTCCTTTTCCCCTAGAAAGTGCTAAACCATGAAAAAAGTTATGGTAGGAGGAAGATCAGGAAAACACTTTTTCAAGCAGAAGAAATACATTACTTGCTTAAACTCTACAGCTCAGTATCTACAATGTGAAAAAAGTCTCTCTTGCTTCTGGTACAGGTAGAACAGGAAAAGTCAGGCAAAACAACACATTTGTAAAGATACTTTAAAACTTCAACCAGTAAGAAGCAAACAGAAAGAGAAAACAACGAACTGAGTCTTTCACAGTATCCTCTAATCAAAGCCTAGAGAAGGGGACTCTGCAATGAGAGCCCTGAAAGGGTCAGTTCACATTTATGCCTTCACTCGCCAGGCCAGGCAGGAAAATGATACTTACCCACAATTAGAAAGTGCTTTGCAATCTAGTGGTAACTAGTGACTTTAAAACATTTATACAAGAATTGTCTTAATAGGTATAATATGTACAGAATTACTGAAATGTTCTTTTCTCTCCCTTGATTAACAGCTATTTTTCCCCAATTTCTTCTCTGCCTTTTCAGCCTGAAATATTTTTGGTCATTGTTTCACCTGCATGTGTTAGCTGTCTGAAGCACTCAGAGTTGCAGGAGTGTTTACCTGGACAAGTTAGAAAGACATTCCTACGCTCCAGAAAGCATTCAGTTCTGGGATGAGGAGAAGAGGAGCCAGGAGAAAGTAAAGATGGATAGGGCTTTAGAAAGATACTGCAGAGCTGGAAGGGATATGATTAGCTCCATTTCTTGAAGAAAGGATTCAGTTTTCTAACACATGGGGAGATGTGGCTTATGTGAGTAGATGTGAGTAGAAATCAGAGCTCTTCTCAGTTGATAGGCTGATTCTTGCTCCAAGGCTACCCTTTATGTGCATATTCTATGGTAATCACCTAAAACTTTAATGTAACAGACTTTACAAACCTAAAATGTAATTTATTGGTTTTATCTAGGATGATCCATAGGAATAAAATTGATGGCTAACACCATTATTTTTGATACCCTTGAAATACTTCAACTGAAAGAAGTGAAAAGAGAGATTTTGTGCCCACTAAGCTGATTGAGCTCTCACTGAGAAATGTGAAATTATGCAAATGTAGACTTTAAGAGCAACAGAGAAACTTTCTTCTATTATGCATACACAAGTATGACAAAAGGTCACACAGTGGTTACCAAAGCTTCACAGCAAAAACAGCCTATTTAGGAATCACACAACGGTATATAAAGACTTGACATAAGTTATGAACAGCTACAGCAGCGATACAGATTTGTGACTTCTGGAACAAGTGTTAATTCTTAGCTGATTTAAACAGGAATAAGTTACTGTTCTTCTTGGACTCAGATGAGATAGGAAACACCAGCACACCTTGGGCAGTTCACTCTAAAAGGAGGACTATTTGTTTCTTAGGTCAAAAGCAAGCATAAATATGATAGATTTTAATTAAGGTCTCTTTCTCCATATTTAGTTAGTTTTACCCATAGCTTTGAAGAAATTGGGGGGTGTTATTTTTTAATCATGTCTTTCTGATAAGAAACATATGCAGCTTCAGGCCCACTGGTATTGAAGAGTTTTTTTGTTAACCATTTGCTCACAAGATTAGAGGACAATGAAGTTCCTCTAACTCTAGTTACAGAATCTGAGAAATTGGAACAAACAAAAAAGAAAAATGCAGTTTAGATCACTTCAAGATCAGGACCAGTAGTTCAAAGCTCCTGAAAAACAAGATTGGCATTCTTTTACTTTCAGATTTCTGAAGTATCATTTTTTATTTTATTAATATTTATAATAAAATAAGTGACTAAATGGTTCTCTGCTGATGCCAATCATAATCTGCTGATGCCAATCATAAAGCAGTTTGAAAGTATCAGTAGGTATTAATTTCCAGGGGAATTCCCCAATAAATTTAAAATTAATATTAACATAACATGCCAATTTCATGTTTACCCTCTATGCATTTGAGATCACTGAGGATAGTTCCCATTTTGCTAAGAAAATTCTTTCATATTGTGTCTTGGTTCAGAGGCTTTACTCCATACCAGGTAAATATCTGGAATCACTTGTTTTTTTTAAAAAGGATTCACAGAATTTAATATTCTTATAATTGCAGATTTCATTTGCATCTTTATATGCAAACATAGTACCTCATTAAGTGTTCTGAGATCGCTGGTTCTCATTACTTTCAAAACAGTCTAGTGCTGGTAGCATATTGACCTTTACAAGTGCCTTGAAATCAAAGGAGTTTCACTATATTTAAATTACTACTAAGATGCATTTCATTTGCAAGAAATCCCAGACTTCACACTGAAGAGTAAAAATAACAGTCTTATAGAGAGGCTGCCCTTAAAACTGCACTATACCTCTCATACTGGAACATATTGTGGGATTTATTCACCCAATGATCAAGTACAAGTGTGAACGTTCGAAGCAAATGCACAAAGTATAAAACGCTGATCAAGTCTAATGGTTAGATTTTTCAAAAGTTCCAAGCTTTAGATCCATTAAAACAAACTAAAGCCATCTCTGCTAAACAGATGACCCTGGTAACCCACCTGAAGACAAAAAAAAGTTACTTCTTATGTTCTTATTTTAACCAATAGGTTTCAAAATACTCTCTTCAGTAAACGAATGAAGGATAACTTTCCTGAATCACAATATAGTGACTCTACACTTTAACAGAAGATACATTTTTTCAAAGTCATAATCTTTCTCCTCTTTGCCACAGCAACAACCACCAACCATGCCATATTAGCACATGAAGGAGGACAAATGGGAAGTTCATTTGCACCAATGGTCATCACATCTTACATACCAGTTTGCAACAGAACATGTGTAGTAGCATTTGTACCCAATGTTAGCTAAACCTTATTGATCTTTGAAAGAATTTAATTTATGCCCTAGTTTAAAGGGGATTAAGTATGAAATGCCTTACATTATCTTTCATTAAAATATACAACGCTATTATAAAGTAAATTGACCAGAGTATTTCTCAGCCCTGTAACTCCACTCATTTGGATAATGCCATTACCAGTCACAAACATTTCCAACAAGCTTCCCAGCTAGATCAAGTTTAAGCACCAGAGTAACAGATTTACTGCCATAAGTGCACCAGCAGGTAGATCGGATGCAGAAATGAAGACTCTAAGCCTTACAGCTACCGTCGTAGCTTGGCAATGAGTACAGTGGGTTTTTTGCTTGCTTTCCTCTGAATGGGCTCACGTCTTTCACCAGTATTTTGCAACATCACACATGTTCTGTGGGTTTTGCCCACTAACCTGAAGTAATCTGCAATTAGCTGATAGACCACAGTCCTCCCCCATCCCTTTAGAATTACTAGGTTTTATTAAAATTGTACCTTCTAATAAAAGGTAAAGTGAATCAAGCTAGCTTCCCCACTAGGCAGTATGTTATCTATGAACACAAAGCGACTTATCTCAGGAAACACTAACAGGCAGAGGTAGTTCCCCCACACTACACACATGCACAACTGTCATTTTACTGCTGAAATGACACTTTCATGAAATGACACTGAAATGACAGGTGTGTTGAATTGGTTAAATATGTTTTGATTTTGCCCAACTGCAATTACATCTTCAGTAAAATGTTATCCACTGAATCCAAATCAGGATTTCACTTATGATTACACTGACACCTAAGCTTTAAATGAAAGCTTTTACTAAACCTAAGACTAATTTTTAGGTTGTCCAATGCACTCAAAGTTGCCAGACCAAATCCCTGTAAATCCACCCCAGCAGCCTGTCCTTTATTCCAATGGCTGAAAAACTGACTCTTCAGTGATCATTCACAGATGGGACTCCAGAGAAGGTTGCAGAATTGGTGTCCTTGGCATTTGTATACCAATACCCAAGTTCCAGCTATATTTTTAGTGTTACACATACACAGTGTCTTATCACAGAATGGACCACAGCATTTTAACTGTTGTCAAGAGGATATCAACAGGTCATCTTCCATACCTCACTCCCAGCATAAAATCAATCTTGTTTTGATCATTCTTGACAGGTACTTACTTAACTTCTCAGTGTTCTGCAAGAACAGACCACACAGTCTCCCAACAGGATATTTCAGCATTTCATCTCAACAGAAAAAGTCACCAAAACCCTACCTCTAATCTGTCTTCCTGTAGTTTAAGTCCATTACTACTTGTCCTACTTACCACAGAGATAAGACTTATTTTCATTTTAGAGCAGGCTTGCAGACTATTGTCCCATCCCCCCACCCTGTACTCTCTTCATCAGGTTAAAGAACCTGGTCTGTTCAGTCTGTCCTCACCCTCCTAACATCTAACGATTCTCAGCACTTTCATCTCATCTCTTTGCAACCAGTCCAAAACTTCCTTGAAATGTAATGCTCATTTCTGGATCAAAACTGGATACAGCATTGCAGCTGAAGTCTTACAGTGACAAGAGGGGAGAAAAAAAATGTGTCCTTCCTGTTACAGTCCTGTTCAAATCTTTATCAATACAGCAACACAACTAAAAAAAGACAAACACATTTCTCTTGTAACTTATTCATCACTGGATCTTTCTCTGCAGAACCTCTGCTTACTCCATTGCTTCTCATCCATATTTATGCAGGCAATTACTACCGCTAAATAATCACTCAACATCACTGAATTTCATCCTATACTTTTTAGATCACTTCTAGTTTACCAAAATACTTTGAATTCTAATCCCATCCTCAAACATGATTGCAGCTCATCTCATCTTTTGTTCATTACAGCCTTTAATAAAATAGCCAAGTAATAAAATAGCCAAGTCATCAATGAAATCTTCAAACAGAATCAGGCTCCAAACAGACCCTGGAGAAAGCCTGTTTGGTAGCACCTTTCATTTTGACCACAAATCACTGTTAACTCTTCCATGGTACAATTACCCAATTGATTTTGGACCTACCTTACAATACTTTCAACTAGCTCACACGTCTTGAATTCATTATCAAAGCGTTGTGTAAGACTGTTTTAAAAGCTTTTCTGAAGCCAGGATAGAGGGATTTATTGCTTTGCCTCTATCCACAGATATGTTGCTCTGCCATAGAAGGGGGTTACATTAGTTAAACATGACTTGTTAAAGATATTTTTGGCTGCTCTTCATCCTCTATTTCCTAGATATTTCCAAACTGTATATTAATTTGTTCCAGAATTTTGCCAGAGATTAAAATCAGTCTGACTAGCCTACAAGGTCCCCTGCTCCCTTCTTTTCACCACCCCTTCTCTATTTTAGAAGATAAGCAAGCATTATCATTTTCCTCAGGTTCTTAATACCTTATCCACTTTCCACAAATTTTAAATTATGTTTATTAAGCAATTGAATAAACCGCTCTATGGTCAAGGACAGATCCAGATAACGTGAAAAATTCAAGGCTTACTTTCCTATCCACACAGAAACATCATCCTTTTTTCAGGGGTTGTAATTGCACTTGCCAGCAGCATGCAATCGCCTCGTTCATTAACAATGGATACAAAACAGTTAAAAGCTTCAACTTTCTCAGCATTCATCCTCACAGGCACAGACCAACTTTGTGCGTTACATCCCAGAATTTTTCTCTCCTGAACCAGAGGCAGAACAGTTCCTCTTAACCAGGAAAATGGAGGAAGAAATCCTTCAAGCTTTCAGACCAGATTGATCACTCAAGAGACACAGCTAACTCGGGTAAATGTCCAAACTCAAGGTTGCTTTCTGAATTGATGCTCTTGAGGTTTGCTCATACCAATCATTAGTCAGTACCATTTATTAGCTTGCAGATAAACTGAAATAGATCCTGGGAAAGAGAGAAAAACATTCTCCCAGGACCTTGGTTATTGATTTTATTTATTAACCAAACTTAAGCTAAGACAAAATTAATAACTTTCTACATGTGCAGCAGAAACTTGGAGGAGAGAGGGAAGCTTTGTAACACTGTGTGAAAGCAGGCCTCTCCCATTTGTATACATCTGAAGAGGTCAGCTTCTATCATAGGCCTCACGAATTCAGGACCATAAAGATCAGTGAGCATTAAACACCAGGAGACAGGACAGAGGCACGCACCAGGTTATTTGGGAGGCATACCAAAGGACTCCACCAGCCCAGCCCTCACAAGTGACCCCTGCCACACTGATTCTCAGACCCTAAACAAACAGGCATGCACGAAAAGACATTGAATTTCTCAAGTCTGACAGATGGGAAATTTGGAGCTGACTAAACACATGCCCAACCCTATATTCTTAGCCCAGATAGCACTTTATTGACCTCTGGCTGATGGAAATGCCAGAAGAGTATCATCTGCATGTGACCCCTTAATGTAGTCCATGTGTGAAAACCTTAAGAAACAGTTCTCTTTCCAGTGGAGGCCAGGAAACGAATGAAAAATGTCTGTTGAAGTCAAGGGATTTATATTGGCATAAATCTAACACAGAAAAATTAGGGATCCAAACTTTGTCCTCCAAACTGAGGTCAAGGGGATCCCAAGCAAAGATCTTCTACAACAGTTTCCACATCCATAGCCACAACATTCCATTCAGAAACTTAAAATAGCCAGTGCCATATTCTGTAACACTAACGAATACAAAACATTGTCCTGAAATAAGAAAGAGATCCCTTTGAGGAACTTTTTTTTTTTATGTAGGCCTAAAGGCCTTTCCAGCTTAATTAAGTTTTCCAAAAGAGCCTAAGGGCATAAGGTACTGAAGCTGTATTGAAATTCAGTAAGAGACTGGCCACTAAATCTTATTTCAAAAACCCTAGTGTAAACTAATTATTTGTAAAGAGTGGATCTTCAGAAACATTTACTTCACTAGATATTCCCAATACATATGATCTTTGTCAAAACAAATTTGTATTTGCTTCAACACAAACACATTATACACTAATATTTATAGATTACACCACTGATTCGTTATCAAATAAAGTCCATTTTCTGTGCACACAGTTGAGTTAAAGAATATAAAATGAATCCTAACTTCCTTGCTGGTTATGAAAGGGCATCCTTTTATTGACATCATTATTTAGTAAAAATGCTTTGAGATGTATTTGGCAAATACTGCTCTTTTAGATCTCACTTCTTCAGAAACATGACTTCTTCTCTGAGGAAACACTAGATCTTGTAACAGAAATATCTTTAAATCTTTCAGATAGCCAGTCCACAGGGAAAGGTTTAAGAAAGGATCAAAGCTTGTCCTTTCAGCTTGAATTATTCCATTACAGCTGAATGTGACATAATTACAAAAGATGTTGGATGTGGAATCTCATCAGGATTATCTGACACTCATCTTTGTTGAAAAAGTCTCCCCAGCTGTTGCTCTGATAGCACAAATGTGACAGGAGCACAGAAAACAAAAGTAGTTGCAAGTGACCGCTGCTTTGGGGCTGGTTTATGTTCCCTACAGCACATTGTGACTTTTCAGCCACCACAAATATTGAGGCTGTTTAGAACTGACTTGCAGGTGAGAGGGAATACCAATTCATGCTATTGAATTTCTGAATAAGAAATTAGTTTAAAACAGCCCATAAACTAGTATCTGTTATTTAACTGATGCACATAAACAATTAATCTTCTTTCTTATGCAAGGTCAACATAATTCAGTGAGTAGCTGCTTGCTTTTGTGGGGTTTGTTTTTTTTTTTTTTCTTTAAAAAGCTTACTATATTGCCCGAGTGTGTTTTCATTGAGACAGGAACACAGTGCTGCTTACATCTAAGACAAAGCACATTCTCTTTACACTCTACATTTCTTTCTGCACTTGATGCACTTTAAACCAGTGCATGTAACCTCAAACAGCAAGGAGCACATTTCTCATAGTACCACTATATTTTTTTCTGTGTATTTATGTATATTTATTTCTCCTTTTATTCTGCAAAGGGAGCTCAATTGTAAACTAGAACATCAAACATCAAATCTTGAATAATTACCCATTCCAGAGGATTTGGTAGCTGTAAAAATACTTTTCTTTCCTTCCTTGTCATGGATTACATTTCCTTCATACATTATTAATGAAGTTAAACTACTAGTAACATGCCAAATGTGCTGCATAGGAGATTTGTGCCTAATCCAGCACAAAACAGGCCCAGTCACATAATGATAGAAAAAAAAGAACAAATGTCAACAGTTTCACACTGGGACTAGATTAAGCAGACCATACTTACTGATTCCTTACACAGGGATTATCTCACTTTTAGTGCTATGAGAAGACAAGCCACACTTCTCCTGTTATTAACACAGAACTGCACCTCAAAAAAAAGACACCAGAGTCCCTGAATCTGCTTCCAGACAGACACATATACACAGACTGCTGTTTATTAAACATTACAAACTCTCCTTTAGATGACAGATACAAAAACAGGATACTAGTAGTAATATATTACAAAAAATGCCCTCTTACTGCTTTAGATCTCAATCTATCTTTCAATGGAATTTGTTGATAGCCCTTAAGAGGATATTATTTACAATTAGACTCCAACAGAATCCCAATTAACTGGTGTGTCCATGGGGTTTATCTTTCTACCACGGAAAACTTTCTTTGATTTAGAACCCAAATCATGCCAACAGTTAACAAGTGTTAGCCTGATAACTAAAGTGCTCGCTGAAGCCAACAAAACCATACTCACTCTTAAGCATTTACAGGACCAGGTATTTGGCACGAAACTGCCTGTCAGCTAAGCAATAATAATGTCCAAATAGACTAGAATTTTTTTAATCTTTATCTAGAAGATATATTTGCTAAACCCCCTATGGCACAGGCAGATGTTTACTGAGGTAGGATAGATATGGTTTTGTGAGATGAAGAATATTGCTTCAAGGTGCTTACTGCTGCATCAGGAATACCGAAGCCACGACACAAGCTACAGAGCCAGTGAAAACTTAGTCATTTCAGATTTGTTAAGAGTGTTCAAGGAGTAGCTGTCCCAGCAGATTAGGTGAGATCAGGTGTCATCCGTCTACACCACTCTTAACTTTATGCTGGATCAGGTATCACCTCTGCAACTGCAGCTGGCATTGGGCTGGTAGCAACAGCACAGCATGTGCTGTGCCTGGCTCAACACCGCACAACTGAGTGCACACACTGATCCAGACCTAATTAGTATTAGCAGAGATCTGGCAGGAAAAACTGTTGAATCACAGGCTACATTTGCAGCTCCAAATTGCTTTTTTTACAGGTCAACAGGCTTTAAGCAGTTCTCTCTTCCAACTTTAGCCCTGTCCAGTCAGAGGTACCTGGTCTCTAGAAGTTACCATCTCCTTTGTTGCATCAATTCACCTGCTTGTGAGGTTGGACTCCAAACCAGATCTTTGAAGGGACTCTGGCTTTAAAAGTCAAAACCTTACATGCATGCTGTATGCATGTTTTACAGCCTGGGTTGCTTCAGAAATCTAGACAGGAACCTACCATGGCTCAGTGACAGCACAAGGGCAAGTCATTGCCAATAAAGGCATGGCTTAAGCCGGTTTTGCCAGCACTTGCAGATAGAAGCCCTGTAATTGACCTGCCATCTAACCAGGGGAAAAAGTCCAGTCTGTTAGGGGTCCCACAACATACATTAGAACATACAGAGCAAGTAATTAAATCAAGTGAAAACTTATTCAGCACACTGCACATCCATTCTGAGCACTCTTTTCCACAAGCAGAGAGAAAAAGAAGCAAGCAAGAAGAAACTAGACTGTTATCTTGTAGAAGCTTTAAAGCATTAGTAAATCCAAATAATTATATAGTCACTAGCACATAAAAATTAATTTGCTTACTAAGAGTCTGAGCTTATACTCCCTTACTGAGAGCATGAATCATTGCAGTCACGAGAACACCATGCCTTTTAGTTTCTTAGGGCTTTTCACGAAAACTCATGAAGAAAACAGCACATTGTGCCCACCGGACAACTTTCCTGCATTTCTTCTGCACACACATCCATCACGGCATGAACTGAATGGGGAATGCTGAAAGGCAGAAGAGGAAGAAAATAACCAAGTTTACACTCAGGAGAGGTGACTGGGATGCATCGATCTTTCTATAAAGAAATAATCTATGGATCGCTAGAAGGTGCAGCAGACACTTATCTCCATGGAGCCCCTCCACTCCATAGCAGGCTTAACATTTGTTGCTCTCATAGCACACTCCAGACCATGTAACTGTGGAGCTGTTCTGCTGGAGCTTTCTGCAAATACCCCGTGAAATGCAGTTTCTCACTGCAGAAGGGGGCCCACGAGGAAAATGCTAGTCAGCATCAAATTCTTTCCACAGCCTATGGACATTTATTAATCCAGCCCTTTTCCTCTCTAGTCTGGGGCCTCAGATTTCCCTAAGCTCTGTTTGGACCCCACAGGCAGTAAGAAATTGTGTTTCTGAAGAGGGTGAATACAAAGGTTAAGGAATACCCTATCATAAAGGTTTCCTGCTTTGCAGATCTCATTGAACTACATGGCTCTATAGCATTGTCTAAAGAGGACATTGAAAAATAGATTTTAAGTTCAAGTTCATGTGACTTTTCTGGCACACTTGCAGTTATTTAAATATTGATTTTTTTTTTTGATCCGATGAAATGCATTAAGTACAAAATGTCTGGCTTCAAAGCAATATAACACCATAAACTGCATGCTCAGCTTCAGTAAATTCTAATTCATAATTGCAGCCTATGCTTTACCCAGTTTCAAAGTAGTTACCAAGTCAGAAAACAGTCATTACATTTCATTCAGTAAAAGGAGCACATCCCAAATGAGGTGTCTTTAAAGAAGAGAAACAGGACAACTTGCACTGACAACATTTATCCTTTGTACTATGCAAAGCTCTCCTGATTCATCACCTATTCATCTGCTGCAGCCACATCACTGGCCACCATCTGTTTGCATCTTAAATCATAGCCTTACTGTGAACTCTCTCCAGTTATGTTCCCCTGGTAAAGTGCAAGTCCCATTCCAACACTGTCTACTGGGAAGATATCTAGGAACTACCAGAGGATTATATTATAAAAATTCCACAGCTATTTTTTCTGTCTTAATTGCTCTTTTGCTAATTATAGTTAAATTTAATAAATTAAAAAAATACTATTTTGTTATTTTAGGCACTTCAAGTCAGAAAGGTTCAAGAGCAATATTTTGTTTTAATGCAGAGAAAGACAGTTTCTAGTATTACTCCATTCTGGAGGGAAGCAGCTGAAGTTCAGGTAACCAGCTTTATTCATACCTTTTTTGACTCCTGTTTTTCTCCCCCCATATGCCTAGTCCTGCTCCAGGCATCATGCAAAAATCATTTAAGCAAACACTTACCAGCCATCAAGAGCACATCAATTGCTAGCTGTAGCAAAGGTAGAAAATTATAAGTAAAACTAGTTATCTGCTAATACAGAAAACAAAGTAGATTGCTAGGTACTGCAAAAATATGGGCCAAGGAAGCCACTACTGAACAACAGCGTCTTCCAGGCTTTGTAGGCTTGTAGAATTTCACTACCATTCAGGATCTGAGCTTTTAATCAGTAATCTTGGCACATACACATGATTATCTTGACAACTCACACAGTTTTTAAAAAATTACATATATGTACCTAGTGAGGTGCAAAGAGATTTTCCCCCAAGAAGAACAAGAGAAAACACGTGCTCCTGAACCAGAGTACTTTAATATTATTAATTAATAGCCTACCTGGGGTTTATGAAGATACAGTTTGGATGTTTACGTCCCAGAGCTACAATGCCTTGATCCAAAAATTTTCTTGAGAAAATCACTCACTGTGCCACATATTTGGACCATTCTCTGCTTAACTCATTCCAGGAGAAAAACACTGCTTCATTTTTCCTGGTTCACTACTTATTCCCCAAGACAAACAGAGGCATTCTCCACACTTTCCCCAAATGCAACAAGCAAGACCATGTGTGCTTATTTCTGCAGACAGACCCAAATGGAGGAAAACCTCTTTCCTTGAAGGACTACTAACAGTTACATGATGGGCAGGTATAGCCCCATCAGTCTTTTGTGGGAGACTAGGTTTCACTTATGCTCCAGGTAATGTTTCCATATCAAAAGAGTCAGGAGGCGTGCAACATTGGCAACTTGCAACAAAAGGATATCTGTTGAGCTCTGGTTTATGTTATACATAGTACAATAATTTAAGCCAATGAATGTTTTACAAGTGTGATGTTAATATTCTGTAAGGGATATTTCTCCATTAGAAAATCCTAATACTTAAAATGGGTTCAGACAGACTAATAAATTGGTCCAGCAGGTGTTAATCAATAATATAAATGAATAACCAATGAAAATCTATCACTGGTATGCCAAAGGGGAAATCATCCAAAAATGAAATCAGAGCAATAATACTAGTGCATTGTATCCTTCAACAAATACATGTAAAGCATACTGGATAGAGACCAATTCCCAGTACAAAACCATGTGCTCCTGTAGACTGCCTCAAAATACCAAATTTGATGAAGGATTTTTTTTTTTAAGGAATAGATTTTTTTCAGTTGTAAGCATTGATAAATTGAATTAAGAGATGCACATACACTGTGCTTCTGCACTGGATATTTTGTTTAGATTTTGTAGGGCTTTTTTCCTTTTTAATTATTCCTGCAGACAGCTTTTTCCCAGAGCTGTGAACCCTAGAGGAAAATCCCTGGAGATTTACATGAAAAAAGCTGGCATTCCCTCTTATTTACCTATTGAACACACACACAGTGACAGATTGTTAGGATAGGCAAAGCCTATCCTGTTTTAACATCTGAAACATCTGTCCAAGATCCTTAGACAGTCTGCATGCATTTACAAAGCTCTGACTTTAGTCAGGTTAATAATGCTCATTTTGGCTCTCTGCAGCTTACAGTGTTGCCCATAGCTTCTGCAAGAGTTGAGCTTGCTGATCTTTGCCACTCAAAACTCCCTCTCCAGTATAAACTACTGGCCTCTCATGCACATTCGGCTGTCTGCTTTAGGACTCTAGTATAAACCCACAGAACACCTGGCACAAGTTTTTGCTATCTTTGAAATTGATCAAGGGCCCAAATCTACATAAGAGATGCCTGAAGTTATTGGAATTACTTCCTTTGATAACAGGGGAAGATGGACTACCTCCTTCATTTTTTAAGGAGGGAGAACAAATGAACTAGGATTATTTTTTCCCCCTCCCATCACCAAAAACCCATTGGCTCATTTGACCAACCACATCTCCACACTCTCCCATCCAACAGTGTCAAAGGAGTGGCCGCTACAAAGCTGGCATGGGGAATTTTGACTCAAGATTGGCAATACTGATGCTGAATATTTGGATTATCATCAAAAGACAGGTGAAAAATGCTTAAGGTGTCCAGAAAAATTTGACATCTTGCAGTCCACATCCCTTGCAAATTTTGTCTTCCATGAAACCTCAATGGCTACTTTTTGCCAACACAGGCAATAAAATCTACATTCAGTAAACCTGATATTTTAAAGCTTCACACAGCAGCGTTATAGCCACAGTTGTTGAAACCCACATAGTCTCAAGAAGCACTGAGAAGCAGCTTCTCAGAAAGGAGACTGCTAGTATACAAAGCACCAAAGGCAGCCTCATGTCTAAAGCTGCTAACCGTGTGGTGAGGTATCCTTCAGAGCAGCACAGTAGTTTTACAGGTACTGATTTAAATGCTACTCTCAGCACCAAGAAACCATATCACCATTCAAGTCAGTGAAAGTTCAAATCTCAGATGAAGTCTCCAGAGAAGTTGTGCCTGTACTGCTCTTCATTCAGTAACTGGTATCATCTCTCTACACTGGGGATCTGATGGCTTCTCTGCCTTATACTGACACTTTTTTAAAGCTTATAAGCCTTTGGATCAGACAGGTGTGATAAACTATCTACAATCAGGGAGCAAAGAATAAAACACAAAACAATAGAAAGCAACCAATACCATATGTGTCTGAACTACATATACAAGGCAGTGGACATAAATCCCCCCCCACTTTACCCTATCACTGTTTTATGTTATACCCACTCATCCCCACCAAATCTCAAATTATATGGCAAGATCTCTGCCATAGAGAGCTTGACCCTAAGTCTAAGATATATTTTTATTGTACCTCCTCACAGGAGAAAGGTTGTAGCAGCAGCAGTTTTATATCGTATCCACATTTACTCTCCTTTATCCCTGGGCTGGTCCCAGTCACAGAAGTTCACAGCTAGTTTCATACTGATGCAGGGGACTGTTGTGGCAGCCAGGAGTTCCTAGCGTGTTGAAACATTACAGCCTACTTGCTTTTTCTCAGTAAAGGGTGCTTACATTACCCGAACAGGAAAGCAGAAGCCTTTTCAGGCAGTAGTCATGCCATCCCAGTGACCTTCTGTCAACAGAAGAGTCTTCCAGTCATGGGTTAAGCCAACATTACTGCTACTACACACTACCTGGTAGCTAAGCTGGAGACCTATCTGCCCATCTTTTCTGCAGTCTTGCAAAAGCCTCCATCTAGGAAAAAAATAGGAGGCCTTTGACAGGCAGCACAAACAGAGTATGTTTTGTCAGTAACGCCATGTAAATCTAGCAACAGATATGATATGTTGACACAGATATAATAACGTGCAGCAGGAGCACAAGTGTGCCTAGCCCTCCCACAGGTATGCAGCAAGCTTTTCATACTCAGATCTGCAGTGACTGAACACATATGGCAGGTGCAGGAGGCTTTAAGATTGCTCCTGCATCCCTGCTGCTGCACAGAGATTTGCTGGCTTTATTTCAAGCATTTACCAGGCTCTGCGAGTCCTTCTAGGCTTGCAATTGATAACTGCTAGACTGCACACAAGAAGATGTTCATTAGAGTTGATGTTAAGGGGACTATTGCACTCCATGTTTTTAAAATTCTGTTCTTTCCCATCTCTGGATTTCAGAAGAAAATTCAAGGCACATATTTTTGCAAACATTTGTTATTATGTCTTCAAAATAAAACATATATAGCAATAACCACACACTCACAGTACACTTAATGGTGGATAAAAATTCTTCAAGCCAATAAGAGATATTTAAGTATTAAACAGGCTAAAAAGGTGTTATATTTAGTGTTCCCCTCCAATGCAACTCATTTGGGTTTTTTTTTATTTTGTTATTAGCACTCTACAGAGGTGCCCCCAGTCCCAAACACGATTGTTATAGTTCCTATTTCAAGAGCTATTTTAAAATTTTGACTCGTGACAAACTATATGGTAATGAATGAGTGTATCGGTGCATTAAAGAAAATAAGAGCTAGAATATCCTCATCTATGTTTCCACCAGACTAATGCTCATCAATCTGCTACTAAACTGGCAAATACTATCTAAATATGCACCCCTATCTTGACAGGAGCTTTATTAATTTTCAATAAAATTCCTCTACATTCAATAAACTGAAAATACAATTTTAACCTATTCATAAACAAAGATGCAGAATAAATACCTGAAGAAAATAATCAATGTATTAGATTCAAATTTTAGCTCATGTTAACATTGGAGGTACAAATTCATATTTGAGTTGGACTGATATTCTCAGCTACTCATCCACCATTATAAGATAAAACCCGGTAGTAGCTTTTTTAAAATCAATTCTACAAACACTGACTGCAAAATTCCCATTCCTACTAGGAAAAGCATGCATAGCCTTACTTCAACTCCTGTTTTGCAAATATTACCCTCTAACTCCTCTTCAGTTGAAATTATTTTACCCAATCACATACACTATCTTGAAAAATCTGCAGTAGTAAATTTGATTAGTATCAATTCTGGCATTCCTCAAAACCTTGAGGACTTCAGAGACATGTGCCTACTCGGAAACATTTTCAGCTGTTGATAGAAAACATATCATAACATTACAGTTTGCAGAATTATTTCCTGCACTTATTTAGACATGCCTAAATAACTGACAAGAAATCATCAGTTTGTATCATTCAGGAAATGAAACAATTCACAGTTAGAATAAGGCAGTCTCCCGAGCACCTCCAAGACAGCTGGTCTCTAGTATCCCTATTACTCGTTATTTGAGCCTACAGTAGATAAATAGCAGACCACAAACCACAACATCTGCACAATTAAACCCAAATCTTTCTTTGGATACCCTTATAAATATGATTCACATTCTGAATTTTAAGGAAAGTTAGACATAACATTACTACCACCTCCCTGCTTCCATTTTTACTAATTAACATGACTTCATAAAGTTGATAAATGAAGCACATACCTCCACTATTCAATGTGCTCCATGCTTCCTAGACTTGAATCAATATGCCTCTGTGGATATTTGTCTGAAGAGACCATCTGCATGCACATTCTTCAAAAGGCACTCATATCTAGCTGCAATCTTGATCTTGCTTCTGTCACCTTTACAAGCCTCTGCCATCATTTTTATTTGACACTTGCTATTCAGGTTTCAGCTTCACCTGACCTGCAGTTTTCCCCAGATATTACCACCCTCAAAAAAAAAAACAGCAGGGGAAAGCAGGTGCGAAACAACTCAGGAGCCAAATAGTCAACACAAAGTATCTGTATCTGAAGCCTATTAAACAAGTCATAAGGCACTCCAAGGATTTGAATACCTTGATCTCCTAGCTCCGCCACAGAAACTTCCAGCACAGCCTTGGGCAAAATAGACTTGTCATCCCCATTATTTGCAAAAAATGCAATTACAAATCTACTCCTACCTCCCAGCCTACAAGGAACTTGGCAGGTCCCAAGGCATTCAGGACCTGCCTACACAAGGCAACACAACACCATGCTCAGTGGACATTTGAGTCCGTTCTGAGCACGCAGCAAAACTCTGCAGGATGACTGGGGTCCCAGTGCCGCAGCACTCCCTCAGCACGGTGCTGGGCCCACGGTGATCGGGCGCACTGCCTTGCTGACACAAAGCAGCTGTCCTCAGACTCAGCTCAGTCGGTTCTTGCTCAAGTAGACTCTGCTACCTGGCACGGCACAGGTACACGTTGAAGCTGCAGCCACCCAAACACCCGGCCATAGGAAGACCACAGGCTAGTCATGCTCAACAAAAACACTCGCCTCTATCTCAAATGAACCTGCAGTACGCTGCCACACAAGAGCACAAGAAAGCGACCCATGTTATTCATTTAAACCACTTTCTGTGGGAATGGATTGAAATTATAGCTTTGCCAGGAAAACTTTGATATCACCTTCAGAAGAATCAGTATTTTACCTGAAAAACTTCACAAATGAGATTTTTCTGATCAGGATGAGGGCATGGAGATTTCAGTCATGTTTGACAAAAAGCAATAGAAGGGAAGAACTTTAAGGGACAACATTGTCTCCCCTGGCCCAAGCAAATGTGTTTAGAACAAGATGGTCATGATTTATTGGATAGTTGGAAAATGTACCCATTTATAAGAACTGAGTGGACACAAATCTTCTAAGATTTTTGTTTCACAAAAAGAATTGCACCATCTAGCCTTTAAATAAGGGGATTTTTTTGAATGAACAATTTGATACAGTAAGTCTTAAAATCTTTTAAGATTTATTAATAAAAAGAGAGGGAAAACTGGTGAGAGGTTAGATGCTGTTCTGTTTATAGTCAGTGTAAAGCAGTTACACAACCTTTTAAAAGTCACCAATTTCCTCCCTTCTACTCATACGCTCACCTCCCACAGACAGGTAGGTAATTTTGCTGGTAGAAGTGGTGATATAGCCAGTCTCCTTAGAATTGCTCCCTAACTTGATAAGGGATTAATCACCAAGAATGATGGCAATGCCCATCCCTTCAGTGGATTACATTATCACTACAATACTTTATACCACGAAATTCATGTGTGGTTCAGCTCACACATCACTTAAATATTCAACTAACAAGGGCTTGCTTGCCCTTGGATTTTCCTTGCTGTAACAGCAATCTTTCCAGGTGACAGGAAAGATCTGCAACCGATATTTAACTCTGCAGTAGTCTTCACAATTTTTTAATTTGGGTTCCTTAAAATCACCTATATCATCCTATTAGCAGTTACTTCCACAGCTGCAATTAGAAACAGTGAAAATAAGGTGAAATATGGACATAAATTAAGACTTTTGCAGGATCACCCATATTACCTCTCCCCCACCACACACACTAACTAAACTTTGCACAGAAAAGTAATGTGCATGCAATAGCATTTTTTAATTAAGTCATTATAAAAGCATCAATCTGAAAAGAAATTCCAAACATCCAGCACAGCTAGCAACATTTGGACCTACACTTGGTGTACAATCTTTGTCACACTCCTTGAAAATGCAATCCAAGTAGATATTTCTCAGCTGATTCAATCACAAACTCACACTCAGAGGCCAGCAGCAGATGACATGTTCTCCATTCTCCATCATTTACAGCAAGCAAAGGAGAGTATTTCAATATATTTTCTGCAAAAGACATTGTCCACATTACTGAGGAACTAGATTATTACTCGGAACAAGCAGTGCTAGACCTGCTTGAAGTCTAATTTGAAAAAAAAAACCAATTTTTTTTTTTACTGCTTTACATGAGAGAACTTTGGTCACTATGAGACATCCAAGCAACGTAAAACTGACCCTAATAGCCAGCATGACATTCTGACAGTGATGCATTGCTGTTCCTTATGTCAAGGGAGTGCACATCTCAACAGCTGGCTGATGCAGGAATTGGACACACATCCTTTCACTGGAATACAACCTCCTTACAGGCCTTGCCTTCATTCCAGTTTGTCAGGAGAATTTCTTCTGCTGCACCCAAACATATTGCAAGTGTTTTTCCCCTTTGGTGAAAGGGCAACTCTTCATTTTTTCCTCCCAGTGTGCAAGATGCAGCCCCAGGGAGCCTTCCTCACACGTGAAGCAATCATAAATAAAAATGTCATTTAAGGTAATTGATTAAATAATAAGCAAAGTAAGCTACAAGATTGTGCATTAATGAATAGAAGTTATTTTTGAAGAGGTGATTTAACTCTATGGGACACTTTCCACTACAAATCTGTAGAATTGATATTCCAGGTGTAATCTTTTTCATAAATTCAGTTTGAGATAGTTTAAAATACATGGTTTATGACAACTCTATTATGAGAGTAAAAAAAGCACTTAGTAAAAGTGTTGAATATTGGAATGTAAATGTCTGAGCTCCTTATCTTATGAAGTAAGCCTTCTTGTGTGCATAAAATACAGTTCAATGTTAAGTATTTTCTAGAAAACGGGGGACAGATCCCAGTCTAATCTTTAGACAAAGTTATTTCAGATGCCTAATGCCTATAAAATTATAGCTGTGCCTGGTCCTAAACTTGAGGGTCTTTCAACATTTCCATTATAAAAGCAGCTTTTCAAGGGTTTATAACTCAACCATAAAAATTTGATTCAGGACAAATAGAACTCTCAGCCTCAAATATACGTACAAGTTGTACCCACACATAGAGGAGAGTGCATTTACATCTGGGCACAGGGTTCAGGCTCTCTCTCTAAAAGATGCTGTTTGCATTTACAACATTCATATTTGTACCATTCACATACATGGGATCTAGTTTCAAGAGAACAGCAAGCAAGCTGCATTTCCAGCTACCTACCCTGCAAGTCTGCTCTGGGCAACTGAAGAACAAAAGCCGCCGCTTCGTACAGTAAAGTGATGGTCATGCAAAAACTCAAACAGTATTATAACATGTTTAAAAGAACAAAAATTTAAATGGGCACTTTCAGGTGAAAAAAAAACAAAACTAAAAGCCTGTTCCCAAAACAGATTTTCCTAATCTACAATATTATTTTAAGATTAGTACAGTACTGAAGTGGTTCTTAATTAATTCCAAAAATTACTATTTTTTTTTAAACCTGATATTGATAAGAATAAGAGGGCAGGCCACCCTGATGAGGCCTTCCTGCTGGTCTTGGGCAAAGGAATAAGGTAAATTGAGAAGCCGGATCCAATCCTAAGAACTCCTTCAACAACATGAGACCCTGGCAAGAGCAAAGGGACAGGCTGGCTGGTTATTTTAGCCAAGTGCACATGTGCTGCTGCCTGCAGCTCACAGCTGCTGAATTAGGCAACAGGAGCAAACAGACACACAGGCAGGCATCTTTAAGCAAAAAAGGATACAAGCAGCAACGTTTGGATTCGTATTTCAAACACACCAACATCCAGTGGCACTCCAATCCGGCCTTACAGCAGCAAACACAGCTCCGCTTTCACTGTGCTCAGCCACGAATTAAAACAGAGGACGTGTTTGCCCACTCGGCAGCATGGCACCCTAGGAGATTGCCAGCTAGATTAGGATTAGGGCTGTCACTGGCTCTGAAAGTCTGAGGGAAAGAGACACAGCTGCAGTTGAGGAGGACACGGGTGACCAAAGCCAGGCATCCTCGCTTCTGCTCTTCTATGTTTTAAGCACAGTGACAAGCTAATCAGCCCCACGGCATAGCAGAGACAGCTAATGCTTTCACTGCCTCTTCAGAATGCACAACTTCAGTGAAGAGGCAAAATGCACACAAGTAGGACCAAACAAAAAATCCACAAAGAAAAGAAATAGCAGGGATAACAATTATGAATACCCACATGTAACCTGACTATAGGAACAACTCAAGTAACAACCAAATCATATTAAAATCAGCAGGAGACCAGGAAGAGGAGAGAGGGCTGTATCAACTATTTGGTGCTATTTAATTTTTGCCCATTTCAAGCACCCTTTACAAACATCCATCTTTCTGAGCAACAGCCCATTTCTATTATGTTTGTGGTTCTGCTAAAGAGAAGAACAGGGGTCTGCCAAGAAGATCCCCAATCACTGTTATGTGCCAAGCACAAGCCATAAATCTAACTATCTTTTCCCATTGTTTCTGGGGCTGTGTTCTAGACAGCAGTTTTGTTCCCCCCAGTGCAGACATAGCTCAACCCTCCCTTCACCAACAATCACATATGACATGAGCCTTCCTCCCTTTCCCCTCTGTCTCTGCTGGAAGGCTTCCATACCCTGGGATGTACTTGAGACATTGCCAGGTGGCTCCTCTCCTACCTTTTATTTGTAGCTGGCAAAGGTATTTTAATAAAATGTATAGGCTCTGCTATTCATAACTGGCACTTAGATCTCTACCTTGTTGACCTGTGTATCAATAGCCAGACACCTACCTGCCAAGGAGCTCCTAGCCTGTTCCAGAAATTAGAATGCTGTCACAGAAGGTTAAAAAAAAAAAAAAAAAAAAGAATCCCTACTTTAAATAGCAATTCTAAACGTTGTCATTTAGGACAAAATGCAAATACAGGTCAAAACAGCGTTGAACCACCTAAAGTCAAGCCAAAAGAAAACCCATACCCAGATTTTTTGGTGTGGGGGTTTTGGTTTTGTTTTATGTTTAGTAATATAATCAAAATGGCTCCTCTGTACTTCAAAAACACTTAAAGCCTAGCAGGCAGTCAAGATTCCATTCATTCATGTAGATAGCCAAGTTGTGCTTTCCCTCTTCCTCTCCCAGCTCCCTTTCATCATCACACTATTATGCTATATTGATTAACATAAATAATGCTACAACAGCTAGGTCTCCAGTAACTTATCATATATCTCACCAATGAAAAAAATAACATATTTTACTAACAACAAGTTTAAGATACCATCTTTGTTATCTTACAATACGAATTTAAATTAATGTTTACATGAAAAAGCCTATACCTCTGCTGTCCAAGTGTATTGTAATAGACCTATGTGCCTAAAGGATCTGTTGTAATTGTGTACTGTATATGGTCAAGCATGAAGAAAGGCTTGTGTGCCCGAAAGCCGGTCTATTTTACACTCCCCACCCCAACTCAGCTTCCTGACTGTCTCATTGGGAGAGACAACATACCCCCATTGTACTTTGGAAGCAACACTGAGTTGGCATACATGGAAAGCTGACAGTGAAAAGATTTCATGAGTGTCTTTTGAGCTAATAAGAAAAGTAGAGCACCACAGAACACACACCAGCCTACATCGGACACATTTATAATACAGGGAACATGAGAAGAAATATTCCAGTAGTACACAGAGACCCCAGCTGTGATACAGGTCCTAACAGGCTAAGTGATGCACATACAGTAAGAGACATTATCTCAGCAGTGCAATCTGTATAGGTACATCATCATATAATCTATGGAACAACACTTGTTCTTTCATACAAGAAATTTTGCAGAGAGCACAACCATTATTTCTCATATTAATACAGAACAAACATAGTTAGCCTACTAGAGTCTTCTTGATAACATACTCTGAAAACACACATTTCCTACCTTTCTGTACATGCTGTGTCTGTGTATTGGTGCAGCTAACCAACGTGGATCCCAAGGATGAAATCTGCAATCCTACCCAGACCTTGTTTGGAGCACAGACCCCCATGGGACTCCACACACATCTCGCATGGATGGCAGTATAAAGTGCTTAACAGCAGCTTGATGGGAAGGTTAGAGAGAAAAATTTTGACCCTGTTTAAGAGCATTAACAGAGTTATATTTTAGAACGCTATTTTAAAAAAAGTGAGGACAATGGGATCCAGAAAAAGAATATGAGGGGGAATAATTTTTCAAGTAGGCAAAGCTTTCCTCTGCATTAGCTATGGCAAGAAGTCCCACTGGCAGACACACCACACAAGCTTTTTGGTAAAAACCTTCCTGAATCAGACCTGCCAGCTTCTGACCAGAAAGTAAAGAATGCAAGCAAACATTAGGAATTAACTCCATGGCACAGTCATTTGGAAAGCTGACTGGTTTAGGGTTTTTTTTTAATGCAACTTCCAAAAGTTCCAAAGCTCTCCACACAACTGCTATGGGAATTTCACCCACAGAACAAGGGGTTATGTCCTGGATGTGCTGCTGTACCAGACTTGGGGAAGAATACAATCAAGTATAACTAGCAGCTCCTTACTTTAGATTTCTCTTCTACAGTAGAATTGGGGTTTTGGTGTTTGGGGGGGGGTGGGGTTTTTTTTTTATTATTTATTATTGTTTTTTGGAAGCAAGCATGAATACTAGACTTCCCAGGCTCTGCACAGTAACAGCTGAATAAAATAGAAGGCATACTGAATCTGTGGAGTCTTAAATTCTGTGAATCTTCAGTAATACAGGTATCCTCATGACAGGCCATGGTCAAAGACCACAGAAACTGACCATGGGTGTATCCTTTGTATGATCAAATACAGCAGTACTTAGAAAAGTAGCATCCTGAAAATACAAGGGCATGAGATCAAAGAGAACATGGAGCAAGAACTAAAAGATAAAAGGATTAGTAAGAAGCAAAAAAGAGAGCATGGGGTCCAAAAAGAACAAACACCATCAAAAAACTAACCAAGTCAACCTGGTGCCCACCGACCTCTCAGAGGAATCATTTCATCATCTTCATGTTGAAGACTAAACTTGAACACTCATACCAAGGTCAGCCTATGAAAGGCCTGCTAAAGAAACTCTGGCAGGAACTGGCACAGGGGGAGCAGGGAGACCAGGTGTTGAGGGTTCACACCACTCTGAGCAACAAAATGACTGTTGTTGCTCTGAAACATTTCATTCTTTATTAAAAAATTATTCTGTGGTACAGAGCTACAAACCACTTGTCTTCAGCTGTCAAATTATGGGAGTCTGAAGGAATAGCTAGCCTTAAAATCACCACGGACTAAGATATTTCAGGACGAAGCACATGTGATGGCCTCACCGATCAAGAAGAACCTCAAAACATTCTGTGATGTGAAACACAGGAGTACAAATCTCAAGACTATCCAAAGAATTCAATCCCATGTTTTGCAAACTACAAAGCAGAAAGCATAAGATCTTTATTGTAAATACTTACACTTTCTTTCAGTATTTTTCTGCTTGAGATGCTGCTACATTCACAACAAATTCCACCATTATGGTTTGGGTGGTTTTCTTTGGGGTTTTTTTGTTCGTTTTTTTTTTGTCAAAGGTTGCCAGTCATCTTCTAGTTAAAACTGCACTATCCAAAACATTGCATTAAGAACACTAACAAATCATTTACCTTTGACTGTACACACACAGTGTGTATATAGAAATTTCTATATATTTCTATTTTGTACCTGCTACCTGATAAGAGTACTGAACTTAAAAGCAAGCACTTACATCACAGTGCCTACCCAAACCAATACTGGATAACTGGAATTTATGTAACATTTAGGTAGTATGTAGTAAAGCTAAGTCCTCAGTTTCCTACACATGTCCACAAGAAAACTTTAAGAACTCAGATCTGTTTTGAGGTTATCTGTTTATGCCCTAAATAAATCTTAAAGGGTTAAGTAAACACCACCACCATCAGCAAAATCAGATTATTCCTTGGAAGTTTTCATCACCTAAAAGCAACAGTTTAAGGAGAAAATTTTTAAATACAGTCAGTACAGTACACATTCCCCTAACATGTTAAGGTGCATATATACAGCTCTCTATAGAGCAACACCAAATATAAAACTACTTAGGAGTGAATGCACAGGTAGCAAGAGGTTAAACTGTGTAGTCTAGCCAATTTCCATTTTAACTTGCACTAAATTCCGACTATGAGAACAAATCAAAATTCAAAACCAAAAATGTTTTTCAAGTAAAGCCACAGTAATTTTTTATTTTTTTTTTTAATATTCCCAGTATTCTTGGCTGCAAAATCTCTTTTGGCTAAAAGACAGACTGAAAGCAAACCAGCAAAAGCAAATTATAAATACGCCTGCAAGTATACCAGATTAAAGGAACTGCTCTCTGTTGTTGTGAATTACCTAGTAGCGTGCATCCTCATTTTATATTCAGCCTGAATGCCTTCACTAGCCTACATTGCAAACTTTTTTCCCCATTCAGCAATCTTAACACATTTTAAGCAGATGTATCATCAAATGTATTACATGCCAATCTGTTTATCATTAAACTGAAAAAATCAATATATCCAATTCAAGCATAAACAGGAGTTGAATGTTCAAGCTGTCATTGAAGATGACATATAATTGTAGAACATGATTTGTACTTGGCAAATCATTATTTCCTGAAAAGGGCAACAGACAGTAGCAAGAAACTTTTCACAAATCAGTATAGTGGCACCTATAGTCTGGGAATTAGTTTTATGAATACAGAAAGATACCTATGCAGCCAAAAGGAGCAATAAGCAAACAATCACTGTTAAATTTAATCATTATGTATGTTTAGCTGATGAGAGAACATGTAGCTTTATGTTACTGGGCTGAGTCCAGATTTTTATTTAAAACAGGAGTACTGAAAATAAGAACTTCAGAAAAATACTACGAGGTTTCTGTTTTGGACCATTAATTTTTCAGTCAAACCAAACTATCATTTAATTGAATCCTGATGCTAGAACTTGGATTCTACATGAAAAACTTGAAACTAAAGCACATAACAAATTATTCTATGTTGAGCTATTCAGCCCAATATGTCTAGAAAAAAAAAAATAAGACTAACTCAAAATAAAGTTACTCTACTTTCTGCGATGACACAGAACTAATAACAAAAGGAAACAAACCTTTGTCCTGGCCAAGAAACTAAGCCACTAGATACCATTTCTTTCTAGCAGATACTTGATTTAAAAGCATACTGCAGAATCACAGAAAATACTCAACAGAAATGCAACATCAGTACTTCTCACAAAAAAAAAAAAAACAACAAAAAACCACACACATCTTTCAAAGGCAACTAGCCATTTTAGACATCCTCTTTGAGCCAGTACAAAAAAGCCTGGCTTTTAGGAAGAACAGAAAACGATCTCCAAACTAAGAAAACTACCTCTAAAACTGTGTCAAATCAAATATTTAAACACTATGGGGATGGAGCAAGGGGGCATATCACTGCTGTATTCTTGATACCTAAAAGATTTCCACTTCAGAAAAGGAAACAGGAGTCCTTCCTCTCCAATTTTGAATTTCAACTTAGAGAAGCCTCCAAATCTGACATTTTGGGGTCTTCAGTTAACATTTTGCTGCTCCTTGCATCTCACCATTCTTATTCTCCCCCACTCTTAAGTTACTAGTTAGCACCATCTGCATAATGAAAAAGTCCCTCCCTGTCATCCATCTAACCAGCTGTGAACTTTTTCAGACAGACAAGCACATGCCGAAAGTATATGGCAGCCTTCAGCTGGGGAGCTGAGAGTATCCTGGTTCTGCTGAACAGTTGACAGCTTCTATTTGCATGTGAACCAAACCATCTTGGTCTTAAAATAGCCTTGATGCACCAGGAATCATCTGAGATTTCAAACAGCAATGACAGAGAACCCAGTATGCTGCTAGGTCATAAATATTAACAGAAGCCTGAAAATCCCCACTGAATCTTCTTAATATCAGACATATAGACTAGGACAAAAAGTAAGCTGGTGCAGAAAGGGCAGGGGTGAAAAAAATCAGTGTTCCAATTACAGTCTTGCATTTTGCCTCCAGATCACTTGCATTCTTCTCCAGTTAGAGAATTCACAGCTGTAATCTATCAAAAAAATTTGTATTTCTACTTTGCAGACAGAAGAAAACACTAGCCTCTTACTTCAACACTTTCACAGGTAAAGGTCAGCTAGGATGACAAAGTACAAGTAGCACTGTTATTCTAATCACATTATTGGGAAGAGTAAATTTTATAGTTGTGCCACTCCACAGTATCTTTACTTCATTTACACTAGTAAGAGCACTTAGCACATCTACAGATTGTATCACCAATATCACTAACACAAGTTAAGCCCCTGAGCACTAATTTTGACACTTCTAAACATACTCTTATTATTATATTTCCCTCCTTCCCCTCAGGTCAGACTGTTTACAGAACTGAAGGGTGCATTTTAATATCTACATTACAGGTGCATTTAACAAACCCCCATCAAAGATGCAGCAGCCTCCAGATACCCAATTGATATTCTAGCCTACACACCAAACAAAACGATTTTCAAACAGTGTGTGTTGAAATAGAACAATCAGTTTCTTTTATTCAGCAAGAACACGCAGACATGCTTTAATCTCAAAAAACATTTGTAAAATACTTGAAAGTGAAGCTCTTTTATAATACCCTTAATAAATATAACAGCTCAATGATTTAGAGCTCCAAGATCTGCTAAAGATCTTTTAAACGCTAGCCTGCCAATATAAACTTAAAATTCCGATTTACTTCACCCAAAACCACCATCTCCTATATTACTGCTAAAACTAGGACTGCCTAACCTTTAGGAAGAGAACAGTGAAGGGTTTGACATATTTAAGATATGGATACAAGAAGAAAGGATAAGCAAATTACTTTTTCCCAGTTACTTGCTTTGTTATAAGAATAGCACACAATTCTCTTGCATATTCATTTATATATGTTAAAAAAATATTACCACTAAGTCAGAAACATAGCAGTCTGGATGCGCTCAGTACAGTATCAGAGCATCTAATAATAAAACCAAGGGGCAGGAGACCTACTTTGCCTTCCTTTCTTGAACTAAAACCAAAACAAACAAAAAAATCAGCAAGAACAAAGGGCTGCTGTACAAAAAAGCAGAAACAAAGACACCCTAAAAACGCCAGGTGCCACCTTCCCTTTAAAACTTTATGATGACTAGAGAGCTAATGAAACAATAACACAGAACAGGAATCCCAGCACCTCAGCCACAAAAATTGCCAGATCTAGGAATAGTCATGAGACTACAGAAAAGCAGAAGTTTTGCACGTAGTAGAAATATTGTTAGCTCACATCGGTCCACAGGCTTTTACCTACCACATCACTTGCAGATAAAATCCTCTTGACTGTAGGTCAGCGTAGTCCACTCCTTAAGCACATGGGTTCTTACTAACTCCCATTTTGTCACATTAGTCAGTTTTAAACATAGCTAGTATCCCACCAGCAAGGATAATCTGGTCTCCTCTGAGCTCATACCACACAGCTGCTGAGAGGTGAACTAGCTTGACCACTGACACAATGAAGCCACCTGAGAAACAAATAAATAAGTTAAGACCAACTACATGGATTATCTACAGCATATCATCTTGAATGAGTTACTTAGCTTTAAAATCCTTTTCTAGATATGAACTCAAAGCCTAATTCTGCTCATTATTACAAATTGTTAAGAAGCACAAGTAGCTCAACATTACCTCAACAGAAGAGAAAAAGCTTCCAGCAAACATCAAATCCACCAAAAGAGCCAGGAGTATCAGATTTTTCTGGTAACTATATATATACACAAATTGCCATATGTATGCATATTCACACTAACCTTAGGAATAAGAAGGGGGGAGGGGAGGAACCTAAAACAAATTACCAAAACAAACTCTTCCCCTGCAATATATTTCTGGGATGGAGCAAAGCCTATCTAAACCCTCAGCTTCCCAAGACGAACAGACCCTCAACCCCAACAAAAATAGTCCACCCAGAGCTCGTATTTAAAGTGCCAACACCTGACTGGGGTTAACAGGTGTTAGGAGTTACGGAAATGGTGTTGTTGATTACTACTGGATGTGTTTTCCTCCCGTAGTCACAGTTCCCTCGCACTGCCTGTCATAAGACTAGTATTTTTGGTTGCCTGTTAATAAAGCTAAATTCTAACTGAGAAGGCAGCACTTTTCTGCATTGAAGAAGTGTTCTAGGGAAAATGGTCACTCATTAATAAGCCAGTAACTTATCAGAAGAAGAGAAAGGCAAAGCATTTTTTCTCTCTTAAAAAATTACATTTTAAAAAAAAAGTAGGGGACTTTCTCTAAGCTTGAGAAGTTTGGGCATACCTATGCTTTTTCAGTAATACCTAACATTTGGGGCAAGGTGAAGTTCTGCACCAGGATGAGTTTTCTGTATCTCTAGGAGAAGACTAAATTCCAGTCCTTACATAAACTGTGTGCAAACATTCCCAGAAGGGAAAACTGGAGTAAATGTGCAAGACCAAAAATCTGGAGAGCTGGTAGGAGTGAGAGAGACCAGAGAAACAAGAAAAGTCTCAAAAAGTGAGTCTTCTGACAGGATGCTGGGGTAGGAAGATCGTAATCAACTCTGTAGTTCATCCTTCCAAGTCAAGCACAAAAAAACTTAGGGAATGCCTAAATGACCCAAGAATGCCTTCCTTTTGTATTATCGTATCATCTGCAAATACAGGATTACTTACTGTTTGTACCATAGCTCAGCAGGCGTGACAAACAGCCCAAAAGTGGAACGTGTTGTGTTTCATTGTGCTTCAGCAGATTAGGAAAACCCACAGACAGGTTTTCTAAAGAAACAGCCTGTCATTTGATACAGACTGGGCAGCCACAGCCTCTGCTGCACTTGAGCTGATGTTGCCCGGCCTTTTTGGGTACCAGGCAGGGACAGAGTTTTGCAGGCAATGATGCTGCTACCTATCACGCCTATTTCTGTGCCCACTGCTACTATTTCAGCCTGCCCAGGCACTACAGTGCTCCCTACCTGCTTGTTCCCAGGAAAACTACCATAGCAGCAGCTGTGGATCCTGCTTGAGTATCTGGAAATCTTTTTCTTTCAGCCCCCTGTCTGTGAAGTGCCAAGAAGGAGCCCAGCTGTTAAGCATTTCATTGCTCATTTTTTTGGGAAGGGCTGGAGAAGCCACAAGTGAGACGCTTT
>JAVJGJ010000001.1:67357603-67370062 GCA_035590215.1 Microhierax caerulescens
ACTGCAGCCAGAGCCTTGGCAGCTCTGCAAGCTCACTTTCACTCACAGCCAGGATTAGGAGCACCTCTCATCCTCCTTGATAAAACCCAGCATGGGAGTGGGTTGAACCTGCTCCTAGACCAAGAACAGTTCAGCAGCCACTGCCTGGCCAGCTCTGCTTCACACTGTTGCACCCCACATCTTCACGGTTTCGAGGCTTGCCTCCAAAACCCTGACCGTAAAGTGGCAGTGTTGGTGGCTATGTCACAGCTTCAGCTCCTAGGTAGGCAGTACAGCAGAAGGAAGGGAAATACTGGAGAAGGGGGCATTACTGCTCCTCTGAAAATCCCCTCTGGAAAAATAGCTTATTAGTATTTTATACTAGTGTATTTAATTGGTAGTGTTACTTGCTAGCTTTGCAATACAGTAATTCCAAGGCAGATGGGTCCACATTCAGCTAAGCACTGCTAGCTAGCACAAGGTGAGAAATTCCCTGCTCAGAAAGGCTGCCATTTAAATAGATAAGGCAAACTGTAGGAGGAGGAACAGAGCTAGAGAAAAGTGAAAATACTTGCTCAAGGTCACATGGCAGATCAGCGGCAGATCTACAAAACAGTCTGGTTGTCTGAAGTGCCAGTCTGCTGTTCTGCGAAAACTTTGGGAAAAAGTCTCTAATAGCTGTAGCTATTCTCATGCCCATAATGAGTGTCTGCAAATAATACATTGTAACTGAAATTCTGGCATCCCAGAAATAAGAATTCCATATTTTATGCACTCAGAGTAGGATCCCCTAAGGTGACTAATTTGAAAGTGAAACAGTTTGTTATTTTTAAAAATTAACTTTTGGAAATCATAGCTGAGCTGAAGGCCATTTTCTTCTGTGGTGCGAGGAACATGCTGGTGACCATAATCTTGGCTAAAATATAGGATAAGGAACTCTTTGTCCTTTCCCCCCATGTGCTATTTTGAGTTGGCATGTGTTTACAGAGATAACATTTGATGTCATAGTTGCCACATTTGACAGAGAAAAGCCTGAGAGAACCATTAACTATAGGACGAGTCAGCAATCTAAGGTATCTTTGTCCTTTGCTAAATGATTAGCTCAAAGCAATGCTGCTTCTGAAGTTTCCAGCCCAAGAAAATCCTACAAACAAACATTCTAATAGCTATTATAAAATAAAGAATCCTTTATACATAACAGAATTTTACAACTGTGGAAAATCAACTCATCTTTATTGCCCACAAGACAAAATACTTATTTGTATTAATTTCTAAATGCATTCTAGCAATGTTAATTACAGATTTGAAATCATCAGTGAATGAGAGCATAGAAACTAGAGACAAATAGGAGTCAGGATGCCGGATTTCTTTTTCTGCTCTGCTACTTGGTTGCTTTGTAACCCTGGGTATGTCACTTAACCTGCCTACCTCAGTGCATCCATATGCAAAAGGCAATGACAATTTCTAATTCACTGAAAGATGCTTCTCTTTCTGCTGTAGACACAAGTCCTTGACCCTCGCAGGGGTGTGCTTGTGAAGATTTTGGGAGAAGTTTTTTTCTCAGTGAATCCAGGTAATCCCCAATGAACTATGACTACTATGGGATTGTATTATTCAGTAGATTATATATTGCTGTCAAAAAGAAGAATTGCATGGAGATGACTTTCCTAGGGCACTGCTGGTCACAACGGTTTTGAAGACACTTAAGGAGAGGATGATGCTGGTCCATGATGAACCCTCAGACCACACTTTATTCTCTTAGATGCATCCAAGCAAGCAGAGGAGCCATTGGTATCTTTGCCTGCAGCTCAGTTGGTTTCTGGACTGTAAATCACCCTCGCAATAGCTGTGAGAAGGGGAAGTTGGGAATGGGATAGGGACAGCTTAATTGGTCGCTGTAGGGGAGGGGAAGACAGCATGCAGGAGGTCCTTTGGGTAACGGGATCTGAGCAGCTAGGGGAAGATCCTACACTGAAGCATATTTAACTTCATGCTAATGGTTAAAGAAGAGCGAGATTATTTTTAACATACTACTTGTGAAACATTTTTCCTGTTCCTTGAAGACGTACTTTGGCAAAAGGTGTGACAATATACTTGTAATAGTAAACGCTGTTACTGAGATACATGGCACTACATGAATCCATAAGAATGTAAAGTTGCCTTTTGCAAAATAATGTTTTAGGTGCTTAAAATTTTTCCATACTAAAACTTCATCCTAAAAACATCCATGAAGGATGCCTATCTTTGTTTATTATCTTTTGGTTAAAGATTTGACACAAATGGCTCAGCCAGTATTTCCAGGGATAATGAAATTAATCTGTCATTTGGCTCATTTTCTAAAGGGAGATAAACACCTCCATCCCACTGCAAAGCACTGGCTTGCGTGCGCTTAGGAGCAAGGATGTGAATTTGCTGACAGGGTTACTCTGACATCAGGAACGTTGCCCTTTGCTTTCCTAAATAATATCAGCCAAATTTGTGAAATTCTAGTTTGGACATACTCTGGAAAAACTTGTTAGAGTTGGGCAGCTAAATTCTCTGAAGCTTACATGTGCTGTAGCCTTTGCCAGCTCTCATCAGACTACGGCTGCTGTAGGAAACATGCATCAATGTGTTACAAAGCTAAAACACTGCAGTATGTCCCCACCAGTTCCCCATGATGATGGTGAGGTGGGGCTGCCGCTTGCTTCACTTTCTGGAACCACCCAGTCATCTGTCAAACAAATCCACAGGCTGCACTTTTGAACCCCAGTTATCCAGCCTGGGCTCCACCGAGCTGGGCAGGCTTGTCCTTGGCCAGCTTTGAAGATCTTAAGGAGAGTTTGTGGCCAAGTGGTGGCGGGAACCATCACTTTTTTGTAAAGCAGAACTTGCCAAAAGAATTAAGTCATCCCGGCCAGACTGAAATTTGGGGAGAGCTGAGCACTTTCTCTGTAGAGGTGATGGAGAGTTAAACCTTGCTTGAGACAGAAGGGCATGACCTGCTGGAGACTGTGAGAGAGCCCAGGCAAGGGCACTGTGGCATCAGGAAGAACTGCAATGGGCTGTATCCCCTCTGGAGTTCCTAAGCATGAGCAGTGGGCGATTGGCATGGATAAGGAAGGCGACAACAGTGCTTGTGGTTGGAGGAGCCCTTCCCTGGCACGGTGAAGAGCACACTGGGGAAAGCAGCTCAGCCCGAGTGGCTGGGTCCCGCTGCCTGCATCACCTCTGCAACAGCTGTGCAGAGGCAAGTGGCTGCTGCTCCCACCCAGGAAGGGCTCAGGGCTGAGGTGGCAGCAGCTGTGGCTGGCAAGGAAGCAGGTCACTGTCAGCCAGACTGGGAGTGATGTGCCTCCGACCCTAGGATTTTGCACACAGGAACCCAGTTCTGACACATCCCATTTTCTCTTCCCTCCATCTGGCAAAGTGGGCTGCCTCTGCCTTTGTCTTTGTATCCCAGGAGAGGAAAACAGCGGTTTGCTACACAGCTGAGAAGCCTCAAGCTGAATCTTTACTCGTGGATGGGGATGGGGGCCAAAGGGCAGTGCTAGTGTGCAGCCTTCAGCTCCGGGGACGGTGCCTATGTATTCGGGACTGGCAGCACTTCAGACTTCCACAGTTCACATACGTGTCCCAGTGATGTCCCCAGCCCATGCTGGGTCAGGCCTTTGCTGTGCAATATTCCCTACACCTGGCATGGAGCTGCGATAGTGCCAGCAAGAACTGAGGGCACACAGTGGGGCTGCTGGAAGTCAGCATTGGCAGTTAGTAGCTTGTATTTCTATACATGAGCAGTTATATACCTATGCATGGAGATTATTATTTGTTGTTATGATAGCTAGAGAAGGGAGATTTGGGGAGCTGGAGTTTGAAGAGGTTTGTAATCAGCGCCGTGCACATCCTCGAGCAGCAGAGCAGGAGGCTATCGGAACTGCTGGCTCTAAGGTAACACCAAACAACACAATTTTCTGCAAAATCCTTCTTCAAACGCTATTTTGTCCAATGGAAGTAACTGTTAAACATGTTACAATTAAATAATGCCAGTGGGATTTGTACCATGTAATGGTGCGTCCCTGTAGACCAGTGTGTCACCTCTGAGGTATCCCAGTTTTGTGGAAACTTCTTGACTTTAGCTTCTCTGTGCTCATTTCATCATGTTAAAAATGAAGACAGTCTTTTTCCTTTTTTGTCTTCCCTAGGAAAATTCTATTTGCCCTCTACCCTCAGGGAAATAGAGACAGGGACAAAAGAAAAAAAGGAAAAACAAAATAAGCAAACAGAATTAGATTGTTTTTTTCCTTAAAAACTTCGAACACTTAAAACCCAAATGTTTTTCACAAAAAAACTCACATCTGTTATTTATAAAATTCCATTTTCTGTGATTTTTTTTTTCACTGGCTCCCATTCAGATACCAACAAAACAAATCAGACACAAGTATTACATGTTGTACCAGTAAGTGCTAGAGTCCCTGAAAGAATATAGCAGTGATTATTTTTTTTCTAAAGATTTGGCAAGGGAGGTGTGTTTGGAGGAGGGATAGAAGGAGCAGAGGTACCTTGAGAACAAAGAGAAGGGTGATTAATACAGTACAACCCTCTTTATCTTCTTTGTCTCCAGATACCAAAAATATTCAGTTGAGTAAGGAAAATGGCAAGTGTTACATCCCTGATGAGAACCTCAGGCAAATGAAACAGACTTCCAGGTAAATCCATTTTCTTCTTCAGATGAATATATTCAAAAAGGCACAAGCTTGTCAGCTTGAGCTAGTGCTTATTTTTAAACATTTATCTAGTCAGCATGCCAAGCTCCTAGATATGCTCACAAGCAAAATTCTTAAGCCCAGTGCTTTATGACTGCAGAATGGCACTGTTGTCTTTCCTGGGAAATGCATTATTTTGGCTGGGTCTGCACACAGAAGCTGTGTTGCTTCAGCCACTCGGGCATAAGAGCACCAGCACAACCTTTCCCTTCTCCCCCACGTTGTTTCTGCCATTATACCAATATAAAGACCCCATACTGATATTATTATTCCTCGCCAGGACAAGGAATGAATTGCAGGCACCTTCCTGCCACTGTAAGTGAATTGATACCAGTAGCTGTAGATGCAGTTAAAAGACCCCCCTTGTGCTTCCCCCCCTAGGTCTCCCACACAATCGACACAGTTAACGCTTGTACAAAATCTAGCTATAGAGCAGGCTTTCATGGACCAGGAGTCTTTACCCTTTTTTAATCCACTTAGATTAACAGCAGTGCACTGCTAATTCACATGGCAAAGGGCAGAGGGCTTTTTGCAAAGCACAACTTTTTCTTGTAGCAAAAATAGACGAACCCACTTTCCTCCAAAGAATTGATTACTGGATGTCTTTGTGGGTTTTGTACAGCACCGTGGTCGTGTGAATTAGGTGTAGTTTGGTGAATGTGAAAGCTTGATCCCCCTTCCTCCAACTATATGTGCAGAAGGGAGGAATTTGTGTTTTAAGTTTAGGATGATAAAAAATAAAACAGCTCTATGTTTGTGGGGTTTTTTTACACATAACAGTTTTTGGTTTATGTCTAATACCAAGCTTTTTAAAATAACAGAAATACAGAGCCCTCTGAAGTTTTTCTGAAATGTCTGTCATGTGAAGAATCTCAATCTCCATTAAACTGACAACACATTTTAACAGGAAACAAACAAACAAAAAATCATAAATTTGTTATGTTAAGGGATAACTTTGGCCTGTTAACGTCACTGCTAGTCCAAAGGAGCCTTAGTCCATAAAGAAGTTTCTTATGAGATGAACAATTAAATATGATGTGTTTATTAAATATTAAAGGATTATGTGCATTTTCCATGCATAACTTGTTTAGATTGATTTTTAGGCCAGTCAGGATTTTCACTAATAGAAATCAAGCAATTCAGAATCCAGGCTATTGCTTCTGCCTTAGTTGAGCTAAGGTGCTAAAGGAATTTTTAGATATGACATGGTCTTCTATCTACTACCTATCATTCAGTTACATCAGTACCATTTGTCCTAATGTGATAAAGATAGGTGCTACAATAATTCTAAGAGAACAGAAATATACACACACACACAGAGTGGCAGGTGTCACCAGAAATAGATCATAAGCTGGAGGGGAGGCATATGAAGGCAATCTGAATCCATGTTTGTTTAAGTTTTTAAAATCTCCTTTAGTATTCAGAATTTCCCTTCTGGAAGTTTTCTCAAAGTACTGGGAGATTGCTCAGCAATTTAATGTAGATGCAAGTATTTAAAAATTTCTTATACTGGGTATACATATATGAACTTAGCCAGTGACTTCAGTCACATAGTTCGGCTTGTGCTTCAGTACTTTGCCGAAAGAACCAAACAGATTTTTCCCTGATTATTCAGCAAAGGAGTTACACTGATGTTAACAAAAAGACTTTCTATATGTTATTAGTCACATTCTGTTGATCTGTCAGATTTTGGCTTCCTCCTTGCTTGATGCCTCATCTGCTAAATCTCCATTCACTTGTAGAGTAAGGCAAGTAGAATGAACCGGAACCTGATTTTTTAATATACAGTATTACCAAAAAATCTCAATCTGGAACCAAAAATAAAAACCCTGGTGGATTAGTAGAGATTAAAACTACTGAAAGTTATTTTCTCCCACTCTTCAATCACAAATCTGCACTTGCTCGCACTTCCCATTCTTTTAAAATCTTCCAGTGAAAATTAAGATTTGATTTTCTTAACAGTAAAATGTCAGCAGCAGTAAAAGAGTGGCTGTTCTTCCAGGCTGCGATTGAGATGAAGATTGGATGGCCCTTCTTTTCCACTTCCCTTACTCCGGTTCTGTTTCAGTTTCTTACACTGTGATAAATGGCACTTAGATCCAGGCGGATCCTGCTGTATCACAAGCATGGCTTCCTAAAGCGTAACGTCGTGCTCTCTGTACCAGCACAGCACGCAGCCAGAGCCTGGGGTAGTGCAGAGTGCATACCTCCATCCAGTCTCCCGAAATGCAATGAGGAAATGGGCATAAGCTATCCTCTGTGTACATGAGATCTGGAAAATAATAACTGATTTTTATTTGTATAAAGCATGAGGCCAATGCTGTCACCAAAACTAACTGTGATGCAGATAATTTCTACTAATAATAACTTCAGTCTAGTACATATTGCGTGGGGTAGTGATATTATCTTGCTTACTAACATGTAAACCTTTTCAGCTTCCATCCTGCAAATCATATCACACAGTTGGTGTTCCATAGAGAGAAAGCTCCACTTTAGCAGACCAGATGGCAGGTTTAGGGCTTTTAAAGGCTGTATCCAAAACCCATCGGAGCAGACTCAGTCATTTTACATCCGGTGACTTTGCTGAGCACATGGAACAAAGAGCTAGCTTCTGCACTCACACAGATGCACAATACTGATTATTTTGGCATTATAAGGAGGGATTCATTCCTGGTGGCTGTGTCTCGCCTGTGGTACTGGGGTGCTCCGTATTACCACACCTTGTGGAGGTTGCTCTGGTTCCCTCCTAGCCCATAGACTCCCTTTCCTCCCTCCTGACTGGGCAGGGGGCAAAGAAGAGGGGCTGCATTTCCACATTTCATCCCAACATAGAGTCAAGACGTAGCTGAGGCAGACAGCAGGACCCAGGAGCTAAGTGGTACTCAAGGTCAGACTGCATAAACACAGTCAGTATTAAATCTGTATTATTTGCTTTTGCTGCAATGACTTGGGTCTCTGAGAACCTTGCTCTGCCAGGCACTGTACAAGTCCAGAACAAACTTACCCCGATATAGACTTTGAATAAGGGCAGTATTGAACTATGACAGATTTAGAACACAGTCTTTAAAGATATAATTAAAAATATTTTAAAACCCTGGGTTTTTTGAGAAACACCGCCCCCACCCCCCTTTAGAGGGGAGACCTTGTCAGGCACTAAATAAATGTTTACAGAAAGGTGTTTATGACTCAACATTAAATAAATGATTTAAGATGGAAATGTTGACAGAATCTGAGTGCTAGCAATACTTCTAAGAATCCTGATGCGTCTGGGAATTTATTTCCTTTTACAGCCCATGATAAAAAAAGAGAATAGCTCTATCTATGTTTTAAAATAAAAACAAAATTTCACATAAAGGGCCAACCAAAATGATTTGAAAACATGAATCTCTACTGGAAACAGGGACAAAACCTCTATTGTAGATGTTTTAGCAGGAAAAAAACCATAAAAGATTATCTCCACGTGTCATGTAGATTCCTTTTTCTGTTTACAACTCATTATTTCAGAAGTTAGGATTTTTAACTACTGCTTTTAATTTCTCTATTCCCCTTGTTTGTCTTTTTATCTTAGAATGTGTATGTGCTTCAGAAAAGTCGTCTTAATTTTGACCCACTGGTGGCCTGGCTAAGCGCTGAGCTAATATTGACTAATATTTCAAAATAAATTGCTCCCTCTAGTGAGATTGCAGCAGTACTGATGTCTAGCAGATGTGACTGAAAACTGCTTGAATATGTTTTTCTGTACCACTTGATAAAGTGGTTGGCTCATTATGGATTTGATTCTGCGCTCCTTACTCAGACAAAACTCCAGATGATCTCAAGAGGAGACTTGCCTGAGCAAGGAGTGCGTGATAAGGCCTTCTGCATTTAAGATAATATTATTTACAAAGGCTTATGCCTCCTACACCATTAAAACCTTCCCTTATACAGCACGCCAATTAACCAGCAGACCTTTGGTGAAGCACGCTAGCTCGCAGAATGCTAAAGCCTTTGTTATGAATAGTTTTCATACAAACAATACTGTTATTACCATCTCCTTCATTTCTTTCAGCTCCGAGTTGTTTGCAGAAAAAAAAGTCCAGGTAAAGGTAGACCTCACTCCAAACATGAGCTGGGTGCTTCAGGATGTTCTCCTACATCCAGCAGCTTTAATATTAATTTGGCGTATTTTGTGGCATCTTCAGAAGGCTCCCGAGTAAAAAGACATTAAAAAGGAACAGCATTAGCATTCTTTTCAGCACCTTCTACCATGTCAATATGAGAAGTAAAGCATTTCCTAAGGAAATGTGTGCCTTTTCACTTCTTGATTAGTAGACCTACTCTGGGAGCACTTGGGAATAACTCCCAGACAAGCCAGGATCAGGGTGCTGGGATGCTTCTCTGCTAATTCATATGCGCTGCTCTTTAGCAGCATTGCCCTGAAGCTGGCTGTGCAGTCACTGCAGACAGCACGGGCTGGGGAGGCCCTTGCCAGTGGAGGCCAGGCCCGGGCAGCCTCACCGCTCCCAGCACGCGCAGGCAGCAGCTTGGTGAGCAAACCTGTGCTGGCAGAGAAGTGGAAAACCAGTAACTGGTGTCTTGTTATCAGCCATCCTGCTCCCTGCTCCGCAAGGCAGGGGCTGTTGCTGGCAGAGGCCTGGAGCCAGGGCAGTGGGCCTGCCTGTCCCCCCCAGCAGCCGTGGGTCTGGGGGCTCTCAGCAGAGGTTACCTGCCAGCACGGCCGACCAGATGCCGAGAGCAGCAGCGCTGCAAAGCAATGCTGGCTGTTGCAGGGTGATTTCATTAGCGGCACAGCCTGATTTCATTAGCGGGATGATTGGATTAGCGGCCGATGAGTGGCTGTAATGAGAGCAGCCCCAGCCACCTGCCCCTGCCCTCCCTTGCGTGCCAGCGGTGTGGGGGGCTTGACCTGCCGGAGGCTGGGGTGTTGCCCAGCCTCACGCAGGGGGGATGGAGCGCTGCGGACCACACAGTATGGCAGCAGGGCCTTTCTCTCTCCCCCCACACCGTGTCCCTGCCTGCTACACTGAGAAGACACAAACACTTGGCAGGCTCCCAGCACCCCGAGAGAGGTCTCTCTCACAATCGTGGCCTTGGGATGGCCAGGGATGTGGCCACCATCCCCCACCACAGAGGGGAGGCAGAGTGGGCCGTGGGTGACCCCACTGAGGAAAGCCCACGAGGGGCTGAGGCAGTGGAGTGTCTGGCGTTTGTGAAGGGACCTCAGCGCCCAGCAGACAGCATGAGGTGAAGGCAGAGCCACCACAGGGCACTCACGGGGCACAGCTGCAGCAGGCCGCCATGCCGCAGAGGCCCAACTCAACAGTCGCCCAGGGTCTGGACCCACCCGTGCTATCAGGGAGAGGGTGGCTCGACTGGCATAAAGTGAACATCTTGAAGAGGCCTTAGCCCCCTCAGACTGCGTGAGATCAAGGCCACCCCACCAGAGAAGGTAGGTGTGAGGGGAGGCAGGAGATTTGCCTGAATACAAGGAACTTCTGCTCCAAACCCTGGTTTCTGGCAGGGCAGACTCTGCCCAGTACTGGGCACAAGGCTTTGTTCACCGCAGCCCATGGATAATCAGCTTCAAACTATGGGCCCCCAGGCCGGATACGGCCCCCCCAGGGTCCTCAGTCTGGCCCCCTGGTATTTACAGACACCCCACCCCCCCCCCCCCCCCCCCCCCCCCCCCCGCGGGGGGTTGGGGGGAAAACCAAGCAGCCGCAGATGACTGCCTGCCACTTAATCTGCGCACTGGCCCCCTGGTTAAAAAGTTTCAGGACCCCTGATCTAACACCTTCTCCTCCCAGGCCTGGCTGCCAGAGGGAGAGGGACTGCACCACCTGTGCCAGGTGCTGCCAAGTGGCTCTGAGGGGACAGGTCCCTGAGGCTTGGCTGCTGGCCTGCTGGGGACACCATTTCCCAGCCTCAGTCTTGCTTTCCAGCTTCGTGTTTTAACACTGTGAAAGCATCACCAAATCGCTGAGGCTGGAGACACAGTCATGATCATGAGCTGGGGTCCTGTTTGTGTAAGCAAAGCTCTTGGCCAGAGCAGTTCTCCGGAGGTCTGAGCAGACCCATGGCTGCAGGAGAGCAGCTGCCACAGGCAGCGGTGGATGATTTTGTTCTTCTGTAATTGAAGTAATGACTTAAAGGCAGGTGCTAAGGTTTCTTAAACAAATATTTCCTAACTTCTTTTCAGCGAGGAATAAAAGAACATATGACTCCCAAAAGCAACGGATTAAAAAAAAACAAATACAAGGCCTTTTTGGAAACGTTGAGGTCTTTGTTGTGGGCTACTGGCAGGCCTGAGGGGGAGACTGCCTCCCGGGGGGTGGGGGGTGGGGGGGGTGGGAAGCGGCTCTGCAGCCCCAGGCCGCCATTCCCTGCCATGCCTCTGGCAGTGAGAGCTTGTTCCCAACTGCAGCTTGGGTCCTGCCATGGCCCCTCAGCATTTTGCTGAGTGCAGCAAGTTACCCAGCATGATCATGAGAAGATGCTTGTTTCCACAACCCCTCAAAGCACAAGTGTGTGTTTGTAAAGAAAGTCAAGTTTGCAAGGAGGGGTAATATCTTTTTAATGCCTCAGCTGCTATAGGTGAAAAAAGCTAACAAATACCTAGCTTGGTATGGTGTAAGGGAGTTTATTGGGATTTATGATTGCTGCAAATTACACATCCTGTCTTTGCTAGGAAGCTTTTTCTTTAGTTGCAAACAGCTGCTTGAGGTAAAATAGCCATCATGCCAGAGTCCAGTGTGCTTGATGCTTACAGGCATGTATGCAAGTTTGTCATGACTGTCTCGAGTTCTGAGTGCTTGGCTTCCTGGTTCTTTGTAGCCATGCACACTGCTTTTTGAAACATAACATGCATTTTCAGCAATTTCTGATGACAAGTGGTGTTTCTCGAGGGTCAGTTTTGGGACCAGAGCTGTTTAACATCTTTGTTGGCAACATGGACAGTGGAATTCAGTGCTGTGTGGTGCAGTTGACACACTGGAGGGAAGGGATGCCATCCTGAGGGACCTTGACAGGCTTGAGAGGTGGGCCCGTGCAAACCTCACGCAGTTCAACAACGCCAAGTGCCAGGTCCTGCACACGGGTCGGTGCAATCCCAAGCACAGATACATATACAGGCTGGGGGATGAAGGGATTGAGAACATTCCTGAGAAGAAGGACTTGGGGGTGTTGGTTAATAAGAAGCTCAACATGACCTGGCAATGTGTGTTTGCAGCCCAGAAAGCCACATGTACCCTGGGATGCATCAAAAGAATTATGGTCAGCAGGTTGAAGGAGGTGATTCTCCCCTTCTCATGAGACCCCACCTAGAGTACTGCATTCATCTCTGGGGTCTCCAACATAGGAAGGACAATGGACCTGTTGCAGTGAGTCCAGAGGAGGGTCGTGAAGGTGAGAGCAGGGCTGGAGCACCTCTCCTGTGAAGACAGGCTGAGAGAGTTGGGGCTGTTCAGCCTGGAAAAGAGAAGGCTCTGGGGAGCCCTTATAGCAGCCTTTCAATAGTTAGAGGGGGTTTATAAGAAAGATGGGGACAGACTTTTTAGTAGGGCCTGTAGTGAAAGGACAAAGGGTAATGGTTTTAAACTAAGAGAGGGTAGATTTAGATTAGGTATTAGGAAGAAATTCTTTACTGTGGGAGTGGTGAGACGCTGGAACAGGTTGCCCAGAGCAGCTGTGGCTGCCCCATCCCTGGCAGTGTTCAGGGCCAGGCTGGAGGGGGCTTTGA
>JAVJGJ010000001.1:67370068-67380599 GCA_035590215.1 Microhierax caerulescens
CTTTGAGCAACCTGGTCTGGTGGAAGGTGTCCCTGCCCATGGATCTAGACAGTCTTAAAGGTCCCTTCCAACCCAAACCATTCTATGATTTTATGACTCAAATGGCTAAATGTAATCTTAAAAAATGACGAATAAGCTTATTTTATGGGTTTGTGGGGTTTTTATTGTTTTATTTTATTTTATTTATATGCCTACAAATTTTAGCCTTAATGATTGCCGTTTATTTTAGGTTAAGTAGTCTTATATGATGTTACTAAGAAGCACCTGTGTGTGCTTAATAATTGGTGCTCTTCATAAGATCTCTGAGGGAACGGTTATTTTTTTTTAAGATCTATTACGAATAGTTAAGGAAGTGTTTCCGTAAGCGTGCACGTCGTGTTGAAGCCGGTATAATTAAGTGTAATGGCTACTAACTGTCACTAGAGGCTGCTCTTAATACACTCTGGAGAAATAAAAATGGGGAAAAACTTCACGGCACATTTTCTATCTCCCGTAAAGGAGATTTTTTTTCTTCCTTCTTTTACGAGAGGAAAAAAAGTTCATCATCATGATGCATCTGTATGGTTATCCTATTTATTTCCATTGCTAAACCACTTGCTTAACCATAAAATCATTCTAGCTATTACAGTCTTGTGAGATTAGGCAATACACAAAGAAACCACATTTCCCAGACTACCAATATTCACTTTTTCTTAGTACACACAGAAAATAGATGATTTTTTTTGAGTAGCATTTTGAGAAATATTTGAGCAATAGCTCCTGATTATAGTTGGAAATTTATGTTTTACTTTTACATATGGTTTTGGAGTAATATACTTCCCATAGTAAAAAGTTAATGATACTTCACTAACAGGTTTTCTGATGCTTGCTGCTTTATATCCTTAATCTTCCCCATCTGAGTTGTCTTTAATAGGTTTCATTCATCTCCTGTGTAAGGAGTCCTAGCTAAAATAATACAAATCACTTCAATATTTTGCAAAGAACTCTTATGTATTTTGTGCATAACTGTTAACATCTAAACCAGGTGTGTTTAAATAAACAAAACACAGGCTGTTTGTGTCACTGGGACATGCATGCCAACTGGCTTTGACAACTTAACTGCCTGTCTGTTCCCCTGTCCTGCATATTGTTTCCATGTCCATTTGGACAGTCCAGAAGGTACACCAAAAATGTCTTTTTCCTGAGTAAACCCACCCACCCATTAGATGAGCAGTTTATTTTGACCAAATTAGGTGTTCTCCAGTCTTCCAAATTGCAAAGGTGGCCAAATATTTCTTGCCCTGCTCTGTTCTTTTCTGGGTAGCCATGCCTCTGTGGACATGGGTAGGGGATGTGGGGAGTGGTCTGGCCGAGGTGCACAGCAGAGCAGAAGGCTCTGTATCAGCATGTTAGCGTAGCATCATACTTGCATGAATAACGTCCTTCGTCCTAGCCCTGACTTTTCTGACTGAGCTGCTCTAGAGCCAGCTAAGACATGCTGTTTGATGACGTACCTGATTTTCCCCTGTCAGTCCCCTCGGTTGTGTTGTTTCAATGCTAATTACACGTTGTTGGCCCTGCTGGCTGTTCTGTTTTTGTAATACGTGGTGATTGACTCAGTGTTCATTAAAACCCGTCCGTGCTTGCATCAGCCTTTCTTAAATTGCACAATTGTGTGCTTCTGTTTTGTGGCTAGGGTGATACCTAAGGGTGTAGTTTGCTCTGGTTCACCTCCCAGTTTGCACTGGTTCAGTTTTGTGTCTGGAGCTTGTCTTTCCTCTGCTGCAGTCTGGCTGGGGAGCTCAGCAGCCCATGTGTGAAGCCAACAGTTCTGTTATTTTGGGGCATTCACTGGGGTAGCACATTTTTGTTTGTTTTTTTTTCTCCTGCACTAGGGAGGAGGGGAGCGATTGAATGAAGCTTTGTTTTCTGCTGAGGAATTGAAAAGCTGAAATCTTGTCTTGCCTGACACCAAAATGTTCCCTTTCACAGAATTAAGCCTTTTGGTTTGGGGTCCTTGAGGTGGTAAAAGAAGGGCTGCATTTACAAGAGCACTGGAGGAGAGGAATGTCCCTTACATACAGTGGTTGGAGACCTTGTGTGGGAGGTGTAAGACTTGGTGAATTGTTTCTGCTGGAGAGAATTTTAAACCACGTCTGCCCTCTCAGGCTATTGCTCAAACCTCTGTACTATGGAATGCTGTTCCTCTATATTTCCACTTACTTAGGGCCTATTAATACAGATTTGCGTTTATTAGCAGCCTCTGTTGAAGACATCCATTTTTACTTAAAGTAATAATAAAATATAAGGGTCTGGCAATCCTGGTTTTCAGGTGCCCATGCGAAGCATCAAACTAGAAACTTACTAATTTGCTTTTGATCCTGGCTATTATTTAAGTACCACAGGAGAATTTGGAAGACCAGGCCCAGTGTAGTTGTGCAGAAGAGTTCATGTGCATTTCTGTGGAGGAGGAGGAGGCAGAACTGAGCCTTGATCTACTTCCTTTCTTTGCAAGTGCTCCAGCCCAAGAAACAGGGGGGACAATGACTTTTCATCAGTGATTTTGTAACTTTAGGTCCATAGTGCTTTCACCAGCTGAAGTTGCTTAACAAAGCTGGGTGGGCCATAATTTCAGTTTGCTGAAAGTGACTATTTGCTAAAATAAATGAATCAAATCAGTTTTTGGCTACCCACCAGACACCTGGAAAATCTGCTTCTTAGACTGCCACAGCAACTGTTTTGGCTTATAAGAACTTGACCTATGTCTTAACACCTTTTTTGCCATAACCTTGTGCAACTTTTGCTCTGGCTAATAGCTCTGTTAACTACCCTCCAGAGAACAACCTGCAGTTGTTTGGTTTCAGACTCCCTTTTTGTGAAAGACACAAAAAATACCCCCCCCGAGTTGCAGAGCTGCTACAGGTATGAGCTCTGTAGCTCTGTGGTGTGCAGTTCCTGGTCAGAGAGGCTTCGTTGCTGACCTGTGGTGGGTGAATGCATTTTACAGCAGGCAATACAGAACAGGAACTCTGGAATGGCAGAACTTCATGATCTGTTCTTGGCTTTGCCCTCCTTGGAAGAAACCGTATCAGTGACCAGTCTCTTGCTCACTGCAAATAATTTAAAAAATTCAAAAGTGCTGGAAAGGATATTTAGTGGTCACCTGGACATTGCATCCATCTCCAAAGGGAAACTAACATAGATGGTTTAAGCTAGGGTGAAGGTTGTATGGTGGTTAACACACATAACTGCAACAATTATTTCAAGTTAACTTTTGATTCTTACTAAGAATAATGACTCTGGATCCCCAGTCTTTCTTTTGAAGTTAGGCTCCAGTCCTGTCTCATGCATGGATCTCTTCCTTTCCCTAACTGCCTGATACTTGAGAATATCTGTACATATTGTTTCAGCATTGTTAAACCACCAGCAAGCAGGTGCCAGCTTGACAGCAGTCTCTGGACATCAATTTGTGAAGAGAGGGTTGATACAGAATTGTTTTCTGTGGCGGGGGATTACTGAAACAACTAGTGAGTGCTACTTAAGAACGGTGTCTCTCAGATACTGTGTCATGGTCATATTTTACAGGAATTGCTCTTCTCTCGCAGCTCTTCAGAATATATGCTGGGAAGCCAGAAACTCTCACGCTTACCTGAATCAAACACATTTCAGATGCTTTTATAAATAGATTTGTGTCTTTTTCTGAAGTGCATCTTGGAAAAGTTCAGATATCTGGACAGCCACATGAACCATTGTAGTACCTGTGAGCTGGAGAACATTTCCTTAGTCTCAGCTATATCTTTCTGTACCAGTTATCCACATACAGGCATACATTCAGCTACCATAGGTTGTGGCATATTAAGTTATAAAGTATCCAGGTCAGCTGGCTTCTGCCTAAACACTTGGCAAAGCAAACACAACCCTGTTCAACTAACTTTCATAACTAGATACATATAACACAAGGTGAAGTTTTAATCTGGCAGTACGGTATTGCTGCTGCTAGCAACAGGGTAAGGTCCTGTCTTTCTGACCCTGTTTAACTAATCTCTCCTGTGTCCATCACAAGCTAGCTTTTTCCCTCTCACCACGAGTCCCAACAGCTGCTGGAAGACACTATCACTCAAAATGATGGTAGCCAAGAAATGGCACTGGTCATTGTGGGAAGACTGGAGGATACTTCCCACTTATGTCCTATTTCAACAGTGAGAGTTACCATATGTATATATATATATATATTTAATGTCTGCATACTTTGTAGTGATTTTAACTGCTGTTTTAGAAACTGATTCAGTTGGAAAGTTGTAGATGCCTTGGTATCTGCATTGGTGCTATTCATTTTTTGTTCTGTGCAGTAATACAATGTTTTCAGTTGTTTCTTTACCTGAATCATCAAGATAAAGCACTTTTATGCGCCTATCAGGCTTACAGCCTCCTGGGGCCCATGGGCTCAGGCTCTATAGGACGCACAGCTGTGGCTGATATAAGGATTTGCAGAGCTAGTGTAAGGCAACACTGCAACAGTCACAAGTGGCCCCCCTTTACTGCGCTCAAAGCGTTCATCTACCTCACTGTGTGCAATAGCTTTTGCTGTGGTGTAATAGGAACAGCAGAGCCTCAAAAAGCTCTGTGGATCTAAGGGGCCAGCTGGTTCTGCACTCCCTCACTTGGCTTTATCAGTGGAAATTCCTTCCTCGCTGATCGAATGACCTAGGGAAAATTATCTCTTTTTAAAACAGTTCACATTTCTTTGGATTCAGTTTCAAATTGGCATTCTTAAGCTTATCACAGACCATTTGTAAATGCACTAGTTCCTGACCAAAAGATTTAGCATGTACCAGATTTGTTATCCGTCTAGGACAAACAGTCTGGAAGAGGCACATGCCATATAGTACATTCTCCGAGCCATTTAAAGGTAGCAAGAGCACTGCATAATGTAGAGAACATTATTTAAAATTGACAGAACCTTTACCCTACCATAAAAGCAGCCTTCTTCTAGGGCTTTTGGATTTGCTTCCATGTTCACCTACCCACTTAAGATCAGTGTAGAAATCCATCTAAACTTTCTGTAACATCAAAAGTATTGAAGTGCTAGTCAGATGTCTTTCTGATCCAGTGTGGCTCAGGCACAAAAGCTGCATTTGGTTCCATCTTCCTGAACAGAGCAAGAATCAAATGACAGGTGGCAATTGCTTGGTTCACTATTTAAGTCCCCTTCTCTCCTCCATTCACTCAGGGTCATGAGGCCAGTAGTTGTTCAGGTTTGTCCTTGGCTTCTTGCTTGGTTTTTTTGCCTCAGTGGTATTTTTCTCTGATTGATCTAAATTTTTTTCTACTACAGCAGTACACAATGCTACCAGAATGTGTCTTGTCTTGAACAGTGGTATGTCTGTGTTTTGGATGAAGGCTGCTTTTGCTATAGCTTCCTAGCACCACAGAAAATTTTCATTGCTTCTTATGTTTTCCTTGATGAAAGTCTATTACTGTAGCCAACAAGATTGGCCAGCCTGATCCCACTCAGTGGTAGTAGGGGCTACATGTAACAAAGGATATAAAATTCTTAAAGGAGCTACTTAATCTTGTACCATTCCCATAGTACTCATACTTTTCTTTCTACAGCAAATTGTGGTAGAAGCATATGAATAGTTAGAGAACTAGTGCTTTCTCTGAAATTTTATTGAATCTTCTATGAAAGGGAAAACAACTGAGCTATGTGCTTGAACATCTTCATATTGGTTTTGCATTGTTGCACATCATGTCCAGCTCTAGTTAAAAAACGTTCAATTAAAACATACAGCACTGGCAGTGCACAGAAGGTTTTTTTGAGCTGATCATACTATTGTATAGTCACAGTGATACAACATGCTGATAGTATTACAGTGAGATGTTACCAAACCAGTTTGTGACCCTTGAAACCAAGAGAGTTGTTTGGCTCCTGCTTCTTCAATTCACTCATCAAAACTGTAAAATCATGAAGGCAAGTTGGCATACGTCCTACTGAGCAGGCAGCTGCCCAAGGACAGCCCACTCCCTGTGTACTGAGCGTAGTTTGGGTGTGGGCAGCTGCTTCACTTTCACTGTCCTCTGTGTGTGAATCTGAGGAAGAAGAAAAACTGGAAGAAATTGCCTGGCCCTTTGCCACCTCTTTACCTTGAAGAGCAGCTGGCATCTGTAGCAAGCTGTAACCACAGTTAGTCAAAATCCTGTCATGTTTTGTTTGCAGGAGGCAAGTGACTGACATTTTCCTTTCACAGGACAACTGACTCGGTCACCAGATTTGTCTGGGCTTGTTACAGCTCTTTGGGTATCTAGGGAGAGACCCAAAACAGTATTAGCCTTGAATCTCCTGGGCGAATGGGGTAAAGTGTTTCCATCTGGAGCTGTATACACTTCTCTGGAGCCCTCTGTGCTGTACCAAGGCCCAAAGCAGGCAGAGCCTGTACCCCAGGGTTTCTGTATATTACAGCCATCTCCTCAACATCTCTAGCTTTCCCTTTGAATAGCATTGCAGGATGAAAAGAAAAGAAATGCTTTTTCATGCTTCTGTTCTCCCATCCCGCAGCAGATGTGCCTAACTCTCCCAGGGCTACCTACTGTGAAGTGCTCTGTGGTCCTGCTCCCAGGGTGTCCGGACAGGGACTGACTCTAGCTGGTTCCCTTCTACTCTGCCTTTCCACTCAGGAGACCAGGAAGAAGGCAAAGAGGATGGGGCTGCTGCCCATACTGTGTCAGGACACATATGGAAGCTTGGGAGCTCCAAGGAACCCTAGCTCCCAGCTTGGATAGGCAGGCGCTGCCTTCTCCAGCATCACAGAGGCAGAGGGACTGGGGACTGAGAGTTGTTTCTTTGCTGCCTGTACTTCTTCAGTAGACTGAATTGCAGCAGTGGGACTCATCTGCTCCCTCTTCCTGAATTTGCGTGGTTTTTTTTTTTAATTTTCTCAAAGGAGATAATATATTTTTCCCCCTCAAAAGTCGCTGATGCTATATGCATAGCGTAGCTGGGCTAAGTAACAGCTGCTTTTCTGTATGCCAGGCAGTTTTACCACTTTATTAAAAAGACACTGAGATTTCCAGGTAAATTTTAAATTTTATTTTTTCCCTAAGATAGGAAACAGTACCATACATCTTGTTTGCAGTAATGACTGCCACAAGTTCTTCTTTTGAGAAGATTTAGTAATAAGACAAAAATAACCAAGACAACCCCTACCTCAAGGTACAGAATCCCAGCTAATTACATTGAAAAAGAAGCTGATAATATTGATCCTTTGTGTACTGGTAGTTGAACTTCAAAAATCAATGGAGAGAGAAGCTTCACTGGCCTTTCTGTAGTATTAGATTGCAAAGCTAAACCCCAAATGTAGAATTTTTATAGCTATAAATAAAGGGGATGATTTTCAGACAATGTTGAAATTACTGCTTAATTCCCTTTCTTTCAGGGGAAAGCTCCTATGAGGTGCACTTGGAAAGGAATCCCTGAGTGTACTAGGTATACTTCTGTGTGAACCAAGAAGTAGCTTTTCAGCAGTGAGACCAGCTTGATCAGCAAGGATCCCAGTTCTGTCATCACTTCTGCCTTGAGTAGCTTTAAACCTTTGTCCTGTTTGTTCAGGCAAATTCATCTCTCAAAATATAAAGCTATTCTTGCTCAGCAGCTACACAAACATTGCCTGGCAGTGGTCTCCTGAGTGTTTGTAGAAAAAATATTAGGCCTTGGTCCTTTAAGGTATCTAGGTGAGAAACCCACATTGCTAAATATCTCTGAGGATCTGAGTGCCCAGCCTGAGTGTCTGGTATTTTTAACGAAGACTTTAAGGGCCTTGCTGTGCTTTTAGCCACATTTGTATTTCCTCCTTGTTTACTTTTAGCCATTCAATGTTGTTCTTCACCTGCTCAACTGACTGACTCCTGGGCAATTCTCCTGCCCCAGCATTAGGATATTTCTCGAAGAAATTTTGCATCTGGAAAAGAGAAAGAAAAGGAATTGACCTGACGCAAATAACGCTGCTATTGGGCAAGTGGCTTTTTATAGGGACCCGGTCAAGGGCAGTTTTGGCTGGGAAAGATATTTAAGCTCAGGCTAGTATCCCAGGGACTGGGATAGTTTTACAATTAATCATGCTGCTTTATGCATCTAGAGGATAAACCCCCAAGTTTCCTGGCCAGTATATTGTTAAATAGATTGACTCAAAACCAAGAGAAATGCTGTCACCGTACCTGCCACAGCTGGAGCTCGGTGTTGAAGTTTTGGGTAATAGTTACTATTCGGCCAAGGTTCCTGTCATTGATAGTGAATCTAGAGAAACAATTTAATAAGTTATGTTTGATGCAAAACTGTTAAAAAAAGAAGAGGCACAAACAGTTACTGGAAGCTTAAACTTCTAACTCCACTACAATAAAACAGAGGCACTCAGATTTCAGTGGTTTTGGAAATACTTGAAAAATAGTACTCCTATACAATATCTGTGCTGTTTTCAAGTATGTTTACTAATGGAGTGACCTATTCTGGGGGATTTTTTTTTTTTTTTTAATTAATGACTTATTGTCTCGTGCTGGAAATTAGGTATATTGCTGCTTAGCAAAACAAATGCTGTCTGGTTCACAGCTCTAGGCTTGCAGGTATGCTTTGCTTCTGTGCCATCACCTCACTTTGTTTCTGTGCTTAGAAAGGAGAAGGAAGGAGAGAGAAGTCACTCAAACAGGGAGGAGCAAAGCTAAAATGTTTGCTCTTACTTCCACTGCTTGTCTGTACATCTGCTGCTTGCTTTTACCAGTAGAAGGAATTTTAAAATATTCTATACACTGTCTTGTTATGAAATGGATAGAAAGAATGGAGACATGACTGACTGCAGTAATCAGATCTCTATGGCCTTGATACAACTTTCTGTACTTTTTAATCATCATTTATTGCTAGTGATCATTTAGGGAAAGAATGGTTTTCAAGTTAACAGCAAAGTACTTTTTCACAGCAGATGGATATAATTGTGTTGAATACGCTTTCAGTTTTCATTATGCAAAGGCCAGTGGTTATAGCTGTATAGTGCAAATATAGAAAAGCATGGCATATAATGAGATATACAGATGGATGTAGACCTAACATTTCCACTGGGTTCAGTAGCATACCTGTCAACCAAGTACTGCCAGTTAAGTCGTATCCAGTCCCAGACCATCGTTTTCCCATAGGTGTTATGTGAGATGTATCTCAGGACTGTAAACACATCTTGGCTTTTGATGAGGCTCGTGTTGTAAATGTATTTCAGATACCTAAGGGAAATGCCATAAAAATCAATGAGAGCCTTTCATAAAGACCATGGAAAGCGACATGAAAGTTAACACTTTCTGTGTAGACTTAACTTACGATGACAAGAAATAATGCAATGCTGATGTCTGTATTTCTCAAGTACTTGCCTCCAGTCAACAGCTCATTGCCAAGCAGGATTATTATTTCTGTCTGTATCATTTTAAAGGTGAAGTACACTGATCTAAAATGTAAGCATCCATTGATAACTGTGTTAAGAGATAATTGTATTGAAAGAAATCTAAAGTTAAGGATATCTTTAGAAAGTAAGTAGGGTTTATGGCTCTAAGTTTCTTGAAAATAGTCAAGCCCCATTATTTTTACTATTTTTTAATCAAGTAGTGAAAAGAAGATTGAATCAGTCAGTAGTCCAGCCTGCCTGTCTAGCCAATTGCCAAAAAAGTCGTAGTCCAGGCTACAAGGTCTTATGGCGACCATAAGTACACACATAGGTGGCTTGCTCACACTAAGGTCTATGAGGTTTGTTTGAAACTCTTATCCACACAAAATTAAAATACATTTAGGCATAGCATGCCTGCAAATGCTGCAGTTATAGTTCCAGTTGCAGCACGGGTGGTTTTGACTGACAGTGGAGGGATCCCTCTGCATGCACGTTTGCAGAGGGAGATGAGTAGCATGGTCATGGCTTCATAGCATCAGCTGCAGAACAACCTTAAGCTCTTGTGTGCTGGGATTAAGGACTGTCTCTTTTTTTCCTACATGTAAGGGACAATTTCCTCAACCTGTTTGCTCTTTTATCCTTCCTTGTTATTTTAATAGTAAATTAGAGACAAGTTCTCCCTGCTTTAAGGGGTATTTTTATTTTCTGCAAATACAGGTTCATCTAGCTAATTAATTAATGTCAGCGATTAGTTACTGAATGGCTTTAGACTATGGCTGTTGCGGTCAGAAGAATTTAGGAATAGAGCTGCCTCCTACCACTATTCTAATTGCTTTGACTCTTATATTTACTTTTTCTGAGCCTCCTATACCTCCTTGCTTCATCTTGTTTACACTTGGAACTCTTCCAGGCATAGACTGCTCCATCTTATCTTGTTCCATTGAATCCTGGGCTGCACCAAAGGAAGCCAGCAGGCTGAGAGAGGTGATTCTCCCCTTCTACTTGGCTCTCATGAGACCCCACCTTGTCTGGAGTACTGCATTCATCTCTGGGGTCCCCAAAATAGGAAGGACAATGGACCTGTTGCAGTGAGTCCAGAGGAGGGTCGTGAAGGTGAGAGCAGGGCTGGAGCACCTCTC
>JAVJGJ010000001.1:67392468-67435714 GCA_035590215.1 Microhierax caerulescens
CTATCCTGAATTAAATAGGCAAAACCCCCATTTGTACACCTCTAGCTATTTCACAGTAATTCATGGTTTTAAGACATGTAGAGAAGACCCTGTCTTGTATGTGAAGATCCTGTGAGGTATTATAGATTCTATACAATATAGGAAAAGGAATAAACTATTGTGATGTAAAATACCGGGATGATAGTCTCTGATTTCTGGAGAGATGATTTTGTGTCAGTTTTCCTTAGTCTGGCAGACTATAATTAATTTGCAGTTGTTCAACAGATGACTTGCAATCATCTGAGGTGTCTGTGTGTGGAAGTAAGATTTTCTGAGAGACCCTGTCCAATTTTCCTTCACTCTGTATGAGAAAGAAACCCTGAGACAAAAGGCTGATCCTGCCCTAAATTTGAAATATTCGTATCTAACTTTCTGCTGGTTTCTTTTTAAAAACAAATGCTAAGAGTAAGCTTAGCAAGAATGGGTATTACACTGCCTATGTGTGTACCAGTTGAAGAGAGTATCTGTACAGGTTTTTTACCTGTTTTGGATAGACATTTATAGCAAGAACTTACCCAAGACCAGAAGGAGGATGAGAAACATTTGCATTGGGATCCAAGAGAAAACGTTTCTGTGTGAATACTGAATTACTTCCCATCTCCAAAACAGGATAGCCCATTTGCCTAGTCCACGTGTCCATGACTTCCTTCACAGGTTTATTACTTGCCTGTGAGTGATGGGAGAGGGTTACATTGAAAAAGTAAATTCAGTCCAAAGAGGGAAGAAAAATAAATCTCTGATATTCATAGAATTGTAGAATCATTTAGGTAGGAAAAGACCTTTGAGATCATTGAGTCCAACTGTTAATCCAGGACTGCCAAGGGAGGTGGGGGGAGGTCTCTTCTCCCAGATAAAAAGCAACAGGACAGCCTCAGGTTCTGCCAGGGGAGGTTTAGATTGGATATTAAGAAAAATGTCTTCACTGAAAGGTTGGCCAAGCATTGGAACAGGCTGTTCAGGGAGGTGGTGGAATCACCATCCCTGGAGCTGTTTATATGGAGAAGTGCTGGGTCCTGCACCTGGGTCACACCAACCCCACGCAGCGCTACAGGCCTGGGGCAGAGTGGCTGGAAAGCTGCCTGGGGGAAAAGGCCCTGGGGGTGCTGGCTGACAGCCGGCTGGACATGAGCCAGCTGTGGGCCCGGGTAGCCAAGGAGGCCAACAGCGTCCTGGCTGGTATCTGAAACAGTGCGGCCAGCATATTGAGAGAAAGAAGAGCAAAAAGGGGCAGAGGAAAAAGCAGGATCAGTACAAAAAATACACAATTAAATCTTTATGGTTTCTGTCATTGGAAGAACCAATGAGCTGGAAACTTGAACATGGACAGAGGAAATACGTGTGCAGAGCAGAGACTGGGCAGTAATATGGACAACTAAGGAATCTTTGAGGTCCCTTGCATGCTCTAAGATCTTTCCTTTTTTTCTGAGGAAATAACCAAACAGCACAGAAAGGACATAAAGAGGCTTTTCAAAGCCAGAAGTATCTTTGCAGTATGCCCTGTTTGGGTGTGAAGAAGGAGCCAGTATTAACCACCAGAAGGTACACTAATGTAAAATTTGAACCATTCTGTGGACTGAGAACTTCTCTCTTAGAGACTGGAGCTGGAGGGAGCTGCTGCTGCCTCCCCAGGATGCCACCTGTGAGGGAAGGGGGCTAGGGACACTGTTTCCTTCTTCAAGGTGAGGCAGATGAGGTGAAGATGCAGAGCACCAGAGAGAGAGAAAGAAGCATTTCTGCTGAGCAGGAACAAGATAGGAACTTGAAAGGAGACACAAAAATGCAACTTGGGTTGTGTGAGTGTCCACAGTGGTGGAAGGAAAGGAAGTATCTTCAGGGGAAGAACCTGGTAGTATGCAGGTGGCCTTTGTGGGGGTAATGAGATGGATGGAAAGAAACAGCCCAGCCTCAAGTAAAAGGCAAGATCAGAAAATGGTTGACAGAGAATGGCCCAACTGGCACTCAGAAGCTAGAGATAAAGGTAAGCACCAAAATTACTTGGGAATGGATACTGTTGGGAGCTTTCAAAAAGCTGAATCTGGTTAGAGGTAAAGAAGAGTATGGGATGCATGTGTGGTGGATGAGGTGTGTTTTCACCCATTAAATGGGCTTGAGTTGTGAGGGGAATGTTTCAGTAACAAACTATTTGTTAGCAGGGCCTCCTTTCTTATCTTTTATGCCACTCCCACAGTCTTATGCCAAAAAAAAGAGGAAATAATATATATTTGCTAGAAATAAGATGTGTTGGAATACACTGGGAGGCTGCCTAGCTTGTGATCTGTCATTGACAGAAAACCTACAGATTATAAAAAGTGTGAGAAACTGAAATCAGTGGGTGAGATACAAAAGATCTGTTAGTAAGGGTTTATGTTGCTGCAAAACATACCGCTTCCAGAGCTTCCCAAAATTGTTGTGTCTTGGCATTCTGGAAATAGTGTTTCTTCAAATATTCCTAGAGAAAGGTAGAAGACTGTGAAGATACTACCAGGTCTTTCTTCTTTGCCTATGAAAACAATCCACGTATTCAGTTGTACAGAGATACAGAGAGGACAGAGTACAGATGTCGGACAGAGTATCTATCCATGGGCAGTAGTGTTGTGAGTAGGAGGTTAAATAGATCGATATTAAGCTGATGAAGTTTGTTTTTTTTTTGCTTTCCAGTGCAACCCATAACACTAAAAGTCAGCATTTTCCAGTGTGATTTTTTAGTACAAAATAGATTTGTACTTGAAGAGTTCTTTGTATTTTGCTTGAATGGACATCAGCATACCCTGTTGCAAATTTCTGTCTAATGTAAAAGGTTGTTTAGGAGGAGGAAGCAATTTCAGGAGATTTCACTAGCTGTGGACTCACAGTGGAAGTAGGAAAGTCTAATCACCTCTACGTTGTGATCAAAATGAGTATTACAAGGAATAATGGTATTCAGCTAGGTGTTTCCACCTCCTAAACACTATTCGTGTCCTGTGCCTTACCTGGTTGCTTAGCGAGTGCTTTCCTAACCTGTTATCTGGATCCTGGAGATGTTTAGTCAGTAGATGGTGCTGTTTGTTTCGCTGTTGGCCACAGCTACCTACAATGTTCTTGAAGACTGAGTAAAGGGGAAGTATTAGTCCCTTGTGGACAAGTTGGCTGTATTTTCCTGTCTTGTGGAACTGTCCTGATTGAATATATGAAAGGAAAAATAAAGGAAAATACAACTGACTTGTAGCAGCCCATAAACATGCTCTCCAGGATGGAGGGAGGTAAGAATGAATGCGGTAAACCTGCTCTGTAACACTTCAGAGACAGCAAATGTTGCTTCAGAGGAAAGAGCAGATAACCTTCCTCTTTCTGGGAGGGCTCCTTTCTCCCATTTTTTCTTTCCATAATTTTGTAGCATCAGTTTTTTTCCTCCATGAGAAAGGACTATGAACTGTGCAATATCTCCCCTTTCTGCTCCCTGTTACCTTGGCTCTCTAGGACTGAGTGTTCCTGCATCAGGGTGTGGATGAGCTTATAGCTGTAATTGTCCCTTCATAGCAGGCTTGAGTGGGTTGGAGGATCATGGCTATACGAAGCTGCAAACATACTTTACAGATGAATGAGGAGATCCTATATTACAACAGGAAAACACTGAAGTGGAGGAGGTTTCTCCACTAAAACAGATCATGATTTTAGGTCCTCACTGGCAGGCCATCAAATCTTAATGCAGTTCACATTCCTGCTTCTGTGAGAACATGAAACTTCTTCCCCTTGATGTTGCCCAGTTAGTACTGAAATGCATTAAGTACTTTTGCTACTAATACCAGGATCTCTGATATTCAGGTTTTGAATAATGGGTTTGCCACTGTCACAGGAGGATAGGCTGCATTTCTGGCGTGTTTTGCTGGAACCCTTACCTGACAGCCTATCTGGAAGAGGTCTGGTGTAATCCAGTCTCGAAGCATTCTGAGGATTGATGCACCCTGAGGACAAAGGAAGAGGGGAGAAGGTCATTCTGTGGTGCCCTAACACTGTATTTCCATTCATTTAGAAAAGCAGTATGTGAGTGAATATTTTATAAGGCAAAAATAGAAACCATCCCTCTGACTAAGGAAGTGTTTTTTTTTTAATTCCTTCGTGGCACGTCATGCCTGCCTGCAGGAGCTTAATTCTGGATGAGAGCTGGTCTTTACCTGTGATCAGATGCCCATTTCTAAGTTCAGCTATGCCAGTGGAAGGGATCCCAAGCCCTGCTGCTAGGAGTTACTGTCCTGCTGCTCTGTCAGTTTGTGTGAGTGGGGGACAGGGGTGAGGGCATCTGGGGAACTAGCCCTGTCCAGCAGCACAGCCTGATAGAGGAACTGACTTCAGCTGAATGCTCAGCAGGTAGGAAACTCAAAAAATGCTCCAAGTGTGGGGCTTTATATGTTGGGGATGCCATCTCAGGATTCAGAATAAGATTTGTTGAGGACTGGTGTAAGAGCTTTGGCCTCTGAAGCAGGGTAGAATTGGGATCAGAGAAGTCACTTAATTGGGTGTCACAGAACAAACAATTAGGACCTTGAAAAAAAAAGAAACAAAGGGAAGAGAGAGAAGTAGAAGAGTCATGTGGAACAAAGACCAGACTGGGCACAAAATGATGAAAAACAAAAGCAGTGCAAACCCAATCTAAAACACAAAATACGACTTTAGGATTAGCATGTTTTCATTTTCTGAACCAAATCAAAGGGCAGCAGAGATCCTAATGCTATGAATGGTTTAAAAATCTAGTTGTCCCATAAAACCAAGAATGTTATCTGAGTTCACAGTAAATCCTGTCTCCCCTATTTATATGTCTGAGAATAACAACTTGACTGTACAAGTCATGGCAGAGGGACTATTTGAACAGATATGCTTCAAAATGCTTTCCAGACTTGTTGAGGAGTCAAGGTGGCTAGCAGGTGACTCTTTTCTGATACGGTAATTTAATATGATTTCCATTGAATTGTTCAAAAACTGTTCAGTAAAACATAGAACAGCTATGTATTAGTGGTAATCATAAGGCAGCTTATCATAAATAGTGATCATAAGGCCACATGTATACACTAGGGTACCTCAGCTCCTCAGCTTTGTCTATCAGCCACTTCTTATCTGATATGACCTCTCAGAGACTATCCCCTCCCATTTATATTAAAAGTCAGAGTAGAAATACACACCAGTGCATGCATTCGGGAACAGAAGAGCTTTCTTTTGCTTTAAATTGCAATGTACAGTTAGCTATTTGCATCTTCAATTACTCTTTTTCAGTCTGTTCCCCCTACTCTTGTCATTCCTCTGTAGTCTATGATAAAATGCATTTGAGTAAAACTCATCCTAACAAAGTCCAGTGTTTTAATAAATTTCCTTTCAGCTATTTGGGGAGGTTCAGGAAAGTGAACTTGATTTGAATAGTTGACCTTGTCTGATGGGGATGTGGGGGGGAGTCTTTTATCAACACTCGCATAACTTCCAGAGAGTTGTAATAATTGCCAAGTATATGACAAGATTGTTTGTGGCAGAAATGTGGAACATTTAATCCTAAACTTCTTTAGCTGGAAGGTTCCAAAAATGTAGGTGTCCAAGAGCAAATTTCTAGCAGAACTTAAATGAAGTATCTGTTTTCTGAAATGGTAATCAGTCAAAGACAAAAAATGTCATTGTTACTTTAAATGCAATTTTTCAAACAAAGAGCGAGAATTACACTGGAAAAGAGGTGAAATGCATTTACTTTTTAAGAGCAGATTAAAAGAATTATATACATTAACTGTGTAGTCACCAGCTTTACTCTAATACAGCTTTCCTAGGTGCATAATGTCCTACTGATCATACAGCAGTTTGAAGTTCCCTTACAGAATACACTGCAATGACTCCACAGACCCTTAGGCAATTCATTAGAGTTTTAGGATTGCATAAGCCTTGTAATTGCTCTGGTAAAACTAACGGAGAGCATTCCAAACTATGCTTTATTTGTTTAGTGATGAATATTATCATGAGGAGATTGTTTTTATAAGAAAAATGTAAAAGAGAAGCCAAATAAAGCCAAAAAGAAACAAGTTAATTTTGTCATGGTATTTATATATAAATACCAATGGTAATTTGAGCTAAATCTACGTGAAGACTTTCTCATTCAAGCCAAATTATATCCCAAGCCAAATTATATCCCAAGCAGACTGTTCCCAACAATGCATGAGTCCTCAAGTGGTTTTGCTTAAAAAAATACAAGTTCATGTAGCAATTATCTAGGCACAAAGAGATGAGTAAAAGCTAGGAATTTTTTGTTCCATTGTTTTTCAGACCATGCAAAAGTATGTCTCTTACTTAGCTCACCGCTAAAATACATTTTTGCCCAGAGTATTTGATTTAGCTCTGTATATTTCTTGACTTTTGTTAGTTTGATTTAAGAACAGTGTTACACGATGCAGGTTTTCATATGGTTTATGATTTGACTGTGAGGCATTTATGATGCAATAAATACTGGCTGTACTGTTGGACAGAGGATCTAACAATTGAAAACAGAAAACTGATGGAAATGGATGGATTAAGTCTAGCTGATAAAATTAATACCTATGGCTAGAGACTAGCCCAGCTAAAGCTAAAGTCAATGCAATACATACTTTTTGTTTAGGTGACAATGGGAGCTTGGAGGGAAAGCAACAAGCAGGATTTAATAATGGTAGATTTTGTGTGTTCAGTGGAAACTTGTTATTGCATGATGCAATAACATTCAGATAGGAAGCACTGAGAGTCACACGAGAAGCTGACAACACAAACGTGGTGTATCAGGGTCAGAAGCAATGTGGGGCATGGCTGGTTGTTGAGGAGAGAGTGAGCAGAGTCCCAGCTCCTTCCTCACCTTGGTGCCATATGTGGTGGTGAGAGGGAGGAGGGACAGGGATGTTTCCTCCTGTGCTTCTTCCAACTTGTCTCTTAATGCACTGAAAAAAATAACTTGAAGCAACAGTGTTTTCAGGGCATTTGAGTTAAGGGACTCCATGGTTAGACACAGGGAGTCTGGGGGACACCTTTTTTCTTTCATGTCTACAGGTTGTCTTAAGAACAAAATGGCTTTGGCTATACCTGATACGAAGAGAAACAAGTTGGCTTCATACTCCTGGCCTGGATCCTGGTGACCACATCAGAGTGGTGACCCTCAGCAAGGCTGCTGGCTTCTCTAATGCTCTGCACCTCAAAGCACTTTTCCATATGTGATGAGCTTCTGGCTGCCACCCCACACAGCTTGTACTACCAGAGGCCGTGGGCTCAGGGAGGCCTCTGTGTGCCCTGGTCACAACAGTGGTTGGATAGCACCAGCATCCCAGTGTCTTGCTGCTCAGACAGACCCAGGGTATTCCTCCATTCCGTTCCAGCTGGCTCCTGAAGGAGCCTTTATAGGCACAGGTCTCCATGACCACTGACAGGGATGGCCCCAGAATGGGCAAAAAGCTTGTCAAATACCTAATGGGGTGTCCTCTACCACCTCCTGGTCTACAGACTATTGTACTCCTAGTCAGTCCTGAGCTCTGCAACTCAGTGAAATGTGGAGCTAATGCACCTCCCAGTTTAGGCCAATGACATTAGAGGCTAGTGTAGCCCATCTTTGCTAAGGCTTCTTGGGTGGCTGGAATAGTGTGAGCAACATGAGACAAAAAGTTACTTTCCTGTTTTGACTGCTTGGTTCCCTGCCTTGCTCCCTCAAAACAAGTTATACTGCCCTGAAGGTGTGATAGGGAAGTGAGGGAGAGGACACCTGGACATCTGCCCTTGCATTTGATTATGAGGCTTGAAATAACTGGGCTACATCAGTACATGAGGTGATAGGAGGGATGTGCTTAGTGTCTGGTTTAGGATAATTTTAAAAATGACAACTCTAGTGGCAGAAGCTGTTGGCACTGATTTCCCTGCACCTCTGCATGCAGTGAGCAGCACGCAGTGGCTGACCGAGGCTCTGGCTGCACTGCTTCTGTCACAGTTGCTTTTGGCTTCATCACTGACAACAGCTGGGAATGTCCCAGAAAAAAGATCTGCATAGACACAGACATAGGAGTTATGATTGCAAGCTCCCCTGACGTTTACCTCCTCTCTCAAGCCTCTACTTTCTTTGCATCCAAAATCACGACAGGAGGATATCCTACCTTACTGTAGGAGATCCCATCAAACACAGAGGTGATTTCAGCTGGAGATGACACTTCGACCACAATTGGGTGGGAAGACAACAAAGAGTCATCCTTCATTACAGGAAGCACATCATCGATTAAAACCTGTTCAAGCTGAGAAAGAGATGTTAGAATAGAAACAAACGCAGGACTATACTCCTAACTTCACAAAATAAGTAGCTTAAACTACAGCTTCTCTAGGGGGAGGCAGTTGGAAATGGAATGAAATTTCACCTCTTGTAAAGAAGGACTTGTAAACTCTTAGTTTACATCTGAGGGGGAAGGGATATATTTTTCCCTTAACTAAGATAAATTGCCTTTAGAAAATACTGTTTTCCCATGTGTATCAAAACACAAAACTTCTCACAGTAGGCAAAAAAAGGAGTCTATATTACCAGTTTCAATAGTGTCACAATATCTGCAAATCATTATGGGCTCCTCTTGCAAAAATGGAACTGGGGAGGAAGGGAAGGAGGGAGGAAGGAGGCAGTGTGCTCCATCCCAAGGCTTATACTTTTTAAAAAGTGATTATAATTTTTTAAAAAGATTAAGTGGCCTGCAGTCAAAATCCCCTTACTTCCTAATCAATATGGACCAAAAATGACTAAATTTCTATTTAGTTTTCCTCTTCTAATACTCATTAGGTTGACAACACTGAAATGTCTCTAGATCTTAAATGAACATTGTGTCTATATATAAAAGGTCTTTTAAATTTTAGGCTCAGTAATTAAAGTTTTTCTTAAGTAGTTAGCACAACAGTCCTCAACTTCAGAGTCTAAAAAGGATGATTTTGTCCTCAGCCTTACATAACACAGATGATAAGAGATATTTATGGGAGCAGGGAGGGAGGCAGGGGAACCACCAAGTAGGCACTGCCTGCTTCTAAAGTAACTAGGCTCAGGGGCTAGCAGATTTTGACAATGGGTTCACCTATGAAAAACCTACGCTGCTTCCTTCCACTGGAGTCTGTTGTTTATTTTCTGGTAGCCAGAATCTCACTACATCTGGACAGCTAGGGGAAATATGCATGTTAAGCACCATCACATCTATGTGATGTGCTTATATGCTATGATATGGGAGGGGAGAAAGGATAGAGGAAGAAACCTCCCTTTATTCACATACTGTTATTATTCCTCAGAGTATAATATGTATTTAAGGCTACCCTCTGTCTTCAGCCTCCTTAAAGTGACTGTAATTTATTTTGCTGCACAGTTAGTGCTGTGGGCCATCCACTATCACTACCTATTTTTGCGCTGTGTGGAGTAGAGGTTGTCTGAGTTGGAGCATTTGAAGTGACACTTAAAATGATCACAGCAGCTGAATAGGGCATCTGATATTATCCTTGATGAGTAGCCCAAGCTGTAGAGCCAGGCCCATGTTCCCAACCCTTACCAGGTTGGATAATGATCCTGAGAAAAATCCCACAAAGAGACACTACAGCCCAAGTAACTAAATAAAGGGGAATTTCCATGTGCCAGGGTTAGACCTTTAAACAACCTTGCAAAATTCCTAAGTCTCTATCCAGAATCCACCTAGGTATTATTTGCTATAACAAAAACAACTGAACACTTGACTCACTTGTTAAAAAAGAATGACTAAAACGACAAAGTTTACTTTGACTAGTTTCAGACTGTAACTTAGGTAGGTGGAAAAGCTTAAACCAACTTTTTCTTTATGTTGCATTGCACTATGTTAATTTTATATATATATATATATATACTTCAAGTCTTCATCATCTTTGTCTAATTTTTACTCCCTTCCAAAATGCTACCTCAGCCCACCAGCCCTTCACAAGACAGAAATAATTACCATTTGCCAGTCTGGTTCTGCAGCATTTACTCCCAGGAACTCAAAATAAGTGGCAAATCCTTCATTTAACCACAAGTCATCCCACCAGTCCATGGTCACAATATTTCCAAACCACTACAGTTATAAACATTGAAAGATGTAGTGTTAGCTAAATGGTAAATGTACATTTCAGTATCTCACATCTCCACACAGAACGTTCATTTGTTCACTTCTTTTCCTGTTGCCAGATGAAAATTATCATCATTCTGGGGTTTAAATAGGAATTCAGTCCTTGCCTTGTGTTAAAACATCACTTTTATTATAAAATTACATATTACTGGAGAGATTGCTAATGATTCCTGTGCCACTGAAAATATTTTTAGTTTCTTCCACTTGATTTGATGATTTGTGCTTGTAAAGAGATGTTTTCAGACACTTCCACAGTGTATAGTTGTCCCTATTTTCTTGCCCAAAAGAGACATCTGCACATGCAAATTAGTTCCTTTAAGACATTTCAGACAGATTTTCATAAGCTGGCTCACAGTCTGGACCCAAGCACCTAACTCCCTGAGAAAAATTCAAAGGCAGTAGTTATGGTACTTTAAGGCTCTAACGGGGAACAGTTTTAACACAATATTTTGCAATTAAAATGTGAACACATGTAGAAGATCCTGAGACAGTTAATGACAGTATTTTCAAAATTAAAATGTTGAAGCACTGTATGAATGAATTGTGTCCAAAAATTTACCTGATGAACGAGCTCATGGGCTACCACAGCAGCTACTCTCTGTTTGTTGGAAGTGGCCGACTCATTGGGATCATACAGCAGGTTTGTTTCTCTGTATGTGATCAGCCCCCAGTTCTCCATAGCACCTGTCCCAAAATCTGGAATAGCTATTTTATCTACATTGAAAGAAAGAGAACATGATTACCACTGTATCCTTTAAGCCACTTAGCTTGTCCTTTTTCTGTGTATTCACAGCCTGTTTTCCTTACCATTTCTGGTTCTGGCTTACTACTCTGGACTATAGTCTACAACCTTCTAACCTTCTTTAAGAAGCAGAAAACTGGTCTACAGCAGCTGATAGCAAGTGCCCTGGCTCTGCTAAGATTAATAGAGCTAGGATCAGTTGCACTAGCTGAGAATCTGCCTTGCAAGGTGATGCTATACCACCTCCTGGGAGCATGCATATCATACATTACTTAATTTTGCCTCCAGAAATTAATAGTATTGTCTGGGGATGTGCTGTAGGCAGTAAACCTCCTGAAACTAACTGTAACATAATGAGGCATGTCATTGTTTGTCACACTGTTGTATTAAAAATATTTATTGACAAGGTAACTGAAGTAAATCCCCCATTCAGTGAAAAACATCTGCTTCTACTCCTGGCAATTTGTGGGGGTCACTCATTTATGGTCAGTAATCAATACAGGTTTAAATGAGAATTGAGGACCCAATTGGACTGGCAATTTCTTCTGCAAATAATGACCACAGCTTTTCTATGTGGGTTAGTGAAAAAGTACAGATGTATTTAAAACTGAATTGAACGAACAGCCCTCACTCCACCCTAACAGAATATAGGAATTACTTATTTTAATTTAAACACTTGATTACAGAATCAGAGCTGATAGTCTGGCAAGGGCTTCACTGACAGATGAGGATCACAAGGAGAATGGTGATACCAGAAGCCATAAATCAGTGAAAAATACAATATTTAAATAAACCATTGTGCAGAAACATATTTGATTTGTCAGGTGTGATCTAGATGACTCCTAATACTGAAGGAACAACACAGTATGTGAAGAGTTGTGATCCAACATTCTAAGAAAAACAGTGCAAAATCTACAAAAGCATCTATGTTCTGATACTGTGACCTAGTTTACCAGTTCATCCCGTTGAGCAGACAGGCCCCTATCTATTTGCTGATACGGTAAAGTCATCAAATTTTATGGAAATGAAAGTTTGAATATGAAGCATAGGTGAGATAAAGGGGGACCAGCGTGCTAAAACTGGTTTCCTAATTCATTGTCATTGAAATGCAAACATATTTACAGTAAACTCAGATGATGTTTTGAAAGGAGAAGGTGAAATTCTGTTGTTAAAGTAATACAGGTTAGCCTGATAGGTACATGTGAAAATATCCAACAGAGGGTTTGCATAACGTTGTTGATCATCTTCAAAGGTTTTTTGCTGTTATTTTTTTTCTTCCACATTACATTGCCTTAACTTGTTTGTAGTTAATATTTTTCCATCCAAGTTCATAAACCTAACTGAATTACCTCTTTGGAGGTCTTAGAAGGGTGCATTTCCAAAACTGATTACATTACTAACTGCACAAACCAGATCCAGAGTCCAGATAGTCCAAGCTAAAAGATGCCCAGCTGGACTTTCTTTGCTTGTTTTGTAACCATGGGCAAAATTTGATAGTGTGCTCACTCTTGTTTAGCTCTGGGTCTTAATTTATCCCAGCAGCAGAAACTACAAATTATATGCTGGACCACATTCATCTTTCTAAGAAGAGGACACACCCCCACTTTGCACTAAGGTTAATAAATAGTATGTCATACTCTCTCGCAGTTTACGTCTTCACTTATCTCACTACTGACTTTGTCCAGAAGTTCCCATGTAAGTGTACATATTGTTCTCAAACTTCTTCTGGCTCTATTTTAGCTCATGATGTTCCTTTGCTGATGACATCAATGATTGCCCTGATTTTCCACGGGACACTTTAAGATAATCATGCCAGGATCAGTGCTTCAGTTCAGCAAACTGAACTGTGGGAACTGGTAACTAAACTGTTACTGAGAACAACTCTCCCATCATGACATGTAAGAACATCTTGAACTACATGGGTACAGTTTTAGAACATCCTGACACAATATCAGTAATTAGCAACCAAATGCTTTCATGCTATTTTCCATCAAAGCACAGAGACCTGTAGGAGAAGCATAACCATGACAGTGAATTAACAAAATGAAAAATGTAAGTATTAATAATCACCTAGTTTTGGAAGGGAATAGCTCAAATTAAAGTACTCTTCAAAGAAGTTGAATACAATTTTTGTTACATTTGCTGCGTATTCTGCCGTGTGTATTTGCAGTGGCTGTGCATAAACTCTCAGCTGTAAAATACAGAGACAATTAGAGCAGTCTTCAGTTAAAAAGAAATTAGGTGGCAAGCACTGAAGTCATTTAACATACATACCTATAACACTGCGTGCTTTCTTTAAAAGAACAGCCTGAACACTAAATTCTATTCCCTAACACATTTATTCAACAGAATTTTAAAAATGCTATACATAAAAGAAACCAAGTCCAGATAACCTCTGCATGCTTTCCACAGCACGCCTAAATTGTAGAAGTGGCAAGATCCACATCCAGAAGCTCACAGTGGCCAAGCCTGGAGCAGGGCCTGAGTACATACCAGCCCCTCCTTCCCCAAAGCCTTTTTTTTTCCCCAAGAAGGAAGCCTGGGCAAGCACAATCGAAGGGAATCCACTTGTTCTGAACAGTTCATTGATCTGGACTGATCCTATCAGACCAATCTTTAGGAGCACATCTGTTCTGAAATGTCTGAAGCCCATAATAACTTACTTTCTTCAATGTCTTCTTACCTATCCTACCTTCTATCATCGTAATATCCTCTTGTCCTTGTACGTTTGAAGATCTGACAGTGCATTTCCAAGATCTGTAACTCTTCCCAGACGTGCTGACCCATGCACATCCAGTGGCTGCTTGCCCAGGACCTCAGGCCATGCAGCCACCCAGTCACAGCTATGAGGCCTGCTGAGCTGCTGCGCCTCTGGAAATGCCAGACAAAAGTCAGCTCTCTCTTTTCCCACTGGGCAGGTCCAGGAAAACTGGCAGGTTTGGTAGCCCTGTGTGCATTAGGTGACAATTTCAGTGCTCCTGTTGCATATCTGAGTGGTTTTTTCCCTGAATGCAAAAGATGGTGTGTTGAGTGCTGTCCTTCAATCCCTGGGGCTTGGTGCCTGGGACTGCTGTGGCGGTTACTGTCAAGCACTAGGAAACCTCAAGCCCCAGAGGGCTGGAGTCCTTATGGTACCCATAACCATGATGAGGAGGCATACAGCTTGAAAAAACCTTTTGGTATGGTATCTCCACATCATGAAGACAAAGTTTGACTTCAGAATTTATGGAGTCTTTTGGGGGTCTTTCCCTCAATCTCTTTGTCCCAAAGCTCACACAGATCTCTGCCCCAGAGCAGAGCCTTAGCACTGGAGTGTCTACTCACTGGCAGGAGCTATAGGGTGTTCTCTTCACTGTCTCCCAGAATCTCCAGTGTGGGAAGTAAGGGATCTTTAGATGGAGTGAAGTTTCTGACTTTAGAAAAACTGATCCTCTCATTTTGCAGGCCCTGCGTCTCTAATGAATGGGCCAAATTCTTCTGTCTGTTTTGGTGTGGCTTGTTTAGTCCTCAGTGCTGTCCTATAGCTAAGGGTCTAGGGTCCAAACTGAGCAAAGGAGCTGGCCTACTCCAGAAGCCTCTTGGAGCCTGACAACACATTGATTTCACTACTGTGAAATTACATTTCCTCCAACGACAGGGGAGGATGGGAAAGTGGTCAGAGGTAAAGCTGGAATGGAAAAACAAAACCAAAAAAAGCTTATGAAATTCAATCGGGAATCCATTCCAGCCAGGGGATTTCCCTCAGGGTCAGTTTGCAATTACAATCTGCAATTTCCACTTCAGTAAGCTCTTTACCCAATTTAGCAGTCTTTGGTCCCCTAGCTGATCCATATTAATGGTTTCCAAAACCTTCAGCATGCGCTAGATCTGACTTTGGGTTTAATTTGTATAATCTCCTCTGTGATTTTCCAAACCAGGCATTTGATACCTGACAGGTAGTCAGCTCAGAAGCATCATTTCCAGCTGTAGGGACATTTCCCACCATTGATTCCACTAATGTCTTTGTTGGGGCAATGGCTTTCTGAGAAAATGGGAGAGTTTTTAAATAATTTACCATGTCACATGAGCTGTATGCTGTTGCTGTTCATGAAAGCAATGTATGGATCACATGAACGCTTATTGTTGGATGAGGGGTTTATTCCTAGCAATTTATACAGCAAACTATGGAATGTTCCTTTCAGCAGTTGGTGAATCTAAATAACTAATTTCTTGGCTGGGCTTCAGAGTTTTGGGAAAGGAACTGTTTGGTTAGGAGAAGGACTTTCAAATTACCTGATTAAAAACTCTAAAGATAGCCTGGTTTTCCTGGGGAAAAGGTAATTTTTAGTGGTGAGTTTATGTGGCTCCCTTAATTAATAACAATCTTACACATATACTTTATATTGGTAAAACTATTGTCAATGCTAAGAGAAAGGAAATAGTTATGACTTTAACCTCACTTAAACCCCAAGTTTTCTAGTGCAGGCAAGTCCTCAGACATTGTTTAGTGAATAGCATTAATCAAATATGCAGTAACCAAAACTTGAATTAGAATATGTTTATTCAGGCAAACTCTGTACTAACACAAATACCCCTGCTTCTACACACACATTTAATTACTATGTTTCAGTGAACACTCCCTTCTATTTAGAAAAGCTATATCCAGTCAGGAACATTGTGGGTTTTACTGTTTTGCTTGGGGGAAAAAACCCAAATATTGACCTCAGAGCCATATTGTGGAGCGTGGCATGAACAAGCAGAGAATGTTAACATTTGCATCTGCAAAGAAAGAGGTTTATATATGTCTTCAGCACTTTTTTTTTTTTTTTGGTACCACAAAATTTCTGTGTTCTACAAAAGCTGCACAAATTCTGATTCTTAAAATAATTAAACTCTAGAAAATATCTGTTGAGGCCAAATAGCCAAAGTCCTGTCCCTGATAGTGAATGGAGCAGCCATGCTGAAGAGCATCTGGTTAACAAACTGTACGGCAGGGTGGCCTAAAACATTCTTCTGTTTTGAAAATTACTCAAACAGCAGGGATCTAAGAATACCACATTGCTATCTCAAACCAGCCCCATTTGCTTGGGGAAGTGTATTTCAGCCTTTGTTATCTGTCAAGAAATAATTGTACAGCATGATGCTAGCAAGAGGCGTAGAGGAGGGAGGCCTCGCACAGCGCTGTGCCAGGAAGTCTGCTAAGAACTGGATCAGCACTTTGGAGATTTAAACAAGGCAGGTTTTCACATCAGTGGACAGCCTTGAGGAGGGAAGGATTTGCTGAGCTTTTTTGGATAGAGAAACTGAGGAAGAGCTTACTTGCAGGGGAACAGTGGTCCGGCTGGGGCTTTGCTCTAGCTTCCCTGCCTGCTGCCTCCAGAAGAGGAGGAAAGTGCTGCCAGCTCTGCTGAACTGCAAGACCATGTGCTACACCCCTAAGGGGAAAGGATGGGGAAGCAGCAAGAGCATACAGCTCTGGGATCATCCTGTGTCTCAGATGAAAAAAAAAAAAAAGAAAGATTTAAATCAACAAGTAATTAACAGTGGTTGGGAGTCCCAGACTAGGTTTAGGCTAAATGAGGAGTATGCGTTGAGGGGCAAATTGTGTTTAGTCTTTCAGGTTGTGATTCAGCTTAATGTCTTGTGGTCTCCTTATGCCTGATCAGCTGCACCTTCAGGAGATTTGAATCTCAGTAAGAACTGGATTGGACTGCCTGTTGCATCTAAATAAAGGAGCTATTTTAATTTTATGGAGTCAGATTCAAACTTACGCACTTCATTAGGGCACCTACCAAATATCCCCCTGTTTAGGCAGGCACTTTCACTTCTATACTTATTTGTAAAGAACTTAGAAGGTGCAGTTGCCTTTAGCCACTGTTGTAAAATAGAGAATATTAGAGCCAATACACAGTGGCTCATAGCATTGTAGTTCTGTGTCTCCGTGACTGTGAACAGGAAGGCATCAAGTGAACAGATTCACACCTTTTAACTCACAGAAACCTGTAAAGTATTTGTATCCATGGCCTATGAATCTCTTGTCCCCCTGGACTTGTGCATTCCCTCAGACTCCGGGCTTCAACTCAGGGATGAGGTTGGAGAAATAGCGCACCTTCCTCACCTGTGTGCCTGTATGGGAGGTACTGACTGGGATCTCACCAAGACAGGGGCCAGGGAAGGACTGCAAAACACTGTATGTAGTCATGTAATGGTCAGAGAGACCATTGTGAACACCTAATCTGATAAAATATGTTGAATAAAATAGAGTATAGGAAAGGGAAAAATATGTTCCTGTTTGTATTATAAAAATATATTTAATTAAAAAAAAATGTAATTCACAGTACATCTCTCATCTGAACCATGTTCAGGCTGCAACAGCACTTACAGGTTTCCCGCTAGCAGATATTTTCTCTATCCACTGAAACTGGTGCACCGCAAAGCATACCAAGTAAGTGCTCATGGGAACTGACTTCTCAAAAGTCGTCCGATTCCAGCCATTCCCCAGATGTACAGTTTGCTGCAGAAATGGAAAAACAATTCGATTTTTGGAAATGCAAACACATGCAGAAAAGGGTACAATATTTCTATGAAGGCTGCAACTACACAGGAATGATAGATCACCTCTCCGGGTTCACCTCTTCTGGCATCCCATTGCTGATGGCATGAGAAAAGACAAAATGTTTTTTCTGTAATACTGCAAAACATGAAAAAGGACTTTGTTTTTCTGCACTAAATAAGTTTACCTGGTTCTAAGTTTCATCAAGGATCTGAAATCACTCACATGCACAAGCATTTTGCCAGCAGGGGTTTTCCAGTGTACGCTAGCATGTTTTGTTCATGAAATGGTGGCATAAAATAACATTACTTTGGACAGATCTGAGAAGAGACTGGATTCTCTCCTCTGAAATACATGCATTGTGTAGGAGTCAGGGATTGCAGAGATGCTACTTAGGATAAAGAGCAGTCTAATGAATCTATCCTGAACTCATTCAGATACAAATTAGCAGTGCTAATTGGTGGGTTGTTTAAATGTACATAAGGTTTAGTGCTGATCATAGTTTTTCTTTTGTAAATCAATTAAAACCCATTCTTGGTTGTCCCTAATTGGTTGTCCTTAATTCTCAAACTCCTTGGTTGTCCTTAATTCTCAAATGAGCTATATGACCAAAGCTGCAACCTACTGTATGTGATTCAGCCTCTGAATATTTATTTCTGCAATTTATTATCTTCTATTGCCTGTCTGATATTTTTTTGTGCTTCTGACTGGATGACTAACTTATCTAGGACAAAAGCAAACAGCATATAAAAGACACTAACTTTCTACCTATGCGACAATACTTCCTGAGATTTGTTTGTTATAAATACAGCACAAATAAAGCAGATAATGAAAGTTATAAGTAATATAATTCCACAAGCAAACCAAAACCTTTTCACAGATGTATTCACAACCCCCTTTTCACAGAGATATTAGCAATCTGCTTTTCCATTACTTGACTCATTTTGACTCTATTTTGATATCTTTTCTTCTTTCAATGAAGTCAGAACTTTATGGAAAAAAATTTTTAAAAAAAATCACTCCAGTGAAAAATGAAATGTACCAGTTTCTGATTTTGCCATGTCGATTATAAAGCTGTACACCACCAAAACTACTACAGAATGTGTAACACACTATGTGCCTTGCATTTACAAACTATTACATTTCCTTCTATTGAAAAGATTTCCTAAAGAGCTTTCACTACTGACCTCGTGAGCACACCAGATGAAAAAGCGCACTGCTATCATCCATTTGTCCTGAGTATGAACCCAGCATAATCTGCATTTCCCTGCCTGTACTTGGATTTTAGCAAATTAATTAAATTAAATTAAATGAACAAATTAAGTGGTAGCTAGCTCTTTGAAAGCTTATTTTTATATGTCCATAAGAGAAGCAAGGTCCACATGTAAAGATGTAAAGTAAATGCCCAAACCCACTAAACCTTGGTAACATTCAGTCTCATCCCCTCACCTTCCACACTGGTACACTCTCTTATTTAAGGTCTGCAAGGAAAAGTGCAGCAAACACTTTTTTTCCTGTGGTGTTCTTCAAAGTGCCTGGTGCTTTTTAGGCAGTAACAATAGGTCAGAGCTTTAATTTTGCCAAGGGTGGCAGCTGTATCAATTTGTAATAGTTCTCAGCTGAATTTCTAGGGGATAGTTAAGGTTTGGGGGTGCCTTTAAATAAAACAGTAAAGGAGACCTTTGTTTTCTGAGAGGGGAAGTGATTGGGAAGATGCAAATGTCAACAGCCTGGAGGCTGGAAACTCTTTTTTAATTTTTTTCTTCTTGTTTTAAAATTTGGCACTTTATCTTCCATTTCAGAAAATTTTCATTAGAAATTATACATTGGGCTACACATTCAGTTAAACTATTCATTAGAAACTCAGCTGAAAACCATTCAGTCTTCTTCCAAGAGGGCCCAGAGGTAGATGATTTTAATGCAACTGAATTTCGTACAAAACTTGGAATTTGACCCACCAAGTCCAGAAATAGATTATTTAGGAAATCACAGTCATGGTGAACTGGCAAGTGTCCACACCCATGATCTGACAGATGGGATTTCAGATTCCGTGTTATTAAAATAATAATAATAATAATAATCCTAGACTTTCTTGTTAGCAGGTTCCTTTGCCATCAGACTATGATCAGCAGACCCTTGCTTTGGAGTGTTATGTAGTTTCAGTGATAATTTTAGACTTCCCATCTGGGAAGCATCTGTCTTTCAGAGTATTTATTCCTTCTCAGAGTCTACCTGGTTTGACTGAAGAACCTGCCATTACCTTTAAAATTAGTAGAGGATGCTTATCTAGAATATCTGAATAGAGGGCCAGCTAGCTAAAGATGGATCTGTCTCTGTATTGCTGTGTTGCGTGCTGGTGGACTACTAGGAGTCCTAACGAACCAATCAGTCCGGTTTTATGGAATATTTGTTAGACATTAGCTTTACAGTGTCTGCGTGGTAGAGTCTGTGAATGCTGAATGTGCAAGGAGTTTGTGATCCATGCTACCTTTCCAGTGGCTTTACAGAACCATTCCACTTAGGCAGCAGGGTTGGGAAATACATACCTGTACTGGCATGTTTGAAAGTGCTTGGTATGTATCTTGGTGGATGATAGATATGTTGTAAGTTGCCTTCTTGTTGGGCTCGTCAAAGCAAGGAAATGATTTCCGTGCATCTGTTGGCTCGTGATCAGTAGCTGCAATGCTCCTTAAACAAACAACACATTGGCAAGCCTTCATTATATACCTTTTAAATTTTATCTGCAATTTCTAAGCATAATTTTTTAGCAATTTCACGAACTAAAGCCAGCTACAAATATTTGTGTTTGTCCATTCATAGAAGTAGGTGACATCAGAAATGTACAAGCTAATATCGTATAGCCATGCGTAACGTGTATACCTCAAAGTCTGCCATCAGCATCCTTTAGGTTTCACAGGAAAAGCTAAAGCAAATCACTTATCATCAACTATTTTTAGGAGCCAGGCAGTAAGATAGGAATGACCCCTCATGGATGGTAAAAATTTTGCTCACCTTCCTGATGAGCCTTCCCACTGATTTATGTGCCTAAAATAAACTACTGATGTTATAATTTGAAAGGAAATTAAGGTCCTGGTGTAGGGATGTTTACTTAAGTCACTCCATGTGCTGTTTACCCACTAAAGCATATCTTGGCTTAGAGTTTTGAACATCTCCTGAGAAGACACCTTGGAATTGCTTCAGTGCCCCTAAAATCTCATCCTGCTTGTGTGTTTCTTTTTCTGCAGTTACCACGTGCAGTTTTCTGCTGTTATGCTTCCCTGAATCCATCAATGAAACTGCTGGAGAAAGCATGGAAAGTTCAGGTGAACATCCTACTGTATAACTGGTGCTACGCTAGTCCTATCGGGGGGTTTAGAAAGTTATCTGTTATGCAAAAACAACTGGAGGAGTTAGACAATAGGGGTCATGTAAAAAAATAAGGTGAAGGCTGTGAACGTTCATATCACGTGCTTGCTTCTCATAGTGACACCAGGCTTCCCCATTAATGAGCCGTACAGTGGCAGAGAATATTCTCCAGTGATTGATGGTGAAAGGGATCACAGATGCTCCTTCAATTAATCTGGAATGTTGAGCATTTTCTGACAGCACTTCTACAGCTGCCCCAACTATATTAAGGTAGTTTTTCTTTCCAAAAAGTAATTAAAAGTGTGCATCATAAATTACAGATCTGCGGCAATCCTACAAGCTCACTTGACAACCAATTTTTCAATGTTTCTGTTGCCCTTGGCAGTTTTCTGTGACGGTTAAATACTAAACTGGTCATTAGGAACTTGTAGCAGCAAGGGTCATTTACAAGCCTGATGGAGGTTAATATGTCTGGGTTCTTACCATTCATGTTCATTGGAATAGTAACTCAAAAGTTCATGGACAGAAAGAATTTTGAACATTCACCTTAACATAATTTCAGGCTCAACAGAGTTTCTTTTGCTTGGTAAACTGTTTGATGTCACTCTCTACTTTTTGTAGGACTTGAAAGCTATTTCACAATTAAGATAATGTCAAGTCCCCGGAGCAATGCTTCACAGCTATTGCCTAAAAAATTGGCTACATATTTTGACACATTTATATCTTGTTCTTACAGAATGATAACACTGTGATATTTCTGCTGATTTATAAGGTGACAATCCATCTATCCTCATATATTTGTGGAGGCAGACAGACAATAGCAGTGCAAAACCTTAGCACTACCATTCCTATGGGGTAGATGACGAGAACTCCAGGCTATGACATGCATAGAAATGGCACTGGAAACATGAAATTTTGCAATTGCATTTCAAACTGTATAATATAGTTTTTAGGTAAGATTTTCATCACTGCCTAGTGGCTTCTGCCTTTCTGCTTGTTGTTGATGTCCAGACCTTTAAATGTGAACTAGAGGTGACAGTTGCAAATAACATAGCAATAAGTGAAGATCTGGCTGAAACTGCATCCAGATGTTGCTCCTGAAATAAAACAGTGCTGCATGTAGAACCACGATGAATTCCCCCCACCTTTTACTTTTTTCCCAAAGCACAGGGTGTTAGTACAAAAAACTGTCCTTGAGCTAATTAAAGCATTTTTCTCCCAGTCTTTCCCTAAATTCAGATTCATTGCTGCTTCTAAGAAAATTTTCTCCTTGAGGAAGAAATCTAGGAGTGCTACTTTTGTACACTAAAGAATATTTTGCCTTTCCTTTATGATTTAAATCCTAAATGTAAGTCTCCCTGCCAGACATGTGCCTAGCTGAGCATCTTTTATAAGCCTCTTGCCCTCCTCTTACAGAGGACAGAGAGAATGCCTATGAAAGGGAAGCCATACCTTCTCACTAATAGTAGTGCAAAATCAAAACCAGCTGCTGTGAATTGTTTGTATTATCTGTAATATTAAGGAGGAAATAAAAGAGGGTTTTAGCATGTTCTTTGAGAGGAACTAATAAGTTTTAAAGAAGCCATTACACCAGGCAAGGACTCTTGTTGTGCTTCTTTCCCTGATATCTGAAAATAACATAATTGTAATATATTTATGATCACTTCATCATGCAAAATAGAGAAGGAGTTATTACCCTTTCACCAATGGGAAATTAAATGTGCAGACAGGTGAATAGCTTTACCAAAGGATTTCAGTGCTTACAGTTGGATTCAGGCATCCACAGGAGGATCTAGGCAGGCCTATGTCTAAAGCCTGCATTCTCCAAGCTTCTGCATTCCTGCTCCCTACCTGCACATATGTGTCAATTTTAATAGTTGTGTTCCCAAGGTATCTCAAGATCCACTTCTGGGCATGTCCAAAAGCACCTTTGCCCAGAAGGGGATTGTGTGATCTGTCTGAACAGGATTCCCAAAAGAGGAAGTCTTCTCCCTAAGCCTCCCAAGGATACCAGACTTGCAGTCATGTTCAGCACAAGTCTACCTGATTTCCACCAAATGTGGGAGAATAGAACCTAAGCAACAGCAGAGCCTGAACATGTGCTTAGTCTGTAAACAAAAGGCATTATAGCAATGCTTTGGTAAACATTTGCCTTCACAGATAGACAGCTGGGGAGCAGCTCAGCCCTGGGAGCTGATTTTCCAGTGTTACTAATTCTCTCAAAAGGTCCTGCTGCTTCTAACACTGCCCAGAAGGGATGGGGGAGCAGGTTAATTACATGTTGCCTCTCATTTTCACCTCAGCCCCCCTCTCTCTAACATCCTCTATTAACAGACTTGCTTGACTTTCGCTGTTACCTGATCTGATTTGTATTTACTTACAACGTGACAAAAAAGGAACTATTTGGGTTGAAATTTTCCAAGGGCAATGTCTACTTCAGGCAAAGGCAAATTCAAAAAGCTAATTCCAGTCAGCATTATTTTTGAGCAGAAAGTCAGGGGAAAATGCAGTTTTAATAAGTCATAAAACCCTTCTGTCATCATCCTTCCTCACCCCGTACTGTCACCTACCCTCATGCTGCATAGCAGCAACTTGGCTGTTGGCTGTAGCGCTTGTCTGGTGGTTGCTTTCATTTCAAAGCTGTACTGATAACTACCACATACATTGCCTCTGCCACCCGCACAAACAACCTACCCAAACTTAACCACATGAAGAGCATTTCAGAAGTCACTATTCACTCATTCTTATTAAAGCCCTGCTCAAGCCTATCAAAAAATCTCACACGCTCAAGTTCCTTTCTGTATTGAGTTTTCAGACGGCTGGCTAGGATCATCCTTGTGATTGTAGCTTCCAACATTCAAATCAAGGAGTAGGAATGCTCTCAAAGTGAGCTCACATTTCCTGCTTTCTTTAGCTTATGAATTTCTCCTTTCTTCCTGATGTCAGATGCTTGGCCCGTGTCTTCCTACACTGTCTGGATCTGAGGAATGGGCTCTCACCTATCCTGCTCTGTGACTCAAGAGACCTGTGTTCTGGTGCTGCTGTTCTGCTGTTGGTACACATCTGGGACAATTAATTTAATATCTAGGTATCCTTCATCAATAAAAGTGAAGGAACACACTTCAACTTAGAAAGATACTAAGAAGTTACACTTTAAAAGTGCTGTGGGGATGTCAGATGTTCAAAGTATAAAACTAAAGCACCTTCCAAGTCAGAGGACTACTTGACATGGTAGATGGAGGAGAACAAGAGGGAACGAGCTGTCTGGCATTCGAGTTGTTCTCTACATGGCTTCTTCCCAGATCAGATAACTGTGTTTAAGTATGAAAAATGAATGCTTGCTTTTTCTTCTGCCTCTTGGATTTGCTGCTCCTTGTGTCTGTCGCTGCTGCTACTCCTCCGGCATTGCCTGTCAGCTGCTGAATGAAGCTGATGCGACTCTCACTCATGTCCCAGGAGGGCAAACAAGTGCCGTGAAAACACAGCAGTGTTTGTCTCCATGTTCCTGCTACAGGGCCTTGGAAAAGTCTAGCCAAGTTTATCTTCTAGCTGTAAAGGCTGGAATGAGTCACTTAAGGAATGTAAATATTGGAAAATAGATGAGTGTCCTCTCCATACTTTAACTGCAAAGAAATGCCTCTGAGCAGTGGACAATGGCTTTTTCAAGATTCCACCCAGAAGTAGTGCTAACCTGTGAAGTAGAATGGGTTAACCGAACTGGCAGAGGTTTTGTAATCTTTCAATAACTGTTGATATATTAAAAATGAAGAGCTGGAGCACAAAAAATCCAAGTCAAAGATAACTGTCATCATTGAACTTTCCTACCTATAATTTAAACCAGCTGCAGGAGGGACAGAGAAGTTCTGGTTTGGATATTACTCAGGCTTACAACATCACGGGAGGCACAATGTCAGGAAAACTATCACAGGACGCTTTTACACCAAAACTTACTTTGGAGTGTGACAGGGGAGAGTGATGCGAGCTGTATCCTATTCAGTGTACTACAGAGATAAAAACAGGCCTCAATCCCTCCAGCTCTCTGAGGGAGCCATTTGTAAATCTCAAAGGTAATCTAGGATCAGTAGAATTTTTTTTTTCAGAATAGTAATAACAAACCCCTCATGTCTCCAGACCACAATCACTTGTCAACAGCCAAAGGTTTTTGAATAGAGCATTTTCTTTAGGGAAATGAGAAAATTAAAGAACAGCCCAGAAATGTCAGCAAGTTGGTGAGAGACAAGACTTAAAAGCTGAAACTGGAATAGAGGAGGCCTAAGCAAGTAGAAATAGAGAGGAAAGTTTAATAAATAAAAAAAAAATGCTTTACTTGATCTGTCCGTTCTCAGTGTAGGTGGTCCTATAAAACCCAACCAGGGAACCATTCAGCCAGCCTTGAAACTTCAGGGTGAGTATATAGGGATCATTTTCATCAGTGACAGGGAGCTCTGCTTCTGCCTTCATCACTACATACTCTTGCGGCTTGTACCCAAAACAGTCGTTCAGAGCAATCACTTGTCCTGAGGATTTCTGGAGTGTGGGCATTTCTGTAATCTTGGTCTCTCGCAGATGGAGCCACAGGTAGCTGGTAGATTTGTCCAAAGCAATAGAGATACTGACTGTCCCTGTGTAAATGTCTGTCTCCATTTCAGGCTTTATTTCCAGATCATAGTGGACAGGCTTGACATAAGTGGGTAGCCTAAAATGTCTCCAGTCTCCAGTCTCATCATTTTTAGGAGGACAGGGACCCAAATCCACTGGGGGAGGAGGGTTTGTTGGTTGATCTGTTCCCTCTGAAGGCTGCTGAGATTCAGGTCTGCTCAGTCCCACGCTGAGCCCCACAGCAAGCGCTGCAGCCACCACAACGCCACAGATGACAGCCACATGCTTTGTCTTCATGCAATACCTCTTGGACTTCTTATCCTCAAAATCCATGCCTTCCATCTCTGCTCCCGGGTCTGTTCTCAGAGCAAAACATTAACTATAAAAAAGCTTATTAGTCACTTCAGCACTTGCACTCAGTAAGCTCAGCAGACTTAGTTTGTATTTTAATTGTGTAGATATAGCTGTTCTCTGCCCGTCTCCCCCACCTCGCTTTCCATGAGACACTCAATTAATTAAAGACAACATGCATTCGGAGGAAATGTGAATGATCAAAAGGAGTGCAGCTGGGCTGGGAGACGGAGGGAACCGACACAGAAGAACATTGTTTCTGCCGTGCTCCCCTTATAAGCTCGCAACCCCACCCCCAGCCCCTCCTGCTCCGGCCTGAGTTAAATATAAAGCAGTACTATGTTAATCAGCAGTTAGGAAATGATCAGATGCCAAAGCTCTGTCAGCAGCTTTCAGAAAGAGTTTGCAGATAGACGTGTAACTGCTCCAAACCCTCAACCTTTGCCACTACCCCTGCTGTGTCTTGTTTGGGGCTTTTTTTTTTTTTCTTTTCCTTTTTCCTCTTACTAGCAAAGATATCCTTGAACTTCCACCCTATAGTTTGTGAAATGACATCTCCAAAGTCTCAAAAATCCGGCAAAAATCACATACATCTTTCAAGGGCTTTTCAACTGTTTCCCCTCTGTTTCCCCTCTGTTCTAAGCTCATTTACCTTTGCTGAGTAATTGGAGGCAGTCACAGGCAGAAGAATGCACAGTGGAACAATAAATTTTGATCACTGACTTCAAACTTTAAAACACGTCTAGTTCCTCTCCCCCTCTCACAGGACCAACTTTCCAGGAGACGGCTCGTGGCCGTGCATGCAAGCAGGTAGCCTGTGGTAGCCTTGTTGGTTGGTGCAATTACAGTGCTGCCTGTGAACCCTTGCTGTGGGGGACACTTCTAAATATGCAGTTATATGATTTATGTACTAAAGATCTAATGTAGCGTTTACTGCATGTCATCATGATGTGGCACTTCAACAAAATAAATTAATTGAATAGAACCTGGTTCTGCCTGGGGGAACTTATTCTAAGTAAAGGCCTGGCTAAGCCTGCAAGCAAGATGTTGCTAATGCAGTATGAAACCAAGTACAGCAGTAGTTTCAACCTTGGTTTATGCTGCACTAAAGGAAAACACTGTAGAATAGAAACCTCAGTCCCTGGATCCCTTAACCCTTTTTTCTCCACTTACGGAGCCCACTTGAATAGATTTTTAATCAGGAACATCAGCTTGGCTTCATGCCTCCTGATTTAGTTTATTAGGAGACAGACAGATTAACATCACTCTTCACATCAGTTATAACTCTCTGACCACTTTTTTTTTTTTTTTGAGATGGATGAAGTTTCACCTGGATGCATTGACTTAGGCCCTAGAATCAGTCAACACATGCTCTGAGTGAGATGCACTGAATCAAGGAAGGAGGTTTTCCAGGACAGCCTTCGTCCAGTCTGTTTCGAAATCGATCTGCTCACAAGCTTTATAAAAGCTCTTTTTGAAATATTGCCAGCCATCATGGGGAACTTTAGCCACCCAGTTTGTATCAGCACTCCTTACAGCACACCACTATTTATATAACATCTTGTTTTAAAGGCAAGATTTTCCAACAGGAACTGGGAAAAGAGTAAGTCTTTTTTGCATCAAGTTAACTCTTACTCATATTTTCAAAAGTGAAAATCCAGTGCAAAAAAATAAAAAAAATAAGCAGAAAGCTAAAATCTGTTTCATATTATGTCTGTTTTTATTGTTTCCCATTTCTCTGCTGTGATCAAAAATAGATATGACATGGGAAACCAGTGCCCTTTAATGGATTGGGTAAGAATTTAACTTCCAGCAACAGAGCCAGCATTGAAGATCATGATCTTAATATTTAAAACCATTTCAGCTTTTCTTTTGTTCTGGTTGGACAGGACAAGCAAAAAGAGTGAGAATAGGTTTTAAATAAGACATCTTAAGCCAGAGCAGGCCATAAGTGATGAGATACTAGATGTGTCTTGATTTCAGGCAAGATTTTTACATGATTCCCATTTTTCATTCTCCTTAGCCATGAGGTTTTCTGTTACATTTTTAATCTGAAGATGAAAAATGCTGTTTGAGTTTATAGACTGCAGAGCAGGTTATTTACTGTAATTATGAAGAGACTTGCAGATTTCTTCACTGGTAACCGTTACCTCCTTCAGGAAGAGCTAGAAAACATATCTGGGTGAGCTGGTCCTAAGCAGCAAAAAGACATTTATTTCTTATCCTAAGCCTTAAAAAGAACACTAGCAATAAAAGCCATTACAAGCTAATGAGGAGTGACAAATGAATTAGCTCAACAAGTAGCAGATCTTATTGGTGGCTTCTGCCAATGAAGAGCAGTAGTGCAGTTACGCACAAGATCTAGCATTGATCTTCTCTTTATAAAAAATAAGGTTCAAGCCTAGCTGCAGGCAAAAGTAGGTGTAATATATTCCTGATAGTGGTAGTTATGAGCAGACTTATTCCTCCCCTATCAGAAATAATGCTTTGTTCCTAGCTGACACCACTGGGGACAGCTAGCAGCTCTAAGAAGTTGCCTAGCTGCCAATGACCCAATATACATATCCAAGGATAAGATAGGGCTTGAACTATTAATTCCTCTACACAGCAGCAATAAGAGAGGGCAGAGCTCCCAAAGGCAATGCCAAGGCTCTCCCTGCTTGGCTGTCTCCAGGTAGAAGGGGGCAGGGAACATGATCTGCCTCCCCAGAGAGGTCAGCGCCGTGGCCTTCATCAACAAGGTATAGGTACTTTCTCTACCCTCTCCCATGGGCATAAGATGACAATTCTCCATTTGAAAATCGAAAGAAGGTTCACCCCAAGCTGCTGCAGCATAAATCACAAGCATGACTGCAGGCAGGTGCTGGCAAAGCTTGGATGGGTTTAAATTACTTTAATTCCTAGAAAACTGAAAAGAGATTAAAGCAAACTTATCAGTCACTTGGACAATGCTAATACCTGCTATCATTTATTTGATGTTGATTTTTAATTGAAGCAATTTCACCTTAAGTTAGGATTTACTTCTCAGTCTGCACCAGAATTGCCACACTAGCTTGACCCTGCCCCTTTGGCTCTGTAAATGGAGGGGAGTATGAAGTCACCCAGCTCTGTCATGACATTGCTGGTGGGGACATGTATGTGCCTGTAGAAGCAATAACCAGATATCTTTCAGACAATTTCCAGGAATATAAACGAGTCCCAATTTTTATCCCCAAATTGTCAGCCATTCATTTCCAATATAATTTCCAATTTTAAGTTTTGAAAATGGAATGAAATCTCCACAGTGACAGCCAGGATCAGCACTAGCACAGGCGTGCTGTAGGCATTCAAGGAAAAGTCACATAGACCCAGGAAATCCTTAATTGAAGCTGACAATGAGAAAAGAGCTGCTCTGGAAAGCATCAGAGACATGAAAATAAACAATATATATATATTAAAAAAAACAACAAAGCTGCAACTCACAACGAAGAAACTCCTCTGAGCCAAGTCCAGCCTTGGAATAACATGAAACACTTACTGGGCCCTGTGCTGAGGAGGTCTTTGGCTCCCTGTGTCCAGGGACATTAAGGCAACATGAGGGCAACAGAGCTGGACCTCTGATTTCCTTCTGTTCTCTGAGCTGCCCCTGCTACGAGATTTAGGGATAATAAATGGAGCCTCTCTGCCTCCACCAGGAGGATTTTAGCTTTTTTTATGCTAAACTAACACTCCTCATTAGATTTGTCCTTGCAAAAAAAGAAGACATGAAGCAATCTGCTGTAGTGACTGCTTTCTGGCAGTGCTGCACTTGTAGACTCTCCCCTGTGGCCCTCTACCAAATAAAAGTTTAGAACATTGAGAAATGTGAAATTGGTGGTGTTCCACTAGGTCAAAAATGAACTGTGTCAAAAATAATATGCTTGTCCAATGTTTTCCTATGTCTGTAATGACTGATTTTGTCTCCATCTTTGGCTTTGAAGATCCCCTAGCAATCACTAATCCCATCACAAGTCTTAGCAATTACTGGCTTGCAGTCATCCTTGTTCCACTCACAAGCTTTTCTATGACAGTTTTTAGTTACAAAACAAGTCCTTTTGGGTTTACGTTGTTTGGAAATGGCAAATGTTTTGAACTGATCTGAGAGACGGTCAGGATTTCTTCGGTCATAATTGTTCCCCCATGTAGAACTTTGAAATTTGGCCCAGCTGTGAGGTACCGCTGGCTGTAGTGCCTTGGGAGGGCTGTGTTATTTCCTGCTGCAGACTGACGAGCTCCGTATGTAACACACTGGTTCAAGCACAGTGCAGTCCCACCACCTATTTTGGGTTCTGCTGTGTTCCCCCAGCAGATCAGTGCTGGATGTTTTATTTATGACTAGGGTCAAGGCTGAAGGGAGCTACCTTAAAGTCTCTTCACAAGGAAGTATTGTGAGTTACATTTAGTAGAGACTTTATTTCCTTCCTTTCTTTCCCCCCCCCCATTTCAAATGCCTATGTAGATTCTGTGCTTTGAAAAGTGAATGCCATTTCTTATACTATTTGTGTAAACAAAGCAAGTCAAACAGTATTCATTTGCTTTGTCATATCATATCATATCATTTAATCTTCCACTGCATTGCTACCAAGATGAGCTTGCTTGCGTTCTTTCATTCTAATCATCAACCTTTAATATAAAACCAGAATAGTCTGAATCCTGGTGAATATAGTTCTAACTTTCCAATTCTAATATGTTTTATTATTTTTCATGTTAGTACCCTATTTCTTGTCAACACTGGTCATCGAAATAGTTACAGTTTGTGGCTTGCACTTCAAAGCCTAGCTTCCAATGTGAAAATTCCTTTTCGTATTTGAAAGACATACCTGAGGAGAGTTCTAATGTATCAGCAAAATACAGTTTTAAGTTGTAGAGACATTTTTTCAGACTCACTCAACATATATATTGTTTAACAACTTCCTAAGCAAATATGAGAAAAGCAACAAGCTTTTTACAGGGTAACCTCTAGGATATTTTGGGATACCAGCAGGCCCATAGGAAAACCAAATACTGCAGTTTAGAAGTTCAGTGGGAAATTCCTTGATGAACTTTTGGAGTCATTTTATCCTGTTAGAATGAAAAACTTGCTTTCCACTCTCTTGACTTTTTTTGTGTGAGTGTGATAACCTAGAAGACATCCTCCCTCCGCTTGTAATTCAGGGCACTACTTTTAATCCATCTGACATGAGTTGCAGTTCCCTGAGGTGCCACCTCTGCCCTTGAGCAGTGCTGTGTCATTCTGTACGTACTCATATTGATCCCTTTCTACCTCTAGATAGCAAGGCACGAGAAGAAAAGCATTTTCATGTAGTAGAGGTGAAAATTTCCTTCCTACCTCGACTGGCCCCAGCCTGAAACTGTTAATCTTCAGGGCAGGCTTATTTGTATGGCTTTCTCCTTTAGAAGCAGGGAGAAGTTCAGAGGCCAAATAAATTAAAATGAAGCATTAGTCAGCCCTGTTATGATGTCTGCTCAGCATGCAGTGATAGTACTAAACCCAAGTATGATACTAGCTTCATTGAGCAAGTAATGGAGATTACTGTGGAAAAGAGTATTTTCAGTTGAAGGCATGTTTTCACTTACAGTAAATTGTGGGTTTCTCATCTTACTGAAAAAGATATAGAGGAAATAAAAGAAGGTATCAAACTAACTGGCAAGACAAACAGAATGGAAGGATCAATCATCCTTTTAATCACTAAAAGAGATCAAGACACTGAATCTTGCTTTCTTAAAACTGTGTGCATTGGGAGCAATTCCGTAGCAGTCAATAGCAAAGTGTTTGAGAATCCGAAACAGTGTAAAAATAATGGGTAGCTTAGATTAAGATAGTTTACCTATCCCATAATATAATAGCAAAGAAACTCATAGAGCTTTCAAAGGCAGTAAATTTGACACAGATCAGAAGAAAACCTTTCATGTTCATCTCACATGTATATCTCATTTGTAGTGGCATTCACAGTGAGGGGCCATAGATGCTGTTCGTGAAGCATCTAATGCAAGCAAGCCACTGAGAAGCAGAACAGTGGACCAAGAACTGAGACGATTTCTGATCGGTTCTGCCATATAAATTCATGTCGTCCTTTGCTGCTGAAGATGCATCAGAAATCATGCCAAGTCACAGAAAGATAATTGCTCGCATGATTTCCAGTACTGGAAGTCTCATAAATATAACCAAGTTAATGGAAGAGGAGGTGACAGTGAAACATTTTTGCTCAGTTGGAGATATTCAGGGGAATTGTCTGTCAACAGATGTTTAGGTTAATTCCGTTACCTATTTCATTTTCTTGGCTAGGGTGATGAAGCCGGTAAAAGAAAACAATTGCAGTGGCATAAACAGTTTCATTTATTATTACATAAAAAGAATCCTCTCCCCCACTCCAGCTTTGTAAACAGGATTATAGTTATATTAAGGCACTTGAAAATGAATCAAGAGATTGGGGGATGAAAGGAAGTCAACAGTTGTAGATATGGCTTCCTTCCCTTCCTCCCCCCTCAGCTGAATTTATTTGCCTGCAAAATGGAAATAGAACAAGCTATGATTTTGAGACTTCAGCAACATTTACTTCATCTGTTTTGCCCTGCATGGAATCTCTCTCTCGGATGGACTAGCTCTGTTTTCATCAGTCCTTACCTCCCCACAGCCACTGCTAACAGCTGCTGCAGTGGCTGGGTAAAGCAGGAGACAGACAGAGATCAGTTGAGTGATTCCCAGGCAAGTTTCTAAATCACTACACACCACACACACTTTCACAAACTGATACGTACATGAGAGGTGGTGATGTATATGCACTGGAGTACCAGTTAGCAAGTTTGCCTGAAAGGTAGTGTCACATTAGAAGGAGGGCTCTGACACGAGTAATATTTAACTGATGTTATTTGGGGGTCATGTCCTTCAGAGCAACAACCAGCCAAATGTTTTCACACAGAAAGAATACTATAAAATATGTTATTGTTTTTTAGTAAACCCAGGCTGATCTAGGAGTACAATTTTATTGGCCAAGAGTAAGTTCTCGTATCTAAGTTGATTTTTATTATGAGCAGCAGCAACAAAAATTGTAGATGTTTCTACACAAGGTTGAAGACGTCTTTATTCTTCAGACATCTAACGTGTTATTCGGAGCTTGTATGCAGCGGTACAGGTTGCAAAGAACACAAATGAACAGAACAGCAAGATTTAGCACTTGGTAAAGATTGCACTGAAGAAAAAGCAGCACAGGCAAAATCAAAGAAACCCAGGAACTTCGGATCTTACAGACAAAGCAATATTTCATCTTCCTTTTAAAACCAGCTAAGGAGTTGCATCCTTTATATCCAATACCAAATGGAGCCAAAGAGGTTAGAGTTGGGGAAATAATCAGTGTCTTGGGCTATCTGGATACAATTCACGATTTTAATCCCTTGTCCAAGACCTTCCCCACTGATGATGAGATGTCAAATGAGATTGGATCTTATGCACCAATACACTTGTAAATTTGTAGCATCGCTGCCTCTGCCGTCCCTGGATAGGTGTAAACACTGATGTTTTGTGGAGAAGCTACAGGACAGGATATTGTACAGCCAGGTATTTCCTGCAAAGCCTTCTTTCTTTTCTCACTTTTTCCTTTCCCTTTTCCTCAGACCCCAATGGTAGACAATGATGAATCCTCCTTGACAAAAAAGAACTATCTTTCAAGACCTTGCAATAGAAACCACAAAAAATACAAACAAACCTAATAAATGAAAATGGATGTAAAAGACAACTTTTCAGCCTGTGTCCTAATGTCTTTTAGAAACACATACTACTACTTGTATATGCTGTTTTCAGGCTATTTCTGGTTCCTTCTGAAGTCAATAACATTTCCATTACCTACAGAGAGACCAAGAAGTAGAACAGAAAAGCACAGGCCTACATTTATTGCTACGTCCGAGGGGAACGCTTAGACATAGGATGTTTGATGCTTCTTCCTCACAGCACAGAACTTTTTCTATTTATATACTTGCATTCAAGAGCAGCCTAATGGTTTTAGGTGGAGCAGAGGCTTGGTCCTTGCCCAGAGAGTGCATCTGCTGGTATTAGACACAAGGAAAATGAAATGAGGTGATAGGACAGTTATAATGGCATAGCCATGTAGGCAGGTAAGAACGTGCTATTTGTCTTGATTATTTGTAGTCCAACATGTGTAATTCATATTACATGTAATTCATATTACATGACAGGCTCTCATTCTATTGGCTTGTTTCTCATAATGACACAGGACTTTAAATGAAGTTCTTTTAAATTAAATAATTCTATTAAAATATCTGCTCATCTGAGAAGAGCACTTGTTGGGCTCACACAAAGCACTTGCCAGCTGAATTATCAGAACTTATATCTATGGTGCAATCAACAGTGTTTTTCTATTCTGGTGAGTCAGTCTAAAGATTAAAAAGTCAAAGGACAAATTGTTCAGCATAATTTTACAATGATCGTCCCTTACTTACCCAAGAAAAGGGAGCTATTTCTGAAGCATGTATTTAGTGTGACAATGAAGCAAAGTGCAATCTACTTGACTCCTCACACCTGTAAGTTCCATGTGATTTTTAGAATGGAAAAAATGGTGGTTTTTGAGGAAGATGTGACACACAGCAACAAAAAGCTTTCAGAGACAGAATTTTAATAATTTTCTTAGGTTTATATAAAAAAGTGTGGATTGAGTTGACTATGACATAAGGGCATCTCTGTATAAGATCTGAGTCTGTCTACTCCAGCTGGGGGGGTCATCTCTTTTTTTCCAAAAGCTATGCCACCCTCCTTCTACCTAGTTTGGTCTGTAATATCTCTATTATTGACAGAGATGTTCAAATCTTCGTACATGACCCATAGGAGGGAAAAAATGGGAAAAAGAACTAAAGCTAATCACAAAATGCAGGGGCTCAAGACAATATTGTCTTTGTAGTCAAGTACAAAGTTGTTAATGTGAAAGGACACTGAAATTTATTTCCACCCTCCAGTCCTTTCTGCTTAATACTTAATTGTCTATTATTCCAGACTGGGACAGATACCTGAATTGCTGATATTCTGGGAATATTTTGCCTAGATTGCATTCTGACTATGTGGAACATTTTAACAGTGCTGTTTTAACAATTCCAAGTAAAAAACCCTAAATGTTTTAGATAGAGATTTAGAAAGGGCTTTTTTCAGCTTTGCTAAGGTGGGGGCTTTCTTAATTTTTATCTTCTTCTAAGAGGTAATTGTACATTTAGTGCTGGAGAGAAGGCAGAGTTCATAGCCTTGCCTTCAGGCAGACTCACTAGAGTTTAACATGCTGCACAAGCTGTTCCCTATTGTCCTGTGGCAATATTTTGGCACACACTCAGCCGAGACTCCCAGATTCACATGAAGCATTTAAATAAGCGGCCCAGTTTTTTAAGTGCTTCCTAGTGAATTTAAGCACCCAATTTGACTTCAAATCTTCAGAAAAATTAAACAGACAAAAAAAAAAAAAGAAAAAAGATGAGCAGAATAGTAATTTTATGAAATATTTTTATGAAGAAAAAGCAAAAGTTAGTAAAAAAAAAAAAAAAGAAAAGTCAGCACCTGCTTTTGAACGTTATCCTGCAAGCTTATATGTATTACACGCTGTAGCTCTGCACTCCTGGAATCCTATCAAAACCCGTGTTATAACCTGACTATATCTAGACTTCCAGGCAGAAATACAGCCTCATTTTAACAAAAAGATGAGTTCTGGTTATGCTTGTCTGATCATTTGGATTATTGCCATCACCACGTTGAGCTGGATGCCTGTGATTATGTTGTGCCAGCCCTTTCCTGCAGTATAGTAAGACTCAGGACTTTGTCTCCTGCAATATACTGAAAAAGTCCTGCAGACAGGAAAGTTGGTATGTTGCTTCAGGTCATGCACTTGACCAGCAATGATGTCCAAGCAAATTCTCTCTGTGGCCTATTAGTATCTTTTGTCTGATGACTGACTGTAAGTGGGAGGCTCAGAGAAAGACTCTGATATCTGGCTCTGTCATTCCTCCAGGAAATAAAATTCTGCACTAATCCCACAGCCTGACTCGGGGCAGAGCACCCAGCATAGCAGGGATTAGAGTGATTCTCCTGAGCAGAGCTGATCCCACATTCAGCCCTGTGTCACAGCCCCTCTGAGTAGCTGAGTGGGATGCTGTCGGTTCCAACAAGAGATACTGTCTGCCTATACTGCCTGCTAACCAAGTCCTTGGGAACTAGCTCCATTCAGACAGACCATCATTTCTACCGTCTCTGATCAATTTCTGCAATGCTAAATACAGTATCTCCTCAAAGCCTTTGCATTCCTCTTTTGAGGTCAGTAAAGACCCTCACCCATCCATACTTTTTGACAGGGGAAAATTCTAAAATTCAGTTTCTTGGGTGCTTTCCAGCACAAGTTTGCAGCTTTAGGAGTGTCAGAAATCATTGTAACAAGGGAAAGAAAGTGCTTTTATGCAGCAAATCACTAAAGCTGCCTCCCCCCTGGGAACAGCATGAACTAGTCTCTTAAATACAGTTCCAAATCCCTTGATCTGCTGGGATTTATGACCTCACCCAGAAAACAAGGGGTGAAGCCAGGCAATGACCAGGGAGCAGAGGAAATGGCCTCAACTGCTCTGAATAAAAGGGCTGGGAGGAATGGTCAAAGGAGGTGGTGGCTAAAGGAACTGGCTTTTTAAGGTGAGGCCTGATGGCTGAGTGAGATTTCTGTATATCTACTGTGGAGGATGGATGGATGTAAAAATATTTCCCTGGATGGGCGCTTAATGAGGCAACCTGGTTGGTTTTGGTTGGTTTATTTCTGGTACCTGTGTGACTCAATGGCAGACATATAACACTCCATATTCAATTCCCTTTTCCTAACATTAACACACACAGCTTCTAATGCCCATCTGACATCAACAAAAAAAGCAGCCAGGACCAGACCTGTGTTTATGTCCCTAAAGCTGTGTGATTATGTCTATACTTCAGATAATCAAACTCCAGAAGTTGTGAGCTAAGTGACCTGGCAGCAATGGAAATACGGCTTTGAGGGATTTTTGTATCAGATTATGTTTTACTTTCCTGTTCCAGCAAGTGGAAACCCATGCTGCTTTCCTGAACTACCTATTCTGGAAAAGGTACTTTTGCTATTCTCACGAGGAAAAGCTTCCATTTTCTTACTGTGGCAACTTCATTGCTCATTTATAAATAGGAACAGATGTTTCACTCACATACCAATGAAGAACAGGTGTGAAGAATAAAATTATTTCCTCCTGATTTAGTATTTTTCCCTTTTCTTCACACTAGCTTCCCTGTGAAGATAATCTACTCCTGTGTTGGCCAGCTGCTCAGGCTCAGTGGAAGAGCCAGGCTGTGTTCCCTCCCATGCATGCTGCCCTGAGAACATCTGGATTTAACGTTCCTGTTCTCTTCAATGCCCAGAAGTACAAAACAGATGACTTTTTGCAGCTGTATGAAGGTGGCGGTAAGGGAAACTGAATCAATATGCCTGATTACACAAATGGTGTCAAGGTACTGTCCTATTTTAGACTTGTGTTGCTAGATTTGCAGTATTTTAAGTATAGGTAGCCACAGCTGTTGGCTCTAAGAGCAGTATGTTGCTTAAATGGAAACCAGGTACTCATTTTCAGAGTGATTCCTCTACTGTAGTACTGCAATTCTAGTTAAACAGGTTAATAGTTTACTCAGTATTCAGCAGTATGTTTGGATCTTATTACCTGTAGTTGGACTTTATTCTTTTATCAAGAGTGACTTTAACAGTTGTTAAATTACACAGAAATAGCATTAGTGTTCTCACATATGGGAAGTGGAACAAGTATAAAAAATAGACTGATAGTGAATGTTTATTAGTACAGAAAGATTTTTAGAAGGGACCTTCAGCTAAACAACCTCCAAGTTGTACAGACAAAACTCTAACTTTCAGATGCTATTTTGTTTGGGAGATTACCCAGCACATGACTGTTAATTTCTGTGCTTTAGGTGCATCCTTCAGTGACTGTCTTTGTTAAAAAGAAAACAACAGGCTAAAAGCACAGGCTCTTACTGCATCTCTATGACCTCTCTCTGCTCATGTAAACAGTGGAATGGCAAGTTTCCCTGCCATCCCATTCTGAAGTTGAATGTTTAATATTGTGAATACTTAAGGTGCAGTCAATCATTCTGGTTCTGAAATGTACTTTTTATGAAGTGAACTGTTCTAATTCTTTTTACAACTTAGCTGTTTTTAGAGCTAGACTCCAACATTTCATTACTACATAACTTACACTGTGCTTTGTGCCTGATACCTGTAAGTTACTTCTCTGGAATGAAAAAGGAACCTACTCCATTAAAATGCTCAAAGTGCTGATATACGTGTGGTTAATTTGCAAGACAACATAGAGGCACCCAAAAGTTCAGCTGTTCAGATCCTTCATACTTATTCTGGTGCCATCCAAGAGAAGTGCTGTACTTTCTAGCATATGACTGTGAGGTCTCAGTTCACACTTTGCTAACACTATTCCTGCTGTGGTCATTTTTCCAAAGCAGTGAGAGGTGCACTTATGTCAGTTGTTTTCTCATCTCATCTGAAGTTGTTTTCTTCAACACCATTATGCCATAACTATCTTTGTTCAGTCTTAGAGTCCTATTCAACAATATACCTGTATAGTAGTACTTGTCAAGGTCTTTCTTGGTATTTTCCAGTAGACAATGTTATTGTTTCTTTCAAAGAGCTTTCAGGAAGGAACACTTGCAGAAGAGAAATGTTTAGGTGAGATACTTCAAAGCCTTTGACCGTGCACAGAGCTGAAGTACTATCTTTAGTGGCAGTGCCTGCATGGCATAGAGTAAAATGATAAAACTAGTATTCTTTATGGAGGAGTTAACAGAAAAAGGCTGCAGGCTTTTCAGATCAGACTACACAGCAAGTACTACAGCTTGCCCTGCCATGAAATGCTGGGTTTCAAGCTGGCAAAGCATGCTAGTACTCTGGGTTAGCAAATCAGAAATATGAGTAGATTACATTTTTACTGAGGGAAGAAGGATGTCAAATGAAGGAGGGTTCATGTTCAAATTGAGCAACTGACATGATACTGAATAAGAGTATAATCTAAGCAATGAGTAGAAGGAAAGAGTGCCGTGAACAAAAGCAATGTGCATTTCATAGAAGCAACATGAGACCTCTTGTCTTGCACTGCTTTAAAGAAATGAAGTTACTGGACATATAATTTTTTCTAATGTTACACTAATGATGAATAGTACAGTGCTTACCTTTCATATTCTGGAAGTTTCCATGCAGAAAGAAGAAATCAGTTTACATAAGTATGTTGACAGTTAAGAAACATTCACAATTCAGGAGACCTGAGTACAGTAACCTTTTAATAAAAATAAAATTCATGCTCCTGTAAGATGTTATCCTGTTATTACTATGTCTGGGTACAAGACTTCAGTATCCATGATCAGAAAGTTTCTGGATTAGTATTTAACCTCTGCCAAGCACCTTCACTGCCTAATTTTCTGTCAGAAAGAAGTGTACAAGAGCTCCCATTAACAATACAAACAGAGGAGCAAACATCCTTTGAGCTACCTGTAAAATTGGTACAGTGATGTGACTTTTGAATTGCCTCTTTCCACAGCGTATGTGTGGCAGCCTCATGATGTCACACTCATTACTGGTAGTTTACAGCTCAACATATGAAGGCTTCTGCTGAGATCAGATATTTTTATGCAAGGTACTTAAAAACAAGCAAACCAATGACAGCTCCAAATTATTGAGTAGTCTTAACTGAAGAAAAACAATGAAATGTTATGTTGTACAATAAAACAGAACATAAGAGCATAGCCTTGGAGTCTGACTACAGTACTAAGTACTGCTGAAAACATTTCTTCAACCTGGAAGCATCTTAGATTTAAGACTGAAATCCTCCTTCCCTCCCTACTCCATCTCTTATAGAAAGTTTTGCAAAACTACATGGACACAAAACAGGTATTTGGCATGTTTCAGGACTTGCAGTTTTATCTCCAACCCTATTTATTTCCTTGGCTCCAATTTTGGACTTCAGAGTAGGTTGCTTTTGGTGTCAAGGCAGAAGCTGCCTTTTACTCAAAGGGAAAGCCACAGACTTCCTGGATATAGCACCAAAAACTTATGATGTCTTGACAAAAGTCCCCACCCTTAAAGGTGAATTTCTGACAGAGCACTAGGGCACCACGTGGGTGCCAGCAGTGATGAGAAAGGGTTGGGGGCTAGCTGGGGAGCCAGCTCACAGTGTGAGGACCCTTGGCCAGGCATAGGCTGTGACAGAGCTTGAAAAAGGGAGTAAAAGTCCAACCTGATCCTAAATGGGACCCCAATAGGTAGAGGTGTGGGTCTCAGGTGAGCTTGGTCAGGGCCATAAAGGCCTGTTAGTGCACTTAGGGCCTGACACAGAAGTGTAAAAATGGCTTTTGTTTCTTGCAAAGCATTGAAATGGCTAGTGTGTGTTGGGATAGGGGAGCAAGGGAAAGATTCAATGCTCCTAACAATGCCAAGAGATCTTGAACAATAACTTTGAAGAGAACTTTTTTTGATGAGGAATGAAAAGAGAAGCTCTGCCAAAGTGCTGATTACCACAGTCAGCAGCAATGACTTCAAACCAAGGAATGGAAAAAAATGAAGTTGCTTGTTTAGCAGCAAATAGGAAAGTGCTTAGCAGGGACTCCCTGATTCATAGTACCTTTAGCCAGGCAGCACCTGCCAAGATCTAAATTACAGATGAGAAATGCACCAGAGATAAGCAAAAGCAAGGTTAGTAAAGGCATGATGAGCAAATGACTTTGATAACTATTTTAAAAATGTATGACAGTTATAGCAATTTCTGCATGGCTATTGTATATGTGGAACAGCATTACAAAAGGATTTAAATCTGTAATGACACAACGAATTTGGAATCTAGCATTAGTGATAATTTGTGGTGGGTTGGGCTATACAGCACTGCACAAAGCTGCACAGGGAAACTCAAGCCAGTTCTGAATGACCTGGTAGGCAGTCACCTACCTAATATGCTGTACTGTTCCGGGGTCAGATGACTACCTTGATTATCCATCTGTGTGGCACAATGCAGCCAGGAAAGATGCGTCAGTGTGGGAATAAGAATTCAAGATTCCTTCTTTGTAGCCTTGCAGTCTTTGAAGATCTGGAAATCCTTCAAAGTGTGCTTTTGCTTTGGTACTGCAGGATGAGTAGAGAGAGTTGGGTGCAACAGCTGAGAAATCAGGACTATCAGTGGAGCTGAACTGAGTGTGTGGATGCACACTGCAATTTCTGTTGGCTGCAGAAGTGGCTGGATTGACTAAAAGAATAGCTGCTCGCAGGGTATGCCTCATCAGGGAGCCCTGGAAGCTGTGAGGATGTTGAAAGTGTGTGGAAGACAAAGGCACCACAGAGTTTTTGTGAGTGCACCACATAAACAGTGACTTGTTCTGGAGAAGAAAAAGCTTTTTAATCTCTAGAGCGTGTTAAGACTTCAGGGCCACAGGAAGAAAATGTGCACAGGTGCAGTAAGACACTATACCTATTAAATTCCACAGGTGGGACACAGTTTTAGAGGGGATCTATATGGCACACACTGTATTAGCAACATGGCCTGGAGAGCAGGGAATTGTTTAGTTCTTGGTACCTGCAGGAAGCAAGGACTGCATGGATTGTTCCTTTCAAAGGAACTCTGTGGGGGCACTGTTTCTGACACCCAGATGCAGCAGCTGCAGGAGGAAGAGGAAAACAGATCCTGCATGTTCCAAAGGGTGCTTATTTGACCTCTGCCCCCTGCCTAAGAGTTGAATTGGGTGCTTCATTTCCACCTCGGATGCAGGACAGGCTCTTTCTAGAGTTCAGTACTGGGACTAGCTAAATGGGCATTGGAACAGAAGCAGCAAGGGAAGGAAGAGTCTTCCTGTGCATCCTCACTTGCTTACTTATGTAGCAGCTGGGGATAGCTTGGCCTTTGATATCTGCTACTGTCCTGGTTTCGGGTGGAATAGAGTTAATTTTCTTCTTAATAGATGGGCGCAGTGCTTTGTTTTGGATTTGGTGCTAGAACAATGTTGATAACACACTGATGTTTTCAGTTGTTGCTAAGTAATGTTTATATTAAGTCAAGGACTTTTCAGTTTCTCAGGCCCTGCCAGAGAGAAAGCTGAAGAGGGACCAGAAAGTGGGAGGGGACAGAGCCAGGACAGCTGACTCAGACTAGCTAAAGGGATATTCCATACCATGGCATGTCATGATGAGTATATAAATTGGGGGAGTTGGCCAGGGCCTGCTGATTGCTGCTCAGGGTCTTGCTGGGCATCGGTCAGCAGGTGGTGAGCAGCTGAACTGTGCATCACTTGTATCTTTTCCCTTTTGAATTGTATTTCTCCCTCCCTCTCTCTCCTTCTCATTAGAATTGTTATTATTATTATTATTATATTTTATTTTAATTATAAAATTGTTCTTATCTCAACCCATGAGTTTTATCTTTTTCCTGAATATCCTCCCCATCCTTCTGTGGGGGTGGGGGGAGTGAGTGAGCAAGCATGTGAGCATCCATGTGGTGGATTAACTGGTAAGTTACCAGCTGGGGTTAAACTGCAACAGTCCTTTGTGGCACCCAGTGTGGGGCTGGAAGTGTTTGGATAATGACAGGTTTCACTGGAATGTGCTAGACTGAATCTCTGGCTGTTATTGCTGTTTAGCTATTAATAGGCAGGCTCCTGTGCTTGCTGTGGTTCTTGCTTGCCTTGCTGTAAATTAGAGTCTTATGATCATTAGTGGCTGCTTTTTGCTCTCGCTGCTTGCTGTACCACTGCACTGCTTATCATCTTACTGAGCTGTGCCTGGGAACATTCTGATAACAGCGATGGTGATGCACCTGGGCTGGCAGGTGGCCAGGGCATCGCTGCTGGTTCTGTGCTGCTGTACTGGACAGGCTGGAGCTCCAGTGTGAACTGTGACCTGTGGATGAATCCATGCGGGAGCGGGATGCTCTGAAGTGGCTATGGCTGTGGATAAGCCCACGCCAGAATAGGCATATCTTTCAGTGTCTGTGGCTGTAGTTACGTCCGTGCCACAGCAGGTATACCTCTGAGAGGATCATGACACAAGGACAAGTCCGTGCTGGAGAAGGTACACCTCAAAGCATCTGTGGCTATGGAGAAGTCCATGCTGCAGTAGGTACAGCTTGAAGCATCAGTGGCTGTGCATGAGGTCACGCTAGAGCACCTCGAAGTGTGCAGCCATGGATAAGCCCATGACACAGAGCAGGTACACCCCTGGAGGTAGGCCAGAGGGAAGGCCACACTGGAGCAGGTTTACTTCTGAAGGGACTGTGACTGTGGGTAAGGCCACACTGGAGCAGGTATATCTCTGAAGGCATTGTGACCCATGGATGAGGCCACGTTGGAACAAGTTTACCTCAAAGCTGCCATGGCTGTGGATAAGCCTGTGCCACAACAGGTATAACCCTGGAGGGACTGTGTGTGGCTCATAGATGGGGCTCCGCTTGGAG